>CM062225.1:26243270-26843270 GCA_031216235.1 Syzygium jambos
TGGCTCAATATATAATATGATCCCTGAATTTTAATTTACTTAATGTGATCCATGAACTTTGGCTCAATATGCAATATCGTTCCTGGACTTTTAATTTGTTCGATGAGGTCCTTGAACTTTTAGTGAATGTTCGATTTAATTCATGGATTTTATGAAAATATTAAATGTTTCCCCTGAACTTAAATTAATATAAGGATAATATTGAATATTTTCATACAGTCCAATGACTAAATTGGACTAAAGTTGAGGGATTTGCCAAAAGTCCAAAAATCGTATTGAACAAATTAAAAATTGAGAGATTACTTCGCACATTAAGCTAAAGTTTGGCAACCACATTAAACAAATTTAAAAATTTAGGAACTACATTGCATAATGGGTCAAAGTATGGACTATTTGAGTCATTTACCCAATCCAAAACTATACCCACGCTACAGTAACCTCAATATTTCATACATTTTTTTGCCACGACGGCCCTCAAAATTGTACCAATATGACATAATATACATTATGTTTGCACACAAATAATCCTAAATTTTTCCCATTGTCAAAAGTTTGGGGTATTGGGAATACCAAGAAATGTGTTTGAACTATTAGTGTCGCGGTGGATATAGTTAAAGAGTGCATTTGTTTCGCGTAAAATGACTGATTTAGAAATATTTTCTGAAAATGATCGCTTGTGTCGCCTATTTTAATAAATGAAAGAAAAATATATTTTCATCTTCCACAAAAATATTTAGACATGAATTATTATCGATAATGAAAAAAAATTCATTAACTAATTATTTCAAAAGAAACAAATGATCATTTTTACAAAAATATTTTCTAAATTTTTCATTTTTTGCCAAACAAATAGCGTCTAAAATTTTTGTCAACGTGATAAAAGATTTGAATAATTAGTTTTATAATTAACATAATTAAGATATTTTAATTACATTAATCCTAAGTACTTTGTCTTGCATGGCGCAGTTTGACCTTTTATTTAGGGTTAATACCGCGAAAAACTCCAAACTGTTACGCTTGTAATAATTTTATCCCAAACTAATTTTTTGACCACTAAAAATCCCAAACCAGTATATCTATGATATATTTACCTTCAATTTATTTCCGTTAAATTTTACTGTCAAATTGCTTTGTTAAATGACACATGGCAATTGACGAATATACCAATTTTATGTGTTACCCTCCATTTGTCACATGCGTACCAGTTTATGATTTTTTGTGGTATTAATTCAATTTAATGAAAACTAACGGAGGGTAAATTTGTCACAAATATATTAGTTCAAGGTTTTTTGTGGTCAAAAAATTAGCTTAAGGTAAATTTATCACAACCGTACCAGTTTGGGATTTTTCATGGTCAAAAAATTAGTTTGAGGTTTTTTGTGATATTAACCCTTTTATTTAACACAAAGAACTAAAAGCTTACAATGGATATAATTTTGGATTTTTATGATATTAATCTTAAGTAATTTTTTTCTTTCACTCGCGCAATTCCACCTTTTTATTTAACACGAATAACTTAAAACTTTACGGTGAGATTAATTTAGAATTTTCAATGATATTAGTCCTAAGTACTTTTTTTATTGCATTCGCGCAATTGGACCTTTTTATTTAACACAAAAGAACTCAAAACCTTACAATGGATAATAAGTATCGACAAGAATTAGCATATTACTTTTCCAAAAAAAACTAAATTTCAAAATAGTATTCTTCATTTACGAACTTTGAAAGAAAAAGGTTAGAATTTGCTTAAAAAGACAACTATGCTCAAGCCGAACTGCGAGCACACCAGTTAAAAATTGCTCAACACTTGGCACTAGCATGTCATTTCGCTCATGATCAACTTTATCAACTTGAGATTAAAGCGGCTCAAGGGTTTGCAACGCAAATAGGAATAACAACCATCATATGTCATGGGCCTGATAGATTCTTGATCGCGAAATAACTGGTGCAGCACCTCATGACCCCGAGATACCAAGCCGGCCTTTCTTTTTGTAGCTTGTTCCAAAAAACAGTATGGCAAATCACATCCTCACGCCAAATCGTACTATAATCAATTTAGCTCGGGTATCCAATCTCTCGAGCGAAATATACTAATCACTTCGCACTACAAAAAAATATGATTTTTGCGATGGAAATTTACGACGGGAAATTTTTCGTCGCTAATTTGCGACAAACTTTGCGACAAATTTTGCGACGTAAAATTAATCCGTCACAAAATTCGTCGCAAATGTGCAATGGATTATTTTCCGTCGCAAATTTGTCGTCGCAAATTTGCGACAGAATTATTTTTCCATCGCAAATTTCGTCGCAAATTTGCGACGGAAAGTTGGTCGTCGCGAATTCCGTCGCAAATTAGCGACAACTAATTTCCCATCGCAAATTGCAACGAATTTTGCGACGGATTCATTTTTCGTCACAATTTTGTTCAACAAAATGTACCCTTGTGCGACGAAAGTAGCGACGAATATTTTATCCGTCGCAATTTGCGACGGATTTTGCGACGAAAATGGATTCGTCGCTAATTTGTGGCGGAAAATTAATTTCATCATATGCACCCCACCCGTCAATTTCTCTCTCTCAGTAGTGATTCCTCACGTCGCCCGCTTTTCTCCCGCCTTGTCCCTCTTTCGTTTCTCTCAATAATCCGTGCGCGCAGAAATCAATCTTGATAAAGCTTTTCCACCGGTAAGTATCGTAGCTAATTTCGTGACTAAACATGCGACTAATACGGTCCTCTCCTTTCTATTCATCACTAGATGCGAACATTTTTTTTATTGACTTTTTTTCTTTTTTTATTGTAAATTGGTGGCCGGTCGCCGGACCGGCCACCGGCGAGACCTCGCCGGCCATGGGGGGAGGCCGCTCGGCCTCCCCCCATGGCGGTCAACCTCGCCGTCTTCAATGTGTGGACTACCACCAAATGAGTTTGACCATTTGTGCGATGAACAATTTGCAGCATAGTTCAAAACATATGTAAGTTGCCTATGGCCCAAAACCAAGTTATTTAAATTTTATACATCATTTATTAAAATATATTTTATTAATCTTGCGTATGTAACCTTAGGTTCACAGTAATCATAATGAACTTGGAGAGCAAAGATTGTTATATCATTTGTCATAGGGTCCACAGTTAAGAGTATGAAATTGGCCAGCATATTTCATAAATGGATATAATTTCACACTCAAGAATATGGAATAGAAAAAGCCACAATAAATAGTGATGTGTGTGTTCAGTCATTCAATGGTGGCAGTTCAAAAAATAATTTTTATGGCTTATTGGATGAAATCATAGAGATGGAGTACCCTGGACCTTTAATGATGGGGTTGTGTTATTTAAGTGCAAGTGGTTCGACCTCGTCAAAAGAATAAATGTGCATACAAAGTTTAATTTGGTTGAAATAAATCACAAGAAAAGGTATATGAAATATGAACCATTTGTCTTGGCACAACAAGCAATACAAGTATGTTATGCATCATATCCTAATTTGAAACGTGACAAAGTTGATTGGTGGGTTGTATGTAAAATCAAAATACGGAGAAAAATCGAGGAACACTGGAAGGATAGAGCCTATCAACAAGAGGAAGTTTGTAACACGGTTGAAATTGAGGAATATAACATTCCAAATTTACGAGATTCATGTAGAGCAACGATAGATGTGGATCTAACTGAAATTTGCGAATTAAATGTACAAGATCGTTCAGAATCTGATTTTGAGATAGATGATGAAGATCAAGATCAAGACGAAAACGAAGACGAAGACGAAAATGAAGATTAAAATTTTTGTGACAAAACACTTTTAGTGAAATTATTATTGCGACAAGTGTTATTTTGATTGTCATAATTATTATTATTATTCTTGTTATTATTGTTATTGTTATTATCATTATTGTTGTTGTTATTATTGTTGTTGTCGATTATTCTTATTAATTTAATTGATTGTTGGAAAATTTGTCGCCAAATGACGACAAGTCAAATATTATTCATGCGATGACATTTGCGATATTCTATTTTCCATTGGATTTGGATCGTTGCTAATTTCGTCGCTCAGTTTACGACAACAACTTATTCGTGGCTGCTGTTTATTGAAGAATTATCGACGGAAGTGAAATTCACGGCAATTTTCCAAATCCGTGGCAAATTTGCGATGGATTCGAAAATGTCTTTTATTTTTGGAATCCAAAATAAATCCGTCGGAAATTTGTGACGGAAAAATATTATCTGTCGAAAAATTTTGGATGGAAAAAAAATACGTTGCAAATTTTGCGACATTTTTTGTCCGTCGTAAATTTGCGACGGACCAACATTCCGTCGTAAATTTGCGATGGACAAAATTTCCGTCGCAAATTTGGGACGGGAAAAAAATCCCCTCCCAAATTTGCGATGGACCAACATTCCCTCCCAAATTTGCGACGGATAAAAAAGTCTGTCGCAATTTGCAACGGATTTTCTGTCTATCGCAAATTTGCGATGGCCCAAAAAATGTCCGTCGCAAATTTGCGACGGACCAACACAAATTTGCGTCCGTCGCAAATTTGCGATAGACCAAAAAATGTCCGTCGCAAATTTGGGATGGGAAAAAAATTCCCTCCCCAATTTGCGACGGATAAAAAAAGTTCGTTGCAAATTTGCGATGGACCAACAAAATGTCCGTTGCAAATTTAGGACAGGAAAAAAATTCACTCTCAAATTTGCGACGGACCAACGCAAATTTGCATCCGTCGCAAATTTGCGACGGACGAAAGTAGTCCGTCTCTCTCTCTCTCCCCCCTGCACACTCATGTGCCCCCGTCAGCTTTTCTTCTTTTCTGACTTTTTCTTGTTTTTCTTCTCCTCTTCTTCTTCTTCTTCCTCCCGTTGTCTTTGCCGAGTGCCTTGGACCGCCGTCGCCGTCGTCGCCTGCCCGCCCGGTCGCTCGCAGCCGCCGTCGCCATCGCCACCGTCACCGCCGTCCCCGTTGTCACCTGCCCACGCGTGGGGTTGCCGCTCGCCTATTGGAGCTCGCCGCCGCCCAGCTCGCCCGCGCGCCTCGCCTGCCCGCCTCGCAGCCGCCTAAAGCCATCGCTACTCAACCTTGCCAAGCTCGCCGTCACCGTCCAACCAACGCCCAACCATCGCCGCCCAGCTGTCGCCGCCTAGCCTCGCCCGAGCACTTGCCGTCGCCGTCACCGCCCAACCGCCTCCCAACGCCACCCGACGCCATCGCCGCCCAGCCGCTGTCCGATGCCGCCACCCGACGCCGTCGCTGATGACGCCGCCTAGCCGCCACCCGACCCCATCGCCGCTCAGCTCCACCGTCGTTCGCCCAGCCATAGCGGAGCGCCTGGCCGACTAGCCACCACTTGGGCCCACGCCCGCGCCAAGCCCGCCACTGGCCGATCGACCAAAATATAATTATTGTTTGGTTTTTCTTGGGCTTGAATCAAGTAAGCAACTCCCTAAACCCTATCTACTATAATGAGTATTAATCGGACTTATTTAGGGATTGTTTAGTATCTGATTGGTTGGCTAAGTTAGGGGTCGATTTCAGGATTACATGTGGCTTTGATCGATGTTCGACTGGTTAATTTGTCCATTATATCGCCGATTAAGCGTTCAATGATGATCGGGTGGTTGATTAAGCGTTTATTCAGAAAATGCATTAAAATTGAACAATTTTAGAAAAATTCAGAAAAATTTCGTGAAAATTAAAAAAATTCATATTTTGGGAAAATATTAAATTTGATGAATTTAGTTTAAAAATTAAAAAACCAAAATTTCAAAATATCACAAAACGGCAAAAAATAACTATGGTCATCCACTTTGAGTGAAATTTAAATTTTTTTAGGTGCCAAAAAAAGAATAATAATAAAATTTTCAAAATTTTCAAAATTTTATAAAATAGCTAAAAATACCTGTGGCCACCCATTTTGAGAGAAATTGTAATTTTTTTAGATGCACAAAAAATGTAAAAATAATAATAAAATAAAAATTTCAAAACTTCACAGAATGGCTTAGAATACATGTGGCCATCCACTTTGAGTGAAAAATAAATTTTTTTAGGCGGCCAAAAAAAATTAAATATTTAAAAATTTTCAAAACTTCACAGAATTAGGGGTGAGCGGTTCCAGGTTCCGGGTAGGTTCCGCCTGGAACCTGGAACCTACCCTCGGGTACAGGTTCCTCAAAATGAGGAACCTGGAACCTACCCGTCGAAACGTGGAACCTGGAACCTACCCTGTCACAGGTTCCAGGGTCGGTTCCAGATTCCAACAGGTTTTTTTTTTTTTTAGTTAATCAAAATGAAAATGAACATTCATAAAAAAGAATACAAAAGACAAATTATAGAAAAGTCACATTTTTTCTTAAAAGAAAGGGAATAGCACGATAAATAGTAATTGTTGAGATGCAATATATATGACTTTAAATTCCAAGGTAAGATGCCACATTTTTCTCAATACATATCGCATTTCTCCTCATACATTCTGCAAAAGCACAAAAGCAGAAGACCAAAAGCTTCTTCGGTATCCACTCCGGCATTAAATTTCTTCCTCCTTTAAATAACCACGAGGTCAAAGGCACGCACAAATAATTGGTAGAATCACAAATAACACGACCTTAGCTGCTCCTTCAAAGACAACCAAAGTATTAAGACAATCCATATCAATTTATTGGTAAAATAAAATAAGTATTAGAAAACCTACCACATATATTCATTTCGCTTCAACTGGTAAACTCTATTTACTGACGATAATCTCCTCATTCAAACAATCCATATCTAAAAAAAAGAAAGATTAAATAAAATATTCACTTATTAGATATATAAAAGGAATTACAATATATAAAGATATAAACATCACTTACCCATCTCAAATTTTTCTGCATTTTCGATGCACTCTTCAACATCAATTGGCACACGAACGGCTCTCAACCAATCTTGAGTGCAAATCAAAGCTTCCACTACTTTAGGAGTCAAAGAACTTCGAAAGCCGTCAAGCACACGACCCGATGTACTAAAAGTTGACTCCGAAGCAACAGTAGTTACGGGAATAGACAAAACATCCCGAGCCATCAAAGATAGGATTTTATATTTTGAGCCACTAGTCTTCTACCACATCAAAAGGTCAAGATCAAGAATATTTTCATTTTTTTCTTCAAGATATTGATCAAGCTCAGATTTGTTGTCATTGCACATTTATTGGTTCGAGTGCATAAAGGTTTTTCGCCAAGCTTGGGCGTCATACTTCTTGATCTTGCCACCTTCACTACCACCGGCATCGGCATTGGAACCACTACTACTAGCACTCAAACTTTGAGCACCAAAATTTCTATCACTTGAATCAAGAGAAGATTGTTCATAAAATTCATATGGGAAATTGACACAAATAGTCCCTGAACTTTGGTTCAATGTTCAATCTCGTCCTTGAACTTTTAATTTGTCCAAAATAGTCCTTGAACTATGGGTAAATGTTCAATCTAGTCCTTCCGTTTGTTCAAACCCTTAACTGATGACGTGGACCGTTAAATGATGACGTGGAGCTGAGTTGGATTTTCTAAATACTAAATAATGATCCAGCAAGTATTTTACAAAAGAAAAACAAATTAGGGCTTCAAATAACCCTCTGCTTCCTCCTCGACGAGTCTTCACCAATTCTTCTTCCTCTCAACATCAAACTTCCCAAAATGCTTGGATCGATACTAAAATGAAGAGGGTTGGGTTGAGATCGATCCCGGCGACGATTCGAATCTTGGGGTCTTGGAGGACGTGCCACTACCTGTGCGTGATCCGCTCAATCAGAAATCAAAACGAGGGAAGGAAGTGAGAACCGTGTGAGTATCGAGAAATTGAAATCTCGGAAGTGCTTGTGTTCTTTTAGCTTGAACGCGAGTTTGTGTTTGGTATGCTTTCTTGGTTCTGGAATTTTGCTTCTTCTTTTTTGTGGGTTGAAGGACTTGCTTCTTTTTTTTTTTTGGGTCGATGGACTTACTTCTTCTTTTTTGTGGGTTGAAGGACTTGCTTCTTTTTTTTTTTTTTGGGTCAATGGACTTGCTTCTTTTTCTTTTTGTGGGTTGAAGGACTTGCTTCTTAGAAGCAAAAAAATTGACTGACCCAAATTTCAGAAACAAAAACACAAGAAGGCAGACAACAGTCGAAGAAAGAAAAAGAACAAAAAGTGGAGATGAAGACTCAATTTGACACCTGAAGCTGAAACCCTGTGTGGTGAATCTGGTGATTTGGCACCGAGCAGTAGTGTTACCAAAGGACAAGGAAACAAAGGGGACTTTGACCATATTAGCGCAAAGGAGCAAAAGGAGATGATTTCTGAATTCATTTCACAATTCTTTCCTCCAGCAACTTCTCCTCTGTGATATGGTCTATCACATTGTGGGTTGAAGGACTTGCTTCTTAGAAGCAAAAAAATTGACTGACCCAAATTTCAGAAACAAAAACACAAGAAGGCAGACAACAGTCGAAGAAAGAAAAAGAACAAAAAGTGGAGATGAAGACTCAATTTGACACCTGAAGCTGAAACCCTGTGTGGTGAATCTGGTGATTTGGCACCGAGCAGTAGTGTTACCAAAGGACAAGGAAACAAAGGGGACTTTGACCATATTAGCGCAAAGGAGCAAAAGGAGATGATTTCTGAATTCATTTCACAATTCTTTCCTCCAGCAACTTCTCCTCTGTGATATGGTCTATCACAATCTCTTTCCAATCCGACATCGATCGAGCTCACACTATCAGATATGTTAACAGCAAACATAGAGCGAGGAGGAGACATTAGCATTTGGTGATCTGGATTTGTTGCAATAGAAAAATGTTTTTTAGGAATGAAAATGTTAAACTCATTCACTGTTCGTGTTTGCAATGAAAATTGTTGTTCTTAGAACGAAAATTTGCTGATGTTGTGAGGAAAGAGAATTCATATCTACCTTTGTACAAGCTTGGCTTGTTATTCTTGACAAAGCGTTATCAATATGATCTTACATCTGTAAAAGTTGAAAGACAGAATTGCTTATATGCAAATGACATGGGTATGGCTATCAAACCATTTGAGAGATAAAGACCGAAATTGCCTTCATTTAGACTTCTTTTTGGTAATTGAGGCCCATTTTACTGAAGTGGCATCGATCAAATGTAACAAAATTTTTGCAAATAAACGAGCCCCGAAAGCCAACTATTCAAGAGTATTGAATGTACTCTTTAACATCAACAAAGTAGACGAAATTAAGGCCAACTGCACTTTTCAAATATTGAATATACTACTTAAAGCAAAAATTTCTTGCCCAGAATGCTTGTGCTCTATAGAGCATCATTGCCACATCTTAAACACTTCCAAAACTACAAAAAAAAAAAACAATCTCTATCTCTTGATCTTAAATTCAAGAGTATCATATCAAAAAAAAGTACAAGTACTAATCCTACTTCCAACTCTTCAAACATCTACTTTTGGTAAATTTTCCTCTTTCTTGGAGATATTGTTGATCCAACATTTCCAATAGTGTTCAAATGCTCCACGGCTTGTTTCTGTTCTTCTTGCTTCTTTTTCATAATGTCCGCCTTTTGCCGCTAGACAAAAGAAAAGCATCAATCAATCAAATGTCAAATATTTACATAACAACAAGTTTACTACCACAAAACTACACCTGTAATCCCATTGTAGTGATAACTTTGCGAGATGCACTCTCCACCTTCTTAGCATTATCCACATCATGGTTGGTATTTCTTAATAGTGAAATTGCTCGACTACCTTCCAATCCAGGCTATTAAGAACAACAATACTCTAGTTAAAATGGCACTTATAATTATTCAAGAACATGATCACTTACTTAAAAGTAAGGTTAAGAGTACCTTTTGAGTGGTGGCACTATTATGATGCATCTCCATGACAAGTTGATTGGCTTCTCTCTGTTCGACTATCTCTTCATCCTGTTTATTAAGAAAATGAAGTTACAAATATTGACACAAACAAAGACTAGAGACATAGAATGAGTAAACCTTACCTTCTCTTTTCGTTTCAATGGACAACTTCTTGAGTTGTGGCCTCGCTTGAAGCACAAATGGCATGTGATTTTTCTGCCTTGTCTTGACACTTTGAATCCATTTTTAGATTCTCCTTCCTCTCTTATCCTTTTCTGTTTAGGCCTACCAGGCATAACCCGAGGTATTGGTGCCACCAAAGGTTCTCTTTCACTAGAAGGCCACAAGTTATCGCCATTCATTGCTTCCAAGTAATGACTGTATGTCTTTAAATAGATATCCTTCTTATACCAGTGGGCGACAAAAGTGTCTATCTCCTCCCCTTTGAATAGTATGACACAGATTGCATGAGGGCATGGAATCCCACTCAAGTCCCATGCCCTGCAAGAACAAGAGTTGTTTCTTATGTCCACTACAAATTTATCGCTCTTATGGCGCACTTCAAATCCATCTTCTCCATTCCAAAGCACATGACAAAAGGCACTTTCTTTTTTATTGCCTTCTATCTTCTCTAATATTCTTGGCGCAATGTCCCTTTTCCATCTTTGACTTGCATCTCTTTTTTCACGCATTCTTGTCACTATCTTCTCTCTAATATCCTCAAGCATAGATATGATTGACATGTGTCTAGCTTCCAGTATCGATCCATTAAATGCTTCTGACAAGTTATTGTCCACAATATCTGACTTGCATATAGTTTTAAAGTGAGCCTTGCACCAATATTTTGGAGCAATCCTCATCAAATCAGCCTTTCCTGTCTTGCTCATCTTATCCAATTCCTCAAGGTGTTTTTCAAATTGTGGGATTGTAGTTGACTTTGCACACATCCAAAATTGCTTGCGACAATCGTTTCCCCCATTCTTCTTGCGCCAATTTGCATAGATATGTCTTGCACATCGTCGATGCTCAGCCGATGACATCTCCTCCTCTAGTACCTGCACAAGCCCCTACAGCAGAATACATGATATCATCATTTATATAATGAGGTAACAATATGGCACACATGGGAAATACAAAATGAAGGAAGATTAATCACATTACCTTTTGCTGATCTGAGATCACTGTGTATCCTACACCATCCTTTGTGCCAAGATCATTCTTCAAGGCCTCTACAAACCAGCCCCACGAATCCTTATTCTCGACCTCAACAACGGCCCATGCGATAGGGTACATTTGATCATTTGCATCCCTCCCCACAGCAGTCAATAACTCACCCTTCAACATTCCTTTTAAGAAACATCCATCCAACCCTATCAAAGGTCTACAACCTTCAAGGAATCCCCTTCTCACAGCATCAAAGCAAACATAAAATCGTTGGAAGATGGGTCTTGAATTTGGTGATGCTCTTATAAACTTTACCTTCACAGTATTTCGAGGATTTCTATGAATAATTTCTTCACAATAATTCCACAACCTATTGAACTCATAGGAGTACATCCCATTTAGTTTTTCGATTACCCTTCGCTTAGTCCTTCTACACTGGCTTATAGTGACGTCTAAGCTCATTTGCTCTCGCACAATTTTCTTGAACTCTTGCAACTTCATTGAAGGAGCCGCCCTCCACAAGCTTAGATAATGCTTCGCCATGTACGTAGATGTAAACCTCCTCACTTGAAAAGACCAAGAGCACGTGTGCTCATCCTTGAAAGTTTTCACTGTAAACAAGCCTGTCTTATTATCTCTAGCTGCATAAATTAACCAGTTACAATTTTTAGCTTTACATTTGGCCCTAACTCTCACCTTGTCATTCTTGATAAAATCAATATTAACTCTTCTGGTAGCTGCATATTTGTTGATAGCTTCCTTAAACTGCTTAGGGCCATCAAATACCATATTCAGTGCGAAGTGAGGTATCTCTGTGGTTTCATCATACTGCGCATGTGTGCTTTTCCTTCTAACAGCCTCCTCTATCTCTAGTTCTTCTTCATCACTCGTGACAAAGCTCCAATTAGAATCACTTGAGTCAAAGCATTCAGTCTCAAGCTCAACATTATCTTCGCAATGGGTTGTTATAGCCTCTTTCCTTCCCCATCTTCGTCCTACTTCAACATCTATTTCACTAGGTATCTCCAGCAACCTAGCAACTCTATATGCATTTTCTCCCTTAAAAGTTCTAATTTTTCCCCTAGCCGCTTGAAGTTCTTCTTCTTCATTGTCAGATAACCATGGGACCTCAACAAGTTCATCATCCTCTTTGATTTCATGATTTTGCCCATCAATAGGCATTAAAACTCCTTCATCTTCTTCTACATTGATCAATCCCGCCACTAACCCATCACCAATGCCAACACTCACGTCTTCACCATGTTCAGTAAATATCTCACATGTACCGCCAATATTTGCCCAAAGTCCCATCATTTCCTGTATTGAAGTGTCATCTTCAATTAATCTTAGACCATTCTCAAAATTCTTACCCGGCATTAAATAGTGGAATTTCTCAATATTAGAGTAACCCATATCTTGTACCAAGTGCAAAATCTCAAAGTAGCTCAGCTTGTCTGGATCATAGAGCCACTCACTACTATGACCATCAACATACTCTACTATTTTATCACGAACAAACCTACCTCCAACCCATAGAGTAAATCGGAATGTTTCATCAGCCATGTAAATCTACAAAAAGATAAACATAAAAATCAGCTAGACTAAAAAAGATAAAGGACACCAGTCAATCTATTTCTATTGTTTATACAATATAAACAAATAAACACCAAAAGTATAATCTAAAGACAAGAAAACAGACACAAATAAGGGCCAAGTCTGAAAAGCCATGAAAAAGCTACAACCTAAAACTACGGCAAGTTGGGACCACATTATAACAAAACTTATTGTGCACTCGATTTTGTTTTAATACTCTCATAGGGCATTGCAAAGCACAACATGCACAAATAAACTATTCCCACTTTACGTCATGACTACGCTTCGATCAAGTCAGATAAACCATGCATTATCATCTTCGAGAAAGCCTTTGTTAACCCATTTTCAAGAAAGCCCTAATTAACCCTAAATAAAAGTCACGGAGGAGCCTGTAGGACCCGTCGTTCTTGTAAAACTCCCACGTGTATAAACCCGAGTCTTCATTGGAAGCATTACGCACAAGACAACATACTAGGCACAAAGTAATGTCTTTCGTGTGACAAGATATGGGTTTAAGCTTCAGGTGTCAAATTGAGTCTTCATCTCCACTTTTTGTTCTTTTTCTTTCTTCGACTGTTGTACGCCTTTTTGCGTTTTTGTTTCTGAAATTTTGGTCAGTCAATTTTTTTTGCTTCTAAGAAGCAAGTCCTTCAACCCACTAAAAGAAGAAGAAGCAAGTCCGTCGACCCAAAAAAAAAGAAGCAAGTCCGTCGACCCAAAAAAAAAGAAGAAGCAAAATTCCAGAACCAAAAAAGCATACCAAAC
Organism: Syzygium jambos; assembly: GCA_031216235.1. Lineage (NCBI taxonomy): Eukaryota > Viridiplantae > Streptophyta > Magnoliopsida > Myrtales > Myrtaceae > Syzygium > Syzygium jambos. The sequence continues at coordinate 26,256,632 of CM062225.1, forward strand.
ACAAACTCACGTTCAAGCTATAAAGAACACGAGCTCTTCCGAGATTTCAATTCCTCGATGCTCACACGGTTCTCACTTCCTTCCCTCGTTTTGATTTCTGATTGAACGGATCACGCATAGGCAGTGGTGCGTCCTCCAAGACCCCAAGATTCGAATCGTCGTCGGGATCGACCTCAACCTAACCCTCTTCGTTTCAGTATCAATCCAAGCATTTTGAGAAGTTTGATGTTGAGAGGAAGAAGAATCGGTGAAGACTCGTCGAGGAGGAAGCAGAGGGTTATTTGAAGCCCTAATTTGTTTTCCTTTTGTAAAATACTTGCTGGATCATTATTTAGTATTTAGAAAATCCAACTCAGCTCCACGTCATCAGTTAACGGTCCACGTCATCAGTTAACAGTTTGAACAAACGGAAGGACTAGATTGAACATTTATCCATAGTTCAGGGACCATTTTGGACAAATTAAAATTTCAAGGACGAGATTGAACATTGAACTAAACTTCAGGGACTATTTGTGTCAATTTCCCAATTCATATAAACACTCCAATGCATCCTTCACCTTGTAATGCATCTCATTGACTTTCAATTCATCTTCATAAATTTGTCCATACAAGAAATTCACATAACTCAACTTGGCTCTAGGATCCAACACAACCGCAATCAACACCAACATATTCACTTTATCCAAACTCCCATAGTATTTGTCAAATTTCTCTTTCATTTTCATACCCATAGCTTGAAGCTTAGGATCCGAAGCATTCGCCACTTCTTTCAAATTTTTATACAAAAGAGCTATCCCTTCAAAATAATCATTTGAAGTAACATATGAGCTCCCCGACATCCGATTGGTGGCATCATAGAATATTTTTAGAAATTCCGAAAGAATAATGGCATTTTCCCAATCATCATCTTTAGGAAGATCATGGTTAAGCTCACTAGCAAAAGCTGAATCGTCTTCTTCCATCCTTTCAAAAGCTTTTCTAAATTTTATGGCGGTGTCTAACATGAGGTAAGTGAAGTTCCATCTAGTGGCAACATCAAGAATAACCGAACCATTGTAAGTAATCTTCTCACCCTCAATGCAAGATTTAAATGTATTGGCTCTCATGGGAGAACTCCTCACATACCTAACCACGTTTCGTATACGTGCAATAGATTCCCGTACCGTAGTCAAGCCATCTCTAACAATCAAGTTTAATATATGAGCGGTGCACCTCATATGTAAAACACTACCATCGAAGATCAATAACTTTTCTCTCGAAAGTTTTTCCTTCAAATAACCAATTGCAACATCATTCGAACTAGTATTATCCACGGTGATTGTGGATACCTTCTTTTCTATTCCCCACTCGTTGATGCATTTCTCCACCATTCTCCCAATCTCCCTACCCTTGTGACTATGCATCACCACAAAATTGATGATTCTTTTATGCAACTTCCAATTTTCATCAATAAAATGTGCAGTAAGACACAAATAATTCAGGTTTTGAATGGAAGTCCATGTATCGGTCGTGAGTGCGATCCTAGAATTTATCTTACCAAAGTAAGTCTTCAAACAAGTTCTTTCACAGAAATATAGCTTCATACAATCTTTAGCCACTGTAAAACGTGACAAATGTTTAAAGAGAGGCTGTAACTCGGTGACAAACTCGCGAAATCCAACACGCTCAACCAAGGAAAACGGTTGTTCATCAACTATGATGAATCGAGCAAGCATTTACCTACAACGTTCTTGATTAAATGACCATGTCGATAAGACACTGCCAGTACTAGAACCTCCCCCTGCCTTGTCAGCCAAGTCTACGTTACGCGGTGCAAAGAATTTCTGTCTCTTATCAACATTGCAAGGAAACTTCTTACATGTTTTCAAGTGCTTCCTCATTGCGGAAGTACCATGAGCAACATTGTACTTTAACTCAGACCCACAATGAATGCACTTCACCTTATATGTTTTTCCATCCCCATCTTTGATTCTTGCAAAATGATTCCAGCAATCGGATGTACATTTCTTATTAAGAGGAGGACGATGAGAACCAGGTACCTTATTTGTTGCACTCGTGGTAGGGGATGGCTCTTCTTCATTTTCATCGCCCGACAATTCAAATTCTGTGATCGGAGTCATCTCCTCACATCCATCAACCTCCATTGACATGTTATCTTGAATTCTTAATAGTTGATATGTCAATCAAACAACGCTGGCCAAGCAAACAATACGAGAACATATTAGCATCGTCTTTAGTAAAGAGACGAAGAAGCCAGAAGCATCCTCCGAGCTGAATGATATCCCACGGTTAGTTTCATATAGCATACAAATTTGCAATAAGTTAACCAGCTACTATTCTGCATCTTTTTCTATCAATTGGCATTATTGCAGAAAAACTAGCTTGACATTGGGTTAAATTTTCTACGATAGGCATCATCCATCAAAAAAGATTTGTGACTAAGCCAGACATATTCTCAAAATCTTTGACCAAATTAGCCTCTAGAGAAGAATTGTTCTCATACTCAGCCCAAAGTTCCTTGATCTCTTCAGCTACAGAAAGAGAATTTAAATTGGAGTCAAACTCAGGAGCAAAAAGGTCATCCAAGATCTAAAAGATGAGAAGATTAGTACCCCTCATCCCTCCATCAAGAACTTGACACATTTCATCTAAAGCTGCTTATTCTCTCCTACTCTTTTCCTCTTTAGGCACGCCATCTGCTGGTGTTATATCTCCAACAATAGCTACAGAATTCAAGATGCAACTTCATTCAAATTGATGACACAAAATGAAGCCTGCGATGGTCTTGGGAGAATGAAAACTACATGAAAAATCCAAACTAAACTATAACCGAATCAGTTCAAATCCTTTCTCTTCTTTTCTCTAGTAAATATCTAAATCTATTCTTTCCTTTCTAATATACCTCTTCCAAATACGAAGATATTTCCAAATAGTGGGCTAGACAAGACAGGAAAATTGAAAAATCTTTAAAGGTACTAGTCCATTACAGAATAACATCAACAGTAGCTCCCCGAATAAAATACTCATCCAATTAAAATGGTCTATGGAGATCCAACAGTAAGAATAGAAACAAGAATAAATGCAAGATCATTCCATGTGAGCCATTTGCATTTACAGTTATACTAGAAAAATTTGCACGAACCAACAACAGCAACAGCAATAGCAAATCAGAAAAGCACAGAATGGGCCAACACAATCACAAAATCAAAGAAAATGGGTTAAATTCCACCATGAAGCCATTCCCTAGACACCGTCCGCAGCATTCCAGCGAAGCTCCAGGACAATCTACACGACATCTTCGAGTTCTCTCAGAGCGCGCGTACATACACACATATATACACATATGTACACAGAGAGAGAGAGAGAGAGAGAGAGAGAGAGAGAGAGAGAGAGAGAGAGAAATCCGCTCTACACATGACTGAACCCTACTAAATCCGCGAAAGTTCCCGATAAGGATCGAAGTCGTGTAGCAGAAACTCAACAGGCAAAAATCGAAGCACAAGCAAGCCGGGAAAACCAGGCCGGGGAGCGAAGATCACGGCCAACAACCTGAGACACTGGGGACGACCTCAAGCCCGATGCTAACGGAGAGGAACCGACAGAGATCAAAACGAGATTGGTGTCTTACAGCGATATCAGTTCCGGCGATGACAGCGTCGCGGATCAAACCCACGCTCTGCCGCAGACGTGTTCGCTCCGTCCTGGAGAATGCGAAAACGCGGAGGGAGGCGGGAGCGCTGCTGGGGGTGCTGCGGTGCCCTTCGACGGTCTGCGCTTCAAGCGTCTCAAATAGAGAGAGAGAGAGAAGTAGAGCGATCGAAGTGGAAGCAGGGCTGCACTCTGCAGGAGGGACAATATGGAGGGACAAGGTGAATTAGGGTTTTTAATTTTTGGGGATTCGGTTCCTGGTCCCGGTTCTGGGTTCCGGTTCCGGTTCCCGGTTTCGGTTTCGGTTCCGGGTCCAAGTTCCGGTTCCAGTTCCTATAGGAACCGGGAACCGGACCCTCTGTCCATGGAACCTAGAACCGAATTGGATCCATCGGGTCCGGTTATTCGGTTCCCGGTTCTACCCTGGACCCGCGCTCACCCCTACACAGAATGACTTATAATACCTGTGGCCACCCACTTTTAGTGAAATTTAAATTTTTTAAGTGGCCAAAAAAAATTAAAAATACAAAAATTTCAAAACTTTACAGAATGACTTAGAATACTGGTGGCCACCCACTTTTAGTGAAATTTAATTTTTTTTAGGTGCCTAAAAAATTTTAAAAATAATAAAATTAATTTTATTACAAAACTTCACAGAATGGCTTGAATACTTGTGGCCACCCACTTTGAGTGAAATTTAAATTTTTGTAGATGCCCAAAAAAATTTTAAAAATCAAAAATTTGAAAACTTCACAGAGTGGCTTATAATACCTGTGGTCACCCACTTTTAGTGAAATTTATATTTTTTTAGGTGCCCAAAAAAATTATAAAATAAAGAAATAACAAAATTTCAAAACTTTACATAATGACTTAGAATACCATTGGCCACCCACTTTGAGTGAAATTTTAATTTTTTTAAATGCACACAAAAATTAATGGCTTATAATACCTGTGGTCAGCCGCTTTGATTGATGATCTTGTGGCCGAGAACGAAGATCATGTGGCTAAAATTGATGTTTCATGGTTGTTCTTGTACTTGATGAATTATCGTGTGGTTTGAAAGTTGATCGTATGGTTAATTATGGCTAATGTCGACTTAGCATGACATATCGTGCTCATATATTGATGTTTGATATCAAAATGAGTACGATTCATAATATATTTCTTCGTAGGAAATTGCACGTCATAAACACTCGGCATTGGCTAATTAAGAGGGAACATTTTCTGCTTCTGAATCAAAATGGTAAGCTTCGTCATATACATCATTATGTATCTGTAATACGTATTCATATTTTTTTTATATATTTGTCTAACATTCATACTTGTTAGTATAAACGTAGAGGTCACATGCATAGAAAACCAACTTCTTCAACATCCTCGTCCCCGTCCCTTTCCTCGTCTCCGGTCCTTTCATCTAACCCTCAACCACAATATGCTAATGGATAATATGGACACGTTGGTCCTTCCTTCAACATTCAAGAACATGTTATGGGACTTGACTACATGCCAATTGAATCTCCTCCAGTTCCATCTCCTTTGGCTCCCTCTCCTTCCGTTCCACCTTATTATTCAACACAACATTCGCATAATGACGGAAACACAGGTGAAGAAGATAACCGATTCATGATATGCCCATTTGGAGATTCGTAAGTACTTCATTTTTTTTTAGTATATGTAACATTTATGGCTTTAGATATAGATGTCAATTGAATTGTCGATATTGCATAATATCCGTATGTTTGCAGATTCACGGATGCTCCGTTTGTTATAAGAGAACCGAATAAAATAGTCAAAAACTATTGGATGGAGCATATATTAATTACAGAAGTGTTCCACAAGAAGTGTAAGATTTGTGGTGGAATAAGTTCAAGGTAAGTTTTAGATATTTTATTTCTCACCAACTAAGTTCGGTGCAGTATATTGATAGTCAAGAATGATGTAAAGGGACCGGAACAACTCTTTAGTTTTTGGTACTAAAGGGACCAAATAAATTCCCCAAGATGAACTTAACAAAGTCTATCGCCGAATTATCTGGTGCATGGTAATGGACATGTGACCATCATAATAACTTTTAGTTTTTCTTGTATTGATTGTAGCGGAAGTTCAGGTGGGATGATCAGGAAGAGAATGAAGTGAGAAGAATTTTTCAAAAGAAAATCAGTGATCACATACGAAATGTGATGAATAGAGCGAAGATCAAGAAAGTGAAGCTGGCTTTCATTACAGCTGACAATTGGACGGAAATTAACAGAATTTGAGAAACTGAAAAGAGTTAGCAAATCAGTGAGCAGAATAAAAAGAATCAATCTTCTAGTTATAGTGAAGGGTCTGCCACATATGCTGGGGGCTGTATCAACATTGGGGAGCATCGTAAACGACTGGTAAGTCTGTTAAATAAGTTATAAGTTTATTTAATTCAATTACACGTGTTTACATTTTGAAGGCACAAGAATTGAGGACGGAACTGACATTTACAGCTACATTTGAACGCACATTTCAAAAGAAAAATAAGACATGGATTGGCGATCGAGCAAAAACTATTAAGATATGTAAGGTTATACTTTGGGCTTTATGGAAACTAAAATGAAAACCGTGAATGCTTTTAATATTTATGGTAGATATATATATGAAGTTATTTTATTTTCATCTATATTGTTAATGTAGGAAAAATATGATGAACTTTTAGTGAGCAATGCTAGTGGTAGTGATGGTTGTGCTGCGTCTAAGCCATCAGTTGACAATATGGCATTATGGGCAGAGGCAACGGGTAGGATGAAAAAAGGAAAAATATTTGGGATGGGATCCTTGTCAAGGATGTACATGCCGAATCATGCTGGAACTTCATCATCCAATGCGACTAGTCGAAGGAGGACACGACATGATGAGCAATTGATCCAAGAAGTGAACCAACTGAAAAATATAATTGTAGAGAGGGACGAAGAAATAAATGACTTGAAACAACAAATACAAATTGTTATGCGACACCTCAACATCAATCGCAGTGAGGTTACTCCTATACCTCCTGCCAATCCAATAGGTGATGGGCACAATGATGAGCGACACAATGGTGCTGAGATTGATGATGATTTTCTCGGTCCTTTCTAGTTAAAATTGCCAAAATCGGGAGTAAGTTTGCTTCACAATCTTTTATGACATAAGTGCAGTTTCACCCAATTTGTTCCTGCCCTATAATTACTTTTTGTGCACAACTTTCTTACAACTAGATTCTTTGCTTGCAAAAAACTGACAATTTAGAGATCCCAGGATGACATGCTTGTTAAAAAAAAATCATGATATTTGAACATTGTAGAAATACGTGCCTTAATTGACTTTGAGTCCTATCTTCCGAGGAATTGGTGTTGGTAATTCACCTCTCTAAGTCATTAAACTGTTGCAATGCTGTTTGGACAAGGATCTAATTTTTTTTAGGTGACAGAAATACGGTTTACAAGGGTGAAAAAACTACAATGGATGTCAAAGTTGACTCATATTCATATGTAACAACATTGATGTTCGTCCTGAAACGTTTTTTTGTTAACCCTCTTACTTGTTTTTTTATACCTAGTTCCACATCCATGCATAAACACTTCTTTTATATTGTGGACTGAATGAATATCTTTATTTATGTATCCACATTTCATCAGATGTCGACAAAAATGACTGGTTTTGGTGTCCTGCCGAGTACCACAGCTGCCCAATCTTGTGTCTGGTTTGTCGATTTTTCGTTTTTTAAGCAGAATCTATGGTTGTCCCACCTCCTATGAATGTTTTGAATGTATTATAACATTGGATATCAAATATCATCATGTCAGACTTTACAACTTTGCATATATCATTATTTTTTGCGGACTAGCATCTTTCCTTCAGTTACATTTTTCAATTATATGGCATTGTGTCTGATTTGCTCGTTTTCTGTTTCTGAAGCAGCATCTATGGTTTTCTCGCGTCCTTTGATTGTTTTGAATGTATTACATGATGTTCATTAATGCGTAGCTATTAATATGGACAAGATTTGATAGCCGAAATGGTGTAAAATTTGCGACGAATATTTAGAGACGAATTTTGCGACCATTATAGTTCGTGGCTAATTTGCGACGAATAAGTAGTGACGAATCAAGTCCGTGCCTAATTTGCGATGAATACATTTTGCGACGAATTCGTCGCTAATTTTGCGACGAATTTTGTGACAAATTTTGCGACAAATAAAGTTCATGGCTAATTTTGGGACAAACAAGTTCATGGCTAATTTGCGACGAATAAAGTTCGTGGCTAATTTGCGATAAATTTTGCGACGAATTTTGCGATGGATAGTGTTCGTGGTTAATTTGCGACGAATTATTTGCGACGGATAGTATTCGTGGCTAATTTGCAACGAATTTTTTTCTGTCGCAAATTTGAGACGAAAATTGAAATTTTCCGTCGCAAAATTTTGCGACGTCCTATTAGCGACGGAATCGCAAATTTGATTTGCGACAGATTTTTCCAAATTTTTCGTCGCAAAAATCATGTTTTTTTGTAGTGTCGACACAACAACAAACTTTGGGCTGTTGTGGCGTAATTAAGAGAACGGCATTAACTCTTGACCAATTTGTTCACGAGAGGCTAACCCCTCCTTCAGAGATCCTCTAAGATGGTATTTGTTTTACTGTAAGATTCCTAGTACAGATGTCTTAACACCACTCCTGCGAACAAGTTGTATTGCCTTTATGCATCGTTCACTCGTCACCTCGATGCCACAAGTTCCACACTCACAAAGGGTACGGGAAAATTCAGTCCGTGACATTCTCCCCCACCGGGAAAAGTGTTATAAAAGTCCTAAACCTTTTGTATTAGTGTCAATTTAGTCCTAAACCTTTTTTTGGTGTCAATTCAGTCCTAAACCTTTTGCATTGGTGCCAATTTAGTCCTAAACATTTTTTTGTGTCAATTCAATCCTAAATCTTTTGTTTTTGTACCAATTTAGTCCTTCCGATTAATTTTGATCAGAATTTGCCGACGTGGACATCTGTCGGCCGACGACCAATCACCGGCGCCGACGTGGCGCTGACGTGGACAAATTAAATAAAATTTTAATATTTTTAAAATTTTTATTTTTTTCCTTTTTTTCTTTTTTTTTCCACTTTTTTTTTGGGTTTCTCCTTCCTCAGGCCGGTCGCCGGTCCAGCAACCGGCCAAAGGCCAGAGGCCGGCGAGGTTGACCTCGCCGACCCCTGGGGAGGGCGGCCTCGCCTTGGTCAGGCCTCCCCCGACCATGGTGAAGCTCGAGCCCTTGCCAGAGATCGCGGCGAGGGCGAGCCTCGCCGGCTTCTGGGCGAGGCTCGACCTCGCTCGACCATGGCGAGGCCGCCCTCCCCAGTGGCCGGCGAGGTCGAGCTCGCCAGCCTCTGACCTCTGGCCGGTTGCCAGACCGACGACTGGCCTGAGGAAGAAGAAACCCCAAAAAAAAAGTGGAAAAAAAAGAAAAAAAGGAAAAAATAAAAATTCAAAAAATATTAAAATATTATTTAATTTGTCCACATCAGCGCCACGTTGGCGCCGATGACCGATCGCCCGCCAGTGACCGGTCGCCGGCCGGTAAGTGTCCACGTCGGCAAATTCCGGTTAAAATTGGCCGGAAGGACTAAATTAACACAAAAACAAAAGGTTTAGGACTGAATTGACACCAATTTAAAGGGTTTAGGACTAAATTGGCACAAAAAAAAGGTTTAGGATTGAATTGGCACCAATGCAAAAGGTTTAGGACTGAATTGGCAACAAAAAAAGGTTTAGGACTAAATTGACACTAATGCAAAAGGTTTAGGACTTTTATAACACTTTTCCCCTCCCCCACCCAATTCCACAACTCCTTCGTCACGGGCTACCTTGTCACTTACTTGCATTCAAGCCATCGATGCCACTCTCTTAGGACTTGCATGATTGGAACGCTCGCCCAATATATACTCAATCAATAGCTTCTCCCGATCAAAATCGTTCATGAATCTGCAGTCAATTGTATTCTCACTAACAAGTGTGGCATTCCGAGCCAATTGCGCTCCTTCGATAGCATTTTCTTTTGCCTACTAGGATTCTCCCAATCTCAGCAAACCAATAGAGGTTTCTCTTTGTATTTGAAACGTGATAATAGACCTACTCTTAAGATTCGCCCATGATCTAAGAACGTTTTCCTTAGTTAATGAGCAATTCAGTTCATTCTTTGCCCCCCATTGCCATTCTAGAAGCTTGACGAGAACCACATCTTGTTTAAGCACTCTGGCCCGATGATCACTCTCTGCCCTCATAAAACCAGGTAGAACATAAGTTTTTGCTGAATTACACACCTACTACTAGAGGGCTTCTATAGATTGTTCCCAAGAATAGTATAGCGAATCACATCCTCACACCGAATCATACCACACCCAGTTTAGCTCGGACATCCAGTCCCTCGAGCGAGACATACAAATCACTTCGATAAAACAATTAGCTTCGGTCTGCTATGTCCTTATCAAGAGAGGCATCAGCTCTCGACTAATTTATGTATTGAAGGCCAACTCCGCCAGCCAACCCCACCTTCAAGGATGATCTAAAATGGTTTCCACTTTAGGATTCCTAGCATAGACACCGCGACGCCACTCTCACAGACCAATTATATCGTCTCTTTTGCGTCACTCACTCTTCACCCTAATACCACAGGCTGCACATTTCAACTGACAAGGGTACGGGAGAATTCAATCCTTGATACATACTCACGAAAGCTTGGGCTCTAAGAGATGGGCTCTCAGCTTCTTTTTTTCGAAAAAGAAAAAAAGACACGGGGATACCGCGTCTAGAAACGGGATCCAATGCAACGTTCCATGCAAACGCTTTACAAGATACGAAGCTTAGACTACGAAGGCCCATTGATTGTAGGAACCGGCGACGACGGAGCATCGGATTAGGCACATATACCGTCATTCAATTAGTGTGCCGATAATTTCTTGCAAAAATGGATCAGGAGCGACAAATTGATTTCGTGGACCGCGGAATGCCATGTAATCTCACACGCAACTCTCCACACCAGTTGGCAAAGAGCACTTCAGTATGCATAGAAAAACAAGCCATTCACTAATCTAAATTTTTTAATCGTTACCGGATACGAGGATAACCTCATTCAGAAAACAAATACGAGGGCAACAAGCCGCAGAGAATCTCATAACTCTAGTAACTCGAGTATCACTGCCGATGAGCAGACACGACCAGCATAAGAACCATGAATCATGAACGGTACATGCCACATTCAGCCTCCCTCGTTGCTGAGTATATTTCATAAAATGTAAGTGGGGACAAATTGTTGAATGTTCACAAGTTACTCAAAATGCCCAAGAAAGAAAAAAAAAAAGTATTCTTCTACCCGGATTGCACAATAGAACAAGAAGGTTCTTGGTGGTACAAGCAAATGAAAATTGACTCCAAACGAAAGTAAGTTTACAAACTAAAGATAACAGTCTCAGATTGCAAAACCATGCACTATGAAGTCGCCCTTCAAGCATCACAGATAATCTAACCTCATCACTTACATCATTGCACTAACTTGAAAAAAATCACGTGCTTGTAACGGTAAGGGCATACAGCTGGAGCTAGCAGAGCCATATGGATGGCCCCCCAGCAGATTCACTGGCACAATTATGAAAGATCAAAGTAAGAACCGAAAGGCTTGGCTCCATCAACAATAGAAGCTGAGGAAAACACTCATTTAGCACCGGCATATAGGAAGGCATTGGCTGTGATGAGAAAAATTGGCAGAGCTCATCACGTGAATGGGTAAAAGTTAGAGAAGAGTAAACTGCCAAGAAGGATATCGGCGGCAGAATAGGCCCAAATCATATATCCCCATCTCCGGGAACTAGGTGAAATCATCAAATATGCAGCAAACCAATAGAGCGGAGCACTGGCAGACAAAAAACGAGTCGCAACCTGCCAATTATCAGGCATTAGAACAAGTTTGCAAGATCCAGAATCATCAGTCATCACTTTGTTCCAAACATTTGAAGCAAATGAAAAATCATCAGTACTATGAAATTTAAAAACCATAGCCACACTACGAATGCTGATTGCAGGTAGAAGCGTGTATTTAAAATCATTGCGAATTTAGCTCATGCTTTAATTTATGAAAGGATAATCCATAAACTTAAGTAATCACCACAACATTCAAGACTAGCCGACTTTAGCTTGTAATTTGGAAGAGGCATGACAAGAGATTTTGTTTTGATGTATTTGTTATTGCTTTACTTTTTTATATCCTGGTCAACACTCTATCTTGCAAGTTACCCATAGGCATTAACTGACGAATATTAAAAGTAGAACAGAGACCCATATTGGAGTTTGGAGCTATTTGAATGTAATAGAGTTTTGAGTTTTCTAGATTGTGTTGTTTTCTTTTCTTTTCTTTTCTTTTTGAATGAGATCAAAGGTATCATATAACCCAATCTCGTGAACTATGCCAGATTTTTTCGTGGCATTTCCCACAAACAATGTAAAATAGGGCAAATTGCATGCTACATAAATGCATCGTGTCATCATAAATTAAAGCGCGTGCTAGTCAAAGCTCGATCTAACTACATACTTTTCCCCCTTATTTTTAAACCATATTATGAAACGTGCCTCTTCTGTGTTAAAAAACACATTAGGGTAATGATAAAAACATGAGATCTCTTTGGATAATCAGAATATCTTATAAGTGCAGACAAATATAAAACAAGGAGGAATCTCACCTGCACATGCATGATAAACAATGCTGTTGCTCCCATGAACCCCAAGTGTACTATGAATGGGAATACAGAGGCAGACAAGTATGGTGACTCATCAAGCAATTCGTTCTCCTTTACTTGAGTTGAAGGCTTTGCTCTACCAATCATTTGTTTCCTCCTCCTAAGATGGCGAGTCTCTGTTAGAAGCACCATAATGATGGCTTTTAACTTTTGTAGAAAAACCGATAGAAGGTATTAAATTTTAAAAGAATTTTATATGCCACACATTTCTTTTTGGGAGGTTGAGAGGGGGAGAGAGAGCATGTACTTGTGCATGAAAGTCATAGCCTCCGAATTCTGAAGAAGTTACCTGTATCAGTACTACCCATATTATCCGGAGAGCAAGTTTTTGCCCTTGAATATGCTACTGGTCGAAGGAGAAATTCTGCAGACATCTCTTCAAGGGAAGCTTGAAATCCTAGCGAAAAGAGGAGCTTAGACCACGTTCTAGCATAGGTCAATATCGAGAAAAGCGTTAAGGTCAAGATGGGAGATGCCAGTAGAAAATTTGGCATCTGTTTTAGTTGGAAGTATTTTAGGAACCCTACTCCCCTGCATAAAAAGTAAATCATTAACTAATGCAAAATATTTAGCAGATCAATATGAACTTCCAAACCAATACGTGTATTAGGCCTTCTATTTCCCTATCTTCCTCTTTCAATCAAAAACAACAGCAAGAAAATGGGCATACAGAGTGATATTATAACTATAGGTGTTGCCCGTCAGTAACAGTGGACAGTGACATTCACAGCCCATTGTCTCAAAACCTTTCAAGCCTTCTTCATAGATGCAGACATCAAAAGTAATGACCTACTCACTCAGTGATTAGAAAGCAATCAACACTATTATCTCTCACTTGAAACAGTGTTATGATTTAGGGGTGCTTAAATCCTTCCAGCCTCTTCTGCTCTGTTCAGAAAAAAACATCATGGACCGACAATAATCCATGATAAAACCCTCAGTCATTTGTCTAGCCACCACATTCACCACAAATTTTTCACTAAAACAGAACATTCCAATGACAGAACAAGTCACACGAACAACTAAGTCAATTGTGGACTATTGTCATTGCATAGAAACATACAACAGGTTAAACCAAATCCCTCTTGAATCCTCCCTTCTAATCACATAGAGCAATCAGTAATTAGTTGAAATGGATTATGGTGCCCAAGAATATCCTAAAATTCTCTTCTTTTACTGAAGTCTGACATTGCATTTTTCTTCTATTTCACCAGATTGCAGTAGTAGATCTCATTGCCAGACAGTATCACAATCCAAACCCAATGCAGGTAAGGAAGCTTCTATGAATGGTCAATGCATCGTATAGTGACCATAGATATAAGCACATGCATCCACAATGTTAAACAGAATCACTTATTATAGTAATAATCCTGGCATTGCAACAGATACAAAGAAATGAAGCATCAGACTTTAATTTGAAGCCATTCACTGATAGAGTGGATCCAAAAGAACCAACATGACTCTATCAAAGAGACATTTACATTCTCAATTTACATTACAAGTAAAATGCTAGAAGCACCAACAATGTCAAAGATCAATAATGGAAATGTTGTACCAGATGAGTAGCTTCACGTACCAATAATGACCTTGGATGTAATTGTACATGGTAGGTATTCTCCCTCTGCACCAAGGTCTAATGTCATCAAAATGCTGTCCATGGCACATGTTGTAGTATCCAAAAGCTTGGAAAGAGATAAATGGAACAAATATAAAGAGACAGCGCAGGATTCCAACGGCAAAAACCTGCATTGCCAGCTGAGATAAAAAATCAATGAGTTAAAAAAATAATCTCATCAGGCATACCAATCCTAGTTAAGAAGATGCCGATAACTAGTGATTACACGTAACCGAACAAGGTGCTCTATATGTTTCTTATCTGCTGTCCCACGGCTCCAAGCTAGAGATATGACCCCAAATGCACTCACAATACATAACAATGGAAAGAATCTATTGCCGATACTCGTGGACATTTTCCACAAGTTTGATTTTATGAACATGCCATTAAATGAATCTAACATAACATCCAAAAGTAACTCAACCTATGACATGATCGACACACAATAGAGAAGTTTGGTCTTGTAGGAGTGAAAGGCGGTGGGCGGGCAGCTTATATGTCAGCCCTTGGAATCTACCTTACGAATATCATTATGCAACCTCTTGGAATCATCCTAGAACTTGAATTTTAGAATCTGTATTCTGCAAGTTCTAGAAGCCTTGTATCTTTTTGTGTTTCAAATCAAAGTGCTTTGAACCTACCAATTATCAACATATATAAGATAGAAGTTACAAAGCCGAGAATTATGTCATTGGTCAACAACATAGAGTCGTGACACATCAAAACACTTTCGAGTTTAACCATAAAAACAAACAGGACAATAAGGTAGATACCAATCAAGTTTCCAATTATGGGCCTGACCCTTTTACATGTATTAGCTAACTGTCATGCTCTTTGGCTCAGCGAGCCCTGAAGAATGCTCGTATGTCTGAAAGAAATGGTTATTTAATGCCACGTATATCATAACCGCATTTCGAGGAGCTGCACACAAGAAACTCCACAAGAAATGATTCTTTCCTGCAACCTACCATATACTTGCAATTTTCAATATTTTGAACTCAAAACCCACCCCGTATTCTTTACTACCCGCCTTTTTACCAATCCAATCATTCCAATTCCATAGTTTTCCTTGTACACCCCTATAGTAAATATACCTTGAGGTCTTCAAGTTAAGAAAACTCACAGAAGTGCGCTTTTTGTGAATCAAAGCTTCATAAGCCCTGAGCAGTGTATGAAAACAGATATAGCCAGCATTAAGCATTCCATTCGACCTTGCCAAACCTGAAACAGCAAGCCACAGAACGGCTATACTCTGTGCACCAGAGAACCAGTGATATACCCCTCCAATTGAGAAAAGAGCATACAGACTTTCTGAATAACTGCCAATGACATGGGTAAGTATTACACTCAGTCCGTTGGAGAATAAATTTAGAAGCAAAGAGTTTAGAATATTACATGGATGTGTAAAATATTGAAGCCGGGTTGAAGCAGAACAAGATAGAAGCCCTAAGAGATGCCTTTGTGTCCTTCAAGATAATCACTGAAAGCCTGTCGAAAACGCTACTTTCTCTTAAAACTACTCATTAACTCCCACGACCTCCAGGTAATATAATCTTAAAAACTAAATCATTTGGACATTTAAGTCCAATGCATACAAATTATATTGTTTTTATCCCAAAGAATTAGAAGTAGGAAATGCATTGGACAAGCACATCTGTGACAGAGGAAATCTTCTCATGAAATACAATCTCGGCACAAACACTGGGTATTGGAATCACTCCATAAAAACATTTTTTCGAACTTAAAATAATCAACTAGAACACTTGGTAAATAAGCATCTCTTGCCCTTCAGAATCATAACATCCAAGAGTAGGACAAGCACAATAATGTTTGAAGCATGCCATAAATCCCCTGTCATGTGAGACGGAGAGAGAGTGATGAGATTATATGACCTGTAGAAATACACCGCAGCAAACACAAAGGCAATGTTGCTGATGAGGTAGCCTGAAAGTCCCAAGACTGCTCTGTATCCAATCACGGGAACCAACGGCAGAAGAACTGGTATGGACTGATAAGATCACATGAGTAACACACAAATGCAAGATCATGAATCGGAGGAACTACAATAACAAAGCCAAACCTGTTCGAGATGAAACGGAGATGAGGAAGGGGAGCAGAGGGAAAAAAGCATAGGTCTGCTCATACTCATAGCCGCACTCAGCGATCCGAATGTAGTACACACTATCCCAAACAATGTTGCTCTCGATCCCCGAGCCGAGGCTCGGCCATAGCACTGGCTTTTCAGCAGAAGATGAGGATGAGGTACTCGAGAGGCAACTAGGGTTTAAGGTCGCGGAGGTGTCATAAGGATCAAGAAGAGATCGCCAGAGGACAACGAGCGCAACGAGGAGGAATCTCGACGCTAATGCGGATTTCAGGACTAGAGACTCATAGCTGTTCAAAGAAGGAGGCATCGGATTTGATGAAGCGAATTAGAGTCTGAATAAGCTAAAACCCAAAATTTTCAGGACGCCATAGACTCGGCCACGACATGGATATCAACTATATGTAGAGCTCCTCAGCTATCCAACCTGCAAGCATTATTGACTGAAATGAGTGTGCAAATTCATTCACAGTTCAATCTCGGGTCAGCCACTCAACAGATCAAAAAGAAAACGAAGGAAAGTAAACAAGAAGCCGCACATCATCAAAAAGTTTCTACTTGTGCACCAGGGGATTGGATCAAGACCTCAATTTGACTTCACACGTTAAATTTGAACAAAATTACCCGCGCGGGGCGCGTCACGTCGGGGATCGCAAAACATATCGCGCAAATGGCCATACTGGCCCGCTCGATGACCGACCCGCCGACCGACCCGCATTTTGCGAGGCATATATATATATATATATATAAGAGTTCAATCGACAGTCCACCAATTTCCAGAGAGGGCGCTGCACGGAACGGACAGCAAACCAAACGCACCGAAACAACTACTCACTGGGGCATTTCGACAAGCACCTTTAATGCACAGAACGGAGCGGGGGACCAGAACGAGCGCCCGCAAATCTAGAAGCTGGAGGGAGCTACAGATCCGCAGCGGAGGGGACGGCGGCAACTCCCAAAACCAAAGGGACAAAAGGGTCAAGAGTTTTCATGGGAATGCGAATCCAGAGGAATCGAAAGACCGAGAGAAGTGCAGCGCCACCTGATGACTCCGGTACCTCACGTCACGCGGCCCTCCCCTTTCAAATACTAAAAAAGAACGAACAATTAATAAAGCAGAAAGTCGTCATAAAAAAAAAAAAAAAAGGCCTCGCGTCTCGCAAAACTGGATCTTTTAATTAAAAAATTTTTTGATTTTTTTCTTTCGTGGGAACAAAATTAGATTTCTCTTCAGAGGAAAAGCAATTGCCTATTTATTTCCATATAGCCAAAGCTAAGGGACGAATTCGGAGCATTATCGTGATTTCGGAAGTACTTTTTCGATCATTGCCAAATAGAAAATGTTAAGCATAATTAGACGTCACTAAAATGTACAATGATACTATGTCTTATATGCACGTAGCTTCCTATCGATGGATAGATGATTTAAGCTTTTTAGGTTGAACATTTTGATTAAAAAAAAAGATTTTTGAGATTTCTTCGCGTGTATGAATATTGGAATTCTATTTTCGCTGATATGAGGCACGGGAAAATTGGTTTAGGGAGTAGGGGTTGAGTAATCTCGCTCTGCTCTTTGTAAGTCTGTGCCATGACTACTAGGTGCAATAGTCTGGCCATTGTTATTTTAGAACCGGTTCCTCGAGAATGCGCAAACGTGATGATTCGAATCCGAGCCCGATGCGAAGAAAATGAGTGCGCATGCCCCCACAAGTAGCTCCTGCAATTGCTTCATAATCCACCGAACTTAGTGAAATCGAAGCGCCCTTTCACGCCATCGGTGTGTCCGGCAGTAGTTAGCTACCGACCAGTCCTACCCCGCGCGGCAGTTCCGCTCGTCCCGTCACCCACATCACGGAATCGCCGAAACACACACTGTTGATGCCGCCGGGATCGGGAAAGTGCGAGCATGGTGATTCGGCAATCGAAACGAAACACAAAACCTCCTCTCGATAACATTATTTTATGATTAAAAGAAATTGCATATTTGAGACAAAGTTCGTAGTGTAAAAAACACCGCGGCATGTCTATTGTCTAGTCGGGCCAATCCGAGCCCTTTCTAAAAAGGGCGTTTCGGGTCCTACCCGACCCGGCTCTGGGGCGGATCTCTCGGGCCATCGGGTCATCCCGGACCTTAATTAGCTTTGAATTAAATTTTCCTTTTGACGGACTCGCGTCGATAATTTAATAATTATGAGATCATACCTTTTACGCCAATGCCACGTGGACGATGAAAATAGGACCCACGTGGATAGCATCCGTAGAGATTAATTTATCATGCAGTATTATACGACTTTTGATGACGATGCCCCAATCAATCCCACCTTCTTCATACCATAAGGGTTAGAAAAAAAAGGGTTAATATCATTAAAAATCCAAAATTGGTACGTTGGTAATAAATTTACATCAAGCTAATTTTTTTACCATAAAGAACCCAAAACTGGTAAATTTATGACAAATATATTCTAAACTAATATTTTGACCACCAAAAACTCCAAACCAGTATATTTGTGATAAATTTACCGTCCATTAAATTGGATTAATATAAAAAAAAAAGCCACAAACTAATACACATACGACAAACAAGGAGTAAAACCCCAAACTAATACGCCAATCAACTGTCACGTGTCATTTAACTCGGAAATTTGATAGTAAAATTTAACGGATAAATTTGTTATAAGTGTACCAATTTGTAGTTTTTGGTGGGGTGGTATTAATTCCGGAGCATTCCTTCGATTTTCAAATTCAGAGTTTCGGATATTGATCTGACCTCTCCGAGCAGATAGGGTTTCCCAATTTTTTTTTTTATCTTTATACTTCGATGTTTAATTAACAGCAGAGCAGACCTCGGATTTAAAAATCAAGATAATCACCATGACGGGGCTCAAATTTATCCGATCGATTAATTTCTTTTCGCTTCCTCCCCTCCCTAATTTCCTCTCCATCCTCGGGGCCGAAAAAAAGAAAAAGAATTTGCACCGAATAAAATAAAACCACTTCGAAAAAAAAAACCCCAAAATCGATTTTTGCGAGTTTTTTTTTCTCTTAATTTTATTTTTTTGAGGGGGGGTGCTCCGAAAGTATTTCGAGTTTGAGTACCCGACGACGACTCCTATTCGCGGTTTAAGAAAGAAGCTTCCGTATATTTCACTCCCGGAGCTCGATCCGATTTTCCCCTCCCCGTCAAAGCCTTTTCCCTCCTCCAGTTCGAACTCCCTTCCTCGCAATTCCATGCCCTAGGGTTTTTGCACGGATTCCGAGTTCCGGCGGGGGAGGGGGAGGGGGCCTCCTCGCGATCCGTATCTTTGCTGGGTTCTCGTCGCCGCTATCGCCTCGTTTGCCGCCATGGAAGCCGAAAGATCGAAGCTTTACGTGGGGGGCATCGCGAGGGAGACGACCGAGGACGCGCTGCGGGAGCACTTCGGCAGGTACGGCGGCGTGTCGCGGGCTGTGGTCCCGCGGGAGCGGGACGCCGCGAGGGCACCCAGAGGGTTCGCCTTCGTCTGGTTCGCCGACCCGGCTTCGGCGAGGGCCGCGCTCCGGGACGAGGAGCACGTCATTCTCGGGAAGAAGGTCGGTGGCGGTTCTTTCCCTCTCTTTTCGCTTTTCTTTCGGGGTTTTGGGTTTTTGGGTTTTCTACGTGAATTGTCGTTAAGTGTGTTGTGGGGAAGTCCGAGAGTGCCGCGCTTGGTTTGATCGCTGTTGAGCGGGAGGGGAACGTGGAAAAGAATGGATTTTGGGATTTTCGGCGCGTTCAATTTAGGTTCTTGCTTGTATTCTGAGTTGTAGGTTCGAAAAATTTAGGAAATTTCATGTGTTTGTGTCTTTGGTGGCTGCAATTTTGTTACCTCCTCCTTACGTAGGTGCTGGTGAGGGAGGCGAACAAAACCGAGCGCCACCCAAACCCAAATCAACAAGAAGTCCGCCTTGGCCAAAACCGTTGTTGTAGGATGTGCGGGAACAGCTTCAATGGCAATGGCAATGGGGCTAACACGCGCTTCAGGAGTCGAAAGATATTCGTCGGGGGTTTACCGACTAGCTTGACCGAGGATGAATTCAAGAGCTTTTTCGAGAGGTTCGGCGAGACCACGGATGTGGTGATAATGGTCGACCTGTACCGGAGGCCTAGGGGTTTTGGTTTTGTCACCTTTGCGTTGGAGGAATCGGTCGAGGATGTGATGAAGAACAACTTTTATGAGCTTCATGGTAGGTTAGTGGAGGTCAAGAGGGCTATTCCAAAGGAAGCTCGCAACTCTTGTGGCGGTAGTTGTGAAGTGAATGGTCAAATGGGGAGAGGACAGGATTGTCTTGATTACTGGCCAGTTTATTATCCCCCATATCCATCTCCGTATGAGTCATTTCATGGGTATAGCTATGTTTCGAGTTATCGCGAATTCAGATGGGTTCCATATGGAGCCAGTGCATACTCCGTTTCTCGTGCAGTTCATTTTAATGGTTCTGGACCCACGTACGTGGATGATATGTTTGGATATAATGGAATGCCAATTCCCGCGTACGATGGGTTCATGCTGGATGGATTTCATTCTATGACGAGTCGAGATGGATATGTTGAGAATGCGTACCGTGCACCAGCACAGCTACGGATCGAGGAGTTGCAAGAGCTCACCGATTGCATTGAGGGTGAGGCAGACACACCAGCACTGCCGGAGATCAAAGAATTGAAGCTCACCGATTGTATTGAGGGCGAGGCAGACACACCAGCACTGCCGGAGATCAAGGAATTGAAACTCACCGATTGCATCGAGGGCGAGGCAGACACACCAGCACTGCCGGAGATCAAGGAATTGAAGCTCAGGGATGGTTCAGAATCAGACGGCGGAAGCAGTGGTGTGACCAACCAAGACGATGATCACTAACACTCAATCTTGTGAAAATATTTCTGTACATTCCCCACTCCCTGGACTTCCTCTGACAAATTGGATTATCATTGATTGTTGATCACTTCATTAATTGAACACATTGCATAAGTATTTTCTTGTTTCTTTTTCAGAACCTTGAGCAATCACTTCCTCCTTAACTGGCCTGGCTTTCCCTCTATGTTCATGGTTTCTTCTTAATATAAGGTTTTAATAGTTTTTGCTACTGTGGTTGTTACTGTTTCGTTTCATACTTTGCTTGTTGTTGATGAATCATTGGTTCAGGAAATTTTGTTTGCTTATTGAAACAGCTGTCATTAGATTTATAGTGAGGTTCATTTCTCAATAGAACGACACTTATAACCCGAAGGCAGGTAGATTTGCTGAAGTCCTTACGGTTTTTCTGTCGCCCTGAAGGCATTATTCGTGGTTTCATGACGTCATTTCATAGTGAAAGCAAGGACAGGGCATCAAAGACGCACTCCAATTGTCGTCATTTAGGTCCTTTGTCTTGGACGATTTACTTGTCGTATGCTATACTACTAGGCAACATCATCTTACGACTGAGTTTCAAGCTAGTCAATCTAGCCGGTAATCGCCATAAACCAAACTAATTTTGTGAGATCTTTTACATCTTGCACAGATAGAAAGATTGTACTACAGACCTTTTCAAAGTTTTTATCTGTCCTCTCATTGGAACCACGATTTCAGCTTTTAGATTGTTGACGCTCGCGCCTGGAGCAGAACTTTGGGTAGGTCGCTTCGATTTCCACCTCATTGAACTGGGTGGTTATCGATTCACTCGAGTTACCAAAGCTTAATGATTGGCCATATCCGATGAATTGAGCGAGCAATGACTTGCTGGCAGCGAGAACGGTAAATGAGGGTGTCGTGAAAGTTCTTGTGAATCTGATTTTTGGGAAAATATATGTAAATTCGGATGATGTGAGCCATATGATTAATTAGGTGAACTACGTGTTAAACTAGACTCTCGCTGTTTTCAGCGCACTGGCTGCACGTGCATTCGGTACAAGCGATTTGGGCTCGCGATTCGGGCTATGGCCGGGGGCACCGGGCTCTAATGGTAACACTTAGAATGTGATGGTAACGTAGTGTTTTAACATAAATGGTACTTCAGCTTACATTTTTCATCCTTTTTACTCGATTGACCCCAGGGGCTTGATCATTGAATAATGAAGGGCGCTTGTTGAACTAAATCCAAGTCGTGGATGGGCTTTCCACGTGAAGAGAAAGGAAAGCCCAGTTTCCTCTGATAATGTTTGAACAAAATGGGAGAGTGTCTCAGTTCGATTTGGCTGAAAGTCTTCCCAAAACTCAGTTGATATTTGGAAGACATAAGGTTTAAATGGATTGTCATGATGGAATTTATGTGTGAATGACAAATCATGACTGCGGAAGAGATGAATTTCTATTTGGTTAATGTGATATGTAAACTTGGTGTCAATAGGAAGTTATCAAGTCTAGTACTTGTTGCGTGATGATTAGGTTATCTCTCATTTACAATTACATAAAATTGGTAATTTCTTCAGCGTTCTTCTTTGCACATGTATGAAGGAAAGAAAAGGCTCGTGGAATGTGTAGAAAGAAAACGTTAGGAATGGTCGTTACTTAAGTGTATATGTGTGTGTATTAATTTAGAAATCAACCTAAACATGGCATATCATATTATGCAGAAGTCCCATGCGCCTAACCAAAAGAGTGATGTACATGATTCATATGTGGCTGTCGGAACCAAAATCATCTGCTTGCCTTGGTTAGGAAAGCCATACGAGGCTAATTATATAATCGAACTCGAGAGCTTAGACCGAAAGACACTCGGTCTTTTTTTCATATTCGAAGGTCACATGATGATCTTTTACCTAATCAAAGCTTTGGGAACCAAACTGCTTGATTACAAACGACTGTCTATTTTTGAACAATGTTGTCTGGCTCACAGACAAGGCAAAATCTCCATACCATAACCTAGCAATCTTAAAAGCTACAGGCCCAAGTGGTCACACCCAGCAGAGGACCAAGGCAAAGAGAGAGGGTACGGGCAAAGTTCTGTTTTCTTGGGCGGGCAAAAAAGATGACTGGTTACACATCATGTGGAAGTGTTGTTTTAAATGGGAGGAGGGGTGAGAGAGGGATGTGGATGGGTATGGGAGGAGGCTGGCTTTCCTTTTCAGAATATTCCATACCAAAGTCAAAATGCATGTTTGCTCACAAAAGAAGAAGAACCCACTAGTCCTAAAGAAAGCAACCTGTCTAAAATACTCTCTTGCGCCTGTATAAAGGCACGAGGGTAAGAGGGATTTTATGAGAGATTGTGACATGTAACTCCAAACATTTAAGACGAAGTGTAGTCCAATGTGTCGATTGAATGGTGACAAATTAGTAAGTATGTGAGATGGTTAATCGACTGAATTTGATCGATGGAGAACATGCCTTAGGGTTTTGGAATCTTTTATATGTGAATGTACAATTCTACAGTAATAATTTTCTAAAGACACATGCAAATTGCCCCATTCATTTGAAAAGGATAAAGCTCCACCAAGAGGGTAGTAAGCACGGGAATTTCTAAGATACAATAGTGTACCATATGTCGTTATCATTTAACAATTGAAATGTATTGATCAGTCGACCTTTTTGTCGATCAATGTCATCCAATGGCTGGTAATTGATGATCAAGAGGCGTGGAGCTTAAGATTCCTTTAGATAATCTGCCGTACCATAATCACGCTCCTGATAATTTTGCCAATCCCTTGACTGTACGATATATTTACCAATTTCCTTTTACTTTCTTTTTTTTCCTTTTTGTGGTAGGGGGTTTACACTCCATCGAACCCTGTTCTATGCACTATGAAAGGAAGTGTAGACGGTAGGGCATAGAGTCTTAGGATTTGGCTTGTTTGGTTGATGGGTCAAGACATTTGGACGATACATTTATCCTTAAGCTGTGTGTGTTCGGATCCTTGGCCTCTTCACTCAAATTGTGACAAGAAAAGGGGAAGCTATGTGTATGGGCGCAGCTACTTACTTCTTATTCCCCATGAAAGCGAGTCATCAAGTTGTCCCATCTCCTATTAAAGCAGAGAAAGCTACAGGCTATGCATTTATAGAGTTTGATCAGAGAGAGAGAGAAAGGGAGAGAGAGGATCTAAGGTGATGGTGACATGGCAAAAATGGTCGTGGATTTAGACATGTCAATGGGCTCAATTGCAGGTGAGAAGAGAGACAGAGAGAAAAACAGTGACAAATGGAGGTAGGGGGATGGTGACAGGGGAGGAAGCTAAAGTTTTCAAAGATGGGGGGTTGAAAGTTGGAGCTTCAAAGTGTTGCATGCAAGCTAAAGCACGGTGTTGTTAATGCGGGGGGACAGTTCAGGCGCAGATCTCTCTCTGTGGCCTTTTCAGCAGAGTGACAGAGAGAATGGACGAGTAACAGATAAAGAAACAAAACGGGTATGTTCAAAGCAGAAAAATCGAAGTACGTTCTCAAATCATCGACGACGGATAAAATCACGGCATACGCATCGGACGTGGGTTTCGCGAGCTTCGTTCGAGCGACTACCCCCCTTAATAGATTTCATGGAATTTGTGAAGATTATGCGGTTCAAATGCAGATGCAAGAGAGAGAGAATCAAATTGAAGGATTTGCATAGTGATGTTAGGGAGGGAGGGGGAAGATAAGGACTGGTCTGAAACCGAAGTAACGTTTGTCCTTCTCAAATCAGTTTCATCTCATCATCCAACCCTTTATTGCTTTCTGCTGGCCCCTCATCCTCCTCACACACACTACAACACTTTGGGCCAGTCGATTGGGTCGGTTCGAGGAGTGGTAAATCCATCTTTAGATTTTGTCTGGATTCTGTTCGTGTTCCTCACGTGAATCTCATAACTCCCTCTCTCTTGTTAATTACCCTTCTCTCTCTCTCTCTCTCTCTCTCTCTCCCTAGGAGGAAAAGTTTCTGGCTCGCTAACAAGACAGTGAATGCGATCTTTCCAACTTTAGATGTTGGAGGGTTTTTTGCATGGTGAGAGGCAGAGTTGCGTGAAAAATAATGGACTCCGGTACAATTTTTTTATATTGTTATATCATGCAGATCGTTTTGTGAGATAAGTCTACATTATCTTTAAATTCACGGTGGTTCGTCTCGCCCGTCTTCGTCTCCGTGTGATTCTATCCCTTGCTAAAATGCCCTTGATGGGCTCGTTTGCTTGACTTAAGAACGATGATGTTCGGACTATGGATCTTCATTTTTTGGGGGGCTTGGAATGTTGAAAGGTGAATAATAAATAAGGAGGAGGAAAATAGAGTTCATTTTTTTTTTTATAACCCAGGGAACCCCCGCACGGCCGACAGCCGGGAAGTAAACCCTGGGGGCGACACGTGTTGGTTTGGTATAGTTTTTAAAATCCCATAAGGGGGTCTAAATGGGTTGGAATTCCATTCTAAAGTTGCTGTCTATCCAATAGTGTCACTGATTTTGTTGTATACAGAGTTTGTACAATGTATAAAACAAGCAATTTCCTCATTTTTGAATATCTGGATCATTTAAGAATATGAGTCAATAGAAATTCTTTTCGTCATTAATGAAAAATATATAATTAAATTTAGGAAAATGATTTCATTTTATAAAAAATAAAAGGTTTCGGCACTCTGCCTAGACTCCAGGGATTAGGCCCGAGACCCTGACATCCGAACTTAGGACTTGAGAATTTTTTTTTTAGGAAAATGAAATCATTTTTCTTGAAATAAGTTTCTTTCAAAACAATTTCCAACAAAATTGGTTTTTCGTGAAACAAACGGAACAAAGATATCAATTTCAAACCCCAGCAAAGGACTAACCAAAAAACTGACTATACCTGACATTGGTTGATCGATATGAGTCCATGACCTGAACCCAATCAAATCCGAATCTAATACAACCCACACCGGACAAAAACACAACAATTGACCAATTTGATATCTATAACGGTTCCAACCCAAAACTGGCCCAAACCAAGTGAACGAAGCCCCAAAAATCCAACCTTATTATAATATAACAAGTTGTCATGTTCGACACCAACACATCTTAAATCATAACTTTGAAAAAAACCGTGACAACCCTATCTGATGAGGGCGGGGAGTGATCGCCGAGGTCCAAGGACCTGGACAAGGAACGATTCGATGAGGGCGAGAAGTGGTTGCCGGAGTCCAAGGACCTGGACAAGGAACGGCTCCTGGCAGGCTTCTAGAATGGCGCGGGGGAGTACATCTCTCCTGTCTCACATCGTTTGAAGGGGGGAGTCCTGAACAATTTATAAAGATTTAGGAAATCTTAACTTGCAAGAGGCCTTACTGTTACAGAAACTAAACTCGAATCATCCAAATTTAAGTAGACCTATGATCGGGAACTGTCCTAACCGAACCCAATCCAACATCATCCGATGCAAGTCAAACCATAGATGATGATGATGTGAAAACTGATTGATTCGAATTCACACCCAAGAAGGGAAAACCAATAAGGCGCATTGGTATCAATCCAATCCGAAAATCAACCCAATATATCTATTTATCACATTTAATATTAGAAAATTATTCAAAAAGTCCTAAATCTATTTGACGAAAGTCAATTCAATCATAAACCCTTAAATTGTGCCAATTTAATCCTAAACAAATTGATGATTTGCCGACTTAGTCCTAAACTTTTAGTCACAACCCTTTCGATGATTTGTTAATATAACCCTAAACATTTTAACAATTTGTCAATTTAATCATAGGTTTAAAACTAAATTGACATATAGAGTTAGATTCAGTTTGTGGTATCTCGATTACTTAAGTTTGAAAAAGGGCTCGAAATTTATGAGCTTCAACTCCATTATACTTTTTAGAGTTTGTTTTCTTTGAATTAAATTTTAATATTAGGATAATGACACAAATAGTCACCGAACTTTGACTTAACACAAAATTTGATCTTTGAACTTTTAATTTGTTTAATGTAGCCCCTAAACTTTAGCATGATGTTCAATATGATCCCTGAACTTTCAAATTGTTCAACATGATTCCTGAATTTTTGGTAAATGTTCAATTTAGCCCCTGAAATATATGAAAATATTCAATGTACTCCTTAAACTTGAATTAATGAAAGGACTATATTGAACATTTTCATATAGTTCATGGACTGAATTAAACATGTATCAAAAGTAACATTGAACAAATTTTACGTTGCTTATTGAGTTAAAGTTCAAGGACCTCGAACAAATTAAAAGTTAATAGACCAAAGTTTATGGACTGTTTGCATCATTTTTCCTTCAATATTAGTTGGAAAAAGGATCCTTTGAACACTATAATATAATATGTCAAAAAGTTTCACGGTTCCTAGCAATTGATAAAAAAAATCACCACTTTGACCGCATCAAGACTTTTCTTTTTGATCTGTCATAATTTCAGGAAGTAATCACCTAGATTGGTTTAACTAAACCAAATCATAGCACGTGACAATACAGTCGAAAGATCTCCATCTAATCCCATTAACAACTCTTTCTTTCCCGAATACCGACATGAGTAGCATTTGAATTTTATTTTTTATATTCAAAGTAGCTCTCGAATTTCTTTTATTCAATATAATTCATAAATCATTTTAAATCGGCTGGACGTGCTCCTTCTGCTAATTGAGGTTTCACGTCACGTGTTCTCCGACGACATGGCATGCTAGCTCGGCAAAAATCACGCATCAGTAATGAAGTGGAGTGTCCAGCTTAATTAGATTTGATTAAAAAACAAACGTTTTATATTTTTTTTTCCTCTTTCCTCATTTGTTCTTCTTCCTCTACATCGACACCAACTGCTTCGGACGTCGGAGCCGTCCTCGATGTCAGGGACCGATCATGCTTCACCGCTATCAGTCCAACTGTCGAACCTAGCGTAGCTCTCTCTCTCTAGACATATACCTCCATGGATCGCTTTTTCTGTAACCTTTCTGTCGCATCACATATTCCATGCATTGCTTACATAGAATGCCCCCATTCTTCACTTCTCGTCTTCTATCAATTTTACGGAGCCTCGAGAGGTCGATTTCTGTCTGTTTTGTTCACAACAAAGTCGCGAAGGAGAGGGTCCAAGAGGGCCAAAAGCAGCGTCACTTGAGCAGTGAAGCAAACAGATTGGATCAAACAAAGCAAACCATTACATGCACGATCCTACTTCGACTACATACCATTTCTCATCATTCGACGAACATAACTAAAAGCTTTGATTTGTGACTAAGTTAGGAGAAAGGCCCTTTTGCTTTTTTGACAGGGGAAGGAATGAAATGAGTAATGGGATTCAGATGCATGTATAGAAAGAAAAAAGAAAGAAGTCGGGTGGCTTATCAGCTAGAGAGTTGCTGGTGTGTCGTGCTCATGATGGATTCACTCATGATTGCCATATAATCAAAAGAATCCCATCCCACCTCTGTGCACACACGCACGCCCCCACACAAACACAAACACCCATCGATTCTTAGTACTTTCCCTCCCAAAATCTTGAGTCCTCGCTCCTCAGTCTCTCTTCCCTTTTAAAAGATTCAAACCACATCATTCCCATTAGAAAATCTGTCTCTCTGTGATAGCTCCTCATGCACAGCCCCATGCAAGCCCAAACATTCCCCCACACCCTCCCCCCAAAATCCCAAAAGCTGCTTCCACTAATTATAAACCCCATCATGACTGACCCATGAACTAAGAAAAAGTAGAATAAACCACTAAGACCCTCCTCCCCATATAAGCATCTTTTTCCCCTTTGAGGAATTAGTACATTCCTTCCTTGGTAATAAGCTGAAATTCAGGGAGTTGTTTGCCTCGGATTATCAAAAGGTAAAAACAATTTTTTTTCACTCTTCCGTTAGAATTCGAAATGTCATTCAAACTTTTACGAAAATTATGAAGAAACTATATTTTTTAATGTACTATGAGATTTTTAGCTGCTTATGACAAAAAAAGAAATAAGTAAAAGTCACTCCAAAAACAGACCGTAAATTTGAATTTCAAGTTTCAACGTGGTTGAGAAAATAAGACGGGGAGAAGAGCTGGTTTGAAATAGAATGAGGGAATGTCTTAATCTCTATACAGGTGGAAACTCCTGGTTATTTGGCAACCTTGGAATCAATAATTGAAGCTTTCTGACTCCCCTGGTTAGACAGTGGTTGAATCAAAAGCTTCAACAATGGGAGAAAAATGGAGTTTCTCACTATTCCAAAACTGGGTTCAAGATGGAAACAAATATAAAATCGAAGCAGTCCTCATCACCATAAAAGAATTGTGATGGGTGCAGTGCATCAGTTTTCAGTGACATGGTTCAGATAAAGTCCCAGGATGCTTCTATCTTCTCTCTTTTATTTTAAATAAACAGGTATATTAGATATAACGTGAAAATTTGAAATTACAGAGGTGGGGGTTGGGCATGGGAAGTTGTGTGTGATCCTGTTTTTTTGTGCTTACTGTGTGACGAGCAATTACATGGTAGCCAAGAATATCCGTCAATCCTTGGTAAAGGAATATCCTCTTTTGCAGTTTTCTTTCCAATCGTGTTAATTGGATAAGCTTCATTTCCATCTAGGATCCCAACGAAGCAGTTGGAGCCCCCTATTAAACTATTACTAGCCATTGATAAAAATGAAAAAAATGGAATTTTCAATCATAATTTAAGAACTAATGGAATTTTCACCATCCATTTTCTATGATGTTACAATGTACAATCCAAAAATTTAAACCCAATAATAGGGAGAGATCACATATAAGTAAAGAGTATAAATACTCTATAAACAAGTGAAACGATGTGGGATATTTTAATATCCCTATCACGTGTGAAATAAATTGTTGTAGTACTCAATTCTGATACCATATTGAACCCAAAAATTCAAATTTACAAGTGGAAGGAGTGACATGGCATATTTCAATTTATCATGCGATGTTGTGGATTTTTTTATGCCGTTGTTGATAGGCTTCTTATCAAATAACAATATTTAAGTTAGCTAAGGAAGGAATCTGTACCTGACTAAGAAAACATTTTTCACCTCCAGAAAGGTCTTGAGAAAAAACAGCATTTCCATGGGTAGGGGAAACCAACTGTGAGCACGAGAGATTACAGGGAACTGCCAAAATAAAATAAAAAATACTCTCAAAGAAAAACAAAAGAAAAGGGTTAAAAAAAGCAGGTTGATTTCCTTGGGGGAGGGCCCCTTTGCTCATAATTACTTGGAATATCTTTTCAAGTTAATCACAGACCCCACTTGTCAACTTTTTGTCTGGAAGCAGGTGTTGACTATGCATGCACTTAAAGCTTAAATTTACATAAAGAATGAAAAAAAAGATTATTGACAATCATAATCAAAGACAGAGATGGAATATTTGTCTCTTTTCCTCATTTAGCTGTCGACAATCACGCTATTGGGGAGGGGCATCAACGAGACTAAGTTTATAGGTTTGAGGGACAGGAGTGATGTGTATATATGAAAGGTCTGGAGATATTGAGCTAATCATGTTACAAGTCTTTGGAATTATTCTGTGGAGTATTCTTCAGCAGTGCAGCTTTTCAATCGATGGCTCGACGATGTACTTTTGGTGGTGATTTTGTTTCATTAAAAAGAATATAGTAGGCTGCGTATTTAAATGCTAAACTCATCCTACTTGAATGCCGAAGAAATCTTCTCGAAATTGAACTCATCGAACTGTGAAAACACACATGTGAGTTGTACTAGAAAATGTCTTATACAGGAGAATTTGAATGGTGTGGAATAGTTAATATATTTTGATTGACTCGTAAGTTTTTCAGTGGACACGATTCCAACTGAAAATGTTGACGAGCTCGAACTTTGCCTCCCTCTCGGCTATCTCTCCGGATGAAAGTATTGGATTTCTATTATGCACTTTCAATAAATGGTATAAGAGCTAATGATTAAATGGGTGGTGGATTACTCCCAGTGTCTATTAATGTTTGGTGAGTATGAATCTTGTGACTAAAGCATTTTCCAAACGACTTTTATGATTCTACCTTGCAAAAGAGAGCTAGAGTAACGGTGGGCATCATGCCTTCATGGTTTGGTTTGGCAAGCCAAGGAAGAAGGTAAGCATTAAAGATTCAAATCGAGACATGTTAGCGCGGGACAATATCTGAATTAAAGGAAGTAGAGTTTACACGTGAGGAAAAGATTATTGAGATGCACATGTAAATTGTATTAGAATAAATATCTCGACGTAGAATTAGCAGTATAGAGTAGTTAATATATTGGATTTGGCCATAACTCATTGTCATTAGCTTTTAAATAAATGTGGGTTTAATTCAATATGTTGATGGGTTCGGACTTGGCTCACTCTTGATGATCTTCCAAAGTGAAGATATTGGGTTTTCACAAATAAACCCATTTCGTTCCGGAAAAAAAAAACACTAATAATAACAATGTTATTTCATCCTAATCTTTGGCTTAAGTTAGAGATTTGTTTGCAAATCGCTCCATACCAACACAAACTCACATAATTTCTTTTTGTCAGTCAAACTCCCGTAAGTACAAAATGATTGGTGCGTGCAACTCAACATGTTGCCGTGTTGATATAAATTGGAACGCAAATTTGATATTCAATTTCGAGGGTCTTGGCAACTCGATACGAATTATTTCGAGCTCAGTCGTTTTGGAAGAGTTTCTGGACTTACGAGATTGTTACAAAGTTAAGAGACTGAGGGTTTTCGTTCGATGGTTCTATGACTTCTTTTCCTTCAGCAACAAGGCTGGACAAGATGAAAGAGTAGAAAAAGGGCTTAAGATGGGTTGAGATACCATTGACGTTGGAGGTCGTTGTCAAGTGAAGTACTTCCCATCAATGCAAATGTCATGACGAATAATACGAGTCCCCCATCACGTGTTCCTAGATGTATACTATGAATGTTCCTTGTGTACTCTTAAGTTGCGCTCGGCCATCCAATTTTTTTGGTTGGACAAGAGAGATGGTAGATGGTATAAGGTTGCGAGACCTTGAACAAGGGTTGCGGCTCGTGCCCAAATCTAGATGAGGGTCAGTCAGTCCTCCCAATTGTCACGTTTGAGTGGCGGTTGTTGCGCTGACCAAAATCAACATGTAGTATTGAACAATTCTGCCAAAGTCGACCGCCACATAATGGTTGCTTAACCCACACCAATGGTCGAGAAGGGTAAGTGGCCTTGCTTGCCCTCGCAAGAGTCGTTGGCCCTATTTCTCTCCCTACCTCATCTCTTCTGTTTTTCTTTTAGAATTCTCAGGGAAAAAAAGGTCACCAATGTCTCGATACCCTTTATTTTCTTCTCATAAACATTTAAAATCACTTCATATTTTTTCACACTCGTTTTCATTCCACCATTTTTCCTCGTCTTCTTCCCAAACAGAGCATAAGAATCTACATGGCTCTCACTACTCACTGCCAAATGGATGATCTGGTCAACTCAAGAGAGAACGTAGGAGGCTCAATTCAAAAGGATGGTACTGACCAGCAAGTACTGGAGCCTGGAGGAGCCATTGAAGCAGGCCTACGTAGGTCTACGAACGTATACGGCCCCAGCACATTTCCAAACAATGTCAGATACGAATAAAAGCACAAGGCTCAGCTTGGGTCACATCATCGCCACTCTCTCTCTCTCTCTCAAGATCAGCGGTGGACAAATGAGCTGTGGCCAGAAAAATCCTCACAGTCGCAGTAGACCCACACTCTCCACAGAGCTGTTTTGAATTACAAATACTGAGTTTATGTGCTTTGTCTTCTCTTGGATGGCATATAATTGTAGCTTATCTCATCGCATAATTGAAATGGCAACATCCTTTCTTGGTCAAAACTCAAAATATGTCACGTTCTTGATCTCTGCATGCACCTCATCTCTTTCTGCCGTGCCATTGAGCTAGTCTTTCTAATTCTCAAGAACTTTTTCCTAAAGCTTTACTCATGAAAATGAGCGATAAAGAACTATGTATGCTGCTTCTCTCACCCGCCACTTATTTTTTGATCGCAAGAAATGTGCTTCAGATATTCAATAAATTTTTGCTCCTACATCACTTGGTCGTTATGAAAAGAGTAAATATCAATACCCTACTCATTTAATTCTTCACCTCACTTCATTCCTTTCTCGATCCACATGCGTCCCGGGCCATTATATCTTAACTAAACTTTCGTGCTCCCTAAAATGAAATCATGCAGATATTCATTTGCAAAATCGGCCTAATTCTCTAAAAAACCCCAAATTTATGTCCAGTTTCAAATTTGCCCCGAACTTTTTTTTGTCTTAGAAAAAGCCCAAAACTTTAAGTTCAGTCCCAAACCTACCCCGAATTTTGTTTTGTTTTAAAAAATCACCAAAATTCAATTATTTTAAAAAATATACCCTAGTGATCCAGTCCCAACTTGACATGGTACTTTTATATCGATAATAAATCCACATCAACAAAACAATGAGGCTTTTTTTAGACAAATAAAAGTTTGGAGCAAATTTGGACCGAACCTAAAAAAATTTTTAAATTAAATTTTTTTTGGGTGGATTTGTTATCGTCCATAATTTTCATATGCTAGAATGGTTTTATTTTAGAGAATTTCAACAATTTTTATTTGATTTGATTTGTTATCGAAGTTAAAATGTGACGTCGGTCTGTACTTATCACCTCATTACTTTGTTGATGTGGATTTGTTAAGACGTAGAAGTACCACGTCAAGTTGGGATTGAATCACAGAGGTACATTTTTGAAAATAAATTGAAATTTGCTGATTTTTTTTACATATAACAAAATTTAAGATAGATTTGGATCTAAATGTAAAATTTGAGGTTTTTTCCCAGACAAAAAAAGTTTGGAATGGATTTAGAACTGGACTTAAAATTTAGAATTTTTTTTGAGGTAAAAAAAATTTGAGGTAAATTTAAAATTTGACCTAAAATTTAAGATTTTTTTTAGAGAATTCACCCTTGCAAAATCACACATCTTTTAGCAAGGACACGTCATGAACATGTTCTTCATTAGCCCCTAGTACATGAAAAGTGTGCGCTGTTAATGTCGAATCAAAAGCTGTGAGCCACATTTGAGAGGCTAAGGCAGTGTGATCACAGAAAGTCAGACACGAAAGAAAGAGATCTAGAATAAGATACTCGAGCTGTAAATAGGGTTGAGAGAGAGAGAGAGAGAGAGAGAGAGAGAGTACTGTAAATAGGAAGTGACTGGAGGGGGGGCAGTGTCCTTCCCGTCATATCTATCTGAGGCCCTGTGCCCCTGAATAAAAGCTACCCTGTTTTGGTTATCTTCTTTGCTGTCGCCTTGGGAAAACTCGTTATTTTGTTATTCTTACAAGAATAAACGTTTTTTTGTTACGTACCATCAGTTTAACCATACTGTGTTGGATTATTTTCTGGGTATGGCGGTTGATACATTAGTGGCTATTTTGTGTTTTTTGTTTTTATTCGAGTTTATTCTTCTCTGATTGATTTTCCATTTGAGTTTGTGTCATGCTACTCGAGTATTTTATTATGAGAAAAAGCCTCCGAAAACTGTAAATTATATCAATTATAATATATTTACTTTAAGCTTTTTTCAGTGATACAAAATATTTTAAATTTGTACTTGCATGACATATCAATGATTACCGCTAAAAATCTGCCTACGTGGACGTCAAAGAGCAAATAATTTTAACATGACATCAAGTAGCTTAAATGAAATAAAAATAGTGATATTTTGATTGGAAAATCATCCGACGGAACCTTGATGGAAAATAAATATGTAATTTTTTTTTCATAAAAACATGTTTATAGTGAATATGTCATAATAGGCATGATTTGTGATTTTTTATGCCTTTTTCCCTTTATTATAACAGAACTAGTGATAATAATCTCTCTGATTTCTTTCCTGAAACTACATTGTTAAATCATGTAAAACTTTTTAGCAGACGACATCAACAATTAAATCTGAAAAAAAAAAGAAAAGAACGTAGCTTCTTGTTTCTTAAAAGTAAAAACAGGTGGGAAGGGGCTATACCTACATGAATGACCTCTTGAGCATTATCTTAAAAACTCTGTATCCGCAACAGATTGTTCATTTTGATCCATAGCAATCGCTCAAGCCCATTGTTTTTGCTCATCATAATGTTAATGGAAATAGAGTTGGAGTTATTCTAAATCAGGACAAGAACAAACCTCCGCCGTGGACATGCACTCCCGAAGTTTTGCCCTCTTAAACTTGTTGCAATAGGACAAATAAAAGAAGACATGCAATAGCTTGGTTCCTCCGATTTTTTTTTTTAAATTTCATGCTAAACATGTGATTCATCTTGAAAATTTATGTAGAATAAACAAAAGGATTGCCCAAAAAAAGTTAGAGTGGAAAATTCATCCACAACGGAGAAGTATGATAAGGGGTCCGAGTAAGGGATTTTGGCTTAGATTGTGTAAGAATCAGGAATCGATTTTCCTGTCAAAACAAAGATTCTCAATTCATTTCGAATGATAATAAAAAAACTTTTCATGTATATCTAGATTTTGTAAAGGTTCGCGACATTCAACATTAATCGATAGACAAATCTCAAACGGCGAAAAAGTGAAAGTCACTCTAAATAAGCCCTACAATAGTTGTCATAATCTTCAAATAATTATAATGTAAACGTTTATTTTTGACAGTAAATTCAAACGTTACTTATTGACAGAGATAGGCACACTGTGCCCAAAATGGATGTCATTAATAAATAATAGTGCGCGGGATTCTGTGGATGAAGGGAAGGGGGAGGATGTTTGGAGTGGCCATTAAATAAATATAGTGGAACTATAATGGGAGCAGGCGACAACAAGCCAAAGAATGTCTGAGATCGCCGTAGAAGCACGTTTTCTGGGCTTATATAATGCCCATCCGGGATTTGTGTGTTTTGTGTTGAGTGTCAAGCGTTGTTGTTGTTGTCTCATTAAGCAAAAGGGCCAATCCATACTGCCCAAGAAAATAGGAAAAAAGAGAAAAGAAAAGCAGAGAGAGAGAGAGAGAGAGAGAGGGACTGGTGGTGTTTCTCACGCATTGCCTTACACAGATCCCCATGGCTTTTTATGCAGGGATGCTACCCAGCATTCGCTTGGAGCTGAGTTCCTTTTATTCTCTTTGTTTAGATTGAAGTGAAGGGACCATCTCTCTCTCTCTCTCTCTCCTATATATGAGAGCTTGAGAGCCTGTGAGCGTGAAGTAGTTGGGTTATATTCTTGGAACTAGACAACACCAACAACAACAAAAAAAAAAACCAAAGTGTGTGTGTGTTCTCTCAGATGGGAGAAGATTTCGAAATGATTACTTCTCTTCTTCCCAATGATTGAAGTCTCGAGCTCGTGCTTGCCCCGCACCGCAACGAGACATGCTTAACGAAGCACCTACTTTTTAACTAAACAAGAAGAAGGAGAAGAAGATGGAGATGAAGTCTGTGAGCGAGAGCGGCAGTGGCACGAACGGTAATAACTGGCTGGGGTTCTCTCTCTCGCCCCACCACCTGAAAATGGAGGTCGCCCCACAGGCGGAGCATCACCAGAACCACCACCAACACCACCACTATCACCACCAGCCGCAGCAAGGTGAACCGGGAAGCTACTTTCTCTCGCCTCCTCCGCCGCCGCCGCCACCCTTTGGCAGCTCGAGCCTGTGTTATGGTGGCGGCGTTGGAGACAGCAACAATGGTGGGTTCCTTCACTCTCCTCTGTCTGTCATGCCTCTCAAGTCTGATGGGTCTCTCTGCATCATGGAAGCCCTCACAAGATCCAGACCCCAAGGTTGGTTCTTTGCTTTCGAAGATAAAGAAAATTCTATTTTTGCTGTTGATTTTGAGTTCTTTGTTTCACTTGCTTTTGTTGTGTCTGTGTGTACGCGTCCGTGTGTGAAGCAGGATTAGGGCAAGGTTCAACGCCAAAGCTGGAGGACTTTTTGGGTGGTGCAAGTGCAACAGTGACGGCGACAACATTGCCTCTCAGTTTGGATAGCTTGTATAGCTACCAACAGAGTGCCGACCCAGAGAAACAGTCACTAGATCTCCTTCACGAACCGTTCAGACACCAGCAACAGCATCAGATTTATTACCCCAATGAGCTAACATGCCCTGCTTTGTACCATTCGCCACTTGCTGAGGAGGAACCAAAGGACTCTCACATTGCAAGCTGCGATGAGAACAGCGGGTACTCTTGCCTGAAAAGTTGGGTCACAAGGAATTTCTCTTCTTCTTCTTGTCATGTTGGGTTGGACCAGATGAACAGTGGCATGGCATGTAATAACGGGGGTAATAGCTCTGACGCTGTGGGTCCAATGGAGTGTGGTGACTTGCAGAACCTGAGTTTGTCCATGAGTCCAAGCTCAACTTCGAGCTGTGTCACAGTCCCAACAAGGCAGATTTCACCTACTGAGAATGAGTGTGTGGGTATGGAGATGACCAAGAAGAGGTCAAGTAATTGCCAGAACAAGCAGCCTGTTCACAGGAAGTCCATCGACACTTTTGGACAGAGGACTTCTCAGTATAGAGGGGTCACCAGGTAATAATGAAAAACTTTCATAAATTTTGGGCTGATCTTGCAAATACCCTTTTGCAAGATCACTTCCATTCTTGTGGGTCAGGCCTTGATTTTTGTCAAATCTGAAGCTTTTGAGTGACTCTCGTCATTTTTTGAACTTCAAAATTTAGGCATAGATGGACTGGTAGATATGAAGCTCATCTTTGGGATAACAGCTGCAAGAAGGAGGGGCAGACCAGGAAAGGAAGGCAAGGTTAGTAAGAGGACAAACAAATAAAAAAGATGAAAAGAAAAGACAATTTTTTTGGTAAATGAAAAGACAATTACTTCGCTGTAGTGTGTGCCTGAAAATGTAGTCCTTTGCCGACTCTGCAATTGTTGGCCCCTCTGTCTTCATGATCTGACAGGGCGTTATTAATTCTTCCTTGTTCTTCATGTTCATACTCAATGTTGTGGATGCTACTCAATCAAACGCCGAACCATTAGTCTACTTGGGTGAGCACCATTTTTCCTTTATTCCTTGTACTTGATCATTTTGAGTGAATATTCTTGTTTTTGTGTTCTCATTAGTATTTCAATTACTGTGCTTTAGGGGGTTATGATAAGGAAGAGAAAGCTGCAAGGGCATATGATCTCGCTGCTCTCAAGTACTGGGGACCTTCGACACATATAAACTTTCCGGTAAATATAAAAACCTGCATTATTCCTATTTTCTCTAACATTTTTTAGATTTCTAGTGAGATAGAAATAATCTGACACTATGTCTGGTTTTCATTAAAGCTAGAAAATTATCAGAAAGAGCTGGAGGACATGAAGAACATGAGCAGGCAGGAGTATGTTGCACATTTGAGAAGGTGAACAGCCTAAGATAACATAATATGTTAGGTCCATGTAATATTATCTTTGTGCTTGAAGCGCCTCCAAAGCTGAAAACAATTTCTTATTTTGCAGGAAGAGTAGTGGATTTTCTAGAGGGGCTTCGATGTACAGAGGGGTTACAAGGTTTCTCTCTCTTAGTCAAGTCTTTTGCACCAATAATCTCATGCTTTGTATGGAATTTAGGAGAGAATGTGCACCCATTCTCGATACTCTCGCTAATAAGTTCCATTCCTGCAGACACCACCAGCATGGAAGATGGCAAGCTCGGATCGGTCGTGTTGCCGGAAACAAGGACCTTTATCTTGGGACATTTAGTGAGTCACTCAAATTTGAGACCACTCTTTATTTTGAATCCTTCACGATTTCATTGGTAATTTGGCCGAGTCTCATCTCTATGCTATTGTTGTGACTGGCTTTGGACTCATTTTCATGGCAGCTTTCCTTGCTTTCATGTTTTCAATTTTGCTGCCACTAGTGACCAGTAATACTTTTTTTCTGATCTGCCCTAGGGACAAAAAAGAACTAGTGATACTTTGTATAAGGCTGATTTGGCTTTACTTTATCTCACTGTATTTCACTTTGAATGCAAAATTTACTTTTTAAGGCTGTCGTTGGTAATAAAGAGATCAGGACAAAAAGAGTAAACCTTGCTTTAATGCAGGATTAAAGGATTTCTGTCTAACATATTCCACTCTCAGACTAGCTAATCTTGGTTAAGAGAAAGTTGTGTTAGTTATCTTAGTATAATGATTTTGTTACTGTTAAACTTCAGGCACTCAAGAGGAAGCAGCCGAGGCATATGACATAGCTGCCATAAAGTTCCGCGGCGTAAATGCTGTGACCAACTTCGACATCAGTAGATACGACGTGGAACGGATTATGGCGAGCAGCACCCTCCTCGCAGGGGAGCTTGCCCGCCGAACTAAGGAGATCGCGCCCAGCGAGGAAGTTGCCGAGTATAATGCACTGACCCAGCAAAAAATTAGTAGTGACGGAACTCTTCAGCTTGAGAGCAATGGCAACGTCGCACATGGTTCGGATTGGAAGATGGTTCTGTACCAGTCCTCGCCGCAGCTCCAAGCTAGCTGTAATCAGTCACTTGATCACAATTCTATAGGTTGTCCTTCTAGTGGTAACTATAGGAACTCATCATTTTCAATGGCCCTACATGATCTAATAGGTTTGGAGTCTTCAGTTAACTCAAGCCAGCCATCGGTCGATGATCCAGCTAAGCTAGGGACACGTCACTTGTCAAACCCGTCTTCCTTGGTGACCAGCTTGAGCAGCTCGAGGGAGGCCAGCCCTGACCGAGCCGGGTCGGTGGTGGCTTTTGCTAATAAGCCTCCAGTAGTTTCGAAGCTCGCAAACGCTAGTCGTACTTCAGCTTCTGTGACTTCTTGGTTTCCCTCAGCCCACATGAGGCCTAGTTCAATTTCCATGTCTCATCTTCCCGTTTTTACTGCTTGGAATGACACCTGAAAAGAAAGTTTTGGCATGGAGAAAGAGGGTGGGAAGAGGAAGAGCGAGGCACTGGTGTTTGTGGTGGAAAAAGTTAGGATGTGGGAATTATTTCTTTTTGTTTTTACCTTCATGTTGTTATTTTAGTACTTTTTTAGGGTTTAGTGGATGAAATTAGGGGAGAATGACTCGGGGGACCAGCCAGCTCTGTCTGTATCCATAGTGTAGGCCATGCAAAGAACCTTTTTTGAAACTGAAACCACTTTTGGTTTTTGGCTCATATTGGAATATATCAAGAATTTTGCAAATGGGTGGGAAATGATATTTGAGAGGGTCTAATGATTAAAATTCTTGTAAGATGATGTTGGCGATATGGAAGTGGGCTCTTTTCTTTCTTTTGTTCGCATTATAATTGCGTCTACTTTATATCCCACTTTTTTGGTTGATTGGCTCTTGTTCCTAAGTACAAAAACCAACTCATTGTTTTGCCTACTAAAGCGAAAATTTCATCAATAAAAGAAGAGAAGAGGGGTCTAACTTTGCGGGTTTGACCCAACCCAACCATCACATTTCATCATCAATTCTCGTTCTTTTAAATGCACTACACAATCATTCCTCATCTCTCCAAAAGGCTCTTCTTTCTCCAAAGGTGCAGACAAAATCCCATTTCACAAATCCAAAAAAGAGAGGTGGTGTAGATTCTCTGTGTGATGAGAAAGACTTAGTTTGGTTTCATCTTTGAGGAATTTTTAAGATGGGCGGTGTGTGTCATCATGATTAGTTAGGACTGTCTGCTTATCTTCTACTTTTCTTTTCTTTTTTTCTGGGCAAAAGCCATTTTTGGGCAAAGATTAAAAAAAATCAAATCTTTAAAGCTTTTGCAAACTTCTGCAAGCGAAATTCAAAAGAGACTTATTATTATTATGGTGAAAAAGTGATTCGATGTCCTCATGTAACATGCAGTGTGTATGTGGACACTTATTATTAACATTATTGTTTCAAGTACCCCTAACTCGGCAATCAGAGAGGCTTTCACATGTGTTGGAGGGCTTGTGCGCACGTGTGAGATCGGCTGCAAATCTTGAACGAGAACGTGAAAACTAGGGTTTTAAAAAAAGATCACCGGAAGGACAACGAGGAAATGATGCCGGAAAAGCTGGGAAAGTCGCGTCATTACTGTGCGAGGAAAGTCCAATTACTAACAGTGAAAACATCATTAAAGTTCACTGACTAAGAACAGTTCTCTTTTGTGCTGTTTTCTTTTTGCATGCAAATGGATCTACAGGGGGTGGTGGGTCCCTCTTTGGTTGACCAAGTAAAGATTGCCTTTGAAAACGAAATCGAATTCTTGGGATCACAGGCAGAAGAAACGCGCCGGAAGAGAACAAAAGGGGAGATAGGTCAAGAACTGGTCGAATCAAATCAAGCAGAAAGCAAATAGCAGGGAGAGAAAGCAAGAGAGAATACGAAAAACATTTAGTTGGTCAGTTCGATTATATTGGCATATGATTGAAAGAACCCTTCCAACTTTTCATTTATGACGCAGAGACAAGCGTAAATTTAGAACAACTCCAAAGAACTCGAAATTTTTATTCAATAATACTGTGTTCTTGATTAAAAGACATACATCTTATATATAGAGATAGGACTCATAATATTAATGGAAACCGAATAATTAAAGAAACTG
The DNA here is from genome assembly GCA_031216235.1 of Syzygium jambos. NCBI lineage: Eukaryota > Viridiplantae > Streptophyta > Magnoliopsida > Myrtales > Myrtaceae > Syzygium > Syzygium jambos. Next base: position 26,298,169 of record CM062225.1, read on the forward strand.
CCTAAATGATAATATAGGAAACTGCCTGATTGGTAATATAGAAAACTGTCTAAATAATAATATAGGAAACTGCGTGACTGGTAATATAGAAAACTGCCTAAATAATAATATAGGAAACTGCTTGAATGGTTGTTTTCCCCAAAATCAGAAAAACTGTTGAGATTTCCGGTGATTACGGCGATCACATTGTTCAAGATAATCACAGGCTAACTGTTCTACATCAATTTAAGTTATGGTAGGTATACAAAACCCGTCTTAGAAATTAGAACGCCTAGCAAAGGGACAACAAGGAGTGGTAAATAGACATTTAAACGAGTGGATCACGTCTATGGCAAAAAATAAAAAGTGAATCTTGACCAACATTCAAACAATATGTACAGACCCTTTACAGATGAAAACATCGTCGCGGTAATAGTTATAACGAATTATAGTCAAAAGCCGTAATCCATTTTTTCTCTGTCGCACTCTGTGGGCGGCCAGGAAATATAAATCAAAATGCTCATATCCCTATCATGAAGTTAATACCGACAACCATTTGATGAAAAGTTGAAAATCTTATTATAAAGTCAATCAGTTAATTTATAAACATCATAATAAGTTCATTTTTATGCATGCGTAATCTAATTTTCCTGATAAGAATCACAACAAAGCTCAAAAGGGGGGGAAAAACAAAGTTAAAACCCCAAAGTCAAAGCCGCTGTAATCCACCCACATCGTATCAGCTTCACTGAACATGACATCTTTCGCTAGAGTTGGAAGACATTGTTCCTTTTTTCAATTTCAACTTGTCGACGCTGGATGCACAATGTAAACTAAACAAACAGAAAGGGCACACCAAAAGTCACAGATTTTCACCAGCCTGTTTCAGAATCTTAGACTACGTATGTGTCAAGAAAAACATCTCATCTTTTTTATGCGGTGATCACAAGTGAGATGTGTGATGTTTTGGCATGCTGACAACATCTCTTTCCAGTACAACTTCCTCATAAGTCAATGAAACGGAACCTCCAAAACGACACGATCAACAATTCAATATCATGTCGCGCATGCCATGATATCGTTGTCGACTCTCCGATGAATTGGTCGTCCATTTCATTTTCTTACCTTGTATTCTTATACTCTGTATCGCAAAGTAATATATATATATATATATATATATATATATATATGATGAAAGAGTGTTAGAAACGACTAAATGAATTTGGCGCGATGACATAAAATACCACACTTCGGGATAGTGACCAAGATTCAAGATTTTGCATGATCACTTGTGATCGTCGACCAAGATTTGACAAATAGAGCGGTGGTTTTATAGTGGCCAAAAACAAAACAGAAAAGAGAGATTTTGTTTTTTTTTTTACTCTTGGAAATATGCATACATATTACATAAATGAATATGCAAAGCGAAGCGTACAAGCCACAGCATATTCATTTGCGCTTTCTTTCTGTATGCGTGGGATGACACGAGATGCTCTATAGTCCTATTATGGACAACAGACAGTTCCAATAGATAAAGTCACATTTTTCAAGATAAAGAAAGGTGAAAAATATATTAAATTTTTCTTTTGAAAAAATCCAAAGCTCGATTGGACAATGAAAAGAAAGAGGGGCACGTTAAAGGGGAACACGCCAACAACTATAACAAGAAAAAAGGAGATAATGCGAGTGTGATTGATGGTCAAAAAGTTGGCAATTTCTTCGTGGAAAAGATGGCAAAGCGAATAAGATACTTCTTTATTTTTTTCTCCTTTTATCCTCCCTTTGTTATGTGCATGCCGAGCTTAGTCAACAAATATGATTACATTTTTGTTGTTGACAGATGGATCGACGACAAAGCAAAATCTCACATGAGACATCTTTCTAAAGATCATCGAGTTGATCTTAGTTGCACACGAGCTGTATAATCATAGTATCTAATTACCCTTTTGCGGTGAAATGTGGTGATGGTGAAACACGCGAACCGTCCAATCCACATCATCCTCGAAAGCATCTGGATGGGAACTGTGATTTTCTTCTTTTTTTTCGCTAGTCGGGTCGAGTGCCTTTCTTGGGGCAAGAGTAAAAAGATTCAACCATGCAAAAGGAAGAACATTTACAAACCGAATTGATTAGCAGGGTTGAAAGCCTTTCTCGGAGCGAGAGTAGTAAATAAGATTCAACCATGCAAAAGGGAGGACAATTTACGAACCGAATTGATTTTGTAGGCATTGTGAGTTTCGAAAATGTGCGTCATTGCGTGAATTTCTGTCTCCGCTCTGCCCATTCAATCTAAAGATCAGTCGGATCCCTCTGAAAACTTTTCGGTAATTGGCTCCACATGAAACCAAAAGCATAGAAAAGTTGCTCCTTCATCATTGGGATCCCATAGTGAACCACCAGATTTTACGTCTTTAGCCACGTAAAAAGTTGTGGGGGTACTACTACTGCAAAATCACGTGGGGCTAAAGTAGTAGGCCGAGTATCGAAGCATCTCCGATAACTTATATACGGGTTTATATATATTCTTTATCTACGTGTGATTTCTCTTCACTTATCGATTTAAGCTATTGGGTCGGATATTCTAATATTGTGTTAGAGTGGGTTTTTGCCTTGGTTAATTTCCCTCGTGAGGCTCCCTTGTTCGTTAAATTTCACTTACTGTGTCTAATCCGGTTTGCATATGAGAGAGGGTGCTAAAGTATCACCCCATAGCTTGTTTACAGAGATTTATATGCTCTCTCTATATATAAAGTCCCTCTTCGCCTATCAGTTTAATTTTTTGAGTCGGATATTCTTACAATAGAAGACTCAAAACAATGAAAAGAGAAAAATGCACGCTTCACTTTCATTGATAGAAATAAATAATGATTTTGTCAAGTAAAATTTCAAGGGTATCCAAGAAGATAAGTCACTCTCTACCCACAAATTCCACGCATGACAGGACGGAATACTCAGTTGGAGTTGGTGGATGTGGCCTCCAATCGCGTGAGACCATGTGTTTTTGGAGCTTATATGGACAATAATTGAATGGAGGATGAGAAGGACACAAGGTATGTTTCCTGCGGAGGAGCCCTGTTTCTTGGTGGGAGACTTTTCTTTTGAAAATTTATTGTTTCCTTGAATTGCATGTTTCGTATCTTTCTCGAGAAAATAAATGACCACACGAATGATGTCATGGGCGATAAAAACAAGAATAACCCAGCACGCTAAAAGCAGAATTACAGCCAGTTCTCACAAAACTAGAGCTTGTGTACTCCATGAAACATGGGCATTGTTGGATCAGACGACAGCGCTGAAAGTAAGTCATCCAATTTGACTGGTCGGATCGAATGGTTTTGAGGATTTAGTTGGCATTGATTAGTGCACATACAAAATCACCAAGAGATTGTTAAGAGAGTTTGGAATACACACAATAAACAGGTTAAATTTGTGCAATTTGCCCTCTGGATCTTAGAAATTGGCTTCAATGTCTCCTGATGCTGACTCCAATGGAATTTTGCTAGGAGCTTCGACCACGTGATAAAACTTGATGGATTATGAAGGCAAATTCACCGTATAATTATGCACATATAATAAAGTAAAAGAATATTTTAAAATATATTGCATGTAAGAGCGTGAGCATTTGACCAGAGTCGATACAAAATGTATATCAATATATAGTTCTGAATATGCTTTAGTAGTACCTATATTATTTCTCACATGTATCAATGATGTATAACCAGTTTGCCTTCCATAACTAATCATGTGTAATCACTTGCTCAGATATGTGAGAAACATTTGGCTAGAGTCAATGCAAGGAGGCACATTGCCGTCGATCTCGAATAATGGAAGCAAATATCAACTTAAACATAACCATCACACGATCAAAAAACAAGACATTCACATCTCAGTTAGCCACTTGTTTTGCTAACACGTACATCTTGTATTTTTTTTTATTGATGATTATGAGAGGAACTCGCGCCATTCTCGCTTGCATCAGTTGTCACAATTAAACCCATTATCAGCACCCAAAGGGCCCTCACCCCCAGGCATCGGATAAGTCCGAACTGGGTACATGTAGAATGATGAATTGGAAGCAGCACCAGCACACGTAAATTCCGTTCGCGGGGCAAGTTAAGAAGGCGGGGGGGATCGAACCCCCTCGCCCCTTGGATCTCCAGGTGAGATCTAGGTTGGACAGCATGCATGTCTCACTTAATCGTCAAACCAAATAGGCGCCTCATTGGGTTCTCTTCTGATGACTCAGTTGCTCTGGTCCTTATTGTCCGTTCCAACATCTGATAAATTTGTTTAGGACCACTTCTCTCTCTGTCTCAATTTGAAGATTTTCATGTCTGTGTTGAGGAGCATAACAAGACGAATGCCCTCATCAATATCTGCTCTTCTGAGTTATTGGCATCTGCACTGCATACGTGCTAGGGACTACTCGTATGTCTTGCTGGCTTTCAGGGGACCCAACTTCAAGGGTCTCCTTGCAGCATTCATTCACCATTTCTGGTGTACCTCTAGCTCCCACTTCAGGGTTCAGCGAAAACCATTTATTGCTAAATTAAGGTTTACTGACCCCCAGAAGTCCTTTGCTTTCTAAAGAAAAAAGAACAATCAGTGGGCAGTCACATACTGGTGTCCGTGCCCTTGTTTGCTATGGGTTTTATCTTGTATAATCTGAGGAAATTCGTATTTACTAAAGTTCCTTCTCTAATTTTGCACACTTGGCTTGTATGAAGGTATATTATTTTTGGAGTTATAGTAGTGACAAGAAGCATGACATCTGAGATAGGACGTAAAAAAAAAGGAAAAAAAAGTAAAAATATCTTGTTATAACAATATATATTGACATACACCATAAATTGATCATCTCACGTATAAATTCACTTTCCACGTGTCAAACACTGTATATGTCATATTGTTCTTTATGTACAAATATTAAATCAAATTTGTCCCGTTTATTACTCAACCCGATTGCTTTCTCACTATCCTTTGAAAAAATTTCCATCCTTTTAGTTAACATAAACAAAAAAACATTGCATTCTATTACATGTTGTATATAACAAAAAAAAGCAATTTTGCTAGTCATATCATGAACATATTTCCTTTATTATTGCCAATAATATAATACTATGTACAAAGAGAGAAAATGAACCCCCAAAAAAACTGAAACGACCTTCATGAATGGTCAATAGTTCAACTGGAAAATTTTTAAATAGTTAATGTGTTTTATATTATATGCTTATAAGTAGCAACACTTGGTTTTCGTATAATAAATTAGATATGAATTATTTCAACGAGTGCCTCAAGGGTGCTTGTTAAGTATATTGAATAGGGAAATTTTCTACTTTAAAAGTAATACTTATGCATATATACTACTAGAAAATAAAGTGTATTGAAAACGGTAAAACTTTGGTAGTCTAGTTTATGAATCAATGTACATAGTAAAAGACGTTTTAAGTCTTATCAGATCTAACAAATCATATTCATTTTTATGCATTTATGAGGTTCGTAGAATGATTTTTTCCTGAATAAGTGTCGTGATCTCATTTTTAAGCCCACGAGGGAAAGCATGACTTGATTTGATTGTGCCTTCGACATTCTTAAGACGTGTGCACAAGCAAATTCCAAGTTCCAACGCCAAAGATTAAACATAGAATTTAGAAAAATAACAATCTCCAGCTCTAGAGCTTACTTGATTTTGCAATTCAATCCCTTAAACTGATACTAATAACTAAGCAGCTCAAATCTTTCTAGTTGGACTTCACAAGATTTTAAAGGGTATCACCGTTACAACAAGAATTTCACATCCGCTACAAGTTATTCAGTTATAGTCAAAACTACTCCACACTGTCCGTAACCCGAATGTCTGAGGATGGTGAGTCCGTCACTGCAACCCTACCAATACACTAACAGACAAGAAATTTCTGCACTTGAGATATAACGCAACCACATAACCCAATGTGGCTGCATTACGTGATATTGCCGGTCAGCCCTTCAAAGTGACATTAATAACTAAGCAACTCAATCTTTTTAGTTGGACTTCACAAAATATTAAACGTTATCATCATTATCACGAGAATTTTATACCGGTTACGAAATATTTAGTTTTAGTTAAAATTACTCCAAACCACGCTTGACCCAAATCTCATATTGGCGAAACCATCTCTACAACGTAATCTGTTCAGATATATTCATTCATTCACAACTTGAGTCGATCTCGAATTCTTGTGGAAGATAAAAGCGATCTCAACCACGAATTGAGAGGGCCTGCTTGATCAGAGATTTCGTGATTTGCATGCAAGTCCTGCTTCCTCAGACCTGGCATGTAACTTAATCAAAGTTTCGGCAAGATTTCCTGTTTGTCATCATCGTGGGATGCTCCTCTGTTGGTTTTTGCTCGTGAGTTTTTGTCTCTTCTATCACTGAGACGCAGCAGCGTATCTAACATGCTTGCCAGAAAATAGTTAATGACTGACATCCCCCCAAGATCTCCCCCTGATTTCTTCTTTTATTTTTTTCTTCTCCGGGAAGACGAAATATCTTTACCATGTCCTTTCGTAATATTTTCGTTTACGCATATACGTACGGTTTTGTGGCCTTTTTGCCTAACGAGAGAATAAAAGCTGATGGTGCATGCATGTATGCATAATATGTTTTAATTAATTAACTAAAACAAATTATGATGATGCTCCCCAACAGTCGCATAGGCTCAGAAATTACTGAGGCTTCTCTGAAATTTAAAAAGCACGAATATTGCTTGTGCACAAATTTAAAAAAATTTAAGAGTAACTATCATGATATTCATGTTCATAATTTGAACATTGAAATGATCATCGGCGGCTCTTGCGAAAAGCACACAGCTTTCTCTAGCTCCCAAGTGTACTGTCATCTTCTTTTTTTAACTCTCTTGCTTCTTTTAAGGACACGTTTCACATCGGAACGTGAATCTTTTAAATTTACAAGTTAAATTTCATAATCACGACTGAATGTGAAAAAGGGAGACGCTCGTTCGACTCTATACCTCTTTCCATTTTGTTCGTTTCTCAATTCCGTTTCTATTTTGTACCTTCTGTATCTCATACCAAATGGTTCGTGAATTCCTTGGAATGTACATAATAGTCTACTAACCAGTTACGAAAGCACTAGATTTTTGTCATAATCTTTATTATTTCAATGGAAGAAAGTTCATAATGCTTTGTACCTTGAGATTGGTCGGATCGATGATGACCGGTAATCTTGGAGAGTACCTAATAATTTGTTCTTTGGAATTCTTTGAAATCAAGGAGTTTCTTTTACCTTGTCTTCTTTCTGCTAAGCAAATGAAGACTAATGAGATGGGATGCGTTGTGTTGCGATGACATAAAAATCTAGGGATCATTCTCTCCCCCAAGATGTACACGATGTGTCGACTCGAGACTGAACCGTATGTACTACGAATACGTCATCGGCTATCTTATCTTCATTCCTTTGTTGCATTGCTTATACCTGATGTGAACGTTTGATAATTGCCCTACAAATTATGCAGAAATAAAATCGCAATAGTTCTCAAAATGAACAGAAGGAAAAGAAAACCACTCCAAACAGAACAGCACAGCAAAAAGAAAAAGAAAAAGAAAAAGAAGATGAAAAAGACTAAAGAGATAGCCAAAGATTGAAAAAGAATGGGTTGAAATCTGTTCTTTTCTACAGAAGAAGAAATTGTCCCCTCTCCCTCTCTCTCTCTCTGAGCGTCTCTCTCTCTCTCTCTCTCTGAGCCTGAGACGTGTGACAAGACAGCTTAAAGGCGCCGTCTGAACAGTAATAGTTTGTTTTTCTGGTCAAACATTGATGGTGTTTACAGCTATTACATAGCTACATCAATCCAACGTTTCATAAGTGAGGTTTAATGCGTTCAACTGCGCCTGACGTGCATGTGTGTATATGTGTATACATATAAGTATTTTCCCATGATATTATCGCCTTCGAGGGGACACTGAGCTATTGAAAATCTGAAGTTGATCTGATCTTTGCTTTTGTTTCTCTTCGACAAATATAAAACTCAATGAATCCTTTGTCTCCCTCGCCTTAATCATACCAAGTAGGGACTGATCTAGAATTTCTTTAACGGGGGCAAAATTTGGTCACTGATCACTTTAATAATTAATACAGTGTGGTGTATACTATTGTAGGTTTCTCAAGCTAAAGAAATTACGTTTTCATGATTCTAGAATTCTTTGTTAAACTATATTAGCTCGTGGGGGCAAATTGAAATGAAAATATCAATTCTTGATTAAGTGGAAAGTAATATAATGGGGGAAAGAGTTATTTTTAAGCCGAAATAATTTAGTATAACCTAAAGACACTAGAATATTTCATGTGCATAGGTCCATCCCTAGCTCGGGAGTACAAAAGATTGATTCGCAAATTATTCAACATAGTTTCGAAAACATTTCATAATTGAAATAGTATTAATCTTTAACAGTACTCTAGTGTACAAATCTTATTTGGAGAACTTACAACTTTGATGGGTTTAGCTCTAGGGATTTTGCATGGTTGGAGTAGCCATAGACATTCTGCAAAAATTCATATTGTCTTCCCCAGGAAGATATGAATCTTGCCAAAGACTTAACCTAATTCAAGGACTCAAACGCTTTTGTCTTTTTTTATGAAGGGTTTAGAAACTCTTTAAGTACCCGACTTATCTCTATCAGGCGTGACAGTCCTTACGATCCACACATATTGGGTGAAGACATATAGGTTGTGCTTTTGAGGGTGGTTTCAAGAAAATGCACAAGCATGGTGGATCGAACTCAAGTTTTGAGCGAGAATAACGGGCATGTTTAATTTTCGAGCAACCCTTGAAATTATTAATTCCAATATGTTTTCTAGGTACGAGCCTAAGTCGACCAGAATGTAAATGGTCTAAGAGAAAGGAAAGTTTGGAACAATTATCCTATTTCAGCACTAGTAAATTTATATTTCATATTTTTGGCAAAAAAATAATACTTCATAAAGATATGTCGAATGTCGCCAACATTGAGAAAATTCAAGTATTTAAACTTTTTTTTCATAATATTATGCAGTACAAGCGCAAAGACACAATTATAAGATATTCACGAAACATTATGAAATGCCCATGAAGTGATTAAGTTTAGGCTTTGGCCTGGACAGATGAATCTAACCTGGACTAAATGCACAAAATTAGTGAGAATTGAACGAGTGTCATCCGGTACATAAACAATTCATTACGTTCCCCCCAACTATGCAAAAAAAATCGATCTCATTTGCTGGCCATGAAAGAGAGCCATCCCTTGGTGCCTTGCGATCGGGCCTGGTATAACTCGATTGATATGTCACACGGTAAAATCACAATAATTGTTCAATGTGATTCGCTCATTTGAACGTCGGCCCGTACAATTTATAATAGGGATTTAATCACGCTCGACATTATCTTAACACGAAAATATTTTCTTTGAAAAAGAAAACTTCTTGTAGAGAGAGATAGGGACAAAGAGCGTCAGGGGTTGTCGGTGACTGAGGGGAGGGACAAGACGTGGAGGCAGTGCTAAGTTTTGTCTCCGAAGGGACCTGTCGACGTCGCCGAATCCAACTCACAATCTTCTTCCTCCTCCTCTCCACCGCCGCCCCGGCTCCACGTCGGCGCTCCTCCGCCGCAGCCCGTCACCTCTCCGCTGCCGCCGCCTGCCCCATGCGGCGGCTCTTGCGGCCGGTTGAAATTTAACCCCCGCCCCCCCGGAGGCGGCTTCTGCTGTGGCTTGCAAGTCACGTCTTCATAAAAGTTATGGTCAAGCAGCATCATGGAGATCGAGGGGCTCAGAGAGAGACGGCTTATTTAGCTACACCTCTGGCTGTGCCTAGTGCACCGCCTAGCTGCCTACCACATGTGTTGCGCCCTATAACGAATTATTCAGAAAACTCTCTACGCCGCTTTACGAAATTTCGAGAGCGACAAATTCGTATTCGTACCGCAACGCCTTTAGCATAAATCAACTTTCAAAAAGATCATGCACGAGGGGCCGTGACCCATTCGATGGCATGAAATGATTTACTTGGAATTTGGAGCGAAAAATACGAATACCCATGTGCTGCCTAACATGAAAGGGAAATTTTTAGATGGGTATTTAAACAAGTGGATTCTGAGCATTGATGACATTAGAATAATGATTTCCATTTTCCGGCTACGGTAAAATTTTCCCTTAAAGAGAGATCTAATCGTTTCTTTCGAGAGATGTGGCATGGTCTAAAGCCTTATTTGGAAATGGAATAATGATACAAATAGTTTCTGAATTTTGGCTCAATGTATAATTTGATTTATGAACTTTTAATTTGTTCAATGTAGTTCCTAAACTTTAATCCAATATTTAATATGATTTTTGAACTTTTATTTTATTCAATGTCATACATGAACTTTTTATACATGTTTAATTCAATCCACGAACTATATGAAAATATTTAGTGCAGTCAGTTTAGGAATTACATTAAAAAATTAAAAGTTCAGGAATTAAATTACACAGTGGGTCAAAGTTAAAAAACTGATTGTGTCATTTTTCTTTTGGAAATAATTGAGGATTCCTATTTCATCATCATATAATAAAATCAAATAATAATTGTGGTGATGATGATCCAATTAGACTTCTGGGCACTTCCTCCTTCGTCTGCTGCTGCTGCTGCTCTGACACTGCCGATGGGATTCTGCAAGGAGGGATATGATATGACATGACATGCTCTAGTCAACGGACGTGGTTTGGATCTTTTTATTGTTTATTTTTTCCTGATTTTCAGCGGAATTGTTTTTTATATTTGCCCTTCCTTTACAAATATCCTTACAAATGGTTGTTGCAAGGGAACTTTTGGTTACAGAAACGACTCTACAATTATTTTAAAAATGGAAAGAAAATCATGCGTGTCGTCATTTTAGACTTGTATAAATAATCATTTCCATTGTCATCCATGTACACAATGAAAATAGATCATTTATTCATCACGACTTTTTTGTGTTACTGGGCTTGTGAACATTCAGGTGGGCTTGGCTCATATGAAAAGAAGCCCACTTGAGAAAAAAGCGATCCAAGTTAACACGAACATTATAGAATTAATTGTACTTACCAAAAAAAACATTACAGAATTAATTGTAATGAGAATAGAAATGCAAATTAATTTTGCTTGGTTTTTTCGTGGAAAAGTGCATTCTACCATTTTAAGTAGAATAGTGAATTCAATGTTGTTGTTGACTAGAATTAGGCATGGCAAATGGGCCGGCCCATTTTGGAGTGGTATTTGAATTTTTTGTTATTTGGGTTTGCAAATAGCATTTCACTTCCATTTAGATAAAGGTGAGGAGTTACATGGCCAAAGCTTCGGACAAAGTAAATCTCAAAAGGCCTAAGGGAGATATGTAGTCCAATTTCTTGGCAGGTTTTTTTTCCTTTGGGTTTTGTCAACCCAATCCGTAGCTTGATTAAACTCCCTATTATAATGGGGAAGTTGGAGATCCGAAAACAAATTGACATCATGACATGCTTCGATAGGCAAATGCACGTCCCACTTAAGATGATCTGCACCTGAAAGAGCTCTTATAAAGTTAAGATTATCCAACTCCAAAGAGAAGCTCTCTTCAGTTCATGCGACCAAAATCTTTGGGTAACCACGAAAGCCAACAATTCCATTTGCACAACTGAGGTGACTTGCACTGATCAGGCAAAGCCATCTACCGAGCAATCGGTGTGATCTCTGCGATTGCACCTTCCGAAGTTGCGCCTTCCGAAGTTTCTTCCGCAAAGGATCCATCAACGTTGAGTTCTCGAAAAAAAAAAAAAACATTGAGTTTACCACCCGCCTGGGTGGCACTGCTGGAGCGCGCACTTTTCCTCTCGCAAAAGGTTGAGTGTTCGAATCCCAAACGCCGCAGGGTGACTTAACCGGTGGCACGTGTGTGGTGGCTAGCACGTGTCGCCCCCAGAGTTTACTCTCCGGCTATCGGCCGTGCGGGGGTTCCCTGGGTTATCAAAAAAAAAAAACGTTGAGTTCGAGAGTACCTGGTCTCGGAGAGTTCCAGATATGGGGCAAGTCTCTTCTTGTGAATGATAATCATAACAAAATTAGTGGTGAAGTGATCTAGCGAAGATAATTGGAGAATTAGAAGTAGATTTGGTAGATTTCAATTTTGAGTTATGCCTTTTCTAGTTTATCTTTCCTACTCGAAATTTTTTTATAGATTATTGGTGAGAATATTGATTATAGATGAACTGATGATAGATAGATGGATAGATAAAGGACACAACATCACACACTCTTAGCTATCATTTCAAACTCACAGGCAATATTATTAGGGCCTAAGAGCGATCTTGGGCTTTGCCCGCTTAGACCAGCTTCCCAGGCCCATTCAATCAACATCTTTTTTGCTTTTTTTCTTTTTTATGCCTAAGAAGAGCTTTGTAAAAGAGAAGAAGAGTAAAAACTATAAAAAGATGATTTTCTCCCTAATAAGTTTTCTTAATTTTAATTGCAAGCATAATGCCATGACCCAAAAAGGGCAAGCATAAGGAAAGTTTCTATCATAACCATTTTAGCACTAATGAAATAACAAAAGAGTTTATTCCTGTTTATTTTTTTCAAATAATAACTTTCCTTTATAAGAGTGATGAATAATAAATGTGATGTAGCTAACAAGGATCACCTAAAAAGGGGTGAATAGGTGATTTTAAATAATTTCTATCAATTTATAGCGGAAATGATAGAACATAGTAGAGTCTGAATAAAATTTAGATTCAAAACAGTTTATATAGACAGTGCTCTTGATGTGTAGTATGTAAAGTAAGAGATGAGTGATAGAAAAATTGCACATAAGTTTATAATGGTTAGAGATGAGTGATAGAAAAATTGCACATAAGTTTATAATGGTTCGGTTTATAGTAAGCCTACGTTTACTCTCCTACGCTGCCAGCCTACTGGTTGGATTTAACTATGTAACTAAGAGGAATTATAGATTTTGAGTGACATCACTCTTATGTATGATATGACTCTTTATCTCACACAATCACTCTTACAAATTATCCCTCAAGATCTTAATGTTTAGCTCAAGAAAGACAAGAAAAAGGATCGGAGTATGCTCAGACTTTGGACTAGTTGATTCTCAATTTTGTTTTTACTTCTTCTGCTCCTTGTAGATTTCCTTTTATACTCCTTTACTTCTAAACTAGCCGTTGGACAGTGTTCAGAGGATCATCTTCTAATCTTTATCTTGAACAGATTTGTATAAAATGGATTGAGTAGCCGTTGGTTGACAAAATCTGAATTCCGCTGATTTTAGTCACCCATATAATCAGAATTTTGGTTTCCATAAGTAGAGTTTTATTCGTTGTAATGCATACTTGTCTTAATATTTGATTGTCAATCAATTAGGCTGAGATCGAGTCAATTAAAACTTTCATTTTGTGAAATCCAAGCCAGATCACTAGCTGTAATGTTTCGTTCTGAATAACTTCCGAGTCTGAAGAATTTCTAATTCTTGCTTTACATTCAGAACCTGAGTCAGCATAGGTTTTCAGTAAATCTGAGTCCTTCAAATCAGAGTATGAATGACTTTTATGATAAAGTCTAAACTTCTCATTCCGAGTCTGAACTTTTAATTTTGAGAATTTATAAAGTCTGATATTTCCTTTTGAACTTCTAGAATATATTAATCTGGAATGGAATGCATGTCAGATTCACAAAATAAACATAGAAAGTTTTGTCAGCTTCAAAATTCATTAAGAGTTTTCCTCAACAATCTTCCCACTTTTGATGGTGACAAAACTTCTATGTAGATTCAATCAATGTCAAATAAATTTGAAGAAAATAATCATATTAAGCGCATGAAATACAGATAAAAAATAAATGTGCAAACTCTTAAGATCTATGTATTTCTCTTCCTTTGAGTATAACCTGTATATTGGAATATTCGTACAGCAATATCTACATAATTTCTCTCCCTTTTTGTCATTAGCAAAAAGAATAAATCAATAATAAGAAGAATAATGCACTAATATAAACCATCCAAACAGTCTAACAAAGGCAAATGTTAAAAATACATAAACAGTTTGGAAATAAGAATGGTTTAAAAAGAGGGTATGAAACAGGCTATTTCTTGGATAGGGTTTGAACAAGCTAAAAGTTCTCTAGGATAGAAACAGATTTCTCAATCTTTGTAGAACAATGACCCATAGCTTTCTCCATATTTGTTGAACACAGAGCAATAGCTTCCCCAATCTCTGCTTTGTCTTTTTCTGCTTGAAGACGTTGAGTCTGATTGTTTTTCTCAATAATTTTCTGAAGATTCTTCACATCCTCTTCAAGTGCAGCTTGTTTCTCTTTTATTTCTAGCAGATGGGTCAGAATGATCATATTGTCTGAGGTCTGTCGCTGAACATTATCCTGTGCATTCTGTTCGAACTTATCCCCTTTCTCTGTTGGAATCTCCCCCTAAAAATCTGCCTGTCCTGCAGTAGTATTTTCATTCAAAGCCTTTTCAGGATTAAGTGGAGATTGACTTACATCTGTCCTCTATGGAATATCATCCTGTTGCTGCAGATGTGAGTCCCCAGATGCTGGTTCTGAAACCTTCTCAGCAGGTGCTGAAACATGTTTTGGACCAACATTTTGTCTTATTTCAAGGTGTTCTGATTCATCATCTTCATCTCTGAGAAGAATTTTTCTCTTCTTACTGTATACCCTTGATGGACTTGAAGACACAGTCTGCTTTCTTGCCTTTTCTTTTCCTGCTCGTTTTCCTTCTTCTTTGTCTTGGTCAGTTTCCTGCAAACAGATTTTGCTTCTGACTACTGAACACCCTTTCCTTTGTTTGTACTTGCTCTTTCCTTTCTATCATCGAATTGCTTAAGATTCATCTTGGTAAGTATATTTTCTCCAACAAACATCAAAGGAACAAAGGTTTTGCATAAATCATCAGGAATAGTTATGTTTAAAAAGATAAAGATTCTAGAAATGAGTGTACCATAAGGAAGTTGTCTCTTGTCCTTCTGGAGAGTTCTGTACATGTGAAAAATGATGATGTGAGGAAGAGAGAAAAGCTTTCCATTCAGAATAGCCCAGATAAGCTTGATTTCAGACTTAGATAAGTCAGTCTTGGAAGCAGCTTTAGACCTTAAGCAATTGATAATGATCTTATGCAAGATCACAATCCTTTTGGTCAGATCAGAATATGAGATATGGCGTTTAGAGCTTCTAGCAAAATTTTGATTTTTTGAAGCTGCTTTCGAAGCATCTTCTAAGCTCACTTCAAATGGAATAAACTTGTAATTTTTTGCTCCAATAATCAGAGCCGGATCTTCCACTTTCAGATCATACTTTTTATCACCAACAGTGAATTGAAGCCAATTTAGGGACAAATGGAAAGATTTGAGTAAAAATAAACAGTTAGTTCTGCATATACATGTGCAGATTGCAGACAGAATTCATAAATGCCCAATCTTTCAAAAAGATGTTTCACAGAAATGCCAGCCTTATCCAGATAGTCGAAATCCACATTACGATGATTCATAATCCCTTTAGCAAGTAGCAACTGATAGTATACATTGTGCTCTGTATTTTTGAATAAACTGTCATTACCTTGAATACCAGACACAATTCCAACCTTCATCTCAAAGTTATGAAATAATCTAGCATCATCATCAGGAATCGTAAATTTACACCCACTTGTAGATTTAGGGCTTATGCGAATAGATTTCTTTTCAGAGGGAGAGGATGATTCCCCGACTTTCTCTTTTCCCTTCTTGAAAATAGTCTCTTTTTGAGTAATATTAGCCTGATCATGACCAATTTTAGAGGAAAATTGAGAATAACTTCATACAAGACTTTCTTCAGTGTGAAAGTCGTTGTCTTTTGGCCACTGACTAAGAACCGATGCAAAAGCATTGCTGCGTTTCAACCTTTCGTATGCTTTCCACACAAGTTTTATATTACTGAAATGAAAATCAGTTTTACCCATAATTATTTGTGGAGACGATGGTTGTGGTTCTTGTGGTATCGCTTTTGAAGGATCTTGGTGGTGGTTCGACTCTGTGTCTGATGAATCAGAAATCTCTATGAATTTTGATTTCTCTGACGTCTTTGTGTCTCTGTTAAGGATTCTTGTCGATTGTATCTTGTGAGGCATTGTGATTCACAGAGGCAAAAAGATTTGTTCTTGGAGAAGGAAGAGAAGCAGACTCTGAATGACATGATAATCCGGAGTGAATGGGTTCATACTGTTAGGGTTTTATAAAAAGAAGAAGACAACTTTTAGAAAGAAAAACCGCTTTTAGAAGTTATAAAAAGTGATCCTATTATTTATGAATTTTGGAAAGAGAGAAAAATATTTCAAGCACACTCAATCAATCAGATAAATTAGAATACATACCTGATTTGCTTCCAAAGCAAGTACCAAAATATCTTGTCTAAAATTGCCAAAAATACACCCGTCAAAATTTAAATTAAGGACGTACCTTTTATTTGAGTCTGAAATGGACATTCAGACGGAGATTATTTGAGTCTGAAAAAATTCCTATCTAACAAATACTTCAAGAAAAAGGGTAAGTGATGCATAATTTATTTCTAACATATTCAAATGAAGACTTATCAAGAGGTTTTGTGAATATATCAGCTAATTGATTCTTAGAATCAATAAATTGAATATTCACATCACCATTATAAATATGGTCTTTAATGAAGTGATGCTTGATTTCAATGTGCTTGGCTCGTGAATAAAGAATTGGGTTCTTGGTCAAATTGATAGCACTTGTGTTGTCATATTTGATTGTAATACTTGAATCTTCAATAGCAAAGTCTCACAATTATTGTTTCATCCATAGAATATGTGCACAACAACTTTCTAAGGCCACATATTCTGCTTCTGCCTTAGAAAGTGCAACTGTGCTTTGTTTCTTTGAGTACTAGGACACCAATATATTTTCAAGTAATTGACATGTTCCTGTAGTACTTTTTCTGTCCGCTTTATAGCCAGCTAAATCAACACCAGAATAACTAGTAAGAGTAAAATCCGATTCTTTGGAATACCAAAGACCCAACATTGGATAAGTTCCAATGCATTTGATTATCCTTTCAACTATAAAAAGATGTGACTCTTTTAGGTTAGATTGAAATCTTGCACACATACAGACACTAAACAATATGTCAGGTCAAGACACAGTAAGATATAACAATGATCCCATCATGCTTCTATACACCTTCTGATCAATCTTTTTACTATTTTTATCTTTGTCCAGTTTGGATGAATGAGACATAGGAATGTTTGTTTTTTTTGTAGTTCTGCAATCCAAACTTCTTGACAATTTCCTTTGCATATTTTTCTTGGCAAATGAAGTTTTCATCATTGGTTTGTTTCACTTGTAGTCCAAAAAAGAATGTCAATTCACCCATCATACTCATCTCGAACTCATTCTGCATATTATTAGAGAATTCTTTGCAAAACAATTCGTTAGAGGAACCAAAAATAATATCATCAACATAGATTTGAATAAGTAAAAAATCCTTACCTTTTCTCTTAATGAACAAAGTTGTATTAACCTTACCTTTTGTGAAGTCATTTTGCAGAAGGAAATTACTTAACCTCTTATACCAAGCACGGGGTGCTTGTTTTAAACCATAAAGGGCCTTTTTGAGTTTGTAAATACGATCAGTCTTCCTTTGTTCTTCAAAATCAGGTGGTTGTTTCACATATACTTCTTCTTTGATATAGCCATTTAGGAAAACACTTTTCACGTCCATATGAAACAATTTAAAGTTATGAAAACAAACATAAGCTAATAGCTTTTAACCCGGTAACCGGTGCATAGGTTTAATCATAATCTATGCCTTCTTCTTGTGAGTAGCCTTTTGCTACAAGTCTTACTTTGTTTCTTGTGACTTTCCCTTTGTCATCTAGTTTGTTTCTGAATACCCATTTTGTTCCAATTATAGGATGATTTTTGGGTCTTGGCACAAATTCCCATACTTTATTAATTTTGAACTGTTAAAGTTCCTTCTGCATAGCTTCAATCCAGCTTTTATTTGATAATGCTTCACCAATTCCTTTTGATTCTATATCTGATATCAACACCAAGTTGATGATGTTTTTCTTGTGTTTAGATCTAATCTTGATGCCATCTTCTATTTCTCCAATGATGTGGTTCTTCGGATGACTGGATTTATATTTTTAGTTTCTGTCGAATCTCTCCTTCTGAATGTTATCAGATTCTGAAGGTTCTGATTGAGTCTAGAATGAACCTTCTTTTCCTTTTTCTACAGATTCAATGATCTTTAGAGATTCTTGTTGAGTTTCAGATAGCTCTTGAACATTGGAAGATGGTTCAGATTCATCTTTGTGACTCTGAACATTTTATCAAACCTCACATTCATTGTTTCTTCCAAAGTGTGAGAATTCTCGTTAAAGAGTCTATATGCTTTACTTGTTGTAGAATATCTAAGGAAAAATCCTTCATTTGCTTTCTCATCAAACTTACCGGAGCGGTCATTTGGATTTTTGAATATAAAGAATTTATAACCAAATATATGAAAATATGAAATACTGAATTTTCTACCTTTGTAAAACTCATAGAAGGTTTTATCAAGAATAGGACTAAGAAAAACTCTGTTAATGATATAACAAGCTCTAAAAACTGCTTCTGCCCAAAAATGAAAAGGTATCTTGCTTTCAATCAAAAGAGTTCTTGCCATTTCTTGTAAAGAACGATTTTTCCTTTCTACAACACCATTTTGTTCTGGTGTATAAAGAGTAGAAAAATTATGTTGAAAGCCATTTTCCTCACAATCTGAAAAACTTTGATTTTCAAATTCTCCCCTATGATCAGTTTTAATGCTGGAAATAATATAACCCTTTTCATCCTGAACTCTTTTTGCAAATCTTGAAAAATATGAAAATGCTTAATTTTTATGAGCAAGAAAGAACACCCATATAAATCTTGTGAAGTCATCAACAATGACTAAATAATATTTTTTACCACCAATACTTTGTATTTCGATTGGTTCAAATAGATCCATATGTAGAAGTTGCAAAGCACGATTAGTAGAAACATGATATATAGACTTAAAAGAGCTTCTTACTTGTTTTCCTAGAGTGTAAGCATTGCATAACTCTATTTTTTTGTACTTCAAATCTGGCTGACCTTGAACCAATTTCTTGTTTGAGATTTTTGAGATTTGTTTCATACTAATATGCCCCAATCTTCTGTGCCATATATATTCGTCCTCTTTGATTGAGATCAAGCAATGAATGGAGTTAGGATTGACATCTAGAAAATAAATATTGTCATGTCTTCTTCCTGTGAATGTTTGAGAAGAATCTTTACTTGTTCTTGAGCATGTATTTTCTTGAAAGTTGATTATGAAGCCTGTGTCACATAGTTGGCTTATTCTTATCGAGTTGTAGTTGAGTCCTTTTACCAATGACACATTATTGATTGTGAGTCCTCCAATTTCAATCGTTCCTTTACCAACTATCTTTCCTTTGTTATTTCTTCCAAAGAAAACTTTTCCACCATTCAGGCTTTGTAGTTTAACGAATATGCTTGGATCTCCTGTCATGTGTCTAGAACATCAACAGTCTAGGTACCACTTTCTTTTTCTCTTTGTGGTAACCTGCAAAAATTACAACCACTCAAGTTTTCTTTGATACCCAAATTTGTTTAGGTCCTTGAGAATTAGTATAGGTTATCTTAACAAAGTCTCTTCGAATTGGTCTCCAGACCTTAGGACATGTATTCTGAAAGTACTGTGGATCTCCGCATTTTGAGCACTTGAGTGCACTTCGGTCAACAGGTTTGACAAAGTTACTTTTGAAATGATTTTTATAAACTTGTTTAGGAGGTCTTTGCCTTAATCTCTCCTTGACTTTTGGAAAATCAATTAAATTGTCACCTTCCTTCACAATCCTAGACCAGATTTGTTATAGTAAGGAATTTATATAGAAAGAATATGCTTCAGCGTTTCTGAACCTTTTGGAAATTTGGAAGTAGTTTCTGAAAATTCCTTTTTCAAAATAGCATTTTCTTTGGAAAGTAAATCTCGATTTTCCTTGACTTGATGGAATTCTTTTTGAAAGAAATTGATTTTATCTTTTTGTGAAACATCTTGTTGTCTTAGTAATGAATTTTCCTTTTTTAATTAAGAGATTCATTTAAGAGCAGCCTTAACTTCAAAGTATAATTCATCAATGTAATTTGATATTTTAATTGAAATTTCATGACACTTTACCTCAATTTCGACTCTAGCATCAGAATCAAAGTCTAAATCTAAGTCTGACTTGGCCATCAGATAGAAATTTGAGATACCTTCGTCACTGTCTTCACACTTTGTATCACGCCAAGTTTCTGCTTTTAAGGCTTTCTTTGCTTTGTCAAATTTGCTCTTTTTCTTTTTCATAAGTGGACAATTTAGCTTTATATGTCCACGTTTTCTGCAATGAAAGCATATTACTTCCTTTGATTTTTCCGTTTCATCAAAAGTCTTCTTCTTCTCAAAAGGCTTCTTCCCTTTGAGATTTTTTCATTTGATTTTCATCTTCTTGTACTTCTTTATGAAGAGAGCCGGTTCTTTATCGTCAACATCTTCATCTTCAGAATCTGTATCATCAGAATCAATATTAGATTTTAATGCAATTGACCTTTTACCTCTGAATTCATTCTCATCATTCAGTTGTTCAGTCTCATATGATTGAAGAGTTCCAATTAGCTCATTCACTGATAGAGACATGATCCTTTGAGTCTCTTGAAGAGATGTTTTGATATTATCCCACTGCTTTGACAGTTCTCTCAAAAGTTTGTTGACTTTCATCGCATCTGAGACTGGTTGTCCTTGATATGCAAGACCATTTACTATGTCAGCAAATCTGTCATACTTATCAAGAACTGATTCTCCAGACTTCATTCTGAAGGATTCATATTGACCAAGCAATAGATTGATTTGAATTTCTTTGGCTCCATCTGTTCCTTTATATGTAGTGTAAAGAGTATCCCATAAATCCTTAACTGGTTCATAAAAAGTAATTTTCTTATATTCAATAGGTGCTAAATCACAATAGAAAGAATAAATTGCTTTTGAATCTAAGATTTCTCTTTTTGATATCTCAATCTGAGATAATGGAGGATCTACTGGTGTGCTTCCTTCTATCTTTTCTTTTGAATCAGAAGGTTTTGGTTTGACTCCTTTGATGATAACATCCCATTGCATGTGATCAATTGACTTGATGAATGCCTTCATCTTATTCTTCCGGACATTATATTCTTTGCCATCGAAATATGGTGGTCTGTTGTTGCTTTGTCCTTCAATGAGACCTAAAGCACTCAAGCTAGCCATATAGATTGTTAGCTCAGAAGTAATACACTTTAATAAACGAGCAACCTGCTCTGATATCAATTGATGTAACTCGTAAAGATCACCTAGAGGGGAGGGAATATGTGATTTTAAATAATTTCGATCAATTTATAGTGGAAATGATAGAACACGGTAGAGTCTGAATAAAATTTAGATTCAAAACAATTTATATAGACAGTGCTTTTGATGTGCAGTATATAAAGTAAGAGATAATGAATAGAAAAACTGCACACAAGTTTATAGTGGTTCGATTTATAGTAAGTTTACGTCCACTCTCCAACGCTGACAGCCTACTGGCTGGATTTCACTATGTAATCAAGAGGAATTACAGATTCTGAGTGACAGTACTCTTGTGTATGATATGACTCTCTATCTCACACAATCACTCTTACAAAGTATCCCTCAAGATCTTAATGTTTAGCTCAAGAAAGACAAGAGAAAGGATCGGAGTATTCTCAGACTTTGGACTAGTTGATTCTCGATTTTGTTTTTACTTCTTCTACTCCTCGTAGATCTCCTTTTATACTCCTTTACTTCCAAACTAGCCGTTGGACAGTCTTCAAAGGATCATCTTCTAATTTTCATCTTGGACAGATTTGTATAAAATGGATTGAGTAGCCGTTGGTTGACAAAATCTGAATTCCGCTGATTTTGGTCGCCCATACAATCAGAATCTTGGTTTTCATAAGTAGAGATTTATCCATTATAATGTATACTTGTCATAATGTTTTATTGTCAATTAATTAGGCTGAGATTGAGTCAATTAAAATTTTTATTTTGTGAAATCTAAGCCAGATCACTAGCTGTAATGTTTCGTTCCGAATAACTTCTGAGTCTGAAGAATTTCTAGTTCTTGCTTTACATTCAGAACCTAAGTCAGCGTAGGTCTTTAGTAAAATCTAAGTCCTTCAAATTAGAGTCTAAATGACTTTTATGGTAAAGTCTGAACTTCTCATTCTGAGTCTGAACTTTTATTTCTAAGAACTTGTAAAGTCTGATATTTCCTTCTGAACTTTCAGAATATATTAACTTGGAATGGAATGCATGTCAAATTTACAAGATAAACATAGAGAGTTTTGTTAATTTCAAAATTCATTAGGAGTTTTCCTCAACAAAATGCACGTTAATGAGAAAATGATACCCTTTTGTAAACTACCAAAGTAATATTTTTCACGAGAAGGGGCTCGGAATCCATGAACTCAATAAAGATTTCAGAAAACATTTTTCTAAAAAACAATCGATTGCAAAAATAAATCAACGAAAAATATTTTCATCGTTTACGAAAATATTTAGACATAAATTATTATCAATAATGAAAATATTTTTTATTGACTAATTAGTTTAAGAGATACAAGTAATCGTTTTTAAAAAAATAATTTTTAAATTATTTATTTTTTATGAAATAAATGGAAATAGAGTTTTAGAATCACATTTCTCTGTTATTGAAGTTAATCCCTAGGGCTAGTCTGTCATTATATATTCATATAGGTCAACATACTTATCGCCAAACCAAACGTGGTGCATAGTAGGGGTGTCAGAACCGAATCGAAAAACTGAACCGAGATACGAACTGAATCGAAAATTTCATGCATTTCGATTCGGTTTCGATTTCAGTTCTAATAACCAAAATTAACCGATTTTTTTTTCAATTCAGTTTATTTCAGTTCGGTTCGGATCAGTTTGGATCGAACCAAACTATAAAGAATTCGATTTTAGCCCTAAAAAGCCCTATCTCGCCCTCGCATCTCCCTCTCTCTCTGTCCCTCTCCTCCTCACCGCCTCTGAAATTTGAGACTCCCCCCTCCGACTTCGCCACCGCCGCTGCCTTCGACGGCCGCAGCTCCTGCCAGGATCACGGGCCCGAGCTGGGCGTTTTCCTCTGCCGGTTTGCACGACTGAGCCCTACCGAGATGAGATTGCGACCGAGCCTCGCCACCGTCACCTTTTCTGTTCCTCGGTTCCTCGTCATCGGCGGCAGCTCTTGGTGCAAGGGCACCGGCGGTATCATCCCCATCACCGAAGGATACCTGTTCGACAAAGCTTCGATTTGCTGCACGATTCCGAAGCTAATTCACGGCTGCGACAAATCCAGAGAGTTCCCGAGTTTTCTTCTTTGGGGTGAAAAGGTTAGGGCTTCGATGTTTTTGTTGTTCTGGTATGCGTTCGATAGTGCGGATTGACTGATTGTGTTATATGTGGATTATGATCCGAACCGAATTGAACCAAACAGAACCAAATTGATTTTTCAATTCGAGCAAATTTCGATTCAGTTCAAGGATGCTTTCTTAACGGTTCGGTTCGGCTCGATTTTTCAAGAAAACGAAATCGAACCGAATTGTTTACTGTCCTAGTGCATAGTCAGTCCTACGCACCTTCACTGTAGAAAATGATTTGACTTCTAGCTACTTTATAGAAAACAAAAGGCACACTCTTCGTTTCAATCTCACAACATTTTCCACAAAGTGCCATCAAAAGTCATGTCATCCAATTAAGATGATTTGGAATTATGCGTTGAATTCAACGCACAAAACGTCAATTGACAAGATTAAGAATATATCGTGGAATTTCATAAAATCAATCAAATATGCTTTTTCATTCATGATATCTAGAATTAAAAGAAAAATCTACAGGTTTTCCTTTCTCACATTTACGCAAAATTTTTTGTACCTGCAAATTGTATTCTTTTTTTAAAGGTAAGATATAGGATTGAAGATGATCTTAAGAGTAATTTGATAATATGAATAAATTCAATTGTTAAGAGTAACTTTTTTATTTCTAAGTTTTGAAGGAAACATCACAATGATGTATTTGTTTCGTGAAAAATAATGATTTTAAAAATATTTTTTCAAAAAATGATCACTTGTATTGCTTATAAAATGAATGAACGAAAAATATTTTTATTGTCCACGCAAATAGTTAGACATAAATTGTTGTCGATAATGAAAATATTTTTCATCAATTAATTATTTCAAATTATACATACAATCATTTTTAATTATTTATTTTTTCCAAAACAAACTATGCCTAATAAAAAAAATTAGCCCACAAACAAGTTTGGGGCGTCTCCTAAATTTAGTAGATTTCAATGTGACATGTGAAAGTTGCTTTCCTAGTCGGTGGTTGACAAAATAAACCAGAAACATTATTGGCCGAACATGATTATTATTGTCGGTTTGATTTGTGGAACAGATGAGTTGCTTCGAGCACGAAACATCATGGCTTGGGTTTCCCTAACAGCAGCCTTTTCTTCTATGCTTTAAAGCTTTTAATTAAAATAAAATACGATCATGACTTTTTTTTTCTGCGCATGCAGCTTCCATCTGTTCATTTCATTACTTAATCAAAGTCTAGATAATATATTGAGGATCAATCTCTCTAATCATGATACTACAGTTGAAATTATTATCAGGGTTGCTGTCATTATTGTTGATGTCAAGGAGTACAGGGCACTAATCAAACATATTTAATGAGAAAGGTTCTTAATTTTTTCACTGCACTTGTTACTTAAAGAAGTGCCAAAGGGCACTCTTAAAATTTTTTTTTAGTTAAACAGGATTATTAACATCATTAAATATACTTATATTGATCAGGGTATTTGCCAATTGAGTGGAAGCAAAGGTTCATGCATGCCAGCCTTTTGTAAAGGAGGAAAAGGAAAAGCTTTGCAAAAGTGGAAAAAATCTCTCTTGAGAGGAGAGATTGGGGAGAGCATCAAGCATGGGTTTTGTGCGACTTTATAAAGTGTTAGGCAAGTGATTAATTTCTTTTTAATTGAATAATTAGTATAGAGGGGGAGATCTGAAGGGCTCGGAATTCAATGAGATTCTTCAATTTAAGGTATCATCCCCCATCATTGCTAATGACGAGGGACCACAAGTTTTCTTCGAAATTCTTATGCAAGGGCACGCGTGACCTTGAGGGTAGGCTTTATTTTTTATTTTTTATTTTATTTTTGGTTGGGCCTCTACTTAATAACCTTGACAAAACAAATTGTGGAAATGTTAGAATGTCCGACTCAAAGCTTAAACTAATAACTTGGACGGAGTCTACGTGTATATATACATTTACATAAAGCGCGTATAAGCTCAGTAGATAAGCGATGCAAGATACCTTAATAAAAAAATATCTTGTTATGAAATCAACCATCTCAGTAAAGATTGTTGTTGTCCAAGTATTTATGATAGAAAGGAAGCTTCATACATATGTAAGTCCATCGATAGAGATAGATGTACTAATCCTGACACCATGGATCGAGGTTTGAAAACTTCGGAAGAGGGAGAGAGGAAGTTTAATAATAATGAACAACTTTATTTGGTTTTATTCCTAAAACCGAATCTAAGGGTCCATTTGTTTGAAAGGAAATTATTTCCACAAATTTATTTTCCAATTTTTCGTTGTTTAAATCACGAAAAGCTAATCGATTTACGGAAAACGTTTTTCATGAATTGAAAACAACAAGCTTAGATTAGGGAAAAACAACTTTTCATTCTGGCAAGAATAAAATCACTTTCTATAAATCACCAAACAAATAAAAACCAACCATATTTTCCTTGAAAATATTTTTCTTTATTAAAAAATTTCTAGCGAAACAAACAAACCCTAAAATTGTGTTTATCATTCAATAATATAGTTGCAGGTGACCGCCGGTGGAAGTTTTTCATTGTACGAGCAGCTTGTCAGGTTCTCAAAAAGGCGCTTGTGAAATAAATCTTTTCTCAACTAGTTTGTATTGTAAAAATTTTAATCCGAACATTATGTTGAATAGTACTTATTGCTATTTAGCAATGGGAAAATCACAACAGTATTCCTAAAACTCATATTGATTCGGCACTTGAATCACAAAAAGCTTTCATTTCCTGTTTTTAAGTCTTAAAACTTATCACTCTTCTCCATGTTAGTCCTTTCTTTAGCTCCGTTAGCTTTTAGTGAACTATATGATGTGGCAATTTTTATTAATTTTTTTCATCTATGTGGCTACTAATAACCGAATGGAACATGTCGAAACCCAAAACGATGAGGTTTAACACAAATCCACTTCATTTTGTGTTCGAATAAATTGAAACTTAAAGAAATAAATTTAAAATTTTATAAAGAAATTGGGGTAGGACCGGAGGGTGAGGGTAAGCATGGTGGGTGACGCCGGCTGCAACTATAGTGAGAGCGGACAAGGGCCCTCGCTTGCTCCAGTTAAAAGCAACAGGCCCTCGTCAATGGCCTAATGAAGGTCGCCACCCTCGTAACGATTAATATATATATATATATATATATATATATATATTTAAGTATGCAAATGAAACCACTCTATTCAAGTTCATATCTAAATGATGTCGACAATGGACACGTGTGCTTCTAGAGAGCTTTCTTACTGTGCAAACGGAGAACAACATATTGAGGGGAAAGTATTAGAGTTGCAAGGACCTTTGGATTTTGGTGAACAAGGAGTGGCATGGGCTCATCGAGGTGCTTTGACGAACCAAATAGAAGGAGAACGCCTTGGATAACATAAGCATATCAATATACTTGGAAAGATCTAAATGCAAAAGGTGAACAAATTGGCTAGGGTGAAATCGCCAAGTTAGGACAGATCATATTGTAGAGGATGTTCACGTTATAGATGAAGTGGACCATATTCCGTGTACCTAGAATATAAAGACCAATCTCTAAATCAATTTTATTCAATTTTGAATTGGTGCTCTGGACCAAATTTCAGTCATTAGAATTATTGGGAACGCGCAGCAGAAGCCCAATATCGTCATTCGTGGAGATCATCAAAAGGAAGCCCAAGTACAAGTCCATCAATATATCTAGTTAAACATACATTCACTAAAAAGCTTAAGTCATTGAGTTATGAGTTAATTAGGATATATTAATTACTCCACACCACATTAATTCTCTGATATGGGATTTTTCTAACGTCACTTACACGTGCATCTTAATAATCTCCCTCTCAAGTGTGAGTTTAGTATTAGGTCTACTCCTCATTAATCCATTTATCCTTCTGCATCAGGATACTCAAATTTGAATTTCCATCAACATCCAAGCCTGTGTTACTACACTACAACACTCACTGTCTGGAAATTACGTTGGTCACCGTATTTATTCCTTGAGAGGCCCACCAATCTATCATCAGCTCTAATACCATTTGTTACAGGCTAATAAATTCATGGCCTAGAAAAGCCCATGCGACGCCTAGTGAGCTAAGAACACCAGGTCAGCCTTCTTTATATAGTTGTGTATGGCATCTAGAGCCAACTACACTCCTCGACAGTACATTCTTTTGCCTACTAAGTCTCTCCTAATCTCAATAGACCAATGGAGGCTTCTCCCCTTAGATTTGTCAATTAATCTAGGAACGTTTTCCCTATCTAGTGAGCCATTCAATTCTTTCTCATGTCCCCATTGCCATATTAGAAGTTAGACAAGAGCCGCATCTTGTCCGAGCCCTCTTAACCCCGGCGATCACTCCCTGCTCTCATAGGATCAAGTAGACTATAAGCTTTCCTCGAATCACCCACCTACTGGAGGGAACCTGGCTCTCAATCCCCCTTCACTGTCTCATCCTTCTTTACCACCCATGACAAATCCTCCGCCACTCTATACCCAACCTTAAGATGGCTCACTAATAGCTTGGCATAATAGTGTTGATCCCCTCAAATCGGCCACGCTAAGAGCAAGACATGTTAATAGCAATTAAAAATATGTCCGATATTGATGTGCTGAGGAGACAGTTGAGTGATGAGTTTGAGATGAAAGATTTAAGTGTTGTAAAGAAAATATTGGATATAGAGGTTTTACATGACGGGATTGTGGGAATTGGCTTCAAACATCGAGCTAAGGTGGAGCGTTGTTAAATTAATGTTTCGAATTTGAGCTATTTAAGGAGCACAACCCAATTGGATAACTCCGTGTTACTCACTTGTTTTCTTTGGGCACAAGGTTTTTCTTTTTTGATCGTGGAAAGGCCTTGCAGCTACAACACAAAGAAGAAGGAGAAAATGCATGCATTAAAAGACAAAAGAAAGGCCTCACATTCTTTTACTTAATATATTATATATATTTGTGTGTGTGTTGTGGGTCCAAATAAAAAAGGGTTAATACCACGAAAAACTCTAAATCGATACACTTGTAATAGATTTACCTCAAACTATTTTTTTTACCATAAAAAACCTCGAACTGGTACATTTGTGATAATTTTACTCCAAACTATTTTTTTTATCACAAAAAATCTCAAACTGGTACACCTGTGACAATTTTACCTTGAACTAATTTTTTAATATTATTTTTTTGAATTTTTTTTATTTTTTAGTTTTTCTTTTCTTTTCTTTTCTTTTTCCTTTCCTTTTCTTTTTTTTTCTTCATCTTTTTTTATCTTTAACCTCTGCCCGGCTAGGTTGAACCTCGCCCATCCTCGCCGTCGTTGGCGAGGCTTGGCCCCGCCGTCAACTGGCGAGGTTGGCCTCAGCCAAAAGCGGCGTGGTTGAGCCTCTCTAGCAATAGCGAGGATGACCTCTCACCGACAACTAGCAAGGTAGGCCTTGCCTTACCCCTGGCAAGGGGTCTTCCTCACCGTCATTGGCGAGGCTCAACCTCGCCGCTTCTGGGTGAGGTTGACCTCACCAATTGCCGACGGGGCCGAGCCTCACAAGCAACAGTGAAGACGACCCCTCACCGGCAACTAGCGAGGTCGAACCTTGCTTGGGGTGGGGCAAGGCTAACCTCGCCGGCCCTCACCTCTGGGCGATCGCTGGACCGGCGACTAGCTAGAGGTTGAAGATAAAGCAGATGAAGGAAAAAAAAAAGAAAAGAAAAGGAAAGGAAAGAGAAAAGAAAAGAAAATATTAAAAAAATCAAAAAATAATATTAAAAAATTAGTTCGGGGTAAAATTGTCACAGGTGTATCAGTTTGGGGTTTTTGGTGGTCAAAAAAATAGTTTGGGGTAAAATTATCACAAATGTACCAATTTGGGGTTTTTTATGATAAAAAAATAGTTTGGGGTAAATCTGTTACAAGTGTACCAATTTAGAGTTTTTCGTGGTATTAATCTAATAAAAAAAAGAAAGTTATTGACTCTACAAAAGAAAAAGAATTAGAGCGTGGGTTCCAAGAGAGAGCACTATAACCGCCAGTGGGTTCTTTCTGCCTTTCGCACGAAGACAAATCTTGGAAGCCGCACAGTGAAGGTCGCACAGAGAGGGAGCTCAGAACCCTGTAATTTGTGCCTGTGCTTTATATCCAAATGAGTTATTTTATTTATAAACACTTTGGATTTGAGAATACTCAAGTATGTAAGCGATTATAAACTTTGATTTTCCGATTTATAATGGATTATTTGCTACCAGTTCTCTCTGTAAATATAGGTACTAATACTTGGATCAAACCAAATAAATTTTTGAAGTCCTTTTATTGTTCCTCATTTATTTCTTCGATGATTTCGTATTGACTTAATTGCAAGATCCTAGTTAGTTTCCGCATTAATATTACAACAGTTGATATCAGAGCTCAGGTTACCAATAAATCTAGACCCAACAATCACTCAATGAGAAGGAAAATTGAAGTAAGGAATCCAAAATGAAGGGAAATTGAAAGACATGTTCAAATTAAAGAAAATCTAAAGGAAGGAAAAATTACCCCCTAAGTTACAAAATGCAATCGAATCCTACACCTTCAATTAGTTCGATCGAGTGCTAAACCTTTACTGGAAAGTTGAATCAAGTTCTGAACATTTACTCAAACATGCAATTAAGTTATAAAACTTGTATTGAATATGTAATTTAAGGATGCCGATTAGGCAATTTTTAAGTGATACGCAAAGAATTTTAGGTATTATAAAATCAATTGAAAGTTTTAGGACTTAGTTTCTTCCGTACACCAAATTTAGGACTTTCGATGCAATTTTCTCTCTATAGTGTATCAGGATGAAGAACACTGAAATTAAAAAA
Source organism: Syzygium jambos (assembly GCA_031216235.1). Lineage (NCBI taxonomy): Eukaryota > Viridiplantae > Streptophyta > Magnoliopsida > Myrtales > Myrtaceae > Syzygium > Syzygium jambos. The sequence continues at coordinate 26,328,445 of CM062225.1, forward strand.
AAAGAAAAAAAAGAAAAAAAAAAGAAGAAACTAGAAGTAAAGTTCACTTGAATTGAAACTAACTTGAAATATACATACAAGCTGACACTTAAATGGATATATTGACACGATTCACAACGAAGACACCACGAACAACAAACTTGACCCCAAAGCTAGAGCTGAAATTGAAGTACTTTCCTTCAAAAGGGAGTATACATTCAAAGGAAAATTTGTCAGAAGTCTTTGGGGAATCTTTTTTGATGGGTGGGTTTCACATAGAACCTTGACCAACCTTGGAACCGCTCACCTCTACTGTCGACTATGCTCAAGTGCTTGGCTCCTACGCCCAAGTCGCCGCTGCTCAACCTAGGTCCACAAAGGTTGTGCGCAAGTCACTGGCAGCCATGCCTAGATACTATGCTCCCATGCCTGAGTCATTAGTGCCGAGGCGCCGATCTATTTAGGCTAGGCCCAGGGTCACAAAGGTCAAGCCCGAGTCCATTGTGGAGAGGCCCTAGTCCATAGAGGCAAGGCCCAAGACCCCGACACCTGTGCCCCTATCCCCGATGATCAAGCCCCATCACCTGACTCTCACGCCAAACTCCATTGAGGCCAGGCCCAATTCTATGGCAATTGAGCCCAAGACCCTGGTGGCTGTGCTTCAATACCTTACTTTGGTGCTCAAGTCACCGGTGCCCGGGCTCAAATCTACGGAGGTAGGCCCAAGACCTCGATACCTTTGCTCAAGTCCAAAGGGCCAGACTTAGGACCCTGATGCTCGTGACCAGGTTGCATGGGTACCTGGCTCTTATGCCCAAGTCAGGCTCAAGACCACGATGCGCTTGCCTAGGTTCATTGAGGCCATGCTTAGGTACCTGGCTCTCACACCCAAGTCACTAGCTCCTCCCCACCTTGGTTCCTCGGCAAAAGGGCCCAGGTTCACAAAAGCTAAGCCTAGGTCTCTCAGCGGCTAGGTATCCTTTAAATCTCACAAAAAATGTACATTTCTTTAGGAAAATAAAATAAAGGTTTTTTTTTTTTACAAACTAAGAAAAATTTCTTCTAATTCATATTCAAATTTTAGCCACATGCCGAAAATATCGCCAGGCTTTGTTAAAAATATTTTTCAAAAAGTATTAATTTTTTTTCCGAAATGATTGGATCCTAATTTGATAAGTCTATTCTTTAGGTTCGGTCTATATATCCTGCGGCTACCTTGGAGGGGTACAGTGAACTGTTCCGCAGTGGATATTGCACGGAGAGATGACTAAAAGCTATCCCATTAAAAAAACACATAACCTCCCTCCTTATTTTAATTCCACAAAAATTGGAATAATAATAATAAGCTCAGCTTCCAGCAAGATCACAGCCGGACATTGCCTTTGACAGATTATTGGATTTTGACCAGGATTGGATTAGTTGGCTCAGGTTAGTACAAAGAAGTTGCAGTTCAACAGCTGGAAACTGCACCGGTAAATTTGCATTGATTATATTCCCATCACATTATTCCATTTTCGCCTATCCTAAAAGTCTCCCCCAAATTATTAAAACTCTAATAAAAAATAATTAAATAAAAGGGTTCCGGCCATTTTTTCCATTGAAAAATTCATTTAGGAGTAACATTAGCAACACTTAGCACCACAAGGAATCTTTACTTACAGGTCATCCAAATCAGAACCATAGGAAATAAAATGCAAATCCGGCAAGGATTTCAATATCAAACTGGAGGTACGCAAGGAATGTAAGGTACGACAAGATGAGCGGAAATGTAATCTAAGTAGTCAAAATAATTATCTCGTGCGTAAATATCTTACTTTTTAAAGACAAATTCGAATTTCTTGCGTGTTACGCGTATTCAAGTTTTTTCTTTTTTTCTAAATTCGTTTGCTTCTTTAAACATTTATCTCTTCGCAAACGCTTGAATTCGTTTTTTTCTCTATCAGTATATCTGAAAAACAATCTGCCAAGGCAAAAACTACATCCATATCAGACAAACCCAATATAAATTATACCTAAACAATTATCCATGAAGGTTTATTGGGTATTTTTATCGCAGATCCATGATCCCATAGAATTAAAGAATGAGTTCTCCCTACCGAGTCAGCAGCAACCATGAAATGGGATGTTGATAATGATGCTTATGGAGACTATGATGGATCTTAGCCACACCATAAACTCTCTCAATCCTAATAAAATATGGAGGCCGGTTGAGTTGGCTCTCAGAAAAATGCGTGTGTAACAGCAAAGAAAGCACTGTAGGAATAGTTGGCAAGCGTGTCAGTAACCAAAAAGAGTTAATAAAAGCCCGAGAAAGGATTACATCGAGGAGGGTAGACATTAAGTCCGTATAATCCTTCACCGTCGTACTAAAATGTAATAGATTTCAGTCGTTCGACAGATCTGGGCGCAAGCCGTTGTGACAAATCTAAATGGATAGGTGTCAAGTATCATGGATTAACCCGAAAGAGAAGACCCCCCTAACGAGCGTCGTCTCCTCTCAAATTTTAAAAGAGATACTCAAAAGCACAGGAAAAGAAGTAGTAAAGCTATGTCTAATGATAAAGAACTTACAGAGGGTAGATGCTTGTGAGGAGGGGAAAAGAAAAGATAAAAAAAGAGCCAGAGAGCTGTTTGGCAGGAGCGCAGGAGTCGATCTAATTTTTTTTTTGTTTTTAAGTCATGTGGTTAACAAGACCAAGACCAGCTTCAGAAGGTAAGCAAAGCTCCTCTTTCCTAATGAGTGTACTTATTCACACACTTCCCTCAGTCTCTCTCTCCCTCTCCCTCTCTCTGCTTGGAGCCCTCTACATTTTCTCTTGATGAGCACAAAGATTGAAACTTGACGATGTCTTTCGGCTTCTGAGAAGCCAGTCTTCCTTGGGTAGTATAAGGCGAGAACATCAAGGGCTCAAAGGGTGCAACCAGACGCTCTCATTCTTGGTGTGACTGAGCTGAAACACTTCGCCAATGTCAGCGGTTGCAGAATTCAAGCGGAACATTAGTCTTCTTGGCCTCGTCCTGATTACCCTCTGAAAGTACCTTGAAAAGGGTATCTGCAACTTCTCTTTTCTTGGTTAGGGACCACTTGGGTCTAGCTCCAGAAATTGGAATGGTCAATGAACATTAACTGCCCTAATCATTCTTCTTTCTCACGTCGTTGCTCCGAATTAGAACTGATTTTTGTGCAATTGGGTCTTATTTAAGCATCCTTGAGCGAACCTTCAGTCTAATTTCTATCATTTTGGAGCGATGATGCGCGTGTAAGTTTTGAAGCATTGTCAGTTCTTTTGCCAAGCAGAAGAGGAGGAATCTGCTTTCAATTTGTTGGGTCGGTCACAAATGAGCTGTTTCTCACCAATGTGTCATTCATTGTTGGTTTTCCTCTGCTTTATGCTCTGAAAGGTTCACTTTCTTGTCTGTAAGGAGAATTTTTCCGCATCTCTCTTCGTGTGGGGTTGTTTAGCGTGATTTGTTCTTCCTTAGAACAATAGGCAAGAGAAGCTGGTGCTCTTGTAGATTTTGTGCCTGATATATCTCGGATTTGTTCACATACTTTGCCTTATTAGATGCTGAAATGAGAGGTTCCTGTTTTCTTCTTTAGCTGCCTCTCTCGATTCCATAAAGCTACCACCAAAGTCACTAGCTTCTTCTTGAGTCCTGCAATATATCACCAGCTCACTGTGATCAAACCCACTTTACACATTATACTTTTATAACTCATATAGCGATAGGGCGATTCTTTGAGTGCAAAACTTTGGTTTCTGCATTCTGAAATGAATAGTAGTGGTGGGGGTGGTGGAGATGTTATGGGGTTTCATGATGAAGGCAATAGCGCAGCGAATTGTCCATCCTCAGGCATGATTGCCAATCCATCTGAAGATGTTCCTATGATTGCTATGAGCTCAATGCCCACGTTGCAGAGACCTCCAATCTCGGTTGACCCTTTCTTTACCTCCAGCTGGGATACACTGGCCTCACTAAGTCATAATGAGAACTATGGGAGTTCTTCGTTGGTTTCCCACAGCAACTTTTCATCTTATCCGATTTTAATGGATAACCAAGGATTCGGGAGGAACGGCTCTACTCAACTAACTCAATGCCTGTCTGATCCGAGGCTTCAGTACATAGGAAGTGGCAGCGTCTCTGAAATGGTCGGCGGCTCCTTTGGCATGTCTGAACTTAATCATCTAGCTAATCATGGGTGTCTGCCAAATAGTGCCTCCAACATAAATAGCAGTGGCTGTGAGAGAAATTCGGAGAAAGGTGCACAATGTTGTGAATGCCAAAATTCTGGAGAGGAACCTGTTGGATCTTCAGCTGAAGTTAGGAGAAGAAAACGAAGCCCCAACCCAAATTCTCAGTCTTGCTCAAATAAGGTGAATCGACTTATGCTGCAACGATGTCAACAATATGATGACTTTGATTTTCATTTCTAGTTATGTGCATTATTAATGTCATTAGAAAATCGATGTTTGCTTGTCATAGAACAATGAGGAGGACAATTCTGATGTTCCAAGTTTGCAAAACGAGAAGAAACAGAAGATTGAACAGCCTGACAGTGCTGATTTTACTAACCATAATACCAACCAATCAAAAGATGATTCTTCTAATGGCGGGGAAGCGCCCAAGGAGAATTATATTCATGTGCGAGCACGAAGAGGCCAAGCTACCAACAGTCACAGCCTCGCAGAAAGAGTAATTCCTATTTGCCCTAGTTGAATTAACCCTTTAGAACTAATGCTTATGGAGTTTAAACTCTTTTTGGCTTCAGGTTAGGAGAGAGAAAATCAGTGAGAGGATGAGAATGCTTCAGGAGCTTGTTCCAGGATGCAATAAGGTAATTAATGGTAGGCCAGCATCTGAGATATGTATTCCTATGATTTTGGGTGGATGGTCACTGGTTTTAGTGATTTTTTTGCTCAGATTACTGGGAAGGCAGTGATGCTCGATGAAATTATCAACTATGTGCAGTCCCTGCAACAGCAAGTTGAGGTACAGTTCATCTGGAATATGTTCCTTGTGCTGCGAGACGATGTTATTGTTTTTAACGAGTTGCCATTAAGGTCCTTGAACAACTGAGGCACTATGTCATGTCCATGTTGCATGCAAGCTTTTTTGACTATTTTGAAAACTTAATCTGATTCGTCTTTCACCTAGTTCTTATTTTCTCCGAAACACGATAATAAAATCATGTCGCTGTGGTCATCAGCAATAAGAAGATGATGCGAGAAAGGATAAATTCTACTGATCCGCAACCTGTGAAGTCATAACAGATGTTAACAACCAAACTGCACAATGACTGTAAATTAGATGGGTTGACTCATTGTTACCTTTTGTCTCTCCTTTATTTTTATTTTGGTATATTGCAGTTCTTGTCAATGAAGCTTTCCACTCTCATCCCTGGATTGAGCGTCAACTTAGAAAAGGCTCTATCTAAAGAAGTAAGCGGGCAATAATACACTTGATCTTGACAAGATGATTAACATTGTTCGGGAAAAAAGCCCATAAGACACTGCTTAGCGAGTTAGTAACTTCTAATTTTATGGCTTCCAGACTATTCATTCGCGAGGTGGTGGTTTGACAAATCTGGCGCTCAATCCTGGAATGGGCTTACCTCGCCTTAATTCACAAGGAGTCCTTAAGGGGATGTTGCCAATCTTACCTAGCACAGATCAGTATCCTCCCATAAATCAGGTTTAGCTGCAATGAATCTTCACACGAAATCTACTCCCACCTATTTGCTTTTTTATGAACTGACATTTGTGATCTTCTCCTGTCTAGGCTCCACTGGACGGCGAGCTTCAAGCTCTTTATGATATGGGTTTCGATTCCATTTCAGGTATGGACATTATGAAAGTGAAACTGACAAATTCGCTCAGAGTTCTCGGCGTTCTTGAGCATTTTGAATCTCTCTTCTAAAATAACTTGAGACTTTTTCCATTTCCACAGGGCGCATGAAATCGGAGCAATGAATGTGAGACACAAAGATCTCCATTCCCACAGCCGAGGACATTCAATTACTTAAAGCAGCATTCTGTGAATTCAATTCAATCCAGCGCGATCGGAAAAAAAGGAGTTGTATAGATGATCAACTTGTAACTGTTCATTCTTCGCAATTATTAGTTGAAGAGGATGATGACTTTAAGCATTGACCAGCAGCACACACTGATTCTGGACTCATATTCTGCGACTCCGATTGTTGATGTAGATGGCAAAGAAAATGCAAATCATTCTTATTGTTCTAATGGTTTGGTCTGTTTCTTTTATAAATGGAGGGGTCTAGGCCCAAGAAGGAGATGCTCGCCATACCGACCATACGCCACTACGGGCCTCTTAGCAAACTACCATCATCCTTTTGCAATCCAGTTTTGTTGTCGGAAAGCAGTTGCTTCAGTGGCATCTCCTTTATTTGAAAGGATAGAGGCCAAGTCGAGGATAGACCGGGCCCAGCTCATTCTCATTCTCATTCTCACGTAAGTTCGTTCTTTAATCTTCAAGCTAACCGATTAGGATATTCTTGCTTTTGCGGATGACTTAACCATCCCGAGCCATATGTTTAAGATGGTATCGGAGATGAGAGGTCTTGCGTGCCATATCCCTCGGTTTCTTTTTACCAATTCACTCGAACACCATACTAGCTCGACCTTTATGTTAAGGTAGAAAGAATCAGTGCACCTTTTCGGCCATTAACGGGCTTGACTCTGTCGCTGCTCAAAAGAAGGAAGCTATAGTAGCATGTGGTGTATTCACGTACCTTTCTGTCAACAGCCCCTACACGGAAAATAAAGATGCACTTAATTGAAGGTCGAACCCAAGGACCTACTCGTCTATCCTATGGTTGGAGAGAAGATCCATGAAAGCACTTTGTGTGGAAATGGGATGGACAGCAAAGGATTAGAAGTTTCTTCTGGCTGGTTACACCAGTGCATACTTACTAATTACGAAAGGTTCCAATGTAAAATTGCTGCGGATTTATTTTGCACTTCTTGTCCGCAATCCTCTGAAACGATTTTACACGTGCTTAGGAATTGTGAGTATGCAAAGGCTGTTTGGCAAAAGATTTTGCCAACAAGCTTAAGGGGCGAATTCGTTGCCCATGATCTGCACGTGTTGTTGGCAAAACTATCTACTTCAACAACTCTGGTAAAAACAGGTTAACTGGCCACTAGTTTTTGGTGCAACTTGTTGGCATTTTTGAAATTGGAGAAACAAGAGATTACTTTTCTCTTCTTAGTGCACTATGAACCTGATTTTGGGATATGTTAAGAATATCCTATCAGCTCGTATGAGAGAGAACATATTGTCTTCTCATAAGGAGGAATGGGATATGTTTGTGGGCTGGACCATCCCTCCTTTTGGTTGGATCAAACTCAATACTGATGGGGCCTCTAAATACAACCCAAGTCAAATTTCAATAGGTGATCTTCTTCATAATGAATCAGGTAATTGGTTTGGTGGGTTCGTGCAAACTGTGGGAGTGTGTTCTTCGCTCAAAGCAAAACTTTGGAAATGGTCATCTCATTAGACATTGTAAACTTATTGTGGAGGTGGTCTTACGAGCAACTATTTCCCTTCTTCAGAAGTCAACTCCCTCTCTCAATTTCGGCGACATTCTCCCTTTTCATATTGGGAAATTGTTAGAGTGTTTCCAAAATTGTACCTACTTTTAGGGAAAGAAACTCATGTACAGGTTGGTTAGCAAATTGGATACTTCAATCATATGATGTGAATGACACTCGAGCATTAGATAGTCACCGAGAGGTTTACTTCCTTGTTGATAAGAGATCAGACATGATTAAGTTTTATTAAGAAAATAATGGATACTGTCGAAAATTGTACCTACTTTTAGGGAAGGAATCTTGTAGATTGGTCAGCAAATTGAATACTTCAATCACATAATATAAATGGCACTCTAGCATTAGATAGGCCACAAGAGGTTTACTTTCTATCAAGTTTTATTAGGAAAGTAATGGTGCAACTCTACGGTTTTGCTCTCATTTCTTACAAAAATAAATTGCTCCAATATTTAATATGGGAAAATTACCCAATCATTTTTAAATATATTATGCGTACGCCAATTTAGTTTTAAATTTTTCAATTTTGTCAATTAGTCCTAAATATTTGCTTGAAATTCCAATGTAGCCCCCGATTTTTGCTTGTACAATAAGTTTGAAATTTGGCAAATTTTGAAAGTTTAGTATTGAATTGACATATGTACAACAAGTTTAGGCTGATTGGACAATTTACCCTATTTATATGGAGGATTAATCTTCTTATACTTGTTGGGCCAGAGAAAAATAATATTGTACCAGAGAGACGCACGTTTGTTGCACGAATCGAGAAGTAAAACTTTTTGTGTATCAAAAAATCAATTGAAATATTCATCTTCAAAATTCAATCAATCCATACGAAATTCAAAATTTATAAATTCATATTTTATTCTAAATATATATTTGCTCTTAATGACAAAATGATGCGATTTATCTTAATTGGCATTTAGTTATACTTACTTGCCACTATGTATATGTGTTGTGACTATCAAAACATATGTTCGAATTCTTATGTTTCATATTTGCTAAAATATCCATAATGCTTTATTGATGCTATAATTGACACCAACGTCAATTTTTAGGTCATAAAACTTCCGGATAATTTTACAATTATTACCTCACAAAGTAATAAAAATTTACAACCATGAGTTTTCAAAGTTAGAGTTGAAACTTCTCTCGTCAATGCATCATCGAACTTATTGTAAGAAATTTATGTTTTCAATTTGAAAGTCATTTATCACAAAAAGTTATACTGCACATATTACTGTCAATTGCTTAAACAATTATGTGTAAAGATTTATTTATAACATATGCACAAGCAGGTACCACAGATTTCTAAATCTATTTTTTTTTCCTAATAAATTTTTATTAAAAATTTTTAAAAAAATCATTTAAGTCATAGGTCATAAATCAACGGCCGTAAAAAAAATTGACTTTTATTTTGCAAAAAATATGCAAACATTATCTTTTCTCGTAATCAATAGGCGAGGCTTGGCCAGGCGAGGGCAAACCCTGGCGAGGTCGCCCTGGTCGGGTCTCGCCTGTGGTGTGCAACGGCCCTGCCCAGCCATGGTCACCGGCAAAAAGAAGAAGAAAAGAAAGAAAAAAATTAGAAAAAATAATTAAAAACGAAAAAAAAATTATTAAAATGTTATTAAAAATTGGCCATAACGTCGGCGGTACCACGTATGCCAGCCGGTATTCACGTCAGCAATAACCAGCCAAAATTAACCTGAAAGACTAAATTGGCACAAAGTAAATAGGTTTAGGACTAAATTGACACCATTGCAATAAGTGTAGGACTTTTCTGACAATTTTTTCTAGTGAGATTTGCAAGTAAATGTAAGTAAATTATTTGAACTGTTGGTAATTTTGAAACGATCATATAAATCAAGGCTAGTAATTTCTTGTAAGAGTTTGCAACTTAACGCATTGATAACTTAACAAATATATGTTGGTAAATCATTAGGACAATTGGTATTTTTGAAAACAATAATATAAACGTTGGTAAGTAGGCCAACAAAGAGTTGATAATATTCCATGAAAGTAACTTTTAACACAATAGCAAGCTACATAAATAAATTTGGTTCATTATTGGTACTTTTGCCAAAATTGTTGGTAACTTACCGACATGTTATCAACTAAACAAATTACCGGTCCAAATCTTATTACCAACAAGCTTTAACATTGACCGACGCTTTTCACATTTTACAGGCAGGGGACACTGTTCCGAATGTTGTCCTACAAAATGGTTCAATCAACCAACATACACACCGCTGAAAACTATTCTTTTGAGATTACTCTCGGAATCGAGATAGAAAGCTACGTTCATCTGGAAAAGGGTCTTAACAGTCATTAAAAGATTCAGCCAAAAGAGAAAGAAGCTGGCAAAAGAAAGCATTTTTTTCCTCTTTCTGCTAATGCCAAGTTTCAATCAGCCTACAGTGAAAGGCAAAGAAAGAGCTGCCGACAATAACAGATAGTCTCAAATTGATCATCTGGAGGACCACTTTCCCTCGGAAACTATAAAGCTAGCTCTGTCAATACACTATGGTGAATTTGAATAAACTAGAATTTATGTTTTGAATCTCCAATTCAATGGTGATGTGGGGAGAGAGAGAGAGAGAGAGAGATGTTTTGGAGTGGTCCAGCTCCATTGCCAACCATAAATTGGTGAGACAAGAGAGTTTGTACTTTTGAAGATGGGTATGGGCCACACTCTCCTCACCCAACAACATCAGACAATCACAGACAGACTCAACACACACACACTCCCATGTGCTTGTCATTGTGCTAAGATAAAACAAGGCTTACCCACTATTTACTGCCTTTAAATTGCAATTTTCATAACCACAGCTAAAGCTCACTAATCCATGCTTGGCCCATTTCCTCACTAACAAATCCCAGCTTCAATGCCCTTCTGAGGGAAATCACAACAGAGAATGAGAGCTCAAGCTCAAAGTCACTTTTAGCCGATCATTCTGAAGGATAGAGCCTGAAAGGTTAGGTGGAGGTGGAGGCAGGATGTTGTTGGTAGCACGAGGAAAGAGCCATGTGCATTGCATAACTCATCCGGGGCAAAAAAAGGTCATTTGTGAGAGTATGGAAGACCTATAAAATAGAACGCGCAGATACTTGGATCTGTTTTCATTAAAGTCAGAAAACCACAAATAAATAGAAATAGAATAAACCTTTCCCTGCCCCCTGAGAACCAGCAAAAGTTTCACTGGGCAAAGGTGAAAGAGACTGGAGGAAAAGACAGATGCCCTTGGCGTTCACCTGCTTCTTTCTTCTAATTTAGAAAAAAGAGCTAGCCATGAAGCCAGTGGAAATTTTCCATTGATTTTCACAATCCCCCTGATGCCAAAATCCAAACAGAGAATACTCCGATTGCTTCGATAACAGTAGATGCAAACTTTGAACCTCAGTTCTTGTCACCTCACTGAAAAACCTTCAATTTAGGTCAGGAACACAGTAAAGGGCAAGATACTGCACGGGTAATAATGCAATAAGTGAGCCAATGATGGCCCTTTCTTTCTGCCTCAAAATAACAAATTCTTATGGTAACAAAACCGAGGCAAGACAACTGGCAAGAACCTATACACCAATTCTCTGAAATGAAGATATATAGAATGTTCAGACAAGGGTCCTACAACCCTAATGGACTAAAGTATACTCATGAATTACCTGGAACTGAACCAATATAGGCAGAAAAAAGCAGCAAAAACAGACGGGTCATCAAGGAAATCTGCACTGCAAGAAGAAGTGATCTGCTTCAACTGTAACCGGAATCACTTTCTGAGTGTTTTGAACAAGAGAATATTTCTTACAAAAGAATTGACTCAAAAACAAAAGAATTCAAAAGAAAAAAAAATAGAGAAAGCAGACTAAAAACATCAGGACAGTCGAAAGCATCCCCGTTGCCAATGTGATCGTCTCTCCAAGATGGCAATTCCTGTTTCTGTCCACTTTAAGGTTCTTTCTTTTTTTGTATTTGGGTGGAACTGCACTTAGGTTTATACAGAGGGTGGAACCTAAAGACAAGAAAAGCACCACCCCATTCCTCTACAACTTCTAAGGATTCCTCTGCTCGTGTACAGTATTATTTGCGTGCACTGTCCACCCATTCTCTGGCTTCTACATACGCAAAATATTAGCTGGGTTATCAACTCAAGAGCTTGACTTACTCGACCTGCTCGCCAATCAAGTCCAAACCCACCAGCAAGAAAGAAATCCCCTGAAACAGCAAAAAGTAAAAATGTATGCCCTGAGCTGACAATAAACTCCTTGCTGATGCCGTGAGAAGAAGAAATGCCAAAGAAAGCTCTTTCACATAAATCCTATTATGCTTCTTCTTTCGAGAAGCTAACTTCTCCTGCTTTTGGATTTCCTCTTTCATTTCCTCGAGATCAGGAACTGATACCCCTCTTTGGTGCTTTGGCTCCTTATCAATTAAAGCCAGAAGGTCGCCCTCAGAAGAGCGACCAGATTTTTTGGTCACCACCCACTCATACGCGCTTCCTAGCTGAAATAGTCCAGATATCATTGCATTGAACTTAGTAACGGACATGGTGTTCTCGAATAGGAGGTAAGGGACTATGAACGGAAAGGATTTCGGCGCAGGAAGAATGTTGAGAAAGGACATGGTAGCTGGAATGTAGCATACAACCCAAGCAGGTAGCTCGGCCTCGGGAACAAACATAGTCATAGGAAGGATGATACAGAAGAGGGTGAAGGAGTAGAAGGGCAATATGAGTTTTCGGAGCAGAAAAAACAGAAATATCATATTAAACTTCTTCCATACGCTGATCTGCATTGAGAAAGACAAGAATCAGAAAACCAGTAAGAGTCAAAATTTTCACACTATTTACTCAAAAGACATCATTAAGCCTGATAAAGAAGGACTAACAATAACTAAGGAGATAGTAAGTACCTTGGATCGGACAATGTCAAGCAAGCACAGCCGAAACAACTGCATTGGGCCAGAATGCCATCTGTGTTGTTGCTTCCTGTAAGCTTCGTATGATTCTGGCAACTCACACTGGCACTGTAACATGCAAAAGAAAACATGGCATATAGCATCTCAATACACTGTTTAAAGATCTATGGGATAACCAGACTTGATGACAAAAATAACAATTCCGTTGTGAATTCTACATTCTGAAAACATCATAGCTAATAAAATAGAAAACACTAAACTGAAGGATTAAAATGTGCTTTGGAAGTGCCAGGTTCAAGTTATATGAAGCTACAAAACTATACTAACGCACATATATCGTCACTTAATATCTGTGAACCACTACGGTGATGCAATGTGAAACACAACTCAATAATCCTTTTCCCTAATAAACTTAGATGTTAGCAAAACGTGTGCTAGATTCTCCAGTAGATATTTTACAGTTGATTCCGCTTCATTTTTACTCAGAGATAAGCTGAAAAGTACCAATTACCTCAACATCATTCAGGAAAACAAATTTCCAGCCTCGAAGGTGAGCGCGGACAGCAATATCCATGTCTTCCACCGTGGTTCTCTCCAACCAACCACCAGCATCCTCTAGGGCCTTTATCCTCCAAACACCAGCAGTCCCATTAAACCCGAAAAAATTGATGAAAATACCATTCACTTGCTGCTCCACCTCAAAATGGAAAGACAAATTGATGTTCTGTAACCGCGTAAGCAAGTTTTCATCCTTGTTGACAAAGGACCATCTTGCCTGAACTAGTCCCACCTCTTCATTGTCCTGAAATAACAAATTGGACATGACAATTAGAATACAACCAGTTCGAGCATCACAAAGCTAACAAATCCCACTCAATTATTACAACGACCACAGTAGTGCTCATTTGTTCGGCCAATTCCACAACTCGGGTTGAGCAAGAGACTAGTTAGTACCTTGAAGTGAGGAACTGTCCTCTTCAAAAAGTCGGGAGTGGGCTGAAAGTCAGCATCAAAAATGGCCACAAACTCATAATCCTTTACATAGCTACAGTTCATGGCAGACTTGAGGTTACCAGCTTTATAGCCATCTCTAATTACCCTATGCCTGTACAGAATGTTGGCTCCTTCCTGCTGCCACTTTTGCACCTCGTCATTAATCAAAGATTGCGTGGTCGGATCGTCCGAATCGTCAAGAACTTGAATTAGCAAGCTCGATTTCGGCCAATCCAAATTACATACAGCAGCTATTGATTGTTGATACACCTACAAAAAGAAATTCCTACGTATCAGAAAAAATAATCTCTTCCAGCACTAAATGACTCGAATTTTTTCAGCATCAACAGTGGGGTAAACATTCTCACCTCCTTCTCGTTGCACATGGGAATTTGAACAAGAACCATGGGGAAGAACCCGTTCTCGCCTGATTCAGGATCGACTGCAGCTCCGTTCTCTTTGGGTACGGGCTTGATCTTCTTGAACTTGATCCAGAAACACCCCAGGCACAGAACAAGCCTATCTATGCTCTGGATAAGAAACAGCACAATGCACGCATTGGCCAAGAACTGCAACGGCGGAGCGAGATACTCCACCCGAATCAAAACCCACCCCGAATACAAGGAATTAAAGGCACCCTTAACCCCTAAAGGTGTAGCTAACAAGTATTGCAATTCTGGAGCTCCGAAATGCCAACCCTTAAAGTATGCAGCAACCTCGAATCCTAGCAACAAAATCGACAGCCAAAGAAACACTTTTATACACGCGTAGATCCTGGACTTCACAGCGGGGTTCTCCTTGTCTCTGCCGGCGCGAGAATGGTTGGTCTCGGCATCGTCGGCATCAGCGTCGGTCCGTCCGGAGGCGACGCGGCGCCGCACCGCTGAGGCGAGAGTGAACGTTGCAGCGGCAATGGAGGTGAGGCAGCCGGCGGCTTTGTGTGCCTTGAGGAGCAGGACCCAAGTAAGCTGCTTGGCGTTCTTGTTCCGGCCCTTGTCGCGGGCCCGGCCCGACGGTGTCGAGTCGCCGCCGCCGCCGCCGATGAGGAAGTCCTCCTCGGACGGCGACTCGAGCTCGACCATGGACCAATTGGGGTTCTCCATCTTGACGACCACGGGAGTGCCCTTGTGGCCCTCTTTCGCCCACCAATCAAATGAGGGCGCCATTGTTGGTCTTGGTCTTCGTCAAACTTGATCTAGGAAAAACACCCACTTCGTACAATTTGGTTCGATGAGCTAAAGATTGGAGCTTTTCCTATTTCCGCAAGATTTAGCCGAGTCCCAGATGGGGAAAAGCCAAAAAGAGCTAGGAATTTAGTCTCATTCTTGTCCTAGCGGGAGAGGGAGAGACACACAAGCCGCAGAGAAAGAGAGATAGAGAGCTTGTGTGGATTCAGAAATAAACCAACTGCTTCAGAGGAAGAGAGACAGAGAGCGAGAGACGCGTGGAGGAAGCTACAGAGCTAAGCGTCTCTAGATCATGGTGACATTGGGAGAGGAGTGATCCGGGGGAATGAGAAGAGGAAGAACACGGAGAGTTCTAGAGAGAGAGAGAGCGTGGTGCTTTGTATCGAGAGGGAGAAGGAGTACGAGGGAGAGAATGGGATGAGTACAAAAGTGCTAACACATTCGATTACAGCTTGCAAAAGGTGGTCTCAAGTGGCAAAGAGAGAGAGGGAGGGAGAGAGAGAGAGAGAGTGATGTACAGACAGATATAGAAAGAAAAGTATGGTAACAGCGCAACACGTCTTTGATTTTGATTCCGAAATCAATTACCAAAGAGATGGAAAACAAAACCCCTGTTTTTTCACCAATGGAAACTCCTTCTCTCCGTCCAAAAATTGCATTTTTTTACCTCCTCAAAACTTTTACCGCGCGACACCAGAAAACGACCCAGATTTTGAGCACACGGCAAAATCATCCGCCGCCCCCAATTCATGGGACCAAGACCCGCTTCTTCCAATCTTGGAACATTTCGATCGCACTTAGCCAAGAAAACTGTTCCAAGAATCAACAAAATCGAATAAAAAGACTCCTCCTCGACGAAGATCTCGTCGTTTCCAAATTTTCCTGCAGATCAATTGACCACCTACCCCTCTTGGTTCTCGACGAAAAACCAGAACATCACCCACCACCCGTCAAACACCCTTCCTCCCCACACACGGTAATTTCACGGACCCAAAAGATTGTCCTTTTCATCCCATTTACTTCCACGGCCTCGGTCTCGGTCTCGGTCTCCGGCTTCGGCAGGGCGTTCACATTTCGCAGAAAGATTAAATGTGAGTAAGACCTCGCTCGGGACGGGCGCGCCTGCAGGACGAGAAACGATGATCGGGCAACACGAGAACAAACCGCGAGATGTTCGACACGACACGCGATTCCCCTTTACCCGCGCGTGCGGAATGCGGATGCTCCCTACCCCCCCTTCCGGGATATTGTGGTCAGAGAGAACCTTCGAGGAATTCCTCCTCCTCCTCCTCCTCCCTCCCTCCTCTCCTCCCTTTTCCTTCCTACCTACCAACCTTCCTTCTATCTGTCGAAATTAATGACCAAGAAAACGTTAATGATGACACGGTGGATGAAAAAGCAAAGAAAAGGGTCTCTTTCTTCTTGTGGGTCGGGGGCGAATGGGAAGCGGAAAAACCAGAGGCGGAGGGAGGAGGGGAGCGAGGGAAGGTGGAGGAGGGAGAGGGTGGGGGAGGAGCTTGAAAGGCGACGGCTTGACGAGGCAACAACCGTCCGTGTCCCAACGTGGCAAAAAGGTGGTAAAGGCGACGTCTTTCGGAGGAGTGAGGGCTTGGTTTTTTTTTTCCTCTTTCTTTCTAATTTTTTTTTTTTGTTTCTGGCGCATTTGTTGTTTGTTTTGCCACTTCTTTTATTTTATTTTATTAATTCCTTTTGGATTTATGTCGGAAACCAAAAAGTAATTTTCAAGACCGTGGTTCTCGACTTGTTTGGAGGTAATATATAAAGTGGTGGATATTTGGATTTTTTTCAAAATTTTTTGTAAAATAAGGACGTATTTTAAATTTTAAAGATTCTAAACCATTGGAAATGATTCGGAAGATAAAAATATTTTTATATTGGCATATTTTTTTCGAAATTTTTTGTTTCTGCTTTTTGTAATCATATACCATGTTATCAAAATCGCGACTTGCCATTATTGAGGTGGATAAGTGATTGAGATGCGCTTATAAATTACTTTGCACATCTTTAAAGAGTTAGTAAATTTTTCCTTGGATTAAGATGCTTTGGAGTAACTTTAGAGTTTTTATAAGTCAATTTACGGAATTTCAAACACGAGATTGGATCCTTTTATGTAAATTGAAAACATTTCAGAACTGTACTTTATATTTATTTACTTTCTCGACGCTAATTTTGGATTAGTGATCAGAATGAATGTAAGATCTCTGTAAAGTTCTTCATGAAAAAAGTCGTTGAAAATGCATACGCTAACGCGCATAACGAAAATAATAACCAACCTTTTTAATAAAATTGAAAAAGAAAAACCAAAGAATCATAATGACAAATATGCCTTTAAGAAATTATCTGGACACTTCTAAATTAAAAACACATCATCTTCTCCACCTCGTGCACTCATCTCAATCGTTGCGTGTCGAGTATTACGAATTTTTTTATTTTTTTCCTCGTGATAATGACGTATTCACGAGCGCTTGAAATTAATGATATGTTCAAAACATTTTGACACGTGGTAATTTGGACGGTCAAAATCATGCGCGAGAGCGCTAAGTTAGTGGTAAAAGTAAGATTGCCAAGAGTGGTTGATGCTAAAATTATTTTAATCACAAACTAGGGAATTGCAAACGTCCTTCCAACTTTTGGGGCCTACTATAATTAGCCCTTTATCTTTTTTAAATTTCTGTAAATTCCCACTAATCATTGGAGCCTTTTTTATAGTATCCCTTACCCAATCACAGTTAATAAATTTTTCTCATATTGTCTTTAAGAAATGATATAAAAAGAAGTTATTTAAAATGTGAAAAATGTCCTTTGGAAGAAGTGTGTTGGCATAACATTGGATCTTAGCATTGAAGGAAATATTTCGAATTCAAGTACTTTATCGCGATTTTTCAGTCTATCGATTACACATAATTAAAGCCAAAATCGAGAGAGCATTCGCTTATATGTTCATCATGTGGCGCATTACTTTGCCTTTCTCGCTTATTAATTGTGGTCTGCACACGCATATTACATGTCGGTTTAACGTTGAAAAATAAAATAAAGAAAGAATTTTATATATTGTCTCGTGTAGTATCTTTGGACAAAGAGCTTTTATTTAGTCTTTATTGTGTTTTTCTTAATTTGTTGTCCTACCATTTTCATCTTTTATTGTAAGATTTGACAGAAAATATAATAAATGGATAGACAAATTGATTCTAACCTTCAGACAGTATAACGTTTATGGTATAGTTTATATAAATTCAGAAATTTGTCCAACTGATAAATTAAACTAAATGTGTTTGAATCATGTATATTATATTTTACTCAATTCAGCAAAAACTGTTTAACTACTATTTACAAATTCGCTCAAAATAGTAGTGATATTGTTTGCACAAAATCTCTTAATGTAATTCTCAATTAATTTAATTGCTTGTTTGGTAGATATAATGCAAATAATAGTTTAAATGATAACGTTTATAAAACAAAATAAATTGTAGTTTACTAATTTAATATATTATATAGCTCAAATGGCGGTTTTATTTGCTACTTTTCAAATGTACTTTATTTGTAGTATAATATTCATTATCCATTCGTTATTACATAGATTATATAGTTTAAATATAGGTTTATTTCCACTTACATAGACTGATAATCAAAATATAGATAAAAATAAGGTTCATGGGTTTTAGTCTGCCGTGCTATAGCTTTCATCTTTTATCTCGCGATTCCAAAAAACTTATCTACCTAATTATTTATGAAAATTTCTCAAACAAATTTTCCTTATTTATTGAATTCTATTCATTAAAGAATAAGCTAAAATTTAGAGAGAGAGAAAAATGAACACTAAAGAAACGTATTTCGTAAATTATCGAATTTTGTAGTTTGAATTACATATTGAAAAGAATAAAGTAAATGAGCTTTAGATTCTCGTACATACGTCAACTTTCATGTTTTATCGAGGTAAGAATAATGTGGAAAATAGAAATATAAAATTTCTTTATGTTTCAATGTTAACATTGAAAAGTACACAAGCCTATTTATAAGCTTTATTATATGATTATCTAGTAACATAAACATTATCATCTATGATATGTGCAATTAAATGGAGAGATGCGCGCAATTGGGAGAGATACGGAGAATCAAAAGAAATGCTTTAATTATATCTAACAAATAAAAATATCCTGGAGAAATATCTCTAACATATCTTATAATTCGAAAAAAAAAAGAAGAGATTATGATCGAGGAATAAAGGTATATGATCTTGACATTAGAAATTCTAAAATAATGGCTTAAGAGATGCAGTTTCGAGTTTTAGATATTTTCAAGAACATTATTGAATGATATAGTCTATTTTGTGTATAGTTTAATTTTCTGCATTTATTGTTCCTTTATTTCTTTTAAATTTTACGGTAGGTTTGTTTTTTTTTGGTCAGATACCGTAGGTTAATAAGCAGCTACATAAAAAACTTTGTTAGGGATTTGCTTGTGATTTTCTTAAATGTGACCTCACGTAAATATTACCCAAGCCAAACATTGTTAATTAGGAATTTGGTTTTGCTATTTAAGTATTCAAATCACGGGCCAAGAATCTAGTTATGGATTGATTATTTTATTTTAGACACGTATTATCTCTATTATTATTCAACGATTATATAATTACCTTTCGTTTTCCAAATATTTTCAACTTAAAATGATTAGTGGAAGAAAAGAGACATGCTATCAAGTATGTTTATGTATATATATAATATTAAGTATTGAAAGGGGCGAAGCCCCAAAGTTATACCGAAACTCGCCTAATGAAACTAGATCTGACCTCACCTCCTATGAATAAAGGAATTTATAATACAACCATAAAGCTATCACCTCTAGATGTTCCAATCTTAGGCCCCTTTTGTTTCGCGAGAATTGAATAATTTGAGAAATATTTTCCTAAAAATGACTACTTGTATCGCTTGAAATAATTAGTTGATAAAAAATATTTTCATCACTAACAACAATTAATGTCTAAATATCTTCACGAAAGATGTTGTCCATTCATTTTTGTAAGAAATATAGACAATCGTTTTTAGAAAAAAATAATTTTCAAATAATTTATTTTTGGTCAAACAAGCGGCACGGTAAATAGAAGTAAAATTTCTAATTCAAGTGCCTATATGTGTTTTTTTTTTCTTTATTTGCATATTATGAAAATTTACGTGGCTCATATACAGCAGTTATGTCAGGATGGGCATTGACATGGCTGACGGCGATGGATCTCGTTGCCATTTAATTGACCATAAAATCTAAAAATAATTTTTTTTATATAGGCGGAAGAATTGAATGGTTCAAATAATTACTCAATCCGCCAGCTTCAATAATATTTAGTGTGACGTCTCGAATCAATTGAGACTAATCCACAACATTGGACAGGTCGGAAATTATTTAGACGGCACGACCATGGGGGTCAAGGTGCGTGCCCTAGCTAGCTCAACATTAATGTCACATGGCCCGGACTATGCTTCAAATCAAATCAGATCTAGCTACTATTGATTTATCGCGGACCCGCGACTTAAATCACACATGCTCTTCTTTCATTTATTTAGAAAAGAAAAAAAAATGAGAAACTTTTGTGAATTAAATTATATTTGAATGCTTTTGGAGGGGCCAAGTTTGGCAATAGTTTGTTTAATCTGGCTGGAATTAAATTTGAATGATTTTGGTGTGAAAAGATTGGGAATTTATTATTATTTGTAGTAGTCTAATCATTAGTTTGACAACAATGTCAAGGCAAAGTTGAATAATCCTCTTTGTGATTAGTCCAATCATAAGACTTTGTGTTTTTAACCAACGAAAGAAATTATGTTGACGCAATTGTTGCGATTGACGCCGAATAATGGGTTGTCCGTTGCATCTCGAAGCATGAAACTCAGTCAAAATTTTGTTTTATGTTCGATCTGTGCCGTTACTAAATAATAATTTAGTATTTCGTGACTAATGATTTCAAATTATAGTAAATAAATTATTATCAATAAAATTATGGTTAAGTTAAATTTATTAGAAAATTCTTACAATCAAATACAAGAATTTTCACTTCATTACATTCCATTCCACGGTTCATCAAATAGAGATGTCAAATTATTTCATTTCAGTCCATTCCATTCCATTCCATTCCATTCCATTCCTTTATTTTCATATTCCCTAATTTTATTCTATTATGCCGTACCAAACGCAACACTGGAGGTTTATGCATAAACATTTCGCATGGTGTAAATGATTGTAAATCTCGAGTTTGGATTGTTGTTCTATTAAAAAAAAAGTTAGGATTGTTACAAGTCTGCCCGTCATTATTTGACCAGAGATAGGACATTCTAATCATATCAAGAGATTCGAGGAGTGATGATTTTTGTCAACTTGACCTTGATAGATTGCAGGAAAACGATGTTTTCCTCCAACCAAACGTTTGAGTATGTAGCTTACAAGTT
Organism: Syzygium jambos; assembly: GCA_031216235.1. Lineage (NCBI taxonomy): Eukaryota > Viridiplantae > Streptophyta > Magnoliopsida > Myrtales > Myrtaceae > Syzygium > Syzygium jambos. The sequence continues at coordinate 26,349,548 of CM062225.1, forward strand.
ACCCCCACATGAAAGTGCAACGAAAGTTAAACAGAAGTGATGTTCTTGTTTGTAACTCGTCGATTAAAGATGAGTTGTTATCGACTAATTGATTCATCAGTATGATTAATTATTGCCAAAGGCATACAAAACCAAGTGAAAGGAAGGAAAAGGTTGGGTACTTTTTTCAAGTGATTTCCTCTTTTGATTTTAGTTAGAGTTCTGATTTTCAATTAAATTTTCGATTTGTGTGAAAGCAATCCATTTTAGTCTATAAAAGACACAAAAGATCATACCATTGTAAATTGTCTAGAATGTCTCATTAATTTGAAAAAGTAAACCAATATTTTTATCAATCTCGATGGAAGAGGTACGGGATATTTCGAAAAGATCTTTGAATCCCAATTAAATTACGAGGACGGGGCAATTCAGGGATTTCTTATCATATGATGAATTTTTTTTTTAATCATGATTTAAAACAACAAATGTCAACATCTACTTTCCATTTGACCGAAAAAACAAACATCTGCTTTTCCTCGACGGAGCATCTCCAGAGGTTTTCGACGTTAACTTGAGGAAGTTCCGCAAAAACTGAAAGAGAAGAGTCGAAAAAGAAACTATTTACCAAATGAAAAATAAAACAAAAAAAAAAAGAGATATCCCCCCCCCAAAAAAAAATATTTATGTATTTATTTATCAATTTGCTTTTTCTTTGGGTGGAAAATCGAAACGTCGAAAAAAGATGCTCGAAGCGCCGTGACCTTTTTTACCGCTCCCACGTGGATTCCACGCGCGAGTGCCCGCGAGTCGGCGTCCGCAGTCGCCGAACGGGGGAACTCATTTGTGGACCGGACGGCGAATAGTCCAAAAAGCCCCTGCTCGCATTTCGCTGCCACCGACAATTTTCAGACGGGGACGGGGCGGGGCCCGAGGAGGGGCATTTCCGGGATTCCACATCGTGCCGGGGCGCCCCATCCCGACAGCGGACGCGAACGGCCCTGCCCGGCGTTTAGGGTGGTCCCTCCGGCAGTGAATGCCGCGATGGGGACGTCTCGACCCCTTCCCTCCGTGCCGTCCCACCCCTCCCCGGCGCCGCCACCGCCGCCGCCTCCGCCGCCGCGAGCCCCGAGGCCCGCCGCCGTCGGGGACGCGCGGTCGGAGGAGAGCCCCGCGTACGGGACCAGCGGTTCGGGCCGCGTCACGTTTCTCACGCGACGGGAGCAGGGTACGACTCTGCAGCGAGTCACGTGAGATCGGGCGAAGTGAGTGGGACCCAGCCTGCGCTTTATCTATCTATTCATTTAATTTATTTTTTTACTTTTTTGTGCTTTTGTGTGGTGTTCTTTTTTTTTTTTTTTAATATTCCTTTCTTTTCGAAATTCAAATGCCTTTTCGGGAAAAATCGAAACTTGGGCGCGCAAAATGGAGGAGGATGGGGGCGATTTTGGACGTATTCGACGACACAGAGAGATGTGCTGTCCGGCTCTTACCCTCTCTCACTCGCTCTCTAGCATTGTGTTTCCGATTATTCGATTTGTGCATATTTTAATATTATTATAATTATAATTACTGCAGAGATTGATGTAATTCGGTAAAATTAAGAAAATCCTCTTTCGATTATACTCTTACGATCGCTTTTTAGACTATAAATGATTACCATTCTATTTCTATTTTTCTGTTCCGAAAATAGGCTTGAAACAGAAATTCGTTTGGTAATACAATTTCATTTTTTTTAATTTATAGAACAAAATTTAATTTCAGAAATAGGATTGGAACAGATACGAGGAGCTAAAATTTTCTAATTTTCTATTTCTAGAACAGAAATGAGAAGTTAAAATTTTTCTCATCGTTCGCTCCCGCTACTAGTTAGTCATCCACTCGTCGCCCATCGCCGCCCACTTGCCGGTTGCCGCCTCCTGCCATTCGTCGTCTCCAGTTACCGGCTGCCCTCCTCCCATTGCAGGCCACTGTCTCTCGCCATCGACCACTTTCTTCCTGTCACCAGTCGCCTCCGGTCACTGCTCACCTCCCACTGTCGGCTGCCGGCCACCATTTCTCGCTGCCAGTCGTCCTCTTCCCCTGCACGATCGCCTCTGGCCACGACTCACCTCCCACCGTTGCCCGTCGGCCACCGGCCACCACTACCGCCTTAGGCCGCCAACCTCCCCCCATTGCTCGCCATCCACCGGCCACCGTCTTCCATTGTCGGCCGCCCTCCTCCCGTTGCCAGTCGCCTCCAACCGCCGTCCTCTGCACTGGCCGCTTTGCCATTCGCTACCCACCTCTTGCCATTCGATGCCACCGTCCGCTGTCCACTCGTCAGCCACTCGAGAGGGAGAAATTTTGTGCCATTATCAAAATCTTTTTTGTTTTGGGAACAAAAATTTTGTGTCGTTATCAAACGTGCTTTTTTGCTCAGAAACCCGTCCAGGAATAGAAATAGAAAAATCTGGCTAGAAATTGATTTCTAAAGTAGATTGGTCGTCATCCGCAGCCTTAACGATCAAGTGCAACAGTTCCAATTCCATTCCTTCCCCCCATAGCCCAAAATCCACCAAACAAAGGTATTGACGAAACTATCGCTATCTTGCGTTCGATTCTCTTTATTTTTTCCATTCCATTCCCTGATTTTGTTCCGCCGGATCAAATACGACATTAGGGAGCGTGTCTCTTTCTCTGTGTTTTGTGTGTGTGTGGCGAGAGATGACGGGGGGAAGAGGGACGATGCATGTGCGTCGAGGGTCCGGAGTACCTCTCTTGATTTCTTTTTGAAATTTCTAATTTGCCGTGACAATGTCATACGGCTAATTGGCCGCCACCGGTTTTAGAAATGGTAAATAATTAGGCAATTTGAATATATAAATTGAAGAAGAGGGACGACTCGCGCACGCCATGAAAAGTTAAGGATTAGGTTAGTATAAATAACAAAAGTTAGGATAATAATACTAATGGTCGTTGAGCTTTTAATTTGTTCAACGCAGTCTTTGAAATTTCTGTACATGTTCAAACTAGTCCTTAAATAAACTATATGAAAATATTCAATATTGTCCATGAAATCAAATTAATTGAAAGACAAGATTAAATAATTTTATAAAGTTCAAGGATTATTTTAAACACGTACAAAAAATTTAAGAGTTACATCAAATAAATTAAAATTTCAGAGACTACATTATATGTTGAGTTAAAAGTTCGGAGAACTAATTGAATAAATTGAAAGTTTGGGAATTATATTACATGTTGCGCCATAAATTGAGTCACCATTTGTGTCGTTTCCGAAGACTTCATATGATGACATTACTAAAAAATAAAAAGAAAAGAAAAGAGAGAAAAAAGACTAGACAGAGAGCCTCGAGAAAGGGGCTTGACCGGAGGACGAATCCAACCAAGGTTTGCGTGGTGGCCAATAATGGAGCGCGGGGCATTTCCGTAATTTGGAGCTGCGGCGGGGATGGAATCGGAAAACCGACCTCACGACAGGGGACCAGAAAACATGCGCGGACTCCCGGGGGTGTTCAGGTCTCGCCACGTGGCTCGATGACGTCGCAGCAACGGCGGGATCGTCGGACGAGGCGATGGCCGAAGGGTTTTGCGGTGTCCGGCGACGCGGACCGTTTCGCAATGGCCCGGGCGGCATCGGTCGCCGGACGCACCGCCGCGTCGCTCGCCCGCGCCGGCCCCGCCTTCTCCGTCGGCCATCTCTACCGCCTTCTTCCCACTTTGCTCGACGTCTCCCTTTGTCCTCCGCCGCTCGTCCTCTCCTCATCTCCTTCGATCGCAACCTTGCGGCCTCGTGTTTGGGGCCGTCGACCCGAGGCGACTTCAAACGTCGAGCCATAGTTCGATACAACTTTTGCTAAGCTCGCTGTCGGTGATAAAAAAAATAATCCGTAATTCATTACTTGCTGATTGACATGCGAAAGCTTTTCGGTTACAAAATCAACCGCCAACAGCACGGATACCATTTCATCCGACGATGGGGATGCGTGCTCGCGATTGACGTAACGGAAATCTTTTAATTTCATTTCACGCCCAAAGAATTACAGCCGACACATAAACTGTCAGCTAACAAATTTCTTATCGTACTCCAATTTTATAAGGAATACGGCGGTGCAACGTACCAAATACTTGGGTTCGGGTGCCGGGAGGAGGACACATGGCGCCGCGGGGGGATCCAGGGGTCGCACCGAGCCAGGCTGGCCCGGGCAGAGACAGATGGGGGTCGTCGCTTCGCGTCATCCGCCGCGGGTCAGGGCGGCTCGCCACCTCAACCGCGAAACCGCGAAACCAAGGCGCCTGCGATTTTGTCTTCGGACCGACCAAATCGCGTTCGCACGCGCGGTGTCTTTCTCGTTTTCCCATGTCTATTTTCCCACAAAGTCTTTGAACTTTGTCCTTATTCTCCATTTCATCGCCACGCATCCCAGGTTCTGGACGGCTTGTTTCCCCTATTTTCTTTGTTTTTCTTTTCGTTTTGTTTCTGTTGATCATCGTACTCTCTCGGCTGTACTTCGAGCGGTGAGATATAGATGCGAGTTGTGTTAGAGAAATCTCACGTTGGAGAATTTGATGTGGTATGGAGCAATTAATACATCCCAATTGACCATAACTCGTCAACTTAAACTTTTGCGTGGATGTGAATCCAATTGATATAGTGACGAGATCAAAGTTGCAAAATATAGATCATAGGAGCTCACACGTGAGGGGTGAATCGTAAATTGTTAAGATATATGTCTAAATTGTGTTAGAGAAGCCCATGCCGGAGGAGCAGTTAATATATTTTAGTTGTTGCCCATAACTCGTTGACTTAAACTTTTGGAGCGCTATCTTCCGGGACAAAGGTGTCGCTCCCTCCTAGCAATCTTCCAGGACAAGCTGAGGGCTCGAACTTGGAGCGCTCCCCCCTAGCAATCTTCCAGGACAAAGGTGTCGGGTTTCTGCTGCTATGCACGTACGTTTGACAGTCGAGAAAAGCCAATCTCACGACAACTATTTAGCCATCGTGAAACAGGTGTTCCTCGCACTAAAAAATCGACCCACCGACAGATTTCTAAGGAGAAAGCCAGTAAAATGTTAGGAACGCCAAATACGATTATAAAGTGAGAGCAATCATAGCAGCACCAACAGCAACGTGCACGTTTGGGTTTTGCATATTCTTTTGATATTTGACTGGACCAGCTGAACTTTAGCACTTTGAACCCACGTGTCCCTTTTACACACAAACGCACACAAACATATATTCCAATTTCTGGTCGAAAAATCGATCTATCAAGGGATTCATAACACAAAAAATCTTAAATTAATATACTTATGATAAATTTATTTAAACTAATTTTTTGATTATAAAAAATCCCAAACTGATATACCCGTGACAAATTTATCGTTCATTAGTTTTCGTTTAATTTTATTGTCAAATTACTGAGGTGGATGGCACGTGACAGTTGACAAGTGTATTGGCTTAGGGTTTTATCACTCCGTTTATCACGGATTTACCAATAGATAATTTTTCGTGGTATTAATCTAATTTGACGAAGGGTAAATTTGTTACAAGTGTATCAATTTAGGGTTTTTGGCGGTCAAAATATTAGTTATGAGTAAATTGATTACGGATGTATCGGTTTGAGATTTTTTGTGGTCTAAAAGTTAGTTTGGAGTGAATTTATCACAAATATATCGATTTAGGATTTTTCGTGATATTGATCATTTATCAAGATAAGGGTGAGCATTGGACGAGCATTGAACTAAGTAGTTCACATGCAACTACGGAAAAATAAATAGACTATGTACGAAGAATCGAGATTAACGAAGCGAACGCCAGACATTTGTCAATAATGACCCGAAATTTCGTTACATTGTCGCGCGGGCCAACGTCACCAACAGGGCGTAACATATGTCGGGGGACACAAACATTGCTTAATTTAATGCACGCGTTATCTAGCTGGCCCCTTGATTTCCATTAGCCGGCCGCTTGTGCAAGCATTACGGGCTTGACAAACATTAATTATGGTCCAACACCTTTGTCCTTGGTTGCCAACTAATCTTTTGATTGAAACTTTATGTGTACAGGTGCCCCATAGGGGGGGTCCTACGTTTCTTGATTACTTTCTTAGAGGTTATAGACGGATTTGTATTTAATGGGGTCAGCCAACCCTCGCACGAACACATGATCATGTCAATGATGTCGGAAATCAAGTGAACTTACTTGTAGTCTATCCTTCGATCCGTGAATCAAGTGCCATGCATTTATTTTTTTGTGTCATTGCGCAATCAATTTAGGGTACGTTAAAACTTCATGATAAAAGAAAATATTATTTTTAGAGATGATCTACAAAGAAATTAGTTGGTTTTTATTTGTTTGATGGTATCGGGAAAGTGATTTCCTTCTCGCCAAAAGAAAAAGTCGTCTTTTTATAATCTAAACTTATTATTTTCAGTGCATGAAAAACGATCTCCGTCGATCAATTAGTTTTAGAGTGTCTTGCTGAGCTTGTTGTGCTGTAATTCGCTTCTGCGATTAAACGACATCTCTTTCTCCTTTCGCTCCTTTTGAGGTTGACCAACCAAACCCTAATTTCCTATTCTTGTTTTTGTGGTGATGGCCAATCAAACCCTAATTGATATATGATGTTATTGCATCGCGCACGTAAAATGCGAATGTAAGACAAATCTGTTGTTGTCTGTTTTGTCGTGTAACGATGATTCGGAGGATCTCAAAACGAAAGAAGATACCGGCAGATTACGTTGTTCTTCTTAGGGTTTCAAGCAATGAAATGCACATTTAAGGTTCTTGAAAGTCATCAGCTGAAATATGTACTTTTCCAAGTTAACCTTGGTCTAGAAAGTACAATATAGTAAAAATAAATCTGAAAAAAGCGGGTATTACGCCGCGCGGATGGGCCACGAAGCAAGAGTTTCGCCTGGTTGCATCAGTTTACTAAGGAAGTTCTTGAGAAAATTATCAAAAAAATCTTTAATCTTTTGCACTCGTGTCAATTCAGTCTTAAATTTTTTAATTTGACCAATAGAGTTTTAAGCCTCGGCGATGACCAACGACCGGTGATGGTCGCCCTTGCCAAATCTAGGGAGGTCAAACCTCGCCCGAAGCTGACAAGGGAGAGCCTCACCGGATCCTAGCCATGGTAACCTCACTTGAGGCCGGCAAGAGTGACCCTCCCCGGTTGTCGCCTATGGCCAATCGCTGGCCATCGCCGAGGCTTGGCTATCGACGAAAGAACAAGGAAAAAAAGAAAATAAATTAATAAAAAAATTCAAAAAATAATTAAAAATTACAAAAACTATTCACGTTAGCATCAGTTGTGCCATGTTGGACGGTAGGTATCCACTTTAGCGATTTTCGGCCAAAATTTGTTGGATGAATTATATTGACAAATTATCAAAATGTTTAAGATTAATTAGCAAAATTGAAAGGTTTAAGACTGAATGACACAAGTATAATAGGTTTATAACTTTAATGATAATTTCCCTAGAAGTTCTTCTATAAAATTTCAAATTAAAGCATTAACATTACGAAAAGTTTCAAGTTCGAATCCTCAAACCTTTCGTCTCATAATTTTCAACATCAACACGAAAATTGTTATCATATTTTGCATCCTTTTCTTTTTCCGTAATGACTAACGACTTAAAAATGTTGGTTTTAGTTTCCTATAATATTTTATCATCAATTTTACTGAACCCTTATGCTAATAAATTTTGGCTCATGCCATTTTCACTCCTCGAATAATTTTCGACACACCTTAAAATCTAATGGTCAAAAGTAACCTCACTAGGAGCACATAGCGGTGAGATTGATAAAAGAGGAAAAAATACATACCTTTAATGGAAATCAATCTAATGATTTTTAGTATGGCTTTCTAAAATGCTGCTTCTTCTTCTTTTGTTTTCGAATAGAAGATGTTTACATGTTTGTTGCTTTCTTACGAGAATCATCTAAGATTTGAGTATTTTAATAAGTTTAATGGTTGGATTCTTATTTAAATGAATATTAATAAAGTAAATTTATTTCCAACATCTCTAAAGTTCAATATAACGACCTAATCTAATGACGGTGGGGAGTGGTCGCTGACTGGACAAGGAGCTTCTCCTGGTAAGTTTTTAGGATGGCGAATGGGGTAGGGAGGAACTGAATTGTACACCGAATAGGAAGAGGAGAGCGACTCTCAAATATATAAACGTTATATATATGAAAACTGGAATTAACTCACGGTAACGCCTTTTGACCGTGCTCATGTGGGAGCATTCCTAGAATGGGTGACCTCTTGGGAAGATACCCATCTATAAGCCAATTGATAAAACTGTGAGACTTGATATGGGACAGGCCAAAGCGGATACAATCACATTAGTAAGTAGAAGAGAGAAAATGAAAGTTCGTATAAAATGGAACGGAAAATAACATAAGACTGTAGAATAAAACATCGTTTTTTTGATAAATACGAACAATCTTGTATTTTCATGACAATGCGCGGCTTTTGCATTTTCAATAGATGGAAATTTTCACTCTTTCCGTTTGTAATTTTGATTAATTAGTTCTCTTGAGGATATTATCATCAACTCAATAAATTAAAGAGTGTTATAGTCATTTAGAGGGAGGGAATAGCGGGAGCCTAGATTTAATCTTTCATGATAATCCTAAATATGGATGGACCCGTATAGGAATTAGATTAATTAAATATATGGATGTCTTTCCCTTCTAAGCAAAATACCCTAAGTGTTATCGTTAACTAATTCAACTTGCAATTAATACTTTTCCACTTAATTTTTAGTTATCACGTATTATTTTCGTAGATACTTAGAGAACCAACTTTCCTCACTAATCAATTTAACAAATTGTGTTACTATAAGCAACAAGTTAAATAATCACTTAGGAAAAACCACGCAATTGTATTTCTTTAGATTTAATATCATGAGGTAAATCATCATTGTGTGGCGCAACGATACATTCTTCTCCAAGAAGAGAGTATTTCATGTGATAGAGACACCACGCGGTAGAGAAAACATGGCGTGACCGAGCAATCGCCATTGCTCGCACATTATGAATCTCATCCCACCTGACCCCACGTGTGCATGCATCTCACCCTTTGACCGACCGATCGATCAATCGTAACACATGTCCCGGCTCCCGCCACATGAATCTATCACATAAAATGCAATTCTCCTTTCCAAACGCACTCCAAAATGCCAGAACACACAGTCAATAGAATTAAACAATCATTCCCTTTTTATTTTTTATTTCTCGAAGATGGAAAATTTGGAAATTACTCTGAAGCATCTGTATCAGCACTTCCGTGGATGAAAGCGACTTCGCAACTTCAAGCGCCCGCTGTCTCGAGCTGTTTTCCTACCCAATTGGCCATTCTGCCATGTGGGGAGAGCTAGGGTTTGTCCCCCCCTCCTGTGGCAATAAACATCATTATCTTTAATTAAAAATGCTTTGATTAATTGGGGGAGAGCTAGTGTCATATTTTGATACAATAAGGCTCTTTATTCATTTGTTTAGGAGTACTACCATGACCTCATTACCGACAAATCTTGCGACCTTTCGTGTCGTAATTACACGTCTCACATGGAATGCATTGTTCTCTGACATGACTTGTTTTTGCCTTTTATGGTAAAACACACTTATTCTCATCTTAATCTATGTAATTAAGATGATAATTGGTGCAGAAATGGAAGCAGGTATTGAGAGAAAAAAAGGTCTGGAATCGCGTAGAAAGGGAAGGAGAACGGATAGCAAGAAATGGGACGAACTGAACCCTGAACATAATCAATAGCGGGTTTTTTTAAAGTAAATCAGAAATTAGAAAGCAATTACTTGAAAAAGTAGGAGATAAATAAAAGACTAACAAAACTCAAATTGAAACGAACACTATCCGTTCCCTATCAATTTTGTCCCGTAATCTTCCATCGGATTACCCGAAATCCTTCACTTATTACCAGAACCGAATAAGACCCAAACCGAAAAGCCACGAGATTTTCGGTTCAGTTTTTGACAGCATTACATTGGCGTTTTCTCAAATCATGCTCTTCAAGAAACAACTCAAAACATTTTCCTTGTTGGTCACAATAAACTTCTTATCGCACGGGTGTGTCAGAGAGTACACAAGGACACTTCAAAATCAACAGCCATTGGATTCCATTCTCAACGCCAAACGCAGACAACACTCTAGTTTCCCTATAAAAAAAAAACAAAAACAAATTTAAATCCCTTAAAAAAAATAAAGAAACCAAAAACCACCTAAATATTTTCAAAAAAAGTAAACACAAAAGGCCAAAAAAAAAAAAACCCTCAGCTGCTTTTACCAAAATAAAAAAAGAAGCTATCTTTGAACGTGGATCGGCTGGGTCATGGCGAGAGGGATATTCTCTTCGGATCTCTGCCCCTCTCTCGCGCACAGCTTTGATTCATTCCAACACCATAAATTCATTCCACGAAATTCCCCGTGAAAAAAGAACTGCAAAAGTCAACAAAAGGCGCCTATAAGTTCGAAAGAGATTGCTTCTGTCCTTGTTCAATTAAGGAATATATTATCAAGCAATCACCGGTCGATGAACATCGAGATTCATTCATGTCCAATCGCATTGACCCACACGTCCATGTCCAATTTAGTTTCGAGAAAATCGGGCTGAAATCGTCGTCGCACCCGAAGACTTTCACCGGGCCGGTTCGAGAAGTTTTGAAAGGTCAAATTTCACAAGGAACATTGAGGAAAATACCATGAAATGAAGACCCAACTTCCCAAACTAATCCGTTTTGGCCCTGGTCTGTATGATAGATATGATTAGTGAACCGATGGCGGTTTCTTCACATGTAGGATGTGAAGCAAGCGCGGAGAATTTTCCGTGACATACTGTGGACTGGGTTACGGGGAAGGAAGGAGAGCTGCCATAAATTTTCCCCCAGCAAAAAAACCTGAAGCAATCGCGTTGCTCATGGTCTTTCCTCGATCTGGATCAGGAGCACGAACATACATTATGTACAAGTACGCAGCGAAGACTAGCGAACACCTGATGTCGTTGACCGCCGCTTCAAATCATCTTTTTCTTTTCCTCTTGGACAATTTGCTTCCATCAGTCTTCGCGACTGAATCCGACTGAGAGTTTCCCAGCTTGGCCTCAACAGCGGAACTCCACAGGGCCCTCTCTACGTCTGATGGTGTGAACAGCTGCCCCTCGGCGCTTAATTCCTGGAAGTGCTTATGCTGCTTAAAAAGTAAAGGCTAAACGCATAATAGATGATGATGATTGAACTTAAGCATTGAGATTTATGTCTAAGACATTGCGAGGCTCACGAAAACAATCCTCATCTAGCTTCAGAACTTTCAGTTTACACCCTCCAGACATGCCGAAGTTTCGAAAAACCTACATTTTGCACCATCAATTTCTATCTTTTCGCTTCCTTTGCACCATCTACTCTCTATCTTTTTTCCCTAACGTTTTCCAACAGTGTTTAACTTCAGAATGTAGTGTGCATTTTCACCTTAGGATGAAAACTGTAGGTTTTAAAACTAAAGGATGCAAAAAACAGATGACCAAAAACAGAGGACGCTTTTGCAATTGTCTCCTAAGATATTTCTCAGTAGCTACTCTGATTATAGCTTTTAACTCCAGCCTCACAACAAACATGCACGGTTAACTGTTGAAGAACTTGGACATCTGATTTCTTTTAGCAGATCAACATAAGATAGACTAAACTAGAGTAGAAGAGCATCCATCATCACTACGGGAAATAGTGTCTACAAAACATGTTCACTTACTTTGGCCATCAGTACGCCAATTACAACACAAAGAAGCTTTCTTGTTTTTAAACAAAGTGCAGCCCATTTTGAAAACAATAATTTGCAGAGCATTCTCCGACTTAAGTACATTTCTTTGTACTTGATATGTGTATAACCAAAATTTCAGAGAAGTGCAGAAAACCGTCTTCTATATTGTATGGACAGTACATTGGTTCAAATGATTCCTCCAAATTACTTTCTGTACATGGTTAGAAATCATGCGTGTTTTCAGGTTGCTAATCATTATGACTAACAAAACTCATCCTGAAAAGTATATGGACTCTTATGAAAGAGTCGTATGGCTTTTTTTTTGGTCACAAAGATGTCAATGGTTGACATAGAATGGAATCACTGCTACAGGAAAAAGCTAGCCACACTTCCACATTAAGAAGAGCCACTATGATCATTTGCACCCTAGAGAGGGGAATACCATCTTCATATTTTATGAGTGCTGATATCTAGCATAATCGTAGAAGATAACATCCACAAAGGTGAGTCACAGGGGCACAGCAGATAATGAAACGGACAAAACGAAGGAAACGGTATTGGACACCCGATTTAGGTCACTGTGACCTACGTCCACGGGGAGAGCAGTACAAAATTCTATTATAAATCAAGCGATACAATAGAGATTACAATCACATTCGAGTACTCGAACACTTTCAATGTTTCCAATCTCCAATTACACCAATAACCCATATAGTGTTTAACCCTCATAATTCTTAATGAATAATCTTTCAATCTTACAAAGGAATTACACAAATTCTAATCACAAGAATTTCATTTGGTAAGAGAGAAGATCTTCCTCACGTGACCATCATGAAGGAACATCATGATGTGTCTTTCTTCATCTTTGAGAAGCGAAGCACCTATTCTCCCATTCTCTCTTTCCAAGTTCATACTACATATATGAACGCAACTGTGGCTTTTGCTTTATCTGTAGTGTAGGAGGTTTACGTTTGAAAATCCTTGTGGAGTAGCAACGTGTGCAGGTGGAGTTGGTATTTTGATGAGATCCACGGTTATGGGAAAGTTCAAAGCACTTCGGTGGCAATTGAGCTCATGAGAGGTTATGATAGAGTAGCAACAAATTGCAATGAAGAGATCATGCCTTGGCTCAAACGTTGAGCCAAGATGGAGATTGTTGAATGTCTCGAGTTTGATCCTGCGGAACAAAATAGGTCCAAAGCCTACTTTTGCTTCCTATCTACTTTTAGTGGTCAAAGGACCATGATGAGGACGACTCAATGCTCATCATAGACTTTGACCATGTAAAAGGAAAGAGAAAACGGGAAAATGGGCACTTCGCTTCTCAAAGATGAAGAAAGAAATATCATGATGGCTCGTCAAGATGTTCCTTATGATGGCCATGTGAGAGGGATCTTCTTTCTTACTAGACGAGAAAAGAAGTTAAGAAGAGTTTCGTTCAAAAGAGACAATAGAAAAGAGAGCAATGATGGAGGGACGCACATAAATGAAGGGACATTACACTTTGTTTGTTGTTTGTTGTTGACTCCCTTCACTTGCTCTCACATGCCTCAATAAATGAAGATATGGTGTCCCTTTGTTCAAGATGTAGACTGGAAAAGGAGCTCTCTTTAAAGCAATAATTCAATCGCAAGTGGAATTGAAAGGATATGCAAAAGCAAGTGAAGTTCGTCTCCTTCTATAGATAGAATGACTCCCACGTGCAAGTAAAAATAAACAACAAATGAATATCCTCGGTTTAGTATAAAATAAGGGAGCTTTCATTGAGCACCAAGTGTGTCTTGGTGCATCGAAGAAGAGGAGGTGGTTTAAGTCAGTGTTTCTTCATGTGAGTTTGTTCGTTGTAACTATAGCTGAGTGATTTGGCCAAGTAAATTCTTATGATTAGAAGTTGTGCAATTCTTTTGTGAGACCGAGAGATTATTTCACTACCAATTGTGAGTACTAAACACCGTGTGAGTTATTGGTTGCAATTGGGGACTGAGAAACACCGAAAGTGTTTGAGTGCCCGAGCGTGATTGTAATATTAATTGCATCACTCGATCTATAGTCGTTTTGCGCTGCTTTTTCCATGGATGTAGGTCATACTAACCGAACTACGTATACCCAGTATCCAAAATCCTTCATTCTGTCTATTTCATTATCATTTGATTTGCTTGTCTATTTTCTCAACAGAAAATACTTCAGATTTCTTTCCAGCTAACTCAGCTGCACCCGGTGCACAATCAATCTTAATACAAAGAACAAAATCTCACATGTCTCAATTTACCTCATTTATATAGCAAAGAGGAATATTCGGTTCCTGGAGACATTTGAATAGACAAATACCAAAAACCCAGTGCCTGATGTCTTATGTCATTTGAAAGGGTGACACTGAAGTACTAAGAGAGTGAAAAATAAACTGACAACAACAGGGTCATTTATGCGCAGAACAAGCTGTATGACTATGCAACACTAAGACATGTCCATTAGCAAGACACAGACCAATTAGAAACATGCAACACATCCGTAAACATCCCAATCGAACCTAAAAAATATGGGACTATGCTGTTGTCTTCAGTGCAATAACAGGGAAATGGTTTTGATCTCTGAAACTAGGAAATACCAAACTCTCTCAGGGTTGGAGTAGGTTCAAATCAGGACTAATCTGCACATTCTAATCAGCAGATGTAAACAGCAAGGCTGTAAATGATAGCAATGTCGAACTCTGCGTATTAAGCTTCTGTGTTCCGTTGGATGTAAGTGAATTCAAATTTATAGTCCGTTCTTTTCCTTCCACTTCCTTTCTTTACTTTTCCCTTCATTTCCCTCGCAACTTGTAAAGCGTAAAAAAGAAATGCTAGACTGACCTTAGCCTTAGCCTGTAGTTTCTCCGCGAACAGCAAATACTGCTTCAAGGAGTAATCTTTGGAGTGTCCCAGAGCAGCCACCATAGCCTTTCAGACCCAAGAGAAAACTGACGTTTGTCAACATCACCGTAACATAATCTCCAGGCATAAACACACACATAAGAAAAGGAAAGAACTTCATGGCTCGGCTTCTCACCTCGTCAGACATGAAAGGGGCGACGTCGGGCGCGTACGCGGCGAGGACGGCGGATGCCGTGGCGGGCCCGACCCCCTTCAAGACCGTGAGCTCCGACACGGCCTTCGACACGTCGGGGAGCGACCCGAAGGCCTTCCGGGAGGAGGACTCCACCGCCTCCGCGTCCAGCGACGACACGAACTCCAGCAACCGCGGCCTAGAGAAGATCGCCACGACGCGGGGCAGCTTCCGTAAGCCGAATCGGAAAAACCCAAAAAGAAAGGGAGAGCGAGCGAAGGAGGGGGGGGGGGACCACCTCCACTTGCCGCGGGCGAGCTTCCACCGCATGAGCTGGGCGAGCTCCGGTCGGGTGATGAAGGGGTCGGGGCTCCGGCCGCGGAGGAGGGCGGGGAGGCGGCGGCGGTAGAAGTCGTCGAGGGGGAGGAGGTCGGGCTTGTCGAGGGCCGCGATGCGGTCGGAGTAGGCGGCGAGAGCTCGGGTCCACTGCCCCGCGTCGCCGCACTGGAAATCCATGGCTGCCCCGTCCTGCCCTGCCCAGCCCACACAAAGTGAACCTTTTGAAGACCTTTGAGTCCATGCCCGGCCCGACCCGACCCGACCCCACAAAAAGTCTTGGCCCGACCCGACCCGAACCGTATTGGGCCGCTTTTTTCTGGCCGATGTATCTTTGCGCTCCGCGAGTGTTGGTCTCTTCCCTCACGGTTTAAGCTTTTAGAAGAAAGTGCGCCATACACCTCACGCTGATTATGAAAATTCGTCTTGGAAAAAAGCTATATTAAGATAACAATTTATTATCGGCCGGAGAACTTTCTTCTTCTGTCGATACGCCTCTTCTGCCGATCCCAACTGATAAAAGTTCGGAAGAAATATTTTGGCTGAACATTCGTTCTTCTTTAGAGGGATGGAGCACCTTGTATGTGCGTTTATTTCATACGAAATTTCGTTATAGAGTGAAATATTATCTATATTGAAATCAATTTCAGGAAAACGACCGGCCTTTCTTTGTTTGGTCGTGTATTTGAGATGGAAATAGAAAAAAACTTTTTTGATATTACGTCCGGAAATCACCAATTCACCCTACTTTTTTCTCTCTCATCTTTTCACTAGCTATGCTTGTTGTTAATCGGGACTAAAATAGCCTGCTTTGTTGCGGATTGGACTGCCAAAGCCTAACTCCGCAACACTCTTCCTTTGAATTGGGTCTCATTTCCCTCGCCCTCTCTTTTTTGAACTTGTTATGTTCGGGAGCGCATCTCATGTATCCATCTATATTTCCTTTTTGAAATGAAATGATCCTTTATCGATAAAAGAAAAATAGCCTGCTATATTTGAAAATCAAATAATCAATAACTAGTCCTAATTTTTTATCATCTGGTATTTTGTTTCCCACTAACCCCACCGTTTCTTCCATCTTCTTGTTACATTATTCATATTTTTGAGCGTGTAACTTTAGTCCAAAAAAAAAAATACTAGTTTGCTTCTATTGTTTACTTTTTAATGTGGCTTTTGTATTAATCTTACTAGCAGGGCATGGTGCCTTCGACCGAAAAAAAAAAAATAGCAGGGCGCGGTGACCTATCGCGATCGAGGCAAATTATCGTCGCTAGGACATTAGGCAGCGCCGAAGGTGGAAATAGATAATGCTAGTATTAGCTCTAACCAACCTCGCCAATCCTCCCATTTCTACCATTTTGGAAGACATTATATTTAGTTAATCTAATATATATGAATTACAGGTAATATTTCACGATGAGGATTCTTACGGAATATAAATATTCTAGTAAAATTTGACTAAAACCAAGGTAAAAAAAGAAGAAGATGTTGATAAGTGAACGGTACAAAAAAAGTAACAAACAGATTAATACAGATAAGTGAAAATCAATCTCAAGAGATTTTTGAAATATTTGATGATTGTAAAATATACGAATTTAAAATAGTATAGTTATTACGGCACTTTAAAAATAATATGTGCTTGTTACGCTAATAACAATTAATGATGGAAAATCGATATGGTCATGGAAATTGAGAGATCTTAATGTCCATGATGCTATTTTGCAAATTGAAAATTAAATGAAATTTTTGCTATTGGAAAAAAGAGTTGCCAAGTCCACGAAGATTACTAATGGGAAGAATCTTTGAATTTAATTAGCTGCCCTATCATGACTTCTTTTTAAAGTACGAAAAGCGCATTTAGAACGATAAATATATAAATTATTAAAAATCATTTGTTATTTGATATTTTCTTCGTATAAAATCATTTATTGTAATTGCAGAGTTAATTAGATTATCGATAAGTCGGGTCAATTAGTTCTTCATTTCTCTCCATCCGGAGAACGGTATCTTCCACGATTAACAATAAAAGGCGGGTATCGGACTAAAAATGGGGCGGAAATTGCCCCGTAACCGAAAAAGCATCTATTGGTTTGTCATCACCTATATCGAATTCAATTAGGAGC
Organism: Syzygium jambos; assembly: GCA_031216235.1. Classification (NCBI taxonomy): domain Eukaryota; kingdom Viridiplantae; phylum Streptophyta; class Magnoliopsida; order Myrtales; family Myrtaceae; genus Syzygium; species Syzygium jambos. The sequence continues at coordinate 26,366,805 of CM062225.1, forward strand.
TGAATCATATCACTTATCTGATCATATGCGCAGCGCACACATTTACTAGATGTCTGAAATCGAAGCTAGTGTGATCAGTTGGACCACTACATTGGTCCCGTAATTTGATGTAACATATGATTTCTTTTAGCTAATCCTATGTCCTATCACTCGAATATTTGCCGGTGGACACCAAAATCAGGATTGATTAATCTTTAAAATCCAATTTGCAGTTGGAGTTTCTATCGTCGTGGTCTTGCAATTATTGACCTAGCTGCATGATCGATGATTTCAGGAACTCAAGGGGTGCGCTATTGGATTGGTGGTGGTCCTAGTCCCGTTAGCCCAATTTACATTGGACCACCGTGAAATAAGCATGAACACGATATGTGGGCATTGTTACTGTGATTTTGTAATGCGATTGATTCGTTCCATGTCTCTTGTGCATTGCATATTCGAGTTTGCGTTCACATCACCGAGTTTAGTGCACTAACCGACAATATGAGTAACCGGGTCGGTGTCGTTATTTTTTAGCAAGATAAATTTTTAATAGTCGAAGTGATTAGTACCGTCATTACAATCACTGTAGCCAAAAATGTCAAGCGTAACCCTATTCTTGATTAGATATAACTGAAAAAAAGTGATAATTATAGTAATTTACAGGATAAAAAGTGCAATCATCGATACATATCGTAAGATAGTTGAGTGTTACTTCTCTTAGAAAAAACGAATTTCAAAAATCTAAAGTCAACTCATTACATGGATGATCGAACTGTAGAGGAGATAAGCCTCCTTTTTCCAAGTTTCATCATAGCCTATTCGAGCCTCGATTGAACTCATGTCGATGAGTGCATTTTACTTTCACTTGTTTGAATTCTTTTAGTTAAGTAAATGAAAGACCAAAAGAGAAAAAAAAAAGGAAATTGAGGGAATTTCAAGTTCAAGGAATCGTTCAAAAGCTAAGTACGTTAGTCTCGAGTTGAACGCTTAATTTGAATCGCCACCCTCGCATTTCTTTCAGGACCACCTTCAACGTCATGATTTGTATCCTTTGCGAATCATATTCAATTGCTAAGTACAACTGCATGAGATGTTGACTACCATGCGACATGAGAACCGATTGGGTACGCGAAAATCCGACATCTTTTGTGGACCAACTCCAAAGTTGGCACAATTGGTCGAGGCTTCAGACAATTTTCAACCGTTCAAATCGCACCAATTCAGTACAAATTGCTTTGAGTTAAGATTACTTGCACAGGCCGAAGTCTTGGACTTGACCCTTTCGGAGAGCTTATAGGATGTTCCACGGGCTTCTAGTTTTCGGGCATCTGTGCTCGTGCCCTAGAGCAACCTAGGGAACAAAGCGGGACGAGTACAGTACGGTACACGACCTGCCAAAACCTTTACGGTACGCAAACGTGCAGTGCGGTAAGCGAGATGGCTTTGGGTTGGGATATGTTTCGTGATTTTACAGCCGGGAAACCGATATCTGAATTCGATATACATGGCTATTAAAATAGCCTTTGTTACCTTTATATTCCTTAGACGTCGAGCAAATATACATAATAATAAACTCAGTTAAGATTTGTAATGGTTGTTGAAAATTTTCTAAGTTGCTCCTACACTGTTCAAATTATGGAGACTACTTAACTACAAAATGTTAATGGTAAGGACAAAGTTTTGTACAAAATAGTAATTTTCAACGACGGCCACCGTTCTATACCTAAGTTCTAAACCTTATATTAGATTTTTATGGCCATTGATCTTAAATTTCTTTTAAAATCTAATATTTGGATTCTTGCATATTTCTAATTGGAGATTTACGATACACGAGTTTCAAATGAGTAATTACCTTTGGGGAAAAGTGCCAAAAAAATCCTAAACCTTTAACATTTGTGCCAATTTAGTCCTAAACCTTTTGTATTGGCGCCAATTTAGTCATAAACCTTTTTTTGTGCCAATTGAGTCCTAAACTTTTTGTATTTGTGTCAATTCAGTCATAAACTTTTTGTCTTTGTGCCAATTCAGTCATTCCGGTCAATTCTAGCCGGATTTTGCTGACGTGGATAATTTTAATAGTATTTTAATATTTTTTTGAACTTTTATTAAATTTTTTCTTTTCTCTCCCCTCCTTTAGCCGGTGGCTAGAGGCCGACATTGGCGAGGCTCGCCCTCGTCGGCCACTAGCGAGGGCGGCCTCGCGCTGGGCGAGGTCGGCCTAGCCGCTGACGAGGCTCGCTTTCGCCAGTGATGGCAAGCCTCGCCATGGTTGGGTGAGGCTCGGCTTCGCTATCGCTGGCGAGGGCGAGCCTCGTCGGCGTCTGGGCGAGGCCCGACCTTGCCAGATCTGGCGAGGTCGTGCCTTGCCTAGCCATGGCGAGGCTCGTCGTCGCTGGTGAGGGCGAGCCTCGCCTGCGCCGACCTCTGGCCATCGGCCGGTCGCCAGTCTGGCGACCGGCTGGAGGAAGGGAGAGAAAAGAAAAAAATAAAAAAATAAAAATTCAAAAAATATTAAAATATTATTAAAGTTGTCCACGTCAGCGCTGGTGACCAGCTGCCGGCCGGTCGGCATCCACATCAGCAAAATCCAAGCAAAATTGACCAAAAGGATTGAATTGACACAAAGACAAAAGGTTTAGGATTGAATTGACACAAATACAAAAGGTTTAGGACTCAATTGACATCAATATTGACACCTAATTTTTAGCTCATTTTTGTTAAATTTTTGAAAATTTCAAAATTAGGTCTAGAGATCTTGGCCAAGCCTAGAAACCTATTTCTAAACCAAAAAAATAATTTTTTAGCATTTTTTCTGAATTTCTTTTAGTCAAAATAAACAAGAAAATCAAGAAAAATAGTAAATGGAATCAGAAAATTCCATAAAAATATTCAATAATTTTATTTTAAATCCAATTTCATAAGTACATTGTCAATTTTAGAAAATTTCAACCGGGTATATGTTTTTCCCAAAGTTGGGCAAAATTAAACCCGAATTGAACCAAAAATGAAATTAATTTTTTTCTATACATTTTTAGGTCATAGTGTCTTCACAACAATTGATCCTGGGACCTTTAATTACACAATGGTCAGTCCAATTGCACAATTTGGTGCAAAAAATCAAAAATCCCCAAAAAATTAATTAAAAATTGAGAATTTTGAACCTAAATTGGGAATCGTGCCCAATATAAAATTGCCGAAACATGGGAACATCATTTCTAGGGTTAATCAGGGGTGGGCAATGCAATTTTGACATCAATTTTGCCTAATCAGGTCATTAAGACCTCGAATTGAACAAAACCCTATTAACCCGAATACAAAAATAAGGAAATTTTGGGCACAATTATAATAAAAATTGGGGAAAATTATATGTTTGGGTTCGGAATATGCTGGGAAATGCAATTTTGAGGTTTAATTTGAAAAATTTGGTCAAGATAAGGCCTAATTTTCATTTTGAATCAAAACCGAAACTGCCGAGTCGGACGGGTCAACTCGACTCGACCCGCATAGTGTCGTCTTCCTTACCCAGCTCTGACCTGCGCGAAATCCAAAAACAAAAACGGTTGAGCCCGTGAGTTCGTTGATCAATTCTAGTTAATATGCACGTTTTTAATCAGATTTTCCAACTGGCTTCATTCAACGACCCTAATCGATTATGATTCGGTTCTAACCGAATTTTGGGCGGGAATTGAAGAAACAAAAACCAGAAAAAACTGAGGGGAATGGGGGGAAGGTGTTCGACGTTTTTTCCAAGAGAGAGAAGAGAGAGAAAGAGGGAGAAAGAGAGAGAGTGTGTGAGATACGTGTCGAGGATTCAAAGACTGAGTGATCGGTGTTTTCTCAAATGAGGAAACGCCGGCGAATCTGCTCGGATTGTGATCCTCCACGTCCGGCGAACTGGATTTGAAGCTGGCCACGAACGCCTGGAAATCAAGCTCGGTAGAAACGTCCAGGGCTTTTCCGTAGAATCTAAGGCCATCCTCTTGAAGCCGAGGTGTCCAGGAAGAGCATCATGATCGGAGATTGTCCTGAAAACGTCCTTTGATCACCAACCGAAGAAGGTAAACTCTGCTCATAGTCACATTTTTTTAGAATTCCAGATTGAATATTTGAACTTAACCGTGCCAAATCTTGCAATTTTCTTGATTGTCGATGCTCAGAATTGGCTCCTGACCATGTTTCATGTTGTTTGTTTACATTTTTTTGGTTGAAAACCGTGCATAAATTATCTCGGTCACCCATTAAACTACCTCGCCGAAGTTCGGATAATGTCGCCAGAAGCATCGCCGTGACCCTAGGCCGTTCAAATTAGTTTCTCTAAACTTTGTTTGTTGATTTTCATATCATCATACTCATGTTAGACAGATAGGGCGATGTAGATTGATGGCTTAAATTCTGAAAACGTTGATCTTAGCTAATGATAGTTTCAGTCTAGGTTAGTTTTTTAAGGCTCGGTTTTCGCCGGTTGGCGGATGTCCAGTGGCGTTCCGACTATGCTAGGTTGAAAGCCGGTAGTATAAGGTTTGCACAGAATTAAGGATCGGCCCCGAAATACCACCGGAAGGTCGTTGGAGAAAACTCCAAAGTTGCGGCCTTGATAACCTAAATTCTAGAATAGTGCCCACAAGTTATTTGTAAAAATGCCCCAATGAGAATAATGCAAAACGACGCTATTTTGGCGTGCTGTGCCTGCCAGAGAAGAAGGCTGGCGCCGGCGACGGCCGGTTCGGTTTTAGCTGAATCGATCTGAACTTGTCCGGTCCGGTTCAATCCCCGACGGGAAAAATAAAAAATAAAAAATAAATTTTTTTTAAAAAATAAAAAATCACAAAAATTCTAAAAATCATAAAAAATTAGATTTTTTAGAAAATTCAAAAATTTTGCAGAAAATTTACAAAAATTAGAAAAAATTATGGAAAATTCAGAAAAAAACAAAAATTCTCGGAAAATTCATAAAAATTTCTAAAATTCAGAAAATACAAATAAAAATTTGAAAATTCTGAAAAATCAATAACAAATTGAAAAATTCGAAAATTCATAAAAATTTTCAGGAAACCATAAAAATCTTTTTCTTGGTTTTAAAAAAATTTTCGAAAAAAAAATCAAAAATAAAATTTTTTGAAAATCCACAGAATGACTAAAAATCATTGTGGCCAGTCATGAAAAATGAAATTAGAATTTTTGGAAGTGTCCAAATGACACTAAAAAAAATATCAAAAATAAAAAATTTTGCAAATCCACAGAATGATTAGAAATCATTGTGGCTAGTCATTAAAAGTGAAATTTGGATTTTCCAAAATGCTCAAGTGGCATAATTTGGAAAATTCCAAATTTAAGGCCAATACCCCTAAAAAACCCTAAAATGAAATGAACAAACTATTAGAGTTTTGGTTAGGGTTTTGATAAATTTTTCATTTCTAGTGACCAAATTAGGGTTGCTGTGATTGATTTGCCATTATATGTGCAATTAATTTTTGAATGCTTAATTGTTTGTCCATGATTAAATTAGTAAATCGAACTTAGGGATCCGTGTGACACAATAGACATGCTATAATCGTTCTTAGGTACCGAAAGGGCATTAATGGTTTTAATTTGGGATCGTCAATGTAACCAAGTCCCTTACCTAGAATCTTTGGTTCGTAGGATTGTGGTACTTCTCCCATACCACAATTAGGTTCCTAGTCGACCTACCATAAACGACTAGTGGCGACTCCAAGTTTAATTTTAGATCAAATAAACCCCACTGTCACGTGAGGTATGGCCTGGGAGAAGCCCATATAGAAAAATACCTCCATCAGAAAAGCACGCGAGAGCGTGGCGCGACAACCAAAAAAAAGGTTTAGGACTAAATTGGCACCAATGCAAAAGGTTTAGGATTGAATTGACACAAAAAAAAGATTTAGGACTAAATTGGCACTAATGCAAAAGGTTTATGACTTTTTTGGCACTTTTCCCGTTACCTTTGCACATTTGAGATTGTCTAAACATAAGATTTCGATCTTTATGGCAAAGAACCATGGCGGGTTTATCACGAGTGCCGGACGGAACCCGACAACTTTAGTGAGGCGGGTTCAGGATATTACGAAAACCCGATTGACAAGTGATGTGATTAGACAAGTGCGGCACAATGATAGGGTGGGAACGGCCGAACCGAGTCAAGTTGAACGTAGGCTCTTGCTTGGCGGCTTCGACCCACCAAACCCAACCTTCAGCATCCATGCATTTGACTACACTTTCGACCTCCCCACACAATTTCACACACATTGTTTTGACTCGCGCACCATACGACAAACGCTCGCATACTAACCCGCGTCCGGCCATTTCATCTGGCCGGCTCCAACAATTTTTGGTCGATACACCAAAAAAAAGAAAAAAAAAGATATACTTGTGGAAATACGTAGAATTTCGAAAATGTAACAATATTCCTTGTTGTCACTCTTTTAAGCGAAAACATCGGCATTTCGCTTGTTATATTTTCCCTCGGTAATAATTTAGGCTTTAACAAAATATTTAAGCAGTTGTCATTATTCCATATGACATCAAGTGTCCATAAGTATAGATTTGAGATTTTGGTTATTATAGAGTCATAAGAATGGATCACCAATCCATTGTCCTCGTCTCACTTCTAGCCACTAGGCGCGGGCCTAATAGCATTTGGTTAGATCGTAGTTTGCTTTTTGAGCATGAGCGACTCTCACAGTCACAGGTTTGGTACAATTGCGTCGTTTTATCATCGTTGCCATTGTCGTCATTTATGACCATTGTGTTAGGATGTGTAGGTAACATCAACACTAAGGAAGCACTGTGAGTCGATTATGTTAGGATGCACATGTGAGTTGTGTTAGAGAAATCCCACATCAGAAAGTTGGTGTGGTGTAGAGCAATTAAAGGTAAGTCGAACTCGATAAGTTAATAGACTTAGGCTCGGGCTCTCTCTCTCCGAGCGAAGGTATTGCTATGCGCTCCCCAACACATTCTTCGCCCCGGTTCTCGGTTGACTAGCTCTTCACGGACCCTAGATAAATTATTGCATGATTTATACACCCATTTGGACCACTCCAAAGTCGAGATATAGTCGGTCTACAAAATTATACAATAAGTTCAAAGTAGCCGATTTCTGCGCCTGTGCTCGTATCCCGGATTATAAAAGAGAAAGAAAAAGAGGACAGCAAGAAAATGGTCAGCATGCACGAAGGACGAGTCAGCATGAAGGACTTCATTGAGTCGTTCTTTGTCGCGGTCGTTTGACGACCGACCGAAAAGCCGATATTCGGTTCCTATAAATATTGCTGTTGCCGAATCAATCCCAACGCAGACGTCAGGCACAACACACGAACGCGCACACGCATACCCCGAATTTAGTTCACGACAGCTCAGCTGCGCGCGTTCGGAGAGGCAAAGAAAAGCAAAGCTATCGCAAGCCTCCAAGAAAAGGCAAGAAAAAGGAAGACCCTCGATCGATCGGCAGTTCGAAAAGCCTCGAAATTTCCATCGACGTTACGGGTCTCCTTCGCTGCCTTTTGTAACCTTTTGGAGCAGGTCGAGAATGGCGGATCAGTTTTTTCAGAATGAGAATCCGAACGGGTACTACTATGTGGGTGGCATCTTGGCCTCTGTTCTCGGGGTCTTGTTTCTTTACCGTTTGGTTGCCAGAAAGCGGAGACGAAATGGGAGTGAATGCGTGAAAAGCATGGGAACCACGAGGGACAAGGAGAGCAGATCGGCGAACGAAAGTGGCCGGGGTGACTTTGACGTCATTGTCGTTGGAGCTGGTGTCGCTGGCTCTGCTCTCGCCTACACGCTCGGGAAGGTAATATCAATGCAACTGAATTTTTTCTTGCCTTTTGTTTTGTCTATGATTGATATAATACTTTCTTTTTCTTGTACGGGAGACCAACAAATCAGTCTGAAAATTTGGATTTTGTTCTGCACTGACAACATCTCACGACAATGATTTTTATTTCTATGAGGTGTATAGAGATGGTTTATGGTATTCTGAACTTCTGGCCAAGTGGAAAATGGTATACTGCTAAATTCAGGACGGTCGATTCACTATTTCGAAAGTTCTAGTGATATCATCAGATATGATCTCGCGACATCTCTTTTTTAACCCCTCATTTGATTGCCTTGGTTTGATTGGATGTTTGAATTCTGATCGAGAGACATGATGTGGCAAGTTTGGTTTCTCTCTGGGAGGTATTGTGATTGTCTCCACCAGATGAGCAATGGTTGCTGCATAACCATGTTGTCTTCACTGGATTAGTCTTGGGTCCAGTGGGCATCTCACCATGTTAAGAAATTAGTTTTGGCCGAAAATGTTTGGTTGGGTTGCAAGACATGAAATTATTTCAATCTCAACTTCTCGAGTGTGTGGATTCATCTAATCCTGATGAACCATGTGGCGAAGTTACGGATTGAACCAAAGTCTTGAATTAAGAGTGGTTGCTTTAACTTTTCCTGCTGGTTTACTCTATGCACACTTGCACAGTTCAGATAAAGCACAGAGTCTGGCTAGTTTAAGCCTTGTATTAATGGACAAGTTGGCACTACGACTGCCATTTTCTGATCTCTGAGTTTTTCTATTGCTATATTATGCCATGATCTTAAGTCTGCACAAGTTCATGCATTCTTTAATTGACTGTTTTTCAACAAGTCTTTCTAAACCAGAGTTCTGATCTTTTGAATATCTTGTCCCCTTTTTTATTCGTTGTCGTTGGATACAAGCTTTGCCCTTTGGTGGTCATCAGTTTCAAATTCTGTTCCTAATCGATCAACTGCATGTGAAAAGCAGGATGGCCGCCGAGTGCATGTAATTGAAAGGGACTTGACGGAGCCTGACCGGATTGTGGGAGAGCTATTGCAGCCAGGTGGTTACCTCAAACTGATTGAGTTGGGACTTGAAGGTAAGTCTTGTAAAACTTTCGATGGTTCTCGACAATAATTCGGGTGTTACTCGCCTTCGCTTGATTGGAAATGTATTTGTCTATCTCTTTCCAACAAGTACTAGAGTGGAAGTAGATAGCACTTACCATTGCTTGGTTATGATCGTAGTTATTATTCTCGTTTCCACGAGCACTGGAAACAAAACTGCTCACAGAATCAAACTTGGTGAATGCAGATTGCGTGGAGAAAATTGATGCACAACAGGTGTTTGGTTATGCACTCTTCAAGGATGGACGAAATGCTCAACTTTCCTATCCCTTGGAAATGTTTGACTCTGATGTTTCTGGCAGGAGCTTCCACAATGGTCGCTTCATACAGAAAATGCGGGAAAAAGCAGCTGCTCTCCCCAAGTAAAAACATCTGAACTCTGTATCGGCTCATTTCATTGTTTGTTGGCCTATTCGATTTGACAATCTTTTTCTGTTCTGCATTATCCAAATAAGAACGGCTTAACAATTTATTTTATGACAAGATGACCTCTTCATGCCTTAGCCCAGCTCTTTCCTTTGACTCTTGATTTGTATGATTGCAGCAGACCTCAATTATCTCTGTTCCTATTTGGCATTTTTCTGTAAAGACGTTACCCACATCCTTTTTTTGTCAATTGTTGATCAAGTTTTCTTTTGACTTCCATCAGCGTGCAACTGGAGCAAGGGACAGTCACCTCTTTGCTGGAAGACAACGGAACTGTCAAGGGAATCCAATACAAGACAAGAACAGGTCAAGAGCTCACAGCATACGCACCCTTGACCGTTGTTTGTGACGGGTGCTTCTCGAATTTGCGACGTTCCCTTTGCGATCCCAAGGTAAGGACTAAGGAGGGCCAACCTTGCTCTCTCCTAGAAATGACTTTTCATATGATGATGTTGGCTATTTTGCGTCTTGAGATGCAGTCATGCTGGAAATACTCGAACTGTTGGTGTGTATGTTTGCAATAAGTTTCTGAATTAGCTTCACACCATGTGCAGGTTGATGTGCCGTCCTGTTTTGTCGGTCTGGTTCTGGAGAACTGCAACCTTCCTTACGCGAACCATGGGCACGTCATTTTAGCCGATCCATCTCCAATCCTCTTTTACCCCATAAGTAGCACGGAGGTCCGCTGTCTGGTCGATGTACCGGGCCAAAAGGTGCCTTCAATTTCAAACGGCGAAATGGAAAACTATCTAAAAACCGTGGTAGCACCTCAGGTACATCTGACAAACTACCTTCATTAAACCTTTTCATTAGTCAGGATTCTTCGCGTCAATCCTTGATTTTGTTTTTCAATAACTAGTGTTCCATATGTGATCTTGTGCTGACTGGGTGTTTATGGGCACTTCAGGTTCCCCCTGAAATCCTTGACGCCTTTGTAGCTGCGGTGGATAGAGGAAACATACGGACCATGCCGAACAGAAGCATGCCGGCCGCTCCGCATCCCACTCCAGGAGCTTTGCTAATGGGGGATGCTTTCAATATGCGTCATCCGTTAACTGGAGGAGGAATGACCGTGGCACTTTCTGATATTGTCGTGCTACGGGATCTTCTACAGCCTTTGAGGGACCTCAATGACGTGCCTGCTCTCTGCAAATATCTCGAATCGTTCTACACATTGCGTAAGGTGAGTCCTATCAGTTGCTAGTGTCTTTAACTGTGCAAAGTTTTTAGATTGTGTTGAAGAAGACTAATTGTGATCTCGTGTATCTGCAGCCAGTGGCGTCCACGATAAATACGCTGGCAGGGGCTCTGTACAAGGTCTTTTGTGCGTCGCCCGACGAAGCGAGGAAGGAGATGCGACAAGCGTGCTTCGACTATCTATGCCTCGGGGGCTTGTTCTCGGCGGGACCAGTTTCTTTGCTCTCCGGTCTGAATCCTCGTCCACTGAGCTTGGTTCTCCACTTCTTCGCGGTCGCGATATACGGTGTGGGGCGTTTGTTGCTGCCGTTTCCTTCTCCTAAACGCATCTGGATTGGAGCCAGATTGATTTCGGTGAGTCATTTCACGTCTCACATACATCTCTCATTTTGTCTCCGGCCTTTGTTACCTTCTTGGCACAATATGGCACATTCGTGATATATGACAGATGTTTTAATCATTTTTGCAGGACGCATCCGGGATTATATTCCCGATCATCCGAGCAGAAGGGGTTAGGCAAATGTTCTTCCCGGCAACCGTCCCAGCGTATTACAGAGCTCCACCAGTCAAGCGAGTGTCGGTTTAGTGAAGTTAGGTTGCTGCCCTGACCAAAGGCAGTTTTTTCGGAAGTCCAGGGGAGGTTGAGTGTTCTTCCAACTAGGAGTTGAGTAATTGAACTTATCTACTTGTAATTTAGCTTTTCTCTTGATAGTAAGGCCTTGTTTGGTTCCATTGACGATTCTCATTCCCAGTAATTCCCTGAATCATATTCTTTTTCCATCGATCAAATATTAGAAAGTTTCCTGCGTTTATGAGCGAACACATCTCGACCATCAAACACACCTCCATGGCTTCAATGGCAGGGCTCGGCTCCGTTGAGCGTCTTAAGTTTGAGACACAGAGACTATCGTGTGACAAGCGCAGTGCGACGAGCTTGCTGTTTGTCAAGACTTAGAATAAGAATCAAAATTAGATGAGAAGGTTCGGAGAGACTCTAAAGAGTCGAGAAGAAAAATTTCTTCATTTTCATATTGGATGAGTTTATGAGTGTCATACACAGAACCAAGAAACAGTGGGAATACCGCGAAACAACTTCACGAATTACAAATGCATACAATGGAAATGTCAGGAATGGCGCAGAAGCCAGCAGTTCCAAGCTCACGCTACGCTTCCTCTCGAGTAGGTTCATTAGCTGAGGTACTCCACTCGAGCTTTCATCGGTGGTCCTGTAATAACGCCCGATTCTTCTTCTATCCTTTTCAGACAGGTAATGCCCTCTTGCCCAGATTCACCGTCTCCTCTTCTTCAGCCCAACTAACGCCACCTTCCACTGACAGCTCCCAACCGTCAGGTACATTACAATGTTTAACGAGGAAGACGACAACGATGGTGGCAGTGACCACGGCGATGGAGGTGGTGGATGCCGTGACCAGCAATTGCGTGGCAGTGCTGGGGAGAGCTCACAGGAGGCGGAGCCTTGGAGGCGGTGAAGGTGGTTTTTTTGTTTTTTTTTAGGAATGTGGAATTGGAATCTGAATCCTAATAATTGATAGATAATCCAATTTTTGGGATCTGAGCATGATCTTAAAAGACTCCATCTCCTAGGATCTCTTCCTTAGGTCTTAGGAGATTTGAAATACTCCCTCCTCTCAAGGAAGAAAAATAAAGGGGGTAAACGAAGGGGCTTTGGATTGTTCGACCACCAGGATGTAAAACAAGGCGCACATGCCCCTGGTCAGCTTTAATAGGATTGTTCGGAGGCAGCCCAGAGTAGCAATCAGCCTAATCTAGTTTTTCAATGAATCAAACATGATCATTCTTGTATTTAGATTTCCTAGTCCTCGAGGATTCCAATTCAACATTCAACCAAACAAGGCCTAACAGACTCAATTCGATCCTGGTCCTTCGTTACAGATTCCAGATGCTTGGCACCATGATTCCATATCAGTAAGAAGGGCAATGGGCAACATAAATTGTACATAGGTAGGTCCAAAAGATGAAGACAACTGACGTTCAACCACCACTCATATAGACAAAGCGGCAACAAGAGGTTCAAAACAAGCATGCAGTAACCTTCCCCAGCCGATCGCAGTTTACAAGTAACTCCATGCCCTCTTCTTTACCGTAGATAAAAAAATTGTGTAGACCCATGTAGCTCAAACCGAACCCTCATTGAAAACCGAAAAAAAAGGGACAAAAACCAGCTCAACTGAGTGACTTTACTTTCAGTGACATCTTGGCAATTAAAGAGTGCCGCGCCGTGCAATCGAACAATATGCATGGCATAGACATTCCCTAACCACGTATCGCGTGGTTTTATACAATAGATTTTTATTCTGCCCCGACACCCTGGTATCAGGACACAAGTCCAAGAAATGCCCACTAACTCTGCAAAATTTGTAATCCGATGCAGTATCTTCTTCCCAGTTAGTGACCTGGGAATTAAATGTAGTTCATCGGCACCGTTCCGTCATCTGCTATTGCATCCTCGATATCATTCCTTGGAATATCATATACAGAATTAAGCCAATGTGCTAGGTCTTATTATTTTCCCGTTCTCTTTTGATGGCCTCGTAAGACACCATTACTTCTTTGAACTTTGCCTCAGCAGCCACTGCAGTAAAATATGCAATGTTAACAATGTCATCTAAAACTTAAACCACAAGATATTGATGATGGCATCTGGGTGCGAGATTCTGATCAGTGCAAACAAGCACATCCTACCTTTGTTATCCTGGTTCTGATCTGGATGAAACTCCAATGCTTTGGCCCTAAATGCTGTCTGCAGCAATATACAACCCAAATTATATGAAATGAGCACGTAAAAGGTTTAAAAAAAAAAAAAACATGCCACAGGCAATGCAGATAAGGAGATAAGGAGATATTGAGCTGCTTCTGACACAAAAAAGACAGTACAAACGAGGGTAAATATCACTCGTTTCCGAAAAATTCCATCCCAGTATTTTCACTGCAGCCAGTTCCATCAAGGTAATGATTAAGGATGAACTCAATGGAGCAAAATGGGGACATCATCCAATGGCGATTAGAGGATAGAAGCTTGTTTCAAATGGCTTGAAAACATAGAACAACAGCCTCCGGATGCTCCAGAGAGAAGAAGGTATAATGAGATGGAGACTTGCTTAAAAAGAGACAAAAAAAGAAAAAGAAAAAAAGAGACAATATTATAGATACGGAGAACCTGTATCTTACAGAATATTTTGTGCACAACCAAGAACAATTGCATTGAAAGAATTTATATAGAAAACCCCGCTTAATGGAATAAGGCTTAGTTTTGTTGTTGTTGCTATTGCAAAGATAGACTCGAACATAGTGGCAAGATGGCTGAAAATTTCGTCTCCAAAATTTCATCTCTCTCTCTCTCTCTCTCTCTCTCTCTCCAGTTTCCCTTCCTACTTTTTGAGCGGGGGTAATTTACCAGAGCTTTCAACCAAAAAAGTATAAGCAAGAAGCCAAGGGACAACAGCTTATTGGCCTCAACTTCTGGAAGTAACTTCAAGAGTTTATTAAAAAAACATGCATCATTGCACTATATACATCCATGCCTTCAAAAATTTGATGTGGCAGTTTTTCGTAATAAGCCATAGTCAATTTTAAGTTTGATGTCATTTTTCCAAACACCTAAATTACTAAAACTTATGTCTAAATTGAAAACCAAAGTTCAATGAATGTTAAAACATCACAGAGAAAAGCCAAGCGAGACTCTAATTTATTTGCCGACTTTGTCATATTAAGTAACTGCTTCCAAGTCCACCTAGTAATTCTAAGTCCGACAATAAAGAAAACAAACGAGTCATACGCATGAGCTAACTAAAAGCACTATCAATGTTCATAATCCGCAAGCAAATTCAAGTAACTTGCCAATCACCTCGTAAAATTTGGTCTGAATCAAATATATCTTCTATTAGCAGAGCCCCACAAATATGGGGAAATATACAACAAAATAGCAAAATGTATAGAAGGAATGACAGGAAAATTAGAGGATCGTCCATGTAATGCACTCAAGATAGACATAAAGGGATTCAAATACAGGAAACACATACCTTGATCTCAGCATCCGTGTATGGCGTCTTCCTTGACCTTTTGCAACCAAATAAGAAAAAAAGTCATGTTCTAATTCCAAATGAAGTAAACAATCTAGCCACCTAACTACATTAACGTGCGCATCTCAGCTCATTATTCATTTTTGCCAGAACTAATTGCTCTAAGGTCATTCAGAGTATAAAAGACTGAATTGTCTCTGGCATAGAAACTACTGGCAAATATAAATGACAGTAAAGTATGACATATAAAAGCTATGTTCTGGGTTATAGCAGTATCCTGATACATTAAGATTTACGGGCTTATATATTTGTATAACCAAAGGGGGATATTGAACAGACACAATCTAGTCGATACAAACTCCTTTTAACAACCAAGGAATCTTTTTAACGCGCTTATCGGTGCTGTAAACTGGATAACGAAAAAGGACTAGTCATCAGCAGGAAAGGGGAACACGGACTGGTCACCAGCAGGAAAGGGAAAAACAATTCAGACCCCAGATTCAGTAAGCAGTATACAGATCAAAATATAGCTAAGCAATCCCTTCCAAATTATATGGCTTCAAGAGGATGAGATAAATCATTAGGTAGTTCTTTCTTTAACTCTAGGTGCTGCTTTCAAAACATAAAGGGTACATGTAGCATCTCAGTTTCCATATCACCAGGATCTGCAACATTGCCTCACCTATCTAGGCCCAAAACCGAGTAATGATGTGACAATGGGTAGCTTGCATTCTCCCTCGGAGCTCTCCTGAAATTAGTACTTCGATATCTGGACGATGTATCTGCCTTCCAATACCAATCATCCCGCTGGAATTGCTGAGTATATGCACCACCATCATTTTCCTTCCAGTTCTCATAACCCCTATTATATTTACTCCTTTCTCTATTAAACACACTCTGCATACGCCTTATGCGCTCCTGCAGAAAGCGTACCGAATATTAAACTATCAAATATTCAAGTGGTGACAAGTGCAGAAAAAGAATCCAAGCAACCAGTTGCTTTCCCCAACAAACACGTGATGCAAATTAGTCTAGATATTCTCTTGAATCGACTCGCAAACATTGGTTTTAACCAAATAACCTCTGCTACTTAGCAACAACATTCATTCAGAATCAACTGCCTATCATATTCATGCTTACGTTCACTTAAGACTTGGTGAAAGTCCATGATATGATGAGGTGGATAAATGCGAACAATGTTCAAGGAACTTAAAGAAAAGCTTGCATATACAAATTTGCAGTTTCTCACTGAAGAGGGCCAAATTTGTCGAACAAGAACAACAAAACAAATGGAACTTTCAAAAATGACATAAAAGGCCAATAAAAATCTCAGTTTTCCTACTTTTGCATGTTGAAGTCCTCTCTTTGAGAACTTTAACCGCAAAATTACTTAGAAGTGTATCCCTCCGAAACTTGGATACTCATGTTTATATAACAATGATGTAGGCATGGTTCTTCAATTCTGCACATCCTAGTAAGGACTATACCAATTGCTCCGCTAACTTGAGAAAATGCCCACCTTCAAATCATGTAGCTGATGATCTTTACCAACTTCTCCGGTTTAAGAGACAATGAAACATAATGGTTACATACAGGGAAATTCAGACCGGTAACATACATAAAGGAGAAGAGTTAAGCTAGGTCTATAGAAAGTGCTCAAAAGGTGATTCAACAAACTAAGAGTTAAACAGGACAGATCAAACTACAAACTCACCACTCTCTCCATTTCTTCTTCATATGCTTCCTGCATTCGTCGATTGTACCTCTTCCAAGCTTCCTCTTGAAAAGCCGTTCTGAAGGATTTTGCCGATTCATGCGACCTGGTTAACTTTTGTTATGCAGTACAGTCAGGTTCTCAGTCAAATTCCAAAAGTCATGAGACAGAAGAAGTTTACTCAAAATTTCAGCCTAATTTCACTTGAAAGTACTATGTTGTCATGAAGGGTAAAGCAAAATGCAAAAAGCAGGTAAGTGCCTACATGATACAAGATCCAATAACTAGAGGTGTAACCAGTATTTATGAACACTATGCCGTCATGAAGTTTAATGAAAAAGAAAATGCAGGAAAAAAACATATTTGCCTACCTGAGCATAGACCCAATTTACAGTTTGCCGAAGATGCGAAACCTGCCATATCGATGCGAATATTAGCACCTAAACTGGGTATTAATCATAAGCAACTACAAGAACATAAACTAGCACGAAAAATTCAATCAACACAACACCGAACATCAAACCGATCGAACTAAGAATACCCAAAAAAATCCAGCCAATACCACTATGAAGGATGCCATCATTCAAATCTTTTTTTTTTTTTTTGAAAAGAAAAACTGGACTTTCTGAGAATTGTAATGAAACTTTGCACAACCCATTTCTTCAAAGCATCAATACAAGTAATATCTCCGACTTCAATACATCATCTTCAGTGCACCAATTCAATTAATAACTCCAACGATAACCCCATAACTCTACAACATTCAACGCCACATTATTCTCCGGATAAAAAAGCAGAGTTATACCAAAACCAATGAAAAGAGAAAACAACGGAAAAGCAACACGAATGAAACACACAAATTAAAATGAAAACAACAAAGAACCGACCGCCAAAGTGGTAGCTGTGGCGCCAATTAGGCCGAAGGCGAGAACGCCCCAGAGCTTCATCTCCTCCTCCTCCTCCCCTTTCCCCTGATGATGATGGGTCCGGTTCGGAGGCCCTGGATTTTCCCGATCCGGGTCTCCGTCCTCCCTCCCCATTATCCCCCTTTTCCTCGAGTTTCCAAATTGTTGGAAGGATTGATCGCGCTGATTCAGCCGACGACCAATGGCGATCGCGAGCGGGATCGAAGCCCTAATTTCCGGTCCTGAATCTTCTCTGCAGCTCGATTTCACAGCTTTTCTCCATGGCCAAGAGACGAGGAGGTGCGGTTTCGGGGACGATCGATTTGGCTCGAGAGAAGAAAGAGACAGGTCGGAAGAGGCGGTGGATAATGGGAAATTGAAGATGGTAATTCTTTTTATTTTTTTTTTGGATTAAAATTTGTGAATAATGGTGACATGAGTGGCATTTTATTATTATTATTATTATTATAATGTTTGTTATATTTTGATTTCTTGTTTGAGGTTTGGTGATAAAATTAAAAGTGATTTTGTTTTTATTTAAAGCTTGAGTTTGAATACCTTCATTTGTGACAGTAAAATGTTGAATTAGTTGTATAAATGGTATTCCTAAGATCACGTGTTGTCTCATATCTTTGATTAAAAGAAAATATGTTTTATAGGACATCTGATGTTTTATTACTAAAGCTTTTAGTAACTTGTATTTAATATGAAGTTTATCTCTTGAGGCTGATTTTAATGATTGTGCGGTTTTTTTTTTTTGAAATACTTTGTTGGTATTGGACATTTCTCTTATACAGTTGAGGTATGCACCAAAGAGTATTGTGGTATTTATAACAAATTCATAATCAATTTTTATTTTTATCTATTATCCATTTTTTAGAAGTTATATGTGATAAAATCATTAAGAAATTTAGATCATAAGTGTTTGGTTCATTAAGCCCCTCTTTATGAGCTTGCCCCAACTATGCTGTCTTCCTAGTCGGCCGCTCACGATTGCCCTGTCTATGTCGCGGAGATTTCCCTCGCCTTCTCTCACGGTTTCTACATCTGCTTTCTTGATGTACTCACTCATTTTCTTTCTTTTTTTTTCCCTAATTTTGTGGCTTTATTTTCACTTTTTTTAATTAATAATCAGTTTTTGTCTTTTTTACGTTGAACTTGCATTATCATATATCATACGTCCTTTCCACGGTTCAGATGTTCATTGCCATTGGCACCCTCGGTAATCTCTCCAACTATTTCTTCTCTGAGCTTTGCCTCTACTTTGGGTGGGTTGTCATGCTTATTGCCGGAGCAATCCCATTGGTCGGGCTTCTCTTGGGAGTTTTTGCCATGCCAGAATCCCCAAGTGGCTCATCATGCAAGGCTACCTAGGCGACGCGAAGCACATCCTCACCAAGACTTTCAATTTCGAGGAGGAGGCTGCACTCCGGTTTGCCGATATCATGAAGGCTACCGACATATCTAAGGAGGGCAACGACGACGTTGTCACGAACACCAATTAGATGTTTCTTTTTTCATGTTGCACGTGTATTGCACGTGTGTTACTTAATTTTGGATATCATTCACTTTTTTTCCTTTTTTTTAGCCAAGCAAGTTAATTTTAGATAGTGTCCATCGCACTTATTGTTTCTCATCATTCTTATCTTACAATCATATATTTGGAAAATAATTCACAGAAAAAAGGAAGAAAAATAGGGTGTGAAATTTTTTTATTTTTATGTTTTCAATTTCTTATATACGATTACGATTTACGTGCCAACATTATAATAACAAATAAGGTTTTGTTACTTTTTTTTTTTAGCATACCAAACAATGATGAGCGGGGCGGCGGCATATATAAAAGGGGAGTTAGCGATGACGACACTGTCCTTTGACCGAATTTGTGACATTCCGAATTTTGGCCTATTTTGGGGTTTATAAAACGTGTAATTCGTCAGTGTGCTTATAGTAAAATCTCGCCCGGGAACTGATCACTCCCGGTTATTATTTTAAATTTGAGATTTCGCTAGAATCGCATTCAATCGAATTTTGCCGTTATTTAGACCACGAACTTGGCAGTCGATTTTCGGGAGTTTCAGGACGAAATAAATTGGACGGTGTTAATATTATCGTAGCCAGCGTTGAGATTGTCAGGAATTATGGAAAAAGGGGAGTTTTTGACCTGGTGCAAATTTAGACTGGTAGACCTCCCTCGTTATAGTTCGGTTTAATTAATTTGGCCTTTGTCCCTTTTTATATGCGAGACTTATTTTGGACCGGTAGATCATTTTCGGTTTTAAATTTGGGCCATCGGATCGTATTTAATATTTGAATGTTTATTTAACTTTTTCGAAATTCTCTCCCTTTCTCTCTCTCTCTCTCTCTCTCTCTCTCTCTCCGGTCACTCCCCCTTCGCACGTTCGGCCCCCCTCTCTCTCTCTCCTCTCTCCTTTCTGCCGCGTGCACAACTACACGCGTTTTTCCACCCCCTGTCAGACCTATCCGTTCCTCTCTCTCTCCCCCTTTTCTTTCTTTCCTTCTTTCTTTCTTTTCCTTTTTCTTTTATGTTCTTCTTCTCTTCTTCTTCTCCTTCGCTGGCTTGCCCCCGACGCCGCTGCTTTTGGCTTCTACTCCTGCTTGCTGCTCGCTCGATCACGTCTCGCCAGGGACCAGCCCAGTCACCGCCGCCGTCCGCCTTGCGCCGCCGTCGCCCGACCGAGCCGCGCCGCCGCTCGTCGCCCGCGACCGCCGCTCGTCGGCCCTGCCTGCGTTGTACGCGAGCAGCAGGTCGCCGCCGCGTCCGCCGCGATTCGACGCTGCCCAGCCGCTCGTCGGCCCTTCCCCCGTCGCCCGGCCACCCGAGACGCCGCCGTGCCACCTCCGGCCGCCGCGCGACCTCCTCTTCCCCTGTTTTTCTCTTCCTTGGCGCTTTCCCCTGTTTCGGCTCCCAGCTTCGCCGCCGCCGCGTGCCGCCGTTCCGGCCGCCGCCGCTCCGCCTCCGCCCCCCCAGTCATCCCCCCTCAGTCACCTCCGCCGCCCAGCTGCCCCTTGGCCGCCACCAGCCCCTCATTTCCCCTGCTTTTCCTCCCTCCCCGACGGGTGCTGCTTCTGCTTTCCTCTGCTCGCCCGAGCGCGTCGCCGCCGCTCGCCTCGCCAGCCTCCGCCGGGTCGCCGGCCAGCTCGTCAGGAGCCACCTCCGCCGCCTGGAACCCCCGTCGCTGAGCTCGTCCTTGCTCAGCTCCGCCCACCGCCAGGGACCAGCTCGCCGCTGCGACCGTCGCCCGTCCGGCCAAGCTCCGCCGCGCGCCGCCCCCCAGCCGGCCAGCCGGCCGCCTTCCCCGCTGAGCCACTTCCGAGCCCGCGCCTTGCTCGTACTGTCCATTTCCGAGCACTGTTCATCTGAGGCCCGTTACTGTTCACCGAGCACTGTTCACGCCCGTTACTGTTCATCGAGTACTGTTCACGGCCCGTACTGTTCATCCGTTACTGTTAATCCGGCCTGTCTTGAGCCCGTGCGGGTTTTTCTCCGGGTCAAAAATCTGGTAAGCGATATCCTAATCCCTATTTAGTATAATGGGTACTATTAGACATGTTTAGGGATTTATTTTGTTTAATTTAGTGATTAAATTAGAAATTAGATTAGTCGGTGAGAATACGATTAGTGCGTGAATTATATGGCGATTGGTAGATCAATTTATGATGATTATGTGGCTAGTTGTGGTACATTGATTGATTGTATTATGGTGGCGCGTGTGGATAAAAATTGGTGTTCGTATGTGACTAATTGGGATGTCGAAGGTGTGATCGGGTGTGACGGACTTGTGATGTGACCGGGATTGGCTTTGACTGGAACTGGTATGATGCTTTGATTTGGCAAATTGAGATGTGGCGAGTGTGTCTTGAATTTGGTTGGTGCGGTTTGTGAGAATGGCGAAATTGTGCTGTGGTGCATGTGCATGTGAAAAAGCCCGGATCGATCGGAGGGCTGCCAACCTGAGGCGTAGGTTACGCGGGTGTGGCGAATAAGGCATGACTAGACCTGAAGCGTAGGTTACGCAGGTCATTAGAAAGGAAAAGTGTCCTGAGGCGTGGTTACGCGGGACCGAGCCCGGCTTGATCTAAGGGCTGAGCCTGAGGCGCAGTAGCGCGGGCTGTGAAATTGGGCCTGAGGAGCAGTGGCGCGGGCAGTGTGAAAGGACCTGGGAGGTCGTGGAAAGTTGTTCGACCACGCATGCGAGTTGAGTGTGATTGAATTGATTGAACTAGTTGGACTGGCTGATTGAATGTGTGATTGAATTGGTTGGATTGATTGAGTGCCAGTGTGGTTGGCGTTTGATTAATTGTGATATGTTATTGAGTTAGTATTATTGTTCTGTCGCGATTTGACTGACGTGCAGAGTTAGTACGCGTTCTGATAGCAAAGGTAAGTACTTTGTTATGAGCTCGTTAAGTTGCTGGTTAGATTGTTTGTGCGACTTGTCTGGGTACGCATTGGCCTTTGTAGGGTTTAGGGTATTGCTTACTGAGACTCGTTCTCACGGTTATTATATAACCACTTTCAGATCCGCGACCGTGATCGATTTGGAGAAGCCGCCAGAGTACTACAGGGATTGAAGAATAGATCAAATTTACCCTGTCTTTTGAAGACCTTTTTGTAGAGGAGATAAGCTTGTCAACCACCGCTCCTTTTTGAAAAGCGTGGTTTGAAATTGATAGCTAGGTTATTGTTATGTAATTATTGTTTTGTGCTATCCTTTCGTCATATTTTATTGTCTGGGTTGTTTTATATTCGCTTTCGTTTACCTTTATCGTTGGGTGTTTCGTATGGGGTCGGCGACGCGTCCTGGGACGTCGCGTTCAATACGACCGATGGCGGGATGTCGCGAGCTCGGCGGGGTCCGGGGCATGACATCCCGGTTGATTTGGTATCAGAGCAAGGTCAGCTCGATCCAAGTTGGTCGAAACCTGGAGTGATAAGGAGCGATGACTTAAGGGTAGCCAGTTAGGGAGATCCGTATGCATGCGTACCTCAGACAGTGTGATTGTGATTGCTGAGTGATTTTTATGCAATGATATGTGAGATGCAGGTGCGTTAGGACTTGAAGTAAGTGCACGAACTCTGTTGGTTGTGATTGGGTATTGTTTGTAATTGGCTGCCTGCTTAATGAATTATTGTTGTGATTTGTTTCCTAGGGCTTTAAACTGGGATAGTTGACCTAAGTTTCTAATTCCTGTGTGGGATTATAGCAGGTGAGCTTTTGTGAGATTTAGTAAGATGAGTGGTCGAGGTCGAGGTAGAGGTCGAGGTCGAGGTCGAGGTCGCGTAGTCCCGCTAGCTGAACTAATGGGGGACCCCAGGGTGGATGAAATGTGGAGGGCGCTAGAGGATGCGGGAATATTATCGGGTAGTTAGAGGGGAGAACGAAGTGCTAATGTTGCCGTTGCAGCTGCCAGTGAGATAGTTGGGGATAATGGAGGTCAGGGGAATAATGTGATTGGTGGAAATCCTGGTCCAGTGCAAGTAAATGCGATCAGGCCAATGTCCAAGCTAGTAGAGCAGTTTCTGAGATTGAAACCCCCTAAGTTTGATGGGAAAGGCGATGCTGAGGCTGCCCCAAGATGGGTGGAAGAACTAGAAAAGGCTTTTGATGTGCTAGGGTGCACTGAGGAAGAAAAGGTAACACTAGCAGTCTACCAGCTTCAGAGCAATGCAAGTGATTGGTGGAGGGCCATCAGAGGTCAAGTATTCCCCATTGGTACTGCTCTGAACTGGGCCATCTTTACTGAGACCTTCAATGGTAAGTATTTTTCGGAAAGCGCCCGAGAGCAGAAACTAGCGGAATTTATGAGACTTCGCCAGGGTCAAATGTCGGTGGATCAGTATGAAGCTGAGTTCGCAAGGTTGTCCAAATTTGCCCCCAGAATGGTGGAAGACCCAACGAACAGAGCTAGGAGGTTCTGAGATGGGCTGAAACCGGACCTTCGTAGCCAGATGATCTCATTGAATTTGAAAGGCTATCATGAGATTTATGAGAGGGCCCAAGCAATCGAGCGAGATCAAACGGAACGGGCTACCGCTTCTGGCTCGCGGTATGCCCCGGCTAGGGACAACCGTCAACTTGGGAAAAGACCCATGACAGGAAATAGTCGTTTCGTCCCTCCCGCTAGGAGGAATATTGGGAAGCCAAACCGTTTTCCGAACGTCCCGTGTAGACTATGTGGAGGAAGGCACGGGAATGGACCTTGCCCGAATAGGGGTGGAGCATGTTTTACATGTGGCGGAAGGGGCCACCAGATGAGGGACTGTCCTAACAACAGGTAGGCCAGGTCACCTGCCCTACTACCACTGCCGCCCTGGAATGGAAATCAAATTGGAGCCACTTAGCCGGCCAGTCAGAATAGGCCGCCGGCCCAAGGACGGGTGTATGCAATGGCAAGGAGGGAAGTTGAGGACGCGCCTGGCGTGGTCACAGGTATGGTCTCTCTCTGTGATCATGCTGCATATGCCTTATTTGATCCGGGGGCGTCGCATTCGTTTATATCTGATCAGTTCGTTAAATTAACTGGGATTAAGCCAAAGCTGCTTGACGTTATGCTGTGTGTGACTACTCCGTTGAATGATAAAGTGCTGATTGAGTTTGGATGTCTTAATTGTAAGATAGTGATTAGCGGTAGGGAAGGAAGAATAGATTTGGCAGTCTTATCTATGCATGACTTTGATGTGATTGTTGGGATGGACTGGCTAGTCCAATAGAGAGCTGTTGTGGATTGTAGTAGCAGGGTGATCCAATTTAATCCGGTTGGATATCCTAGATTTGAGTTTATGGGAAATCGAGGAGGAACCTCGATTCCTTGGATTTCGTCGCTCGAGGTAACAAAATTGCTGGACGAAGGGTGTCAAGGGTTTTTGGCAAATGTAGTTGATTCGACGGCTAGAGAGCCGAGGCTAGAAGACATAGCCGTGGTGTGCAACTTTCCCGATGTCTTTCCTCAGGAATTGCTGGGACTGCCACCTGATAGAGAAGTGGAGTTCGTGATTGAGTTAGCTCTAGGGACAGAACCGATTTCAAAAGCACCCTATAGGATGTCACTGTCTGAATTAAAAGAATTGAAGGTCCAAATGCAGGAGTTGCTAGATAAAGGCTTTATCCGCCCGAGTGCGTCTCCATGGGGAGCACCGGTGTTATTCGTGAGAAAGAAAAATGGGTCCTTGAGGTTGTGCATAGATTACAGACAGTTAAATCAGGTGACCATTAAGAATAAGTACCCCCTACCAAGGATTGATGACCTGTTTGATCAGTTGCAAGGAGCATCGATATTTTCAAAGATCGACCTGAGAACGGGGTACCATCAATTGAGAATAAAAAAGGAGGACATACCAAAAACGGCATTCAGGACAAGATATGGGCACTACGAGTTTACAGTAATGCCGTTTGGATTGACGAATGCCCCGGCAGCCTTTATGGATTTGATGAATAGGGTATTCAAGGAATTTCTGGATCAGTTTGTAATCGTGTTCATAGACGATATTCTTGTATATTCGAAGAGTTCTGCCGAGCACGAGTTACATTTGGAAAAAGTTTTGCAGACTCTAAGAGAACATGCGCTCTATGCTAAGTTCAGCAAGTGTGAATTCTGGCTTCATCGAGTGGCATTCTTAGGACATGTGGTATCCGGAGAAGGAATTGCAGTGGATCCGGTAAAGATTGAAGCCGTTGTGAATTGGCCAAGGCCGACAACAGTTACCGAGGTTCGGAGCTTCTTGGGTATAGCAGGTTATTACAGACGTTTCGTGGAAGGGTTTTCGGCATTAGCGATGCCAATGATGCGGTTACTAAAGAAAGAAACGAGGTTTGAATGGACAGATAAGTGCGAAAGGAGTTTTCAGGAGTTGAAACAGAGGTTGACAACCGCACTAGTGTTGACAATCCCGTCAGGTTCGGGAGGATATGAGATTTATAGTGACGCATCGCTAAGAGGATTGAGATGCGTACTAATGCAACATGGAAGAGTAGTGGCGTACGCATCGCGACAATTGAGACCGCACGAGCTAAATTATCCGACTCACGATTTGGAGTTAGCCGCGATTATTTTCGCCCTTAAAATTTGGAGGCATTATTTATGTGGAGAAAGATTCCAGATTTACACGGATCATCAGAGTCTCAAGTACTTATTTTCGCAGAAGGAACTGAATATGAGGTAGAGGCGTTGGATGGAATTGCTGAAGGATTATGATTGTGACATATTGTATCACCCCGGAAAGGCCAACCGGGTAGCGGATGCCTTGAGCAGGAAATCGAGCATCGCGCAATTGTTGGTTAAAGAGTGGATTTTATTGGAAGGAGCGCGAGACTCGGAATTTAAGTTCGAGGTAGGACATCTCTCCAGTATGATGGCGACATTAAGGATTGAGCCGGAAGTGCAAGCCAAGATCAAGGCATTGCAATCTATGGACCTTGAGATTCAGAAAATTGTGAGTATGGATGACACTAAGAGGAAACCGGATTTCCAAGTGTCTGAGGAGGGAATTCTTAAGTTTCGAGGACGTTTGTGCGTGCCCGATGATTTGGAACTTAAGGAAGAGATTTTGTCAGAGGCTCATAGGAGCAATTACAGTATCCATCCGGGCAGCACTAAGATGTACCAGAACCTCCGTCAGCACTATTGGTTGAATGGCATGAAAGTGGATGTGGCCAAGCATGTGGCCAAGTGTTTGACGTGCCAACAAGTGAAGGCACAACATTGTAAACCTGGTGGAATGTTGCAGCCGTTAGAAATCTCAGAGTGGAAATGGGAGCACATCACAATGGACTTTATAACGGGACTGCCAAGAAGCCAGAGGGGACATGACTCTATTTGGGTAATAGTAGACAGATTAACTAAGTCAGTGCACTTCCTGGCGGTGCGAAAGGACTTCGAGCTAGAAAGGCTGGCAGAATTATATGTGCGTCAGATAATTCGTCTTCATGGAGTACCGATATCGATCACTTCGGACCGTGATCCCCGGTTTACTGCGAACTTTTGGAAAAGTCTGCAATCAGCCATGGGAACTAAGTTGCAATTCAGTACAGCCTATCATCCGCAGACAGATGGCTAGTCTGAAAGGACTATTCAGACTTTGGAGGATATGCTGAGAGCGTGTGTGCTAGACTTTCAGGGCAAGTGGGAAGAACAGTTACATTTGGTGGAATTTGCCTACAATAACAGTTTTCAGCAGAGTATCAGAATGGCACCATTTGAAGCATTATATGGCAGGGCTTGCAGAACACCGTTGTGTTAGGATGAGGTAGGAGAAAGAAGTATCTCGGGTCCAGAGTTGGTTCAACAGTCAGTCGAGACGGTCAAGGTTATTCGGGACAGACTTAAAACCGCTCAGAGCCGCCAAAAGAATTATGCGGACCGGAGGCGTAGGCCGTTAGAATTCCAAGTGGGGGACCACGTCTTCCTCAAGGTGTCACTAATGAGAGGATTGTCGCGGTTTGGCAAGAAAGGAAAATTGAGCCCGAGGTACGTAGGTCCATTTGAAGTCTTAGAGAGAATTGGTACTTTGGCCTATCGCCTTGCGCTACCGCCAAATTTATCTCACGTCCATAATGTATTCCACGTGTCTATGCTAAGGAAATATGAGCCGGACCCGATACATGTGCTAAATTATGAAGAAGTAGATGTAGACGACAGAGTGTCGTACTTGGAAAAGCCAGTTAGAATCGAGGATAGAATGGAACGGGTATTGCGAAACAAGACAATTCCGATGGTAAAAGTGATTTGGGAACATCATGGGACTGAAGGTGCGACATGGGAAAGTGAAGAATCAATGCGACGCCAATACCCCCTTTTGTTTGAATGATTGGGTAGGGTTGTAAATTTCGAGGACGAAATTTTTGTAAGGGGGAAGAGTTTTGACATTCCAAATTTTGGCCTATTTTGGGGTTTATAAAACGTGTAATTCGTTAGTGTGCTTATAGTAAAATCTCGCCCGGGAACTGATCACTCCCGGTTATTATTTTAAATTTGAGATTTCGCTAGAATCGCATTCGATCGAATTTTGCCGTTATTTAGACTACGAACTTGGCAGTCGATTTTCGGGAGTTTCAGGATGAAATAAATTGGACGGTGCCAATATTATCGTAGCCAGCGTTGAGATTGTCAGGAATTATGGAAAAAGGGGAGTTTTTGACCTGGTGCAAATTTGGACTGGTAGACCTCCCTCGTTATAGTTCGGTTTAATTAATTTGGCCTTTGTCCCTTTTTATATGCGAGGCTTATTTTGGACCGGTAGATCATTTTCGGTTTTAAATTTGGGCCATCGGATCGCATTTAATATTTGAATGTTTATTTAACTTTTTCGAAATTCTCTCCCTCTCTCTCTCTCTCTCTCTCTCTCTCCGGTCACTCCCCCTTCACACGTTCAGCCGCCCTCTCTCTCTCCTCTCTCCTCTCTGCCGCGTGCACAACTACACGCGTTTTTCCACCCCCTGTCAGACCTATCCGTTCCTCTCTCTCTCCCCCTTTTCTTTCTTTCCTTCTTTCTTTCTTTTCCTTTTTCTTTTCTGTTCTTCTTCTCTTCTTCTTCTCCTTCGCTGGCTTGCCCCCGACGCTGCTGCTTTTGGCTTCTACTCCTGCTTGCTGCTCGCTCGATCACGTCTCGCCAGGGACCAGCCCAGCCACCGCCGCCGTCCGCCTTGCGCCGCCGTCGCCCGACCGAGCCGCGCCGCCGCTCGTCGCCCGCGACCGCCGCTCGTCGGCCCTGCCCACGTTGTACGCGAGCAGAAGGTCGCCGCCGCGTCCGCCGCGATTCGACGCTGCCCAGCCGCTCGTCGGCCCTTCCCCTGTCGCCCGGCCACCCGAGACGCCGCCGTGCCACCTCCGGCCGCCGCGCGACCTCTTCCCCTGTTTTTCTCTTCCTCGGCGCTTTCCCCTGTTTCGGCTCCCAGCTTCGTCGCCGTCGGGTGCCGCCGTTCCGGCCGCCACCGCTCCGCCTCCGCCCCCCCAGTCATCCCCCCTCAGTCACCTCCGCCGCCCAGCTGCCCCTTGGCCGCCACCAGCCCCTCCTTTCCCCTGCTTTTCCTCCCTCCCCGACGGGTGCTGCTTCTGCTTTCCTCTGCTCGCCCGAGCGCGTCGCCGCCGCTCGCCTCGCCAGCCTCCGCCGGGTCGCCGGCCAGCTCGTCAGGAGCCACCTCCGCCGCCTGGAACCCCCGTCGCTGAGCTCGTCCTTGCTCAGCTCCGCCCACCGCCAGGGACCAGCTCGCCGCTGCGACCGCCGCCCGTCCGGCCAAGCTCCGCCCCCCAGTCGGCCAGCCGGCCGCCTGCCCCGCTGAGCCGCTTCCGAGCCCGCGCCTTGCTCGTACTGTCCATTTCCGAGCACTGCTCATCCGGGGCCCGTTACTGTTCATCCGACACTGTTCACGGCCCGTTACTGTTCACGCCAGTTACTGTTCACCGAGTACTATTCACGGCCCGTACTGTTCATCCGTTACTATTAATCCGGCCCGTCTTGAGCCCGTGCGGGTTTTTCTCCGGGCCAAAAATCTGGTAAGCGATATCCTAATCCCTATTTAGTATAATGGGTACTATTAGACATGTTTAGGGATTTATTTTGTTTAATTTAGTGATTAAATTAGAAATTAGATTAGTCGGTGAGAATACGATTAGTGCGTGAATTATATGGCGATTGGTAGATCAATTTATGATGATTATGTGGCTAGTTGTGGTACATTGATTGATTGTATTATGGTGGCGCGTGTGGATAAAAATTGGTGTTCGTATGTGACTAATTGGGATGTCGAAGGTGTGATCGGGTGTGACGGACTTGTGATGTGACCGGGATTGGCTTTGACTGGAACTGGTATGATGCTTTGATTTGGCAAATTGAGATGTGGCGAGTGTGTCTTGAATTTGGTTGGTGCGATTTGTGAGAATGGCGAAATTGTGCTGTGGTGCATGTGCATGTGAAAAAGCCCGGATCGATCGGAGGGCTGCCAACCTGAGGCGTAGGTTATGCGGGTGTGGCGAATAAGGCATGACTAGACCTGAAGCGTAGGTTACGCGGGTCATTGGAAAGGAAAAGTGTCCTGAGGCGTGGTTACGCGGGACCGAGCCCGGCTTGATCTAAGGGCTGAGCCTGAGGCGCAGTAGCGCGGGCTGTGAAATTGGGCCTGAGGAGCAGTGGCGCGGGCAGTGTGAAAGGACCTGGGAGGTCGTGGAAAGTTGTTCGACCACGCATGCGAGTTGAGTGTGATTGAATTGATTGAACTAGTTGGACTGGCTGATTGAATGTGTGATTGAATTGGTTGGATTGATTGAGTGCCAGTGTGGTTGGCGTTTGATTAATTGTGATATGTTATTGAGTTAGTATTATTGTTCTGTCGCGATTTGACTGACGTGCAGAGTTAGTACGCGTTCTGATAGCAAAGGTAAGTACTTTGTTATGAGCTCGTTAAGTTGCTGGTTAGATTGTTTGTGCGACTTGTCTGGGTACGCATTGGCCTTTGTAGGGTTTAGGGTATTGCTTACTGAGACTCGTTCTCACGGTTATTATATAACCACTTTCAGATCCGCGACCGTGATCGATTTGGAGAAGCCGCCAGAGTACTACAGGGATTGAAGAATAGATCAAATTTACCCTGTCTTTTGAAGACCTTTTTGTAGAGGAGATAAGCTTGTCAACCACCGCCCCTTTTTGAAAAGCGTGGTTTGAAATTGATAGCTAGGTTATTGTTATGTAATTATTGTTTTGTGCTATCCTTTCGTCATATTTTATTGTCTGGGTTGTTTTATATTCGCTTTCGTTTACCTTTATCGTTGGGTGTTTCGTATGGGGTCGGCGACGCGTCCTGGGACGTCGCGTTCAATACGACCGATGGCGGGATGTCGCGGGCTCGGCGGGGTCCGGGGCGTGACAAAATTGGCTGCCGCCGGACTACGGGGGCCATGTTCTTTGTCCGGCCCCTCCTATGGTCTTGGCCTCCAACTGTTTTGTATTCCTTGGCGGTCGCTCCTTCGCCAACCATGGCGTTGGCACCCTCATGATTGCCTCTATCTATGTCACTGAGATCTCTCCTGTCTTCTCCCATGGCTTCTACTTCTACTTCCCCGATGTACTCACTCATTTTCTTTTCTTTTTTTCCTAATTTCGTGGCATCTTTTTCACTTTTTTTATTTGTCATCAATTTTTATCATTTTGATGTTGAACTTGCATTATCATATATCATACGTCCTTTCCTCATTCAGGTGTTCATCACCACTAGCACCCTTCTCGGCAATCTCTTCAGCTATTACTTTTTTGAGCTCCGCCTCTACTTTGGGTTGCGTGTCATGCTTCTCGTGGGAGCAATCCCTTTGGTTGGGTTTCTCTTTGGAGTTCCTGGAATCCTCCAGTGGCTCATCATGCAAGGCCACCTAGGCCATGCGAAGTGCATCCTCGCCAAGATCTCCAATTCCAAGGAGGAGGTCATTCTCTGGCTTGCCGATATCAAGAAGGCTATCGGCATACCTAGGAGTCAAACGATGACGTTGTCACGAACACCAGTTAGGTCATACGTTTCTTTTCCCATATTACATGTGTATTGCACATATATAACACATATGTTGCACATGTGTTACTTAATTTTAGATATCATTTACTTTTTCTTCTTTTTTTAGCCAAGCAAGTTAATTTTGGATAGTGTCCATTGCACTTGTTATTCCTCATCATTCTTGATGCACCCAGGGGGCCGGTAGACCCGTTATACAAGTAGACGAACCTATGGGCTCAAAGTCAACGATCTCGAATCGAGCTTAAATTTGGTCGGCTGAAGCGAAATGGTGTGCTGATCAATACTCACACCGTTGGCCGTGACTACGATGGATTTTCGCAATTTGGGATCATTTAGATGGTTTTTCTATTATTTTAGTATTTTTTATGGGTTAATTTAGTAAATGACAGTTTTGTAATTTTACGTTTTGATGTTTACTAATCCTAGTAGGGTTAGGTCTGGGGGTATATAATTTTATTTTAAGGTTTCGTTTGATTAAACTTTGGATATTTTGATTGTTAATTGATTGAGAGAACAGTTCGTTCCTCGTTATCATTTCGATTATTCTGTTTAACCTAATTTCTTTTGCGTTTCGGCATCAATTGGTATTAGAGCACAGGTTGCTTGAATCAATGGCTGAACAAAATCGCGGTCGTGGACGGTGGGCTCATGGAGGCAGGAGGCATGGAGGTGTTCCTGAAGTAGACGACCAACTGCGTCTAAGAGATCTGTGAGACGTAGAAATTGAAGAACAAATAAGACGAATCCAGGATTTGGAGCGACAACTTGCGGAGGCAAGGTTGGGCGTTCAATCCGAAGAAGAAGCAGAATCTGAGGATCCATCCGATGATGAAGAGGAGGACGTAAACCCTTTTGGGGTTCTGAACCAGGGGCGAAATCGAGGAGTAGGATATGGAAATCAGCGTTCTTCGCAAATTTTCGAGATGAAGATCGAGATTCCCGAGTTTAATGGTAAGGCTCATCCTGATGAGTTTATTGATTGGTTACATATAGTAGAGAGGATCTTTGATATTAAGGATCTGATTGAAGAGCAGAAAGTTAAATTAGTGGCTATTAGGCTACGAAAAGATGCCTCGATATGATGGGAGCATGTTAAAAGGTAGCGTGCTAGAGAGGGGAAATCAAAAGTAAACCGCTGGGATAAGATGAAAAAATTATTGCAAAAGAAATTTTTACCTACTCATTATAGGTAGGAGGCATTTATTGAGTATCACAACATTAAGCAGCGAGATTTAACGGTTGAGCAATATACTGAGGAGTTTGATCGTTTGCGGATACGTTGTGATGTGGCTGAGGAAGACGAGTAAACAATTGCTCGATATTTGACAGGCTTGCGGTATGAAATTTCTGATGTTGTCCAATTACAGCAATATTGGACCTATGAGGATGTGTGCAGGTTGACCTTGAAAGTGGAAAGTCAGTGTAAAAGGAAGAACGTGACTTTCAAATTTCAGAATTGTTGGTCAGGCAAAGAATCCCAAGAAAAAGCGGGAACATTTGCAGCAAATTTGACACCCATTGCAGTTAAGGATGCGAGTTCTAAACCTGCATCCAAGGAGGGGCAGAGTAGTGTTGGAACTAGCAGGGGAGAAACTGCAGTCAAGCGGTGTTTCAAGTGTCAGGGATTCGAGCATTTTGCTGCTGATTGTCTGAACCGATAGATTGTGATGCTTGTTAATAATTCAATCTTTGATGAAGGTCCAGTTTATGATGAATCTAAAGGCGAAGAAGAGGATGCGGATGCAGATAGGAAGGAATTATCTATACTGATTCTGGTGAGTCCCTAGTCGTTAGAAGAATATTAAATGTTGCTGTAGCGAATGATGAATCGTGGCTTAGAAAAGAGGTCGCGGCGAGGCGGATATCCGAGGCCAATACGTGCAGAGAATTGGTTCTTGCGAATGAGAAAATTCCTGAAATGTCGAAGCGGGATGAGGGATTGATCAATACTAAGCAGCTTGCCCGCCATAGGCGATCCAAAGGAGGAGTTAAGATCATTGTTGAGAATGGGGAAACCAAAAGAGATGCATCACGTGGCAAACTTGATACACTCATTTTGCCTGATGTTAATAGAGTTCAAGAAGCGCTCAAATCTAGTTCTTTGGAGCTGAGAGCAGCGGTCGTGGACCCACTTCCTGATGCAATCCGATTGGCTGACTCCCTTGTGCATGACGCCGCCAGATCATCTACGAATTTTGAATGTGCAGAAGCACAGATTAGAGAAGATGTCGATGCATCCTATGCCTCCGCCGACCAGAATGCTGGGCCTATCCTAGGTGGTGAAGTAAATCATGTTAACCGGTCAACCAACCATTGGAATAACTAGTGTAGACCTAGTTTGTTTGAAAGGAATAGCTCTGCTCGTACCTATGAGTTGGACAATTCAATAGACGGCTCACCTGAAGGACCTTCGGGTTACTCAGATAGGCTTCTCTTACCCAGCCTAAGAAGAAGCGCTGTTTCTCCATTAAGGAAGCCATTGACTCGGAGTTCAAAAGTTTCTGGAAGGAGAAAAGTAAAGAGATGGAGTTTGATTGGAGATAATCCGCGACAGTGAGACTTGGCATTGCCTCAGGTAGAATTTGCATATAATAGATCTGAGAACCGAACTACTGGCAAGACTCCTTTTGAGGTGGTTTATGGGCGTAATCCAATTACTCCATTAAATTTCACACCGATACCAGTTCTCAAGCAATTTAGTTCGGAAGCTGAAGAACATGCAAAGCATATCAAAGAGCTGTATTCCCAGATCCATAATCAGATCAACAGGCAGAACATGAAGTATAGGTAGCGTGTGGATATATGCAGGAAAAGAGTCGTCTTCAAGAAAAGTGATCTAGTTTGGATTCACCTTAGGAAAGAACGATTTCTAGCGGGTAGGTTTGACAAGCTTCAACCTAAAGCTGATTGGCCCTTTAGAGTTTTGGAGCGAATTAGTGACAATGCTTACAAGATCGAATTGCCAGGTAAGTATAATGTATCCAGAACTTTTAATGTAGCCGATTTGTCACCTTATTACGCTGAAGAGGAAGAAGATCCTGAGGAGATTGACGACAAAGAAGGCGAAGCAGATTCGATGACGAATCTTTCTCTAGCAGGGGAGGATGATGCACCTAGGGGGCTGGTGGACCCGTTATGCGACTAGACGAACCGACGGGCTCGAAGTCAACGATCTCGGATTAAGCTAAAATTTGGTCGGTTGAAGCGAAACGGTGTGCTAATCAATACTCACACCGTTGGCTATGACTACGATGGATTTTCGTGATTCGAGGTCGTTTAGATGAGTTTTTCTATTTTTTTAGTATTTTTTTATGGGTTAATTTAGTAAAGGGCAGTTTCGTAATTTTACGTTTTGATGTTTACTAATCCTAATAGGGTTAGGTTTGGGGGTATATGAGCTTGTTTTAGGGTTTCATTTGATTAGACTTTGGATATTTTGATTTGATAATCATACTTGGAGGATGAATTGTTCTTCTGTCGAATTTTCTTGTTCAGTCAATCTTTCTATTGCGTTTCGGCATCAATTGGTGATTGATGCCGAAGCGCGAAAGAAATTAAGCTAAACAGTAGAATCGAAACGATAATGAGGAACAAACTGTTCTCTCAATTGATTAACAATCAAAATATTCAAAGTCCACTCAAACGAAACCCTAAAATAAGCTTATATATCCCTAAACCGAATCCTACTAGGATTAGTAAACATCAAAACGTAAAATCACGAAACTGCCCTTTACTAAATTAATCCATAAAAAATATTAAATAATAGAAAAACCCATTTAAACGATCTCGAATTGTGAAAATCCATCGTTAATCACAGCTAATAGCTATGAGTATTGATCAGCATGCTGTTTTGCTTCAACTGACCAAATTTGAGTTCAATCCGAGATCGTTGACTTCGAGCCTGTCGGTTTGTTTTATCGCATAACAGGTCCATCGGTCTCCCTAGGTGCATCATCCTCTCCTGCTAGAGAAAGATTCGTCCTCGAATCTACTTCGCCTTCATTGTCGTCAATCTCTTCAGGATCTTCTTCTTTTTCAGCGTAGTAAGGTAATGAATCTGCTACATTAAAAGTTCCAGATACATTATACTTACCCGGCAAATCGATCTTGTAAGTATTGTCACTAATTCGTTTCAAAACTCTGAAGGTCCATCAGCTTTGATACCAATTGATGCCGAAGCGTGAAAGAAATTAGGCTAAACAGAAGAATCGAAACGATAACGAGGAACAAACTGTTCTCTCAATCGATTAACAATAAAAATATCCAAAGTTTGATCAAACGAAATCCTAAAATAAGCTTCTATACTCCCAAACGTAAACCTACTAGGATTAATAAACATAAAAACGCAAGATTACGAAACTGCCCTTTATTAAATTAACCCATAAAAATACTAAAATAATAAAAAAACCCATCTAAACGATTCCGAATCGCGAAAATCCATCGTTAATCACGGCCAACAGCAGTGAGTATTGATTAGCACGCCGTTTCGCTTCAGCCGACTAAATTTGAGCTCAATCCGAGATTGTTAACTTCGAGCCCGTCGGCTCATCTAGTCGCACAACGGGGTTCGCCGGTCCCCTAGATGCATCAATTCTTATCTTATAATCATATATATTTAGAAATAATTTCACAAACTAAGGGAGTAAAATAGGGCATGATTTTTTTTTTATATTTTTATGTTTTCAATTTATTATATACGGTTACGATTTATATGCGAACATTATAATGATAAATAATATTTCCTTATAATTCTTTTTGAATTTTGGCAGATCAAATAGTGATAAGCAGTGCAGTGGCACATATAAAGGGGATGTGAAGATATTTGATGTGCATGTTGAGTTCGTGATGCGATCCTCAATATGTTCACATTTCTCGGGTTGGTGATGGCGAGATTGACCTCTTATCGGATCGACCGCCGCTGGATGATTGTTATGGCGGGGGCCATGTTCTTCATCGGGCCCCTCCATATGGGCTTGGCCCCCAACTATGATGTCTTCTTGGTTGGCCGCTCCTTCGCCTGCCTTGGCGTTGCCTGCACCCTCCCAATTCCCCCGTCTATGTCACTAATGTCCCTTGCCTCCGGCTTCTAAATCTACTTCTCTGCTGTACTCACTCATTTTCCTTTCTTTTTTTCCTAATTTTGTGGCATCTTTTTCAGTTTTTTTATTTATCATCAATTTTTGTCTTTTTCATGTTGAACTTCCATTATCATATATCATACATTCTTTTCGTGGTTGAGGTGTTCATCAACATTCGCGTCCTATACAGCAATCTGTCTAACTATTACTTCTCCAAGCTTCGACTCTACTTTGGGTAGCGTGTCATGCCTATCACGGGAGCAATCCGTTCGGTTTGGCTTGTCTTTGGAGTTCTCACCACGACGAAATCCCCTGGTTGCTCATTATGCAGGCCGTGCTCTAGCTTGCCGATATCAAGAAGGCTACCGGCATACCTGAGGAGTGCAACATTGTCACGAACGTCATACATTTCTTTTCCCATATTGCACGTGTATTGCATGTGCTACTTAATTTCAGATATCATCCACTTTTTTTATCCATTTTTATAGCCAAGTAAGTTAATTTTGGATAGTGTCCATCGCACTTATTATTTCCCATCATTCTTATCTTATAATCATATATATTTGAAAAATGAATTCACAGGAAAAGGGAGGAAAATAGGGCACATAATTTTTTTTATTTTTATTCAATTTCTTTTTCTTCCTTTTTTTGGTTAAAATTTGTGAATAATGGTGATACGAATGGCATTTAATTATTATGTTCGTTATATTTCTTTTCATTTAATTTTTATACTATTTATTATATTTATTAATGTAAAATGTACTAGAAGAAAGCAAATTTAAAGTGTTTTTCCCATCGGTTTAAGATGGTACCTCAATTTGGAGAACACATTACATATGGATGTTTGCAATTATTTAACATATCTTTTGTTTTTGATAAAGAAACATTTTCCAGTACCGAATCTCTTTTTTTTAATACTCAAGTTTAATAGCATAATCATAAATTGCCCGCACACCGTGCTTGGTTTATACTACCTTTCGAAAAGATAGAACGATAATAATGTTGCCAAAGGAAATTTCTGCTAATTAATAATTGATTGGTCGGAATCTCAAATGTTTACAACACCGTGTTTGGTTTTATAGCATATCACGAATATTGCATGCGTTATGGGCTGGGTAATCTAGCATTAAAGAAACTCGTAAAAGTTCTGAATCACTATTAAATACAAATGAGGCAAGGGACCCTATATATGCACTAACCCCCCTATAAAAAATTATAGGTAAAGATTTCATCTCTTTATCTACCAACTACTTCCATTAATTATGAGTATACTCTAAAAAACGTGCATTTTCTATATTGCCGTCAATAATATTCTTGAATTTTCAAGAACCCTACATCCTCATAAGCTTCAAGGCTCTCTCGGTTATCTTGATCATTCGTGCTTCATTGTGCCTTGAAAACTTCTAGATTGGGACATATGCCTATCAAGCTTCATTTACAAAAGGGTTAATACCATAAAAAACCCTAAACTGGTATAGTTGTGACAATTTTACCTAAAATTATTTTTTTGACCACAAAAAACCCCAAACTGGTACAATTGTGATAAATTTACCCCGAACTATTTTTTTAACTACCAAAAACCCCGAACTGGTATACTTGTGACAATTTTACCCTAACTAATCTTTTAACATTATTTTTTTTCGAATTTTTTTATTAATTTTTTTTCTTAATATTCTTCATCTTCAACCTTTGGCCGGTCGCCGGATCGGCGACCGGTCAGAGGCAGAAGCCGGCGAGGTCGACCTTGCCGGCAGCTGGCAAGGGTTCGCCGGCAGGGTTGAGCCCTTGCCAAATTTGGCGAGGCTCGACCTCGCCTAGCACCGGTGCTGGGAGAGGCCAACCTCGTCGGCGCTGGACGAGGTCGACCTCGCCATATTTGGCGAGGGCTCGGCCCTGTTGGCTGCTAGCGAGGTTGGCCTCGCGAGCCTCGCCAGTGGCCGGTAGGGTCGAGCCCTCACCAGATCTGGCGAGGCTAGACCTTATTGGTGTTGGGTAAGGTCGAGCCTTGCCAGATCTGGCGAGGGCTCGGCCCTGCTGGCGTGCCCTTGCCAGCGGTCGGCGAGGTTGAGCTTTGCCCTGCAATGGTAAGGTCAGCCTCGCTAGCGGCCGGTGCGGCCGACCTTGCCGGTTTTCGCCTCTAGCTAGTCGCTGGACCGGCGACAGGCTAAAAGTTGAAGATGAAGAATATTAAGAAAAAAATAGAAAATAAAAAAAATTAATAAAAAAATAGAAAAAATAAAAATAATATTAAAAAATTAGTTGGGGTAAAATTATCACAAGTATACCAGTTCAGAATTTTTGATGGTCAAATAAATAGCTCGGAGTAAATTTGTCACAAGTGTATCAGTTTGGGGTTTTTTTTGGTCAAAAAAATAGTTTAGGTTAAAATTGTCACAACTGTACCGATTTAAGATTTTTCGTAGTATTAACCCTTTACAAAACCGCCTTAATAAAAGCTTTTCCTTTTTAAACTGTCAAAAAGGTACATCACATTGTAATCAAACTGTTAAGAAAGATTGTTAAGATACACGTGTGAGTTGTGTTAGAGAAGTCCCATATCGGATAATTGATGTGGTGTTGAGCAGTTAATATATCCTTGTTGGCCCATAACTCATTGGCTTATGCTTTTGAGTGAAAGTCGATCAAACTGGATATGTTGACGCTTTCGGACTTGGGCTCCTTCTTGGCAATCTCCCCTAATGAAGGTATGCCAATGTCTTGGTACCAGAAGCTATGAAGATTTATATGAAGTTACCTCCTTATCTCGGCCGAATCATAAGCGTACTTAATTCTCTTTTTCTTCCATCTTTAACTGGTCCAAAATGTCAAAAATTGGAGCAATGTAGAATATTTGAAGGTAAATAAAGGGTCAAGGGAAAAAAATGAACTACTGCATTTTCGAGCTTCTTTCCTAGCAGGCTGTGCATCTGTTTCTGCAGGTTGCTCATTATCAAGTGTAGCTATATTATCGGAATTGAGCAAAGCAGGAGCCAGTGATAGATTGCACCTCATCAAGTGTAGCTGTATTATTGGAATTGAGCAAAGCAGGAGCCAGTGATAGATTGCACCGGAGATTTGTCATCATGCTTGAGGAACTGGGTAACCTTGAAAGTAATCTTCCCTCTCTTGAAAGCTCGAGAAGCAATTGTAAGTTGTAACCCAAAAGAGGTAATGTATCACTTATTCGTGGAAGAATGAGCATGTCATTGCTGTCATTTATGGCAAGGTTGGCTGGTGGAATTCCTACCAGATCTTAAGCAACTCTCCCAAACGTGATGAACTCTGTGGATGCAGTCTCATCTTCTGCTATTATATTCAGCTTGGACCGATGTCGTGTTGAACACAAACGACTGTTAATTATTACTTTTCATCTTTAGTAGCAAGGACTGTGCAGGATACGGAATGTCATAACCAAAGGATAGGAGCTAGGTTAGTAATACCACATTGGTTACACCAGACATTGGTGCCATAACTTTGAAAGGATTCTTTGCATTTGGAGCATGTTTTTATACCACCATCCTATTGTTGTGTCGATAACCTTGATCTTTGCCCGGCATTTGAATTAGATATTCTCAAGTAGAGATAAGAATTGGAGTACGTTTAAGCAATTGAAAAGATGATGGATATGAAAAATTAACATAGTTCGTGAAGGGAGCAGGGAAACAAAAGGATTGACGGTGACCAATGCCTTCAACTGGATCTTTGTTTCTATTTCTCGTGAACATAGTTCTCATTTGGCTTTATGGCTTGGATCATAAGAAATCCTTGCATCGTATGTGAAATTTGAGTGGTGGTACTAGAATCAATCCACTAGGTATTATGAAGAACTTTCAGTAAAGTTTGATTCAAAATATACTAAAGTACAAAACTTATCTTCCTTTTTGTGACACTCAATAAGATTATGTTCCTTTTTGTGGATTTGAAAAGTCTTAGAAGAGTCATTCATGTTATGTGATCATTTCTTCTTGCTCTTTCCAACTTTATTTTGAAATTCTTTTCAGCTTCTGAATGACTAAAGAGATGAACAGAATGAGCCTTTTGATTCTTTATCCTCGTTTCCTCTTGAATAAGCATACTAGCCAATTCATTTACATTCCACTTATTCTTTATAATATTATAATTCATTTGAAATGACCCATATAATTCATGAGACAAGTATGCACTGTACTAGAGAGTACACACATCCACATCGATTCCCAAAATCCTTAATTTCGCTGCTTAGTACGTCATCTCAAGTACATGTTCATGAATGGTATGTGAATTACCATATTTCATGGTGGAAAAAGTGCTCATTAATGTGCCACTAAGTGACTTATCAACAGTTTGAAAACGTTCTTCCACAAATTTTATAAATTTCTTACCACTGTTAGTTTTGGGAAGAGTAGTCTTTAGGTTGTTTGCAACTATCATTCGCGTAAACATTAAGCCTAATCTATCGATCTTTCCCAAGCTTTATGGAAAGATCTTTCACTATCGCTACTCACATCAGTGACAGCAGCCGCTTCTTCAACTTTAAATGCTAAATCAAGATCCAAGACACCTAAGTAAAACTGGACTTGTTCACACCAATCAAAGAAATTCATTCCAATGAATAAAGGTACAGACGAAGCAGGTGAATGAAAAGAAACATGTACTAATATTGCAAATATGCATGAAAACACTTATACATTAATGCTTTAAGAATATCACATAATTTGATTCAAATGAAGTAGTGCACGTATATCATGGTTCTCTTTTATGTGATCCCACAATATACAAACATACATTAAACCATAACGATGCTACTAACTTTTATTTGGTAATTATAAATACATCTCTTTAAAATTTATTTGCTATCTATACCAATAAATCTAACAAAGATGGTGCCGAATGCCTCATTAAGTAAGATTAATAATGTCTATATAACTTTTATAGTTTCACTAACCATGAACGTCAATGGGGGCAAAAAAAAATAAAATCAAGATTAGTTCTGAAAAATAAAGCAGAGTAATTTCTCATATTGACCACAGTTGCCATGGTAAGTGAACTAGTGGCTCCTAATTATTTCAAATATTGCTCTAGGATTACAAATTGTAACAAATATAATTACATATATAAATTAATTACAATTTACTCGGAGAAAAATTTGAATCGTCTATCTACATATAATAAGTATTTGATTAATTACAGACATATACAAGACGATTTCTTACAACTGACCGTATAAAGTATTTTCCCTGTAGAGATAGATCGTAGATAGCATGAGAATTCTCGGATTATCATTATCCAGTAACTTGGGTCCATCACACTTGGAACTATTTTTACGTCATATCTTTCCTCAGTTCCTACCTTAATTAGGAGTCACGCTCTTAAACACTGCAGAAGACCGAGTCCTTGTGGAAATAGAATTGATTTCCGAGATGGAAAAAAAATCTCCGTCTGTCTTCTGTAGTTTCGTCGAGATGGCGGGTGGTTTCGGCGTTGAAAGCGGCGGCATCACCAAGGATTATCCTGGGAAAGTCACGGGTTACGTTCTCATCACATGCATTGCCGCTGCCATGGGCGGATTGATATTCGGATACGATATCGGTATTTCGGGTATTACTCTTATTTTATCAGCCTTTTCTCTCTTTCATCGTTCGCGTCAAAAACTCAGATTTTATAGCGACTAAGATTCTCTCTCGTGAATTCTGCACTTAGGGGCGTGACGTCCATGGCTCCGTTCCTGAAGAGGTTCTTCCCTACTGTGTACCGGAAGGAGGCGTTGGACAATTCGACAAACCTCTACTGCAAGTTTGATAGCTTCCTGCTTACGACATTCACGTCGTCGCTCTACTTGGCGGCACTCATGGCCTCCTTCGGCGCGTCCAAGGTGACGAGGAGCTTGGGTCGGAGGTGGTCCATGTTGCTGGGTGGCACGATCTTCCTCTGCTGCGCTCTCGTAAATGCCGCCGCTCAGAACATCGCCATGCTGATCATTGGCCGGATTCTGCTTGGCATCGGAGTCGGCTTCGCCACTCAGGTAAAACTCATTAATTACTGCGCTATTTTTCCAAGTTGTCGTTATTCATCGTATCATAGGTTACAGGTATATTACATGCGTGTACGTGTGCTTTTGGCCCTCAAAGGCATCATTGTTTTCGCTGACTTGGACTCGTTGTTACTTGAATTTCATAAGTTTTGCTTGTGAAAAGATGACTAATTGCTAGATTCACTACTAGATCTCTCAATAGGCCATACAAAATCCTATATTTAATATATTAAGTTAATTTAAAATTCCCATATTTTTCCTAATGAAAAAGAACTAATCTGGTTAAATCATTGATTATCTTGCTGTTGTGCCTGCGGAGTCGAGAGGTTTAGTTTAACCTTGTTTCCTTTCAAGTAAACAAAACAAGAATTATCAACGAAGTAACGGTCTGAGCGAATTTTCTCGAAATCTTGATGAAGAGATGGATGATAAGTCCCATAGACTTTCAGTTCCGTTTAATTATTTATATGGACTTTAATCAACTGTGATTGCATAATTGGAATTACGAGTTATGTTCGAGATTGCAATAAAATTCGACCTAACTCAACATGATGTGTGTAATCGAAATTCACAGTCCGTGCCGCTCTACGTGTCGGAGATGGCGCCATACAAGCACCGCGGCTCGCTCAATGTGCTCTTCCAGCTGTCCATCACGGTGGGCATCCTATGCGCGAACGTGGTCAACTACTTCACCCAGAAGATGGCCAATGGCGAAGGGTGGCGTGTGAGCCTCGGCGGCGTAGCGGTCCCTGCGCTTATCATCGGCATCTCAGCCTTCTTCCTCCCCAACACCCCCAACTCCATCCTCGAGAAGGGCAATCCCACTAAGGCGCGGGAGATGCTGCGCCGCGTCCGGGGGGGTATCTGACCACGAGGTGGAGGCCGAGTTCAACGACATCGTGGAGGCGAGCGAGGTGTCCAAGGCCGCGAAGCACCCGTGGAGCAACCTCAGCAGGAGGAAGTACTGGCCACACCTGGTCATGTCGGTGCTCATTCCAATGTTCCAGCAGCTTACTGGGATCAACGTGGTCATGTTCTATGCACCGGTCCTGTTCATCACCATCGGGTTTGTGAACGATGCATCGCTCATGTCTGCGCTTGTCACTGGCGGCGTCAATGTGGCCGCAACATTCATCTCCGTGTATGGGACTGATAAGTGGGGACGTCGCCGGCTCTTCTTCTGGGGTGGAGGGTTGATGCTCATCTTTCAGGTACAGAAACATCTTTAGACTCATTATACTGTTTACTAGATTTCTTCAACTATCCATTCCTTATTATCTCATCCGACCATATTTGAAATGTCCTATCCCTATATTCTGCCATTAATTTAACCGGTTGTGATTGCACAGGTGGCGGTGGCGTCCCTGATTGGCTGGAAGTTCGGCGTGACGGGCCAAGTGGACAACCTCCCCGGGTGGTACGTGTTGACACCTATTTTTAATTTGCCCCAAAATTAAATACACAAAATTTAGGAGTTAATTTCTATTAATTCCTAAAACAAAAAATATATATATTTCCATGCATTGCATATAGAAATTAGGCGTGTTTGTGTTAATATAGTTTATTAAAGTGTTAATTTAAAAAAAATTCCAAAAAATAATGATATAATAATTTTTTAATTGATTAAGTAATTAATTAATTAAAAAAAGAGTTATTAATTAATTAATTAAAAGAAAACAAAAAAAATCGGATCGGGCCGGGCCAAG
The DNA here is from genome assembly GCA_031216235.1 of Syzygium jambos. Taxonomy (NCBI): domain Eukaryota; kingdom Viridiplantae; phylum Streptophyta; class Magnoliopsida; order Myrtales; family Myrtaceae; genus Syzygium; species Syzygium jambos. Next base: position 26,410,326 of record CM062225.1, read on the forward strand.
GCTGGCCCAGCCCGCCCCTTTTTTCTTCTTCCTCTTCCCCCCCGCGCGGCCCAGCTTCCCCCGCGCGGCCCAGCTCCTTCCTCTTCCCTTTTCTTTTCCCCCCGCGGGCCCAAGGCCCTTTTTCTTTTCTTTTTTCCGCGCGAGCTGGGCCTGGCCCGGCCCGGCCCGGCCCAGCCCTCTTCTCCTTCCTTCTCCCCCCACGCGCGACCGTCGCTGTCCACGCTCCCTCGCCCCTGTTCGCCCCTGCTTCGCGTCGTCATGCCGACGCACGGCGGCGCCGCCCCTCGTCATCGTCGTCAGCAGCCCAGAGGAAGGCCGAGCGACCACGCCGACGGGACTGGCATTAATTGCCAGTCCCGTCCTTCCCGAAAACCCGGCCTCCCTTATCTCCTCCTCCCTCTCTTCTTTCTGTGGTTCCCAGAACCTCCCCCTGCACCGGCCTAATGGCCGCAAAAGTCTTCGAGCAGCGTAGGCCGGTGCAGGCCGTCGTCATTGCAGACGCAACGGAGCAGAGCAGCATCGTAATCGCCTCCTCTAAGCGCCGAAGAGAGAGAGAGAGGTCCGGGGGGCGGTCGGCGTTTTTGAGAGAAAAACAGAGTAGAGAGAGAGAGAGACACCGAGAGAGAATAGAGAGAAAAAAGAAGAGAATAGAGAGAGAGAGTGTGACCGAGGCCTCACCGGAGCAAACCAGTGATGTCGTCGTCACCGTGAAGAAGCCGGAGCCTCGGGTCGGCCATTTTTGACAACACAGAGAGAGAGACAGAGAGTGAGAGAGAGCTGAGAACAGAGAGAGAAGGAGAGAGCCGAGAGCCCGCCGGAGCTAAAGAAGATCCAGCAGCCTCGCCGCCGCCCACGGAGCAGCCGGAAGCCGCCCCGACGCGCCGCCGACTGGTGAGCTTCCCCCCGGCCGAGAACGCCTCTGTTTTGCTCTGCTTTTTAGCACGGTTTGGCCGGGACTCGCGCCGGTCGTTTCGCGCGAATCCCGGCCCATACCGTCGTCCTCCACCGTGCATACGTCGTCACCAAAGGTAAGTGGGGCGGCCGGAGTCGACCAAGTAGCCGGAACAGGTCAGAACCCCCTTTTTTCGGTCACGCACGCCATCTGTTCGACAAAAGTCCTCAATGAAGCCGGTTTTTGTTTTGGTCGCCGGCCGGCAAACGGCGGTCGGACGACGACGCCGGAGGGTGGAGGGGCTTGGTACTGGTATCAGGGAGTCGATTTGGGGGCGGCGCCGGCCTGGGTCGGCCGGCGGACGGCCAATTTTGGCTCCGCCGGTGACTTCCCCGCGGGTCTGTGAAACCCGGGTCAGACCCGACCCGAATCAGCTTATCCGACCCGGGTCAACTCCCGGGTCGGATCTGTTGACTCGGGCCGGTTCTGATCCGACCCGGGTCAACGACCGGGTCGGATCCGTTGACCCGGGCCGGATCCGACCCGGGTCAACGCCCGGGTCGGATCCGTTGACCCGGGTCGGATCCGACCCGATCCGGATCATCCGATCCGACCCGGGTCAACTCCCGGGTCGGGTCCGTTGACCGGGTCGGTTCGGATCCGACCCGACCCGACCGGTTTTTTATTTTATTTATTTTTATTTTATTTTAAAAAATATTAAAAAAATCAAAAAAAAATTTTAAAAAAAAAAATAAAAAATAAAAAAAAGGTTTTTATTTTCCTTTTTCTTTTCCTTTTTTTTAAAAAAATAATATTTTCAAAAAAAATAATATTTTCGTTTTTTTTTAAAAAAAAATCCGAAAAAAAAAATCCGATAAAAAAAAAAATTTTTTTTTTTTTATGTATGACTTATATGAGTGTTCTAATTCTTTATGCATGTTGTTGTTTTATTTAAATTCAATAAGCCTGAGGTCGCGCAGTGATATTTTGCATTACCGTTGCGTTGTTATTATGCATGTTTTAATACAATTGCATGAACTGCTGCGTTTTGAATGTCATCTGGCTTAGTTAGGGCTAGAACCATAGGTTGCATGACTGCTAATCATTTCTGATTATGCACTCGCTTGATCACCTCACATGTTAGGAGAAAGGTCCTAAAAATAATCCAAATTGCCTGATAAATGTTTTCAAAAAATGAACAGGGTAGAAAGGTACCGAAAGGGCATTAGTTATCCAACTAATGTAACCAAGTCCCCGAATTCAGTTAATCTCTGGTTCGTAGGAATAAGGTGATTCTCCCATCACCTTATTTGGGTTTCTAATCGACCCACCTCAAATCGATTAGTGGCGACTCCTTGGTATAAATCATTTGCATGTTAAATATTTAAACCCTAAGTCGCGATATGGTATGGGCTTGGGAGAGCCCGAGTTAAGTCCTAAACATAGACTTAGGACGTACCAGGCGAGCCCCCCTGCTTTTTGCATGTCATCCAAAAAGGGCTCGGGAGTTCGGTCGCGACAGACTGGCGACTCCGCTGGGGACTTGCGTTTTAAAAGTGGACTTAAGCCAAATTTTTACCCTGTTCAAAATAATTTTTGTTTGGCAGCAAGGATTCCAGGTATGAGCCTGACATTAAGGTGTTATTTGTTCTTGCAGGTTCAAATTGGTTGTTTATAAATTTTTGTGCATGCTTTAATGATTTAGCACTACACTATTGCACACACAACCACGCTGCCGGACCTGGGCCGCAATAGGGCATTTTAGGATGGTGTTAAGAAAGATACGACCTCGAACGCGAGTCCGCGATGTAGAGGTTGCCTTTCTTCTCCCCGAAATTCATTTCTAAAAAATCGTAAAGAAATATCTTTAGCCGCTATTCGCGTGACTATAAGATATTCCTTTCGACTTGGCCGAGGTTAAAAGGACTTGACACCAACGCGAGACTGCGACGGTCAGGTACCCTTTTAATTTCATTTTGTTGAGCCAGTCTAGATAGAAATCGAGCCTCACTACTCATGTGCATGTCGTTGTGATTGCCATGGCTCAAGAAAAGGTATATATTCTATCCCTTCTCATTTTATTATGCAGCCTACTAATTCAATTGATTTGTTATTAATAGGCCACCCGTTGATTGCATTCTATACACGATGGGAAAAACTGATGCCCAATTTGTCCCTGTTCCTAAGAAAATTTCTGGCACGGTGGGACCGACGAGACGAGGGATACGCTTATTGCGGAGCTTGTCCGTGAAAATAAGCAGCTCCGAGAAGACTGTAGTTTTCCCATCGTTTATAAAATGAGCATCCGGGAAGGGCGCTCTTTTTGTTAAAGACCCATTTTTGTATATTTCCCTAGTATATAATGTTCAGGGGTTTCGGTTTTCTTCCTTAAAGGTGTTTTTGGATTGTACTAATGTTAATATTACTCGGGCCGCCTTTTTATGCTTTAAGTAAAATTTTTTGCCCCTTAGTGACACCACCGCGGCCTTTGGCCCAGTGGTATCCGGGGATGTAAGCGACACGGTCCGAGGCGACCGGGGTTCGAACCCCGGGGACGCCGCCTGTAATGTTGATATTAATAAAAACCCTTTTTGCTTATTTTTTCTTTGCAAATAAAGAAAATGTGCAACAATATTATGCCTAGATCATAAAATGATTTTTTATCGGGCATTATACTCATTTTTGTCAGCGTTTTTACAGGTAGTTACAAAAAATGGCCGAAGAAAATGCCCGTCTCAATAAAATGGAGATCGAAATGAAGCAAGTCTTCGCCTTTCTTCAACAGCTCTCAAAACAAGTGGAACACCTGTCAGTCCGCTTAGACCAACTCACTGTGACTCCACTTCACTATCCAAGACCAGCGGTGATGATTCAAATGGAGCCCTCCAGTGTCAACCAAAAGGTAAAAATGTCATGGTTGACAATGTCCACGAGTCTCCTGATCCTAAGGAATTGAGCACTATATGCCCAAAGTTCATGCAATGTGAACAATACAAACCCAATATCCCTCCATCACAAAAGCAAAACAGCCGGAGACAGTTCACTCCCTTTCCAGGATCTCCGTCTCATATGCTGGCAATACTCCGGAAGAAGGGACTGCTTTTCACTGAACCAAAGCGACCTAATCCTGAGAGCTTTTCAAATTACAATCCGTCCAAAAAGTGTGATTATCACATGGGCGAGGTGGGGCATTCAACTGATGGGTGCTATACTCTCAAGCACCGAATTCAAAACCTGCTGGACACTGAGACTTTCTCACTCCAAACCGGTGCAGGGAATGGGTGCAAACCCACTTGAGTAGAACTCTTCTCATCTTTCCTACATGAATCCCTGGAAAAGGGATTATCCTTGTGTTTTGTTTGACATCATTTCTGTTGGAAGAAATGTCTTTTCGAACTTTCTCTCTTTTGAGGTTGTAAATTCGTGTAATGTAAATAATATTTTGAGGGCCTGAGGAAGTATCCCAAACCGGCCCGTTGATGATATCCAGCCATGTAAAGGAAAGTGTTCTGAGGCCCGGGCTTCCTCATGCTTTCTTGTTTTTAAGCTTTTGAAAATAAAACAAACGTTTTATCATTTTTCAAAAGAACAAAAAAGAACAGTGATAGAAAAACATGCATGCTCATAGCCCTGTTTGTTTTTCTAACTCGCTCACTTCATGTTTCAGAGCATACTCCTTCTTAACTTGTTTTTACAAAGGAGACATTTAGAAATGGCACAAACTGAAGAGCACATCAGACCCTGATGATGCTAGCGGACCAACTCATTTGATAGGGGCAGTCCGAGCAAGGATCAGCCAACCTTCAAAATGAAATGTGGGGCAAATCTCATCACTTCTAGTGTGAGATATCAATTCCAGAAAGTCAGAGAGAGTGCTGAGCATTCTTTGACACCATGATGAGCGAAACATCATTTCGTACAGAAATCGGGGACAGATCAAGAAAAGATTACCCATTTTGAAAGAAAAAGGTATGTCTTATTCCTTAACAAATCTTGAAAATGACATTCCACCCTTTTTCTCTTGCAGATAATGAAATGGGGAACGTGCTAGACCCTGACGAGCTAGCAAGCCGGATGGAGCACCAATGCTGGGACCTCTCAAATGAAGCATGACGAATAAGTGCTTAATTGGAAGAGTAGACTATGGGGCATGCAATCCTCCAGTCCATCAAAAAGGGTGTATTTCGTTCCTAAAGTTCATCCACTTTAGAATAGAAATGATACATTCTTTCCTTTTATTTAGGACAAATTTGAGCAAAGATTCTGTGCAAGCAGCTGAAAAGGACTTCGCATATGACAAAATAGAGTCAATTCTAGTCCTACCAATCATGGAGGTCTCGACGTCAGTCATGCACACACCGGTCAAAGACCTTTAAAGTAGAAATTAGCTTTGCTGCGAAGATCCCCATGCAAGCAATTGCACATGCCCTGTGCACGTCAGGAATCAGAGGATTTTCGAGAAATGCCTCAGCATGCCAGAATCGCGTTGGCACAGCATGCGCCGACAATAGGAATTTCCAATTGGAGGCACCCCTAACTATAGAGGATCTCATTCGAGCTTCGAGACCAAGTGTAGGGAGGAGCAGACTGAGACGGAGGAGGCTGAACAAAGTAAAGATGAGAAAAGACTTCGCTAGCTTTGAAGGCACAATGGAAGAAGGGTAATCTGTATCGTTCTCAATTTACCCTCAATCATCTCACTTCTAACATAAGCTCATGTTTTTGTCAAAAGGGAATTATCAACATCCGAGAAAACTCAAGGAGTTGTCAGTTGAATTCTCAAATGAAAGGAATCACGAAGGGTAATGTTGTATCGTTCCCAATTCCTGTCTTTCAAAGAGCCGTTCATTAACACGGTCTTTCCTATTGCCTTGCAGATTTACCTCACCATTGCAACACAGGTAAGTATCTCTGTCTCTAAAAACTTTTCTCCTAAAAATACAAAGAAGCAAAGAAAGAGGAAACATGTTAAAGCAAATGAATGCTTGACCTTTCTTCAAGTGCATTGCATGTCCTTTGAAAAGAATTTTGCATGGTAATTTTACCTGTTTAATTCACCAATCTCCTGTGAAAATCTTGACAACTCGACGAATAGTGTCGAATTACTCCGATGTATTGAACGAGGTGCGTCAGGATGATGAGAGGCAACCCTTAATCTATACACATTCTCAAGTACTAAACCCTTGCAAGATGAGTGAAAAGGTTTCATTTCTACAAGGTGAAGGGATTTCTCGCATAAGGTACGGCAGTCAAAATGACGAGAGGCAATTCATTTCTTTGCCCCATACACTGCCATTAATCATTTGCTTAACCCTTTTGAGCCCACACACTCGAAGGTTCCTTTCAAATTACCCCTGTCAAGAACCACCCCACATTGGGGCAACTTGAGGTAAACCAGCCTCATAGGATGGATTCAGACTCAGAGGAAACAAGAAAAACATCCATCCCCTTTCAGTCACTGCTCCTGTGGCTTCGACCTCGTTACTTTCATGGAACCTGTGACCCTCAACAGAGTCCTCCAAGACAAGTACACCATCGACGACCAGACAGTCGAGACTAAAAGGGCTTCGTCAAGAGAGAAGCAACAAACTAATGCTTGTCCAGAATGCCAATGATTTTATTGATAACAGTGATGTTTTCACTGTGCAAGACAAGAAGGATGAGGAGTTTGTAATATCTAAAATTTTCTATGATCATCAGCTGCAACAGCTCGCACAAGGCGAAAAGATGAATAGAAATTTTCTTGCTCTCACTTGCATTAATCTTTGAGTGTTTTTATTGCAGATGAAGTCTCGCGATAATTTAAATGCCTCAGGATGATGAAGAGCAGTTTTTCTGCTAACCCATACACTTACATCCTTTGCTAGCCCAATTGAGCCAGTAATTTCATTTCGTACGAACCCAATTGGTGATCATCCCCCACACCGGGGCAAGGCAAAAGTCACCACAGTTTGAGCATCACGGTCCGAAGTATCGAATGAAGATGGAGACTCCAAGAGCCTCAAAACATGGTTCTGTTCAATTTTGTTTAGGCTAGTCCTGACAACACCAAAAGAACAGCAAAAAATGCTGAAAAAAATAGGGGCATGAAAAAAGCAGTGTGCCTGGTAAAAGCAAGGCCAATGCCCATAAAAAAAAAAAAAAAGAAAGGAGGAGAAGAAGAAAAACGATGAAAAAGATACTTGAGCTCTCCTTCGATACAGATTCCTACTTTAGGAACTCTGTCTTGGCAAAGATCTGCTACATGACAGATAAAATGGTGTCCAGGAAAATGCTTGACACAGAAGCTCCTTAGGGAAAAGTTGTTAAAGATGCTAAAAACACAAGATTACCCGAGGAGTTTTCCAGAATGATCCTGATGGTGGAGAAGAAGACTGGTGACGATGCCAAGAGGATCACCAATTCTCACCCTTACACACATGTTTGAGCCCAACGATCATTTCGTTCCTCAACCTATAAACCAAGCCCACGTTACATCCCTAATGAAGTCTCTTCTGACTGGGGCACTTGAATTAACGTGGAATTTCAAATGTTTATAAACAACGCTCGAGGAAGTGCGAGCAAGACTACTTCTATCTCTTTTGCAGGGCTCTTGACTAGTAAACCCGGAGATAATTGCAGAATATTTTCTTTCATGGCCTCGACTCGGACAGTCTCCTTTGTTAAGCCATTGACCAAGCCTGCATTACGACCCTGAAGAAGACCTCTCAGATTGACAACGTCGTATCGCTTGCGAGAAAACTCAGACCCTTGTTGATGTGATAGCGGTCAGACTGAGTGTTTTCGATGTTCCCGCATTAATGGACGGGACAAACAACCCTTTTCAGTGAGAGCGAGTGAAAGTCCTTTCTGACTGAAAGTCTCTCGTTCATCATCTCGAGAAAGTTCACCTTGCGAAAAAGTTGTCTTGATTGACCCTCGGTGGATTTTTGGTGATGCAAACATGGCAAAATCATCATGCATGAACTGTCAAATACACATTTTGGAATAGCTCAGCTTGTCTATCCTTGATGAATGCATGCATGTTTGTGCTAATCATCTTTGACAGTTCAGAATTCTAATCCCCAGTGATAGAATACAAAATTCGGGCGTTGGAGAAGCCCTCATCATCATCCCAAGGGAGATGCCCCGAAAAAGGTCGGTTATTCAGCAGATGATGCATCAAACCTCCGGGAGCGTGCCCAGGTAAGTACATTCTACCCTTTGCCCGGTCCCAAAATCATCAGATTTCTTTTCAAACTACCCAGAGGGTAAACCTGGTGTTTCTTTGAAAATGAAATGCATCTTGACTAGCTGGTCAGGATATTTCGTACAATATTTGAGAATAGCCTCAGTTGTCTATTTCTCCAATGAATGCATATGTGTTTGCACAAAGAAAAACTTGTCTGACAGGAGACACGCCCTTAAGAGGCAGGAACATGTCCAGGTAAGTATGTTCTACCCATGCCTGGTTCCAAAAATCCATGTACCTATAATTGTTATGGTACCCTTTGAATATTGGACTGACCCCTCTGTTCACCCTTTTGAGCACGGAACTGACTCCCTCTGTTCACATCAAATCCTCGGGCGAGGACCCTGAGGTGCTCATCGATGAGGTGCTCATCGTTTGAGTTTCCAAGACCTGCTGCCAGAAACCTAGCAGGCAATCAAATCCTCGGGCGAGGACCCCCAGGTGCTCATCGATGAGGTGCTCATCGTTTGAGTTTCCAAGACCTGCTGCCAGAAACCTAGCAGGCAATCAAATCCTCGGGCGAGGACCCTGAGGTGCTCATCGATGAGGTGCTCATCGTTTGAGTTTCCAAGACCTGCTGCCAGAAACCTAGCAGGCAATCAAATCCTCGGGCGAGGACCCCCAGGTGCTCATCGATGAGGTGCTCATCGTTTGAGTTTCCAAGACCTGCTGCCAGAAACCTAGCAGGCAATCAAATCCTCGGGCGAGGACCCTGAGGTGCTCATCGATGAGGTGCTCATCGTTTGAGTTTCCAAGACCTGCTGCCAGAAACCTAGCAGGCAATCAAATCCTCGGGCGAGGACCCCCAGGTGCTCATCGATGAGGTGCTCATCGTTTGAGTTTCCAAGACCTGCTGCCAGAAACCTAGCAGGCAATCAAATCCTCGGGCGAGGACCCTGAGGTGCTCATCGATGAGGTGCTCATCGTTTGAGTTTCCAAGACCTGCTGCCAGAAACCTAGCAGGCAATCAAATCCTCGGGCGAGGACCCTGAGGTGCTCATCGATGAGGTGCTCATCGTTTGAGTTTCCAAGACCTGCTGCCAGAAATCTAGCAGGCAACCAAATCCTTGGGCGAGGACCCTGAGGTGCTCATCGATGAGGTGCTCATCGTTTGAGTTTCCAAGACCTGCTGCCAGAAATCTAGCAGGCAACCAAATCCTTGGGCGAGGACCCTGAGGTGCTCATCGATGAGGTGCTCATCGTTTGAGTTTCCAAGACCTGCTGCCAGAAACCCAGCAGGCAATCAAATCCTCGGGCGAGGACCCTGAGGTGCTCATCGATGAGGTGCTCATCGTTTGAGTTTCCAAGACCTGCTGCCAGAAACCCAGCAGGCAATCAAATCCTCGGGCGAGGACCCTGAGGTGCTCATCGATGAGGTGCTCATCGTTTGAGTTTCCAAGACCTGCTGCCAGAAGCCCAGCAGGCAAACTGTCAAACCCTTGGGCGAGAACACCCAGGTACTTTGACAAACAAAATCCAGACAGTCAAGGCGACCGAAGAAAGGTTCGGGTCCTAGACAAATCCAGTCAGTCAAGGCGACCGAAGAAAGGTTCGGGTCCTAGACAAACAATCCCCAGTCCAGGCGACCGAAGAAAGGTTCGGGTCCTAAACAAACCATTCCCCCTCGTCAAGGCGACCGAAGAAAGGTTCGGGTCCTCGACACACAATATCAACTATCTGGAATCACTCTACCCTTCGGCAAGGCAAGTAACCCCAGGTAAGTTTTTATTTGCTTTAGCATGCATCATCTTATATTACATTACAAAAAATGGGACTCATGGTCTCGCCAAAAATAGCATTCATTAAGCATGCACGGGCCAAATTTAGGTGTCATTTTGTCTTTGAATGTAACCTCTGCAAGCGCAACCTCTGCGAGCTCACCTTCAAAGAGGGGCAGCTGTTGACACCTATTTTTAATTTGCCCCAAAATTAAATACACAAAATTTAGGAGTTAATTTCTATTAATTCCTAAAACAAAAAATATATATATTTCCATGCATTGCATATAGAAATTAGGCGTGTTTGTGTTAATATAGTTTATTAAAGTGTTAATTTAAAAAAAATTCCAAAAAATAATGATATAATAATTTTTTAATTGATTAAGTAATTAATTAATTAAAAAAAAGAGTTATTAATTAATTAATTAAAAGAAAACAAAAAAAAAATCGGATCGGGCCGGGCCAAGGCTGGCCCAGCCCGCCCCTTTTTTCTTCTTCCTCTTCCCCCCCGCGCGGCCCAGCTTCCCCCGCGCGGCCCAGCTCCTTCCTCTTCCCTTTTCTTTTCCCCCCGCGGGCCCAAGGCCCTTTTTCTTTTCTTTTTTCCGCGCGAGCTGGGCCTGGCCCGGCCCAGCCCTCTTCTCCTTCCTTCTCCCCCCACGCGCGACCGTCGCTGTCCACGCTCCCTCGCCCCTGTTCGCCCCTGCTTCGCGTCGTCATGCCGACGCACGGCGGCGCCGCCCCTCGTCATCGTCGTCAGCAGCCCAGAGGAAGGCCGAGCGACCACGCCGACGGGACTGGCATTAATTGCCAGTCCCGTCCTTCCCGAAAACCCGGCCTCCCTTATCTCCTCCTCCCTCTCTTCTTTCTGTGGTTCCCAGAACCTCCCCCTGCACCGGCCTAATGGCCGCAAAAGTCTTCGAGCAGCGTAGGCCGGTGCAGGCCGTCGTCATTGCAGACGCAACGGAGCAGAGCAGCATCGTAATCGCCTCCTCTAAGCGCCGAAGAGAGAGAGAGAGGTCCGGGGGGCGGTCGGCGTTTTTGAGAGAAAAACAGAGTAGAGAGAGAGAGAGACACCGAGAGAGAATAGAGAGAAAAAAGAAGAGAATAGAGAGAGAGAGTGTGACCGAGGCCTCACCGGAGCAAACCAGTGATGTCGTCGTCACCGTGAAGAAGCCGGAGCCTCGGGTCGGCCATTTTTGACAACACAGAGAGAGAGACAGAGAGTGAGAGAGAGCTGAGAACAGAGAGAGAAGGAGAGAGCCGAGAGCCCGCCGGAGCTAAAGAAGATCCAGCAGCCTCGCCGCCGCCCACGGAGCAGCCGGAAGCCGCCCCGACGCGCCGCCGACTGGTGAGCTTCCCCCCGGCCGAGAACGCCTCTGTTTTGCTCTGCTTTTTAGCACGGTTTGGCCGGGACTCGCGCCGGTCGTTTCGCGCGAATCCCGGCCCATACCGTCGTCCTCCACCGTGCATACGTCGTCACCAAAGGTAAGTGGGGCGGCCGGAGTCGACCAAGTAGCCGGAACAGGTCAGAACCCCCTTTTTTCGGTCACGCACGCCATCTGTTCGACAAAAGTCCTCAATGAAGCCGGTTTTTGTTTTGGTCGCCGGCCGGCAAACGGCGGTCGGACGACGACGCCGGAGGGTGGAGGGGCTTGGTACTGGTATCAGGGAGTCGATTTGGGGGCGGCGCCGGCCTGGGTCGGCCGGCGGACGGCCAATTTTGGCTCCGCCGGTGACTTCCCCGCGGGTCTGTGAAACCCGGGTCAGACCCGACCCGAATCAGCTTATCCGACCCGGGTCAACTCCCGGGTCGGATCTGTTGACTCGGGCCGGTTCGGATCCGACCCGGGTCAACGACCGGGTCGGATCCGTTGACCCGGGCCGGATCCGACCCGGGTCAACGCCCGGGTCGGATCCGTTGACCCGGGTCGGATCCGACCCGATCCGGATCATCCGATCCGACCCGGGTCAACTCCCGGGTCGGGTCCGTTGACCGGGTCGGTTCGGATCCGACCCGACCCGACCCGACCGGTTTTTTATTTTATTTATTTTTATTTTATTTTAAAAAATATTAAAAAAATCAAAAAAAAAATTTTTTTAAAAAAAAATAAAAAATAAAAAAAGGTTTTTATTTTCCTTTTTCTTTTCCTTTTTTTTTTAAAAAAATAATATTTCAAAAAAAATAATATTTTCGTTTTTTTTTAAAAAAAAATCCGAAAAAAAAAATCCGATAAAAAAAAAAATTTTTTTTTTTTTATGTATGACTTATATGAGTGTTCTAATTCTTTATGCATGTTGTTGTTTTATTTAAATTCAATAAGCCTGAGGTCGCGCAGTGATATTTTGCATTACCGTTGCGTTGTTATTATGCATGTTTTAATACAATTGCATGAACTGCTGCGTTTTGAATGTCATCTGACTTAGTTAGGGCTAGAACCATAGGTTGCATGACTGCTAATCATTTCTGATTATGCACTCGCTTGATCACCTCACATGTTAGGAGAAAGGTCCTAAAAACAATCCAAATTGCCTGATAAATGTTTTCAAAAAATGAACAGGGTAGAAAGGTACCGAAAGGGCATTAGTTATCCAACTAATGTAACCAAGTCCCCGAATTCAGTTAATCTCTGGTTCGTAGGAATAAGGTGATTCTCCCATCACCTTATTTGGGTTTCTAATCGACCCACCTCAAATCGATTAGTGGCGACTCCTTGGTATAAATCATTTGCATGTTAAATATTTAAACCCTAAGTCGCGATATGGTATGGGCTTGGGAGAGCCCGAGTTAAGTCCTAAACATAGACTTAGGACGTACCAGGCGAGCCCCCCTGCTTTTTGCATGTCATCCAAAAAGGGCTCGGGAGTTCGGTCGCGACAGTACGCAATGGTTGTGGTGATCTGCATCTGCATCTTCGTGTCCGCCTTCGCCTTCTCGTGGGGGCCGCTGGGGTGGCTAGTGCCAAGCGAGATATTCCCCCTGGAGATCCGGTCGGCCGCTCAGAGCATTGTCGTGTGCGTCAACATGTTCTTCACCTTCCTGGTCGCGCAGATCTTCCTCACCATGCTCTGCCACATGAAGTTCGGCCTCTTCATCTTCTTTGCCTTCTTCGTCGCCCTCATGACTGCCTTCATCTACTTCTTCGTGCCCGAGACAAAGAACATCCCGATCAAGGAGATGTCCCGAGTCTGGGAGGAACATTGGTACTGGAAGAAGTACGTGGTCGTAGATGGACCGCCGTTGCCGGAGGAAGTTTAGGCACTTGATTTTTCCCTAAAGTTTTAGGAAATAATTTGACTATACTTTTTCTCATTCTTGCAGTTGCAGTATGTTAGGTTTGATTAGGTTGCATGCTTTCCTGAAACCAGGTTTTGCATGCAGATTTTTTTTGTCGTTGAATAAGTACGACGGGTTTAGGTTTATTGATTCTCTTTTACTAACGCTGGCAATAATAACCTTAATATTCATTGGACAGCTTTGCCATTATTGATTCCCTTTTTTTTTTTCGTAAATTTGTTCCTTGGGTTTATTGCTGATAATTATTAAAAGTATTTTAGTTGAGCCTGTGAAATCGACATAAATAGAGATGAAATCCTAGACATCTATAAAATTTAGTATTCATCTGAGATGAATTAAAAAAAATATATATATAAAGTTTGATTAATCAAGTACCCTTTTTCTTGCGAGGACCGCATGAGCGCCGCGCATACTTGTACTTTTTCACGGTTGAAGAACTAGATATCCTAAATTGATTGAATTGATTGAAAAATTCATTATTTTTTTGTGGGTGCTTGAAGATCAAATAGTCGGAGCATATTATGAATTTACATGAATCAATTTGTCAACAAAGATGGTCCTAAGTGCCACATTAAGTAAGATTAATCATGTCTATATTACTTTTATAGTTTCACTAACCGCGAGCCTCAATTGGGGCAAAAACTAAAATGAGATTAATTTGGAAAAATAAAGCAGAACAATTTCTCATATTGACCACAGTAGTCATGGTAAGTGAACTAGTTGCTCCTAGTTATATTCAAATAGTGCTCTAGGATATAATTACATATATAAACTAATTACTACTTACTCAGAGAAAAACTTGAATAATAAATTTTATTGTCTATTTACTTATAAGTATTTGATTAATTAGAGACATATGCAAGACGATTTCTTATAATTAAGTGACTGTATAAAGTAATCTTCCCTGTACAGATAGGCTTGATCTATTAATTGATGCATTTAACTTTGCTTCCTCTCTTCTACCACCGGCTATCACTGGTAAAATTTGCCAAGAATCTCCACCATGAGGGACTGTGATGCCACCAAATGGCTTCTCTTCCAATATTGAGTCTTCACTCTTAAGTAGATCTTTCAATGTACAATCAAGGTCCTCCAAACCATTTTCATGATTCATCGGTGCCTCAAAACTTGTCTTCTGAATCAATTAAGCAAGATGAAGGTCTCTTTCTATTTCACATGGAGAACTCTCATCTATTTCTAGAGATATTTTCTTGTCAGATCTAATCCTTGATGTTAGTGTTTTCCAATGGAAGTCTTCACAGTTCCACCATGGCCATGCACAAAAAACAATCTGCCTTTACAATTTTCCACAGAATCTATAACAGCATCATAAATAGTTCTATGGTCATGGTTCATTGGTTGTATGAACTCTGAATGTTGACTCGGAAGTTTCATTTATATCACAAGACAACTCTTCTTTTGATAATCTACTACTTACATTCTCTACCAGCGACATGTCAGGCATAGGAAGTTTCGACTCTGCAAGTGAAATTGCATTTTGGATAAATATTTTTCAAGCTCAAATAAAACATGATTCTCAAGATGCTCCCGAGGAAATTTCATATTAAGAATGTTCATGATGTTCCTCATTCTATGTACGATATCATTTCCCCGTATATTCACACTCCCACAACTTAACTGGGTCTCCAACATTAAAAATGCAGCACTAAAGTATCAAAGAGTTTGTCTTAGTTCAGGAGGTGTACCCCATTCAGCAGTTCTTCATTGCTTAATGCCATTCTCTATCATTACCAAGTGAACCTACGGCCTAAAATGGAGATTGGTATGTGGGGTGTATACCACCATTGACAGTTTTCATGTCATAAAAAATTGCATGCAACTCTAACGATATTCAGTAAATTTCTCATACATTGACCTTTCTTTCTCCTTGTCGAAATCGTTTCTTCATGACTCCAGACCCATTTTATGGGGAGATCAGTATAAGTCAGCTCACGTGCATTTGAAAAGTTCTTATCGGTTTCCATCCACTCCGGGAAAGTTATTTGGTAACATGAACTCTATTCAAGACATTTTCAAGATTTTCTCCACTTTGATGGGTCACCTTGTTCATGAATGGTAAATGCAGAGCTAATCTTTCCACAGCAAGCTCTCTATACTGAAAAATATGCCAAATGGGTTGATTAGCGGATATATATCGACAATCTAAGTAAGTTTCTATTTCAATGACTTTGTTAGCTCTAGACTCTCCTGGTTGAGTATTTGTCATAATATTAGCTTCCAAAATTGCTCTTTTTCTATCAGGGCCTTTATTAATGTATTTAACCAATTAACTTATTAGTCTCGATGTCTTGCACCATTCTATAAAATGTGAGCATTATATTGCACAAACATAACAGACTATCCGATTGAACTTCCTTTTTAAGAACAAATCTCCCATCATCTATTCTCCTATAGTTAGGAAAACCACTTGAATCAATTGTTGTTTTGGCACAAAAGGTTTTAGGAAAATGTTTCGAGCAATATCCTTTTAATCAGACACGGTGAACCATAATTCAATGATCCGCAAGGACCATGAGTCATGAACTGTGAAACACATTCATACGCAATTGGGCCGTAGTTGTGGTTGTCGAATATTCATTTTCTGTTGCAACTAAAGCAAAATGTGAGCGTGCAGCTGTCTGTTTTTCTTTAGTTCGACCATGTAGACAACTACAATAAAAGAACGATAAGATAGTAAACTCTATTAGTAGAAGAAACCATACTCCACTGTTAAAAACTACATGTGCATTTCTTACCTGCGGTTACCACCCCAAATCGTTGGCTTTCTTCTGAATCTGATATCCAATGAGCGAGTCTCATCTTGAATACTCTACTGACAATATCATGCCTTTACCACGCAACATCAATTTCAGCTCACCTTGCATTGCAATTGAATGTTATGAGTAGGGTAGTACTTCCGAAGGACCTACAAACCCTCATTACATATCGATAATTTTGAATCACGTATCTTGAACCAGCTGCAAATCTCGCAGGTAAGATCATTCGTTTTCAAACAGCACCTCCATCTGCATCCCTCCTGAAAACTGTATTTCTGATACATTAATTTTGGATCTTAGATTCTTGTGATATCTCCTAATGTATTCTAACTTTTCCTCCGCAATGGATGTAAAGGCATCAACACTATATATTGCTGAAACAATCTTCCAAAGCCCTCATAGGTTCGGTTTTGACCAACTATACGTAACTTTGATTATAGGATAGCAAATTTCTTTAAGTTATGATAAGTTTGGGTGGATTTATTACTTGAAACTTTCTTTTTAGTATCTGAGGACTATTCAAGCAACTTTATGTGAAACTAGAGCTAATAACTTTTCTTGACGACAGTAATTAGCTTCAGAATTCTTAACTCGAGGGTGTTATCCCTCAATACTACTGCAATTACACCACAATTCTCGTCAAATAGTTGTAACCGATAGTAACTTAATAACTGTTCCTCGACCAATAGAGTTCCCTTGAAACCTTCGTAACTTTTTTTGAACTTAGCGTTGATGACTTCCCTTTACAATAGTAATTTTGCTTCACAATCCGTAGTTATATTAGTTTTCCAATGAAATAATGTCTTTCCTCGAATAGCCATAAGTGATAGTACCTATACTTAGCAATAATTCTTTGATGGAATCCTGGTGACTTTGGTTAAACATAAGAGTTACTAACTTTTGTTCCTGAATTGACTCGATAGATATCCATTGGTCTTTCATTCGATTTCTCTCTTTCTCAATGCGTTCTGCATGTGTTCATTATCCTTTTATGTCCTATACCACAAGAGAGGAAAAGCTAAAGATTCGAAGAAGGTAAGTGCCGGTAAAGGTATCGGACTTCTGCTGTGTGCTCCTAACGCTAAGTTGGCTCCAAATTTTTTCAACTTAGTAATTTGCTTATTCTATTTAGTCTCAAGAAAGTTAATGGATTTTATTTTTTATGATCCTGGGGCACTGTCTCGGAAACCCAGCTACCATGAAGCCCATGAAACACCTTACAAGCCTCATAAACCGATTAAATTCAGGCCTTTGACATGTGTAGATGGCCTTGAATCCGAGCGATTGACACATCGTCGGTGAGATTTGAATCAATAACCTGAGTTGGAAAATCCCCTGAGACCTCATCTAACCATGCCAATCTTGAGGTGCAAAAGTTAAATGGATCTTTAACACACTTGGGGCCCCTTTGTTCATTTAATTGGACTTTTTTAAAGATTGGCATACAAGATAATCATCAAATTATTGAGGGGAGGGGGGGTGTTTCAAAATCGAAAGTTTTGTGGGGTCAAACTATCAATTAAAATAACCAGTACGTTAATAAATAAGAGAGAAAACCGAAATCACTACTCGTGATGACAGATTGCTTGAGGAAACAAAACTTTCCATAAGTGGAGCATATGCTATAAAAGTGTATCGAGTATTATCGTCCCGAGTTTTCCATCGTGCTGTCTCATCCTTCGAGATAAAGATTAGGTCAAATTCAAAATGGGGATAACGAATACACATCGTGATAGATATAACTCCATTTAGATGGTCGGCAAATTTGAAAGTCAAGAAGCTCCATGATACAAGCTGTAGAAAGCTTTTGCCAACTCCTGATACAATCGACAGACGAAACCCTCAGAATGGCCGACCAAAAACACCTCGAAAGTCCGAGGGGGTCCCGGAAACTTAGTCGGAGGCCAGGGTTCCCCGCCCCGGAAAGCCGGTGAAACAAAGGTGCCATGGACCACCCCATGCTTTGCACAGAAAGCAAGACACGTATTGACGTGAGACAATAATAACTCCCAATAGTCGGAAACCAAAACACGCCCCTCTTCCCTCGGGTATCGTGCTACGCAATTATTCTGTTCGATCAGCTCAATCGCATAACAAGAAATTATCGACACGGGACGACGGTCTCTTGAGGTCGGGAAAAGAGAAGCAGTGAAACCATACTTGAGCCCTTGAGATGGAGCGAACTTATGGACAGGCTTCAGAGTGTATATTCGAGAAAGTTTTTGAGTTTTGCAAGAATTTATCATTTTGTATTCTCTAATTCTAAAAGTACAAATTTGCATCTTGAGCTCGGCAGAATTGTAAATTCATTTAAAAAATCTGCCATTTCTCTTTACAAAAGTACCAATATTCTTCTTTTACAATAAGTTGAGGACTGGTTGGCCAATTTTCCCCCTTTTTTGGCACCCATTTAACCATAATCTAGGAAATCCTAGTAGTCTCTATTGTCATAATCTATTCTGTTTCTTAATTATTCTGTCTCTCTCTCTCTTCTCGTATCGCGTCATGCTTGGGCAACCTCAACCCAATTAGGTCGACATTTGTGCCATGGCTAGGGTTGAGCAAAAAAGACTGAGAGCCGGCAAGCGCAAATCGGTCTGATTTTTCATGCTCGAATAGGCTCGGGCCGAGATTTTATGCTTCTTCATTTTTTTTTCTTCTAGCTCGCTGATTCCATTGGGCCAGAGAGACCGAAAAAGACCCATATTGGCCGAAATTGATTTTCAATAAGAAAAAAATCTTAGAAATATAAACTATGCAAATATATGGCATAATAACCAAAAAAACTCAAACTTTAGCTTTTATCCCAATTTTACTTTTTGTCTTACACAAAACCTTCAACTTTAGGTTATGTCCCAATTCTAGCCTGAGCTTTTTTTTTATCCCATAAAAAATCCTCAACTTTATGTCCAGTCTCAATTCTATCATAAACTTTTTTTGTCTCATTAAAAACCCTTAACTTTAGGTTCAGTATCAATTTTACCCTCAAATTTTTTTTATCTCATAAGAAAATCCCAACTTTAGGTATAGTTTCAATATAACTCTAATTTCTTTGTCTTATAGAAGATCACAAACTTTAACTTGAGTCCAAAATCTGCTCTCCATTAACCCTCCGTCAAAATCGCCCTTAGGGATTTTGTGTTTGTCGATCTCTTGTGCTTGGAAATGTTTCATCTCTTGCGATTGGAGAGCGCTTAGGACGCTCGAACAGCTTATGCTTAAGAGTTTTCCATCTCTCAGTTTGTCAATGAGAAATTTTGGACGGAGGTTAATGAGGGTAGATTTGTGACTCAAGTAAAAATTTGTGATTTTTTATGAGACTGTAAAAATTTTATGATAAAATTGGGATTGAACCTAAAGTTTGGGGTTTTTCATATAATAAAAAAAAGTTTAGGATAGAATTGAGACATGACCTAAAGTTGAGAGTTTTTTAAGGGACAAAAAAAGTTTATGGTAGAATTGACACTTGACCTAAAGTTAGAGGTTTTTTATGAAACAAAAGGTAAAATTGGGATAAAAGTTAAAGTTGGAGGTTTTTTATGGTATTAGGCCAAAAATATATAATAGAAAGTATACTATTTATGCTCCAAACACTTCAATAAAGTCGTAAATAAGTTAAAAAAACACAATTTAGATCAATTAAACGAGCATTAATGTGCCAATATGTGTGTAATTCGAAAAAGTGGCCGAAATCATTAAAAAGTGATGTTTGAAACCGAAAGTGTAATTACTAATCCATTTTGAATTTTCCCAAAAAGAGCGGGGGTAGGCTCGAACTGGCTTCGCGCCAACTGGTTTTGTTCGGTCAAGTACTTGTCTTGTATGAACGGTCCATGCCAAAAAATGCCTTGAGGCTTGGTCCATGCTCAACCCTAGTCGTGACCTTGAATCAAAGTCATGGACGCGATGGATGACTTCGTTGAGCTTGTTATTGGCCACGATGATCTTGGATTGAGGTGCTCAATGTCCGAGGTTGCGATTGCTACGACGCCCCCGGAACGAGGTCTAGGAAGTGTGTAACAGTGATATGAGAGTAAGGGTTCTTGAGATGCAATCCATTAGGGAGAAGACATTCTAGTCAATTCAGCTTTGCACAACATGGTCGGGGGAGTAAAATTATGGAGGACACAAAGTGACAAAACACACTGAAAACTCGGGTATATGCTCTTGAAGTTTGGATAGGTCCGGTGTTCATTGCTCGGAGGAAAGAAGGAAAGACAGAGCTCTGAGTTCCCAGCTGTTGGATATGACAGTGAAGTTTCACTGAAACAGACAAGGTTTCCCCCACGAAGCTATTCAAAGTCAAGCACCTAAAAACAGGGGCGAGCAGCGACGCCATCTTAGGGACAGCCCCAGGGGCCCAAGTCTTCTTTCCTCCCCTCCCTCTCTCTTCATAAGTTCTCCTCTAATGTCAGAAACTGTATTGATTGACGTGAGCTTTTTAAGGTACAGCCTCTTCTGACCAAAAAAAAAGGTATAGCCTCATGATGCTGTCGAAGAAAGATGAGCACACGTTGCGGTGATCTTTGGCGCTTAGCTTCTGAATTTTTTGACTTTTGTGTTCATGGTAAGAATGACGCGTGGCTTTGTATCGCGGGAAACACTCTCAATTGTCACGGAGATATTAATTTTAGGGCGGCGCTATTTTTACCCCCTTATACAACTAATTCACTTCATTTTCTATTGAAAAGGCAAAATTATCCTTAATGATTCAATTTCCTTTTAAAAAGTGTAGCGCCAAATCAATTTACTTTCTTTATTTTATTTTATTTTCATTTTTTATTTAGGATATAGTTACGGTAATTAAACAATCCATGTTTTTATTTTTTTAATTGGTAATCCGTATATATATTAAAGGAACAATGTTTTCCTTTATATTTTTGGATTTTACTTCCGTAGAAATAAGTTTTGTCAAGTAAACAAGTGATGGTGATACACACAATAAAAGTGAAACTTCATAAATAAATGATCTTGTTAAAGAAGTGTCTATGTTAAAAATTTTCTAGATTTTACTTGACAATGTAGAAAAGAATTAGGTTTATTAGAAAATTTTCTTTTCAACAAAAGTAATTTACGAAAGTGATTGATTAAAATTAATCAATTTTTTTTTGGTCGGACCAATCAATTTTGTGGTTGATTGCCCAATTCTGATTAGAATTGAAATTCTTATTTTTAGGGTGATCAATTTCACTATGGCTAAAACACTCCTTTTTATAATGTTTTGACAATATTAACCCTTATGGTTCTATCTTTTTTTAGCATTCTTCAGTTGCTTTTGTTCCTTTTCTTTTCTCTCTTGACCACTTTCCTTCTTTTCATTTATGTCTCTCTCTTCTCTCTCTTTCTAAAACATTCCTCTCCTCCCAAATTTGTAGAAATCACCTCCTCACCCAACTAGTCCTCTTCCATCTCCATTTCTTCAACTCATAGCTCAACTGTAAGTAAAAAAACCCATCCAATATCCCTTCACTCCCATTCCATCCCTTTCGCTATCTGTTATTCGTTATCCCATTTCGCATCAATATCTTTCATTGATCAATCACGAAGACAAGAAAAAAACCCCATTAAAGATTCAGATCCAGGAGCTCTCAAAACCTCATCAAGTTCATTAGCAATGTTTGCTTCTTCGTCTTTGTCTTCTTGGTCCTAATTGTCACCATCATCGCCGATTCGCCATCACCTACCAGCCTCTAGATACATGGTTCAATTCTTCTCCCTCTCACTAAGTTGTTTACGCAATTCAAAAATGTGACCGGCAAGGATTTGCCTCTCTTTGCCCTCGTGGTCTCTCCTACTTCCGCATTGATCTCAATTACGGAGCTACCACCGCCAGTGATTGAGAGGAATGAAGAGGTGATTGCGAACTCAACTCTCAAGTTCGAGCCCTTATGCGATGAGGTGGCCCTGTTGCCCGTCAATTGGTCAAATCCCCGTGTTCTGATAGGTGTTAAGTTCAATGCGGGAGCCTTTAGGTCTATTATATTCATGGGTATCAAACTCCAGTTTACGATTGAAGAACCGATGAGTGCAACACGTGGCGTGGACGATAGGTGAAAGCGAAAAACCACAAAAGAGAGTGTTCTTTTTTTTTTTGATAGATACCACCAAGGCTTGAACCATGACCAAAATTAAGAGGGAATGGAGAGAAGTAACGAAGAAGGAGGAAAATGGGACTCACAAGAAAAAATAAAGAGAAAACAAGCGGAACATCACAACCAAACAAAAAAAGCATGTTTAAAAAATATGGGATCCACAAAGGTTAATATTGTCAAAATACTATGATGAGTTTTTTAGCCATGGTGAGAGTGGAAAAAGTGCGTCCCTATTTTTATTGGGTTATTGTTTTTTTCTCTAATGCTGTTTTCCCCATTTTCTGGTAGAGAAAACTGAAGCACCTTTTATAATTGAAAGTGTGGAGGATGATGGGTTTGGCATCATAGATAGAAAATAGGGGATGGTAGGATGTATGGAAGAAGAAGAAGGAGCGGGAGGCGTAGAAAGAAGAGAATATCCTATAAGAGAGAACAAAGAGACGATTTGCAAGAGCGGAGAACTGAGACGTCAAAGGCGTGGAAAGAAAGAAAGAAGAAAGAAAGTGGAACCCGTAAGAAATAAAAAAATAAAATAAAACGTTGACCAAATAATAAAAAAAGATCACTTTTGTAGAGTTGTACCATAAATGGTAGACCCTACTAGGGATACCCTCGTCATAATACAAAAAATGGGAGTGCTTAAGGTAAAAAAAAAAGTGAAAAAAGCGCGGCCCTAAATTTATAGTTAAACTGAATGTATTCATTAGATTCTCTTCACCTTTATTTGTGTTTAAGTTATTTTTAAGAATGATGGTTTCCTAGCACAAGATAACTAATAAGAAATATACAACTCTTCAACAGAGTAGCTAGTTGGCTATCCGCCAAGGAAACTATTTTATTGGAAAAGATGGACACCAATTTTGTCGTAAATGGGAAAAATAACAAAAAAGGAACAACCTAAACAAAAAGAAGGAAATAAAAAAGGTTAGAAATAAACTTAAATCAAAAGTAAGCCCCATATTTGACCATAGTTTTCGTTGTGCGGGTAGAATTATAATTGAAAAATTTTAAGTTCCCAAAGCTTGCTAAAGCGGGATCCTCCGGGGATGATGTGGTCAATTCAATGTGGTAGGAGGTATATGCAGTAAAATATGGGGTAAAAAAAATGCTCGAGGCTTTAGTATATACTACTTATTTTGTTTCGGATAAATTCAAACGTGATTTAATGTATCGGAATGTTTGAAGCTCGTCAGAATGTTTTCTCGAGCTAGACTCATACTGTTTGATCAGCCAGATGTTTGAATATTTGTTTGAACAATGAGTTACATCTTTGGCAAATCATACATGTATAATTTTACACATAACAAAGCAGTCAGTATAGCCCACGAAACAATATTGCCTTTTCCATCATAACGAGCTGTACTTTGCTTCAAGCCAAGGTTCTTGCTCGATTCTGACTTATCGAGTCGTATTTCCCTTGCTGTGAAGTAGTTCATCTAGACAATTTTTTGTGCATTAGACTACCCATCATCATTCTTTAGTAGCAAGAGAGTCTGAGCCGGCGGGAATTGATGGAATGATTTTCCATGCAAAATGCATGTAACGAGAGCGAGGGCTCAAAGGGACCACAACGCGAAGGATAGAGTTGTGAGTCAGTGTCGTTTAGGCTCAATTATCGGCTATGATGATTGCATTCAAAAGCTAAGTATGGAAACCACTCAAAGTGGAATGAGATAGTGCAAATCCATGCTAAACACGGTTCCGTAAGCTCCCCCATCTACCCTTGATTTGAGAGAGAGAGAGAGAGAGAGAGAGAGAGAGAGAGAGAGAGAGAGAGAGAGAGAGAGAGAGAGAGAGAGAGAGAGAGAGAGAGAGAGTGGCGACGACGGCAGGGTATAGCAACAACGGGCCTATGACGGAGGGGTGTGGGTGCGGGTGCGATAAGGAGCAAGCGGCCACGAGAGTGACACTGGAGGCTCATGTAGAGGAGCGGAGAGAGTTACGACTCTAGGAATTTGTTTATAAATTCTCATAAAGCATCGCCACCGACTTACCTCACAATTGCAAAGGATCTCAATCCTGCGTGATGGCTTGTCCGAAAACTTAAACTTATAACAAAGTACGACAACACTTTCACATTTTTATACAACTTTAGAAATAATAGATTTAGTTGATTTTCCAATGTGAAAACTCGTCAAAGACACATGGAAATCACGGCTAGTAAATTTCCTCACCAACTACGCGAATGGAAGCTGAAGCTCCCTTAAAGTCGCACTTACAAATCTCCTTACATGGTGATTATCTCTTTGTGAGGTATAACCATGTAGAAGCTTGCAAAATAGTTTCATGACATTACAAAAGTTAACCTTAAGGAAGTTTCGAAAGTAAATTACCGGTTAATAAGTTTTGGAAGAATACAATAATATATGATATTATCGCAATATCATACATTAACCGGCCTCATTACAACACCTAACATTGCTAATACAATTCGTCATCTATCAAAGGGTTTGATAACTTCAAATATTAGATATTCTCTCGAAAAAACATGAAAAAAAGGAAAACTCGTGTGACTCCGACCTCAGAGGTTAATTTAGAACACAACAACCTTTCGTATTCATAAGTTTCATTCAAGTACAAAATTCCGCAATCAGAAAGTGCAGAACCCCAGCAAAAGTCAATATAATCAGTCGTCTCAAGTCCCGAAGCCCAAAAAAACGTGACTGAAGTGTAGTATTTTTTCTTTCCATGCAGGCAAACGTACATTTCAAAACGCTCGTTTTTCTCACTCTATGCCATTTATGTCCACAAATGCATGAGATTTTCAACAGAAGACAGGATTTACAGCAGTTTGGTCGGTGAACCAGAGTGGTACAATCGGTCTTTAATTTTCATACTTAGAATTCAAGATTTTATCGGTCTTTAATTGCCACATGCGTCTCGATCTTACTCGATGAACTTGCTAGCATTTTCACCGTAAAGCCCCTTCCATGCATTCATCCATTCAAAGCTTATAGAATTTGATTTTTCTAGTGACCTTAGTGTGCTTGCCGGTTAGAATTAATTTCTTTTCCTCTCTAGCATAAAGCTATTTAGCATTTACCATCACGTGAATTGTGTGGTTTTTCTTTTCTGTTCATTAATTTTGAAGTGATAATTTATGCTAATTGAAGTTGTGATCGGCAACAGCAACCTAGAGGAAAATAAAGAAAGCATTTTCAAAGAAGTGCTCTAAAGTCCCTCTCTCAATGGTAAAAAAATGTTAGAGATAATTAGGGATTTCTCTAAGATAATTTCTTATGTTAGAGATATTTGATAATTCTGTTGATTTTAAGTTTCTCTCAAGATTGCATGTATATCTCTCTTTGATGGTGCATATTTTGATTAATATATTATCTTAGATAATCATTTGATAAAACCTATAAATAAGCTCATGTTTTGTTCTTCAATGCACACGCCTTTCTCCACAGGCACCCTCCGCATCAGATACCTAGGTGTCCTCCTTGTTACTAGAAGGCTCATGTACGCGGATTGCAAGGGGTTGGCAGAAAAGATCTTTAAAAGAGTAGAATGATGGGTTGTGAATCATATCAATTATGTGGGACGACTCCAATTGAACAAATCAATACTTATTTCCATATGCACTTACTGAATGCAAATGTTTCTACTCCCAAAGCAATCTATCTTTGAGATTGAGAAGAATATTCGACACTTCCCATGGGTTGGAAATACATATATCGCATAAAGTTGCATAAAAGTAGTTTGCTCACCTAAAAATGAAGAAGGTCTAAATCTACTCGATCTAAAATTATGTAACAAAGTATTACTAGGTCGCTTGTGATGGACCCTCTTCAATTATCCTTCCTCTTCCCTATGGAGTAATGGGATTTACAGCATGTACTTCAATTATGCAACTTGACATTAAAGGCAATGTGGCTTGGAGTTGGAGATGTCTTTTGAAGTTGAGACCCGCTCTAACCTCGATCATCTCTAGCTCTAGATACTACTGCAAAGAGGTATATCATGAATTCAGACAAGCGGGACCAATTGTGGAGTGATGCAATTTGATATGGACTAGCGATATTAGCAAACATAATTTTATATGTTGGTTTGCCTGTAAAGATAGATCAACGACAACAAAGGTCATATCACGATGGAAGTATATGGTCAAGTAAAGATAGAACTTATTTATTCTTTGAGTGTAACTGGACTGAGAGTATATGGTAAAGTATCCTCAAACAGAATGGTTTCTGACGTTCTTCAGGAGTATAGGATTTTGAACTTCATTGGATGATAAGAGCCACAAAGGGCAACAATTTGGTAGCGCGGCTCCTCAAGGTATCCTTCTTAGCGACCATATATTGTATTTGGGCAGAGCGCAATCATAAACGTTTCCAAAACAAGTCAATTGAGATGCATTTTCTTTGGGCTAGGATAGATATAATTGTAAGAGATAAGGCTTCACTTTTCCAGAATTGTCGACCCTCCTAGACAAATATGTTTTTGGCAACTATATGGAGGCTTCCTACCTCCATATTCTCGCATAATTAGCTTTGTTTGTAATGTTGGGAGATGCTTCTAAGCTTTTGTACTTTGTTAGAAATATATTGTCTGATTCTGAGTATCTTATATCATAATCTCGTTATTTTAATTCAGAGTATATCTCAAATCATAATCTCGTTATTTTGATTCAGAGTATATCTCAAATCATAATCTCGTTATCTTGATTATGAATATCTTTCATAATCATAATTTCATTATCCTAATTATGAGTATATCTCATAATCATAACCAGACAATTTATTTACATATTTATACTAGAAAAAAATGCACAAAAATAAACAGAAAGATCAGAAGTGTCAAAGTCAAACCGCAATTCATGATGTCGCAAGGGTGTCCCTCCACGGCTTCTATTTAACGTGGCCAAGCTAACCCTAAAGACAAGTGAAAAGCTCTATCTCTCTCTCTTTCCCTCCCCCTCCGACGTATACTATAGCTTTAAAAAATTACATTCGTGAACCACTTTTGGAACACTACTTGTGAGTAAATGTTGTCTACGAAAGCTAGTTGCAATTCCCATGGTCAGGACTCCTATTATTTCCTTGGGTGGGAAGAGTTCAAGAAAAATCCCTACGATGAAGTTAAAAACTCAAGCGGGATCATCCAGATGGGAGTGGCTGAAAATCAGGTGTGGTTGTTAATTTTTCTTCGTCCATCTTGTGATTTCAAAATCAGATCACATTTGTAAGATAAGATAAGATTTTCATCGTAAATCTGTCATTTTCCTGACGTATTGGGCTAAATGGCTAGAAATATACACACATGTTTGGTGTTATGTCCTAATTGGGTTAGGATTTGGCTTAGGCTTTAGGTTGTACTTGGTGTTATGAAAAGTTATACATATCTTACCTTTACCAAAAAAAAATATATATATACACACATGTTTGGATATACATTGTGACGAGCATTTCATACCGCATAGGTGGTATCGGACCGAAATTAAAAAAAAAAGAAAAAGAAAGAAGAGAAAAGAAAAAATAAAAAATAAAAAATAAAAGAAAAAGAGAAAAAAATAAAAATAATTAAATTTCGATTTTTTAAAAACATTTTTATAAAGAGGGAGAGAGTGTGTCGATGGGTCTAGTGGGTGGGTTGAACATGGGTTCCAAACTCAACCCATTTATTTTTAAACTTTAAAATTTAAAACACATTTAAAATTAACTCTTTAAAATTAAAGTGACCCATTTTGACACCTCTTCCCGTTAAATAAGTGTTTGCTATATTTCAAAGGATAAGAAGCATTGCATGGTACTATGGCAGTCTCAATCGCCATCATTCGCCTGTGGACGCTGAATGTCCAAGCTCACAGGAAAAGGTAACCGATCAATAATTTGTGAACTTGCCCACAGAAAAAAACAGGAAAGAAAAAAGCCCATAAAACTCTCTAATTTCTAGCAAAATAAAGTTATTTTTCCTGAATATTATTTGCTAAATGTGTATTGATCCAGTGTAGTGGTTCGTTTTTGCACAGCTCTCTCTGGATCTTGTGGAGTCATGGCTCGAGAGCAACCCGGAAGCAACTGGGTTCACAAATGGAGAATCCACATTTAGAGACATTGCACTCTTCCAAGATTATCACGGCCTTCCCGCTTTCAAGAATGTAATGATCATTTTCGACCATGTCGATACGTGTTGTTGTATAAAAAACGGCCTTTCAAACTTCTGCACGCATACATCGTTGTGCATCTAGCGTGAGAAAAATCGATTAAAATGAGAACACATCTTAACGTTGAGGAACAATATTTGGCTCCTGTCTAGATAGAAGTTAGGCAGCTCCTACCAATTATGTAATTTGCAACTTCACCAATCAACCTGTCCTTTCCCTTTTCTTTCTCGTTCCGCATTTTGATCTCATCACAGTTAATCACAGCAGCGGACTGACGTATAAAGGCTCGTGTTTGGCTGCGCAGGCTCTGGCAGGTTTCATGGCGAGAATAAGAGAGAACAAGGTTTCGTTTGATCCGAACAATCTGGTTCTCACTGCAGGCACAACTTCGGCGAATGAGATTCTCATGTTTTGCCTCGCCGAACCTGGCGATGCTTTCCTCGTTCCGACCCCGTATTATCCCGGGTAACCTTAAGCATCCTTCGCTTTCTCATCGTTTCATTCCAAGCATGTTGATATCTTCAGAGTTTCATTCAGATATATAACAATCGTGTTTCATTGTACAGCTATAATAGTAAGTAGGCTACGATAGTGTATAAAATGAAGCAGATATTGTTTGAGTAGAGTATTCAATCTAATAGGTCAAATTATAAACTCGCTTCAAGAAATTATGCAGAGACTGGGCGTGAATCTAACTTATTTCTGCACTTTTGATGGGTTTGACTCAGATAAAAGTCTGCCATAATTTTCTTCAAAATATTTGTAATTGCGTCATGCACTAATATCTTTTACTAGATCAACTTTATTTGACAAATGACATGACAAGAATCATGTGGACTAAACTTTGGAGTCCATTTGTTTCGCGGAAAATCAATAATTTGGAAAATATTTTCCTTA
The DNA here is from genome assembly GCA_031216235.1 of Syzygium jambos. Lineage (NCBI taxonomy): Eukaryota > Viridiplantae > Streptophyta > Magnoliopsida > Myrtales > Myrtaceae > Syzygium > Syzygium jambos. The sequence continues at coordinate 26,439,334 of CM062225.1, forward strand.
TTTTAATCGTTTCTATCTCTTTGTTAAATAAATCAATGGAAAAATGTTCTTGTGATGAATAACAATTTAAGCTAGAACATTAAGTTGATATTGAAAACATTTGCTTTTAACTCATTTTTTTAAGGACATAAACTATCTAAATTTAAACTTTTTTTTGTTGTAAATTTCATGGCTGAAAAAACTATTCTTAATGACATATAGGATTAGCACATTATTATGTGTACATCGACACTAAGAAAGAAACGGTTCTCATATATCAATTAAAGATGCTTCGGCCATGGTGTGTTGGCACACTTCTAAAGAAAACAATCTTGTCTGGACTCAGTCCATACAGTGGATTGAGTGATCTCAGCTGATTCCATCTATGACTGTGTCTGAACAAGATTCTGACATTTGAAATTATAATATTTTTTTTGGAAAGTTGCTATTCTCCTTCATATCTTGCCTTGGCGTTCTTGTTTTTGACAGATTCGACAGAGACCTCAAATGGCGAACCGGAGTCGAAATCATCCCCATACACCGCTCGAGCTCGAACGGCTTCAAGATCACTGAGTCCGCCATGGAAGAAGCTTTCGAGCATGCCCAAAACCAGCTGAATCGAACGGTGAAAGGCCTCTTGATCACCAACCCTTCTAACCCGCTTGGCACCACGATGACCCGCCGCGAACTGAACCAAATCATTCACTTCGCAAACACCAAGAACATCCACGTCATTAGCGACGAGATCTACTCAGGCACCGTCTTCGACTCACTTGGCTTCATCAGCATCGTCGAGCTCGCCTCGCAGCATAAGAGCTCACACAACAAGGACGACCTGTTGAGCCGCGTCCACATGGTTTATGGCCTCTCCAAGGATCTTGGCCTGCCCGGGTTCCGCGCTGGGGCGATCTACTCACACAACGAGGTGGTCGTCTCGGCAGCAACCAAGATGTCGAGCTTCGGCCTCGTCTCGTCGCAGACTCAACACCTTCTCTCAAGCATGCTGTCCAACGAGAAGTTCGTGCGGGAATATCTAAGTGAGAACAGGACGAGGATCAAGAACAGGCAGCAAACGCTCGTTTCGGGGTTAAAAGATTTAGGAATCAAGTGTTTGAACAGCAATGCCGGCTTGTTTTGTTGGGTCGACATGAAGAAGTTTCTGAAGTTGAACACGTTCGAGGCCGAGATGGAGTTATGGAGGAGATTGATCTATGAGGTGGGGTGTAATGTCTCGCCCGGTTCGAGCTTTCACTGCGTCGAACCCGGTTGGTTTCGGATTTGCTTCGCCAACATGGACGAGAGGACGATGGCCGTAGCCATGCGACGTGTTAGGGTCTTCGTCGACTCCATGCACGCAGAGAGAATCAAGAACATGAAATCTCAGTTTGCTGAGGGAGAGAGGAAATGGTCGGCCTTGGCCTTGCCCTGCTCTCTGAGATTTGAAATGATCGAGGGGATGGAGATTTGATCTACGTGGAGTAGTCGAGGAGAGATGATTTACATTGATCGTTTTGAATTAATTGGGAATTTACTAAATTGTTGACATGGATTAGATGTTGTGTCTTTGGTAATCGTGAATGATTTTCAGTTTGGTTTGAGGTTAGAGCAAGAATCACTATTTTGCTGGTTTGTGCGCCGTCTGAGTTGCTACATCCTAGTCAATTTCTGTGCACTACTATCAAAATCCGTCGATTTTTTATTTGCATCGTACCATTCAGTTCACTTCGAAGTTTAAGCGATACTATTTACACAAAAAATAAACAACTTTTGATTATTTATCAACATGTGTTAGACGTAGTTGAATAGGGCAAAATTTGGTCATTCAGCAATTTGAAAAGAATCAACAACTTGCCGGTGGAGTCATCGAAGACACATAACGTGAAGTCGACAAGAACTTTGAAGTTGATCAACAAAATAATCGATATCAATAGCAAGTAATCGACATGAGGACAGTTGTTAGGTGGTTATTTTTATTGTGGCTATTTTATGATTATTGTAGCTTCTTATAAATAAGTATTGTTAGATAATGAGAGGCCATGGATTAATTTCTTGTGGATAATGTAACTTCTCGTAATCATTATGAAGTTATTTATTTAAGTTTAGTAAACGTTGTGTTTAACAGTGAGGATTATAAATACCCCGAGTTTGTTCATTGTAAACCCCCCGAACAAACAACAAAACCATTTTAATTATCTTTCAATTCATGTATCTTAACCGCAGTTTCCATATATTTCGTTTTTGATTGAAATTCGACATGTATCTTAACTGTAGTTTACAGACGGCAGTGTCAAGATCCAATTGATTCCTTGTTCTAACCATTGTACTTTCTCAAATCAACTAGTCTTATCGGGCATGCCAGAGAGACATTTCGCATGAATTGGATTTCACGACGACATATCTTTTACCAAAAATCGTTCTTTGGTATTTATTTGAACAAACATGTTTTGTGGCGACTCTTCATAAGAAATATTATGAGTACACAAGGGAATCGATAATTTGGAACCGAAAGTACACAAACTTTGTCAGAGTTTAATTGACAACGAGGCACCCAAGTCCTATAGCAAAGATGCGGTTGGTTGTTTGTTTATAAAACAAACAAAATAATGTCTTTTTCCTTTATCCCACGTAAAAAAGTTTTGAAAAGGTGGGTCACTTTATATGTGTGACTATCTTCTTCCTTGTTAAAGTGAAGATAATGTGTCACGCCCCGAAATCCCCGTCGAGCCCGCGACATCCCGCTCAGGTCGAACGGTTACGACGTCCCAGGTTATCGCCGACCTCAACTAAACATCAGAGATTTAATCGCGCAAACGAAAACCATAAACACCCTGGCAAATTAAACTGGGGAGAATTGGGAGAATATATATTTCTATTTCTTGTTCAACTTGTTCTACCATATATACAATAAAACAAACCTCTGTCTCCCAATGCACACTTTACCGAAACTACCAAAATCAAAAAGGAGTCGATGACCTGACGTTCAACCTCAAAAATGGTTCTCATCCAAGGCAAGCTTTCCCACTTCTACAAACATGGTCATCGTGTGTCTTATCGAGGTCATCCCGTCACCCATCGGAAACTCAGCTACCTCATACTCCGTATGCACTGGTACTCCAAAACGTACTAGTGGCGGTGGTGGAGGGTTCATCGCTCAGGTCGGGGTTCTGAAAATTGTTGGTTGAAACAACCGTGAGAACACTTCTCAGTAAGTTCACCCTTAAACCCAATCAAGGCTATCACGTACCTCCAGACAATCACACAGACACACGTGCATTCGTACACATCAAATTTTCACATCGCAGGCACCTCAAATAATATAGTCAGACTCAAACATGCGTACACCCGTACTTAATTACATTCACGTCGTATGCAATACATGCATGTACCCTTCCATTCTCATTTCCTCTTTCTCATTCCTCGCCAGTGACCCGCGTTGAAGTACACGCCGTAGGCACATTGCGATCATTCACCACATCCGGCCTGCGTACCCGTTCACGCCTCAGGCCCCAATCGCGACCTGAGCATCACATGCCCCAGGCCCGATCCCAACTCAGCCCGCGCCAAATGCGACAGGCCTACATGGTTGGAACCCGAGCTTATGATGGCTCGATCCAATCCCAGTCTCACCCGAGCTAATCGTGTCTAGGACCGATTCTCATTCTTGCTTTTTCAAGCCTCAGCCTGTGCCAAATGCAACAGACCTACGTGACCGCGGCCCGAGTTTATGATACTCAGCCCGATCCCAAACTCGCACTTTCGCACTTTCACACACTTTCCCACCATCACTTGCCACACTACAATTTCCTTCTCACTCATGCCCACGCTCCACACGCATTTATCACACGCAACTGGCCCTTCACACGTGGCTCGCACACGCATTATTTTACACGTAGCTCATGCACATTCGGCATAGGACATGGCAATACCAATAATTAATTTAATCTAACTCATGTGTGCACCCAACAAGCATATACATTCACCCAATTGCACAACAACATACTCAATTTAATCACCACAATTTATTTATAATTTAAATATACATCCAACACATAAATTTTTTATTTTTCTCCCATCAAACGGCGTCAGATTAATTTCGATCCTCCACGGAACTTTCTCGCCATAAAATACCGGTTCTAAAAATTCAACTTGCGTCCCGAACAAATCATCACAATCCCGTGAACAGTAAATCACAGCTCGTGAATAGTAATTTGCAGCCCACTATTATTCTAAATTTTTCAATAAAATTTTTCTGGTTTCAATTCTAAGGCCCGCCACCTAATCCCACTTCTAAATCATGCCATTCCACACCTAATCTATTCCCGGTTTTACCCAAAATTGCCTGTCGATACCCGAAATCCTAAATTGGGTTTAGAGCGCGACTTACCCGCGTTCTAGATTATCGCGGCTAGAACGGAGAGTGGCGGCACTAAATCGGGAACGGCGGCGACGGTGTACGGCTCCTGGGTGGCGGCGATCGGCTTGGGCAGCGACGGTGCGGCTTGCTTGGCCGTGGGTCTTGCCTCACGTGAGAGAGAGAAAGGGAGAGAAAGAGAGAGACGGCGGCTAGTGGTGGTGGCTTGTGGCTGGTACGGTGACTTGAGGGCGGTCCGGACGGTGGTGGCGAGCGGCGGCTTCGACGGTGGGCTTCCCGGTGGACGGCAAGGAGCTCACGGTGGAGGGGGAGGTTTCACGGCCAAAAAAAAGGGGGGGTGAATTCACGAAGGAAAGGGAGAGAGGAGAGAGAGAAAGAGGTCTAGACTTCAATAGTGCCTTTGACAAAAAATATCTAAGGCACAAATGACCAAAATACCCCTTGCCCCTAAAACTAATCCTTTATAAATCCTTAAGGGCAAAATCGTCACTTTCTCCATTACTCGTCGAAATTAAATTTTTCCAAAGGAATTAAGCGCACCAAAAATTGACACGTGTCACATGCAACGTCGTCCTAACATTCCGGCATGACTTCCTAATTTTCCAATGTCCAATTTGGGCAAAAATTCCATAATTAAATTCTATTAAACGCAACTCAAGCGTTTCTTGAGCTAACGGGTGGCTTGCTGGGGAAATTCGCAGAATCGACTCATGATTGATACTGAATCGAGTCACGTGCAAGTCTGTTTGGTGCGTGACGACCTCAGTTGTCATTAAAATTGCGAAGATCAATAACTTGATCCGAGGGGTACGATCGCTCGGTATAATTTCGAAATCATTCGTCAATTCGTTTCGTGGTCCAACGGAATCACCCGCGATCCACTACTAGGACAGTGGCAAACTGACCCCTAACTATCCTTGGATCGGCCAACAGTGGCTCAAAATATCACTTTCACGATTTAACGGTCGAAATCCATTCACGGTCGAATTTTCTTTAGTCGCGCGAATTTAATTCCCCTATTAGCCTTTCCCTAATGGTTAGTATTCCCATGAATGATCAGTTCCGGACGAGAATTTACTGCGAGCACATTTCATAAAACTCAGTTATTTCATAATTTTCAATTGGCGGAAATTTCGGAATGTCACACAATGCGATGTGGACTAGACTTCTTAATAGCCGCGTGCGGGTGTGCGATTATTAGGTGCACTTAGCACTTGACGTGCTCGTGGATGATAATTAGCACTAATCCTTTACGGCTATTTTTTATTAATTAATTTCGAAATTTATTATTTAGCCTAACGGTTCTTAGGCGTTCTTACAACCTTTGGAAGAATTGTGTTCCTTCGAACATAACTACTTCACCTTTGGAATGTTATGTCTTTTTGGACAGAACTTCTTCAACGTTGAAAGATTGTATTTGTTCAAAGATTATTTTTCAGAATTTATAAAATTCGGATTAATAAAAATATTATTCTTTTATTTTATTATTATTTTATTCCGAATTTTCATAACGTGACTTTTGATTTCATACCAATTCACTATACATCTTTTCGATGAAGGGATGTCTTTGTTTGAAATGGTGTCATTAGTGAGTCGATTTTTACATAGTTGAATATTAAGTCTCTTCATTCGGATTTTTAGACACTTTTTTCATTCAAAAAACAGCAGCCATTCTTTCTAATTGTTTTCCTAGAGAGACCCTGCAGATATACCGAAATTGCTATTCGGTATTCTTAATCGAGACTTTGTTGTATCCCGAAGGAAATTTGCCGATGACCACTAGCAATTTCGTGGGGCAAATAATTCCTTAAAGAAAGTGATATCATGCCTCAAATTCTGACTTCGTTGTTCATCCCGTTTAAAGTTGAAGTTTCTTTTCTTCTACAATTCGAAGGAGCATATTTTTTCCAACAGATACATGTCGGAATTTAATCAATATGAAAACTACAGTTAAGATGTAAGTCGGAATTTACTCAATGATGCGAATCCGGAAGCTACAACTGTAGTATAAGAATTTAAAAATAATCGAAAGATAACATATTTGTTTGTTTGTGTGCTGGAGGAGCTGTTTAGTGGGCAAACGCTAGTATTTATAGCGTTCACAACACAAGTGCCTACGAGTAATTATTTCACAGTTTTAGCCATGCTTCCACGTCTTGGTTCCATGTTCTCACATAGCCATGATCTTACCTCCAAGTGGTTGTTCCGTAAAAACCGCGCATCAATCTCTTATACTTTCTTGCCGAGTTAACTCTATTCCTTCCTCTACAATTTGCTAGACTTTATTACTTTATCTGCTATTGATTTTAAATTTGAATATTGTAACTGAACTTTAGCGCCTTCCAAACATTCAATCTTCACTTGGTGTCTCAATCAGTAATCTTTCAATCCCCTTTCAATCGGTGATCTTGTTGACCAACTCTGCCATGATATTGGTCAATCTAATCCATGGTTATTGATGTACATTAATATTAACAACAATTTTTATGGTCGAATCAGAGAGACAAATTTAAGTTTGATGTAAAACTATTCATTATGACTATTAATGAGAGAGCACCTAAATTTTTTTTTGTGAAAAAGAATATATCTTTTTTTAGACATTACGAGGAGATGAACTATAGAGAAGATAATCTGTACCAAAAAAAAACTATAGAGAAGATAACTGTACTAAACAAAAACAGAGGATTGAATGAATGAAGCACGCTTAGTTTCATTGATATTTTGTAATATATATTATAGAGATATTATCATCTGTAATCATGGTGGAATTTAAACAAGATAACAATTTTATCTACATGAAAACTTAATAAAAAAGCAAATCAAGAAAAGATCTCTAAATAATCAACTCGTGAATGCTCTGCTTGACGTGTTATCATCATGTTGATTTATAGAAGATTATGTACTATGATCATGCTGATGTTCTGCGATTTATTTTGTTACTGCAATATGTACTCCTTCCAGCCGTAGATGTCAACACAATCATCTTCTAAAATTCTTTACATACAATTTCGAAATCCACTGTTCCCTACCAACCTAGAGAGCGACCAAACTCTCCACACATGTAATCATTCTACTACCATAATTGGAGTCAACTTCAGCTCCAAATTCTTCAAACTTCTCTCTACTTAAATTATACAAAATCAAAAGGGTACGTGAATTCAAACGTAAATCCACATAATAGCTCTTGATAAAGAAAAGTTCTCTTGAATTCGCAAATCCGAGTGGACGAAACCGAGCAATGCTTCTTGTCGTTGCTCCAATCGTGTACAACTTGATCCACAATTCGATGACCCCGGACTAGATCTTTCTGGATCCACACTTCATAACATCTAGACCGGGAGTTATGCGCGATCAGAGACAAGCATCCATCCAACAAAGTGATGTGTTTCTTTTAAGATGGCATCGAATCCGGCAGGGCCATTTCATGAAAAGCCTCCTTAACTACATCGAATACGATTAGCATCTATGTATAGGTTTGGCGATTCAAGTAGAAACAAGGGCGCCAACAAATGAAATTTTCCAAGATAACTTGATCTCCCAAATGCTTGGTAAGCCATTGAGGGAAAACATCGCCAAGCTGCTTCCAACAATTCCCCCTAAAGTGGTAAACCTCCGCTTGAGAGGTACGATCTGGATGTTCGCCGAAATATATGTTTATATTTACTACCGTAAAATCATTGAGATGACCCTCGAGGGATCGAATCCGAATGCAACTAAATCTGCCACTAGAAAGTAGGGTTTGGGAAGAACTACGTTTTGTCCGGTTGATGGGTTCCATGGAAAGATCTTTGAGCGGCGAGTGTCATTTTTGGCGAAAGTCGATAAACAAGCAATTCCATAGCACGAATTGACTAATTGGAATTCACCACAATCTTGGACGAATGAAGAATCAAGATAAGATAGCTCGTGATCACTAGGACGGCGCATCCATACTCTCGAGAGTTGGCCAAATTTATAATTGAGGAGATCATACTTGCGCAACTCGGTCGATCTCTCGGGATATTCTTGTAGTCGGTTATGTTCGTATACTAGAAATTGAAATTAAATGTCAAGAAACAAACCTGAAAGCAGCAGTACAAACAAATAAGCAGAATGTTGATCCAAGCCCAACGAAATAACGTTGTGTCCTTAAGACGAATTTGGCCCCTCAATCAGTACCCGAAGATATTGGACAATCGTCTCCCAGGATAGAACGGATCTCGTTCCTCCGAAGCGGTACGAATTCGGAGGACTCCTACGAATGCAATTTTTGCAGAACAATCGCACAAAATGACAATGATGAAGTGAATATGCGTAAGTGCGTCAAGAAAATGTCTTGCGGGAATGCCAATGTCACGAAGTGTCACTATCCCGAACTAACTGTTCGGTCATATTGAAGTGGCGAAAATAATGAAGAGTTACGAGGGTTTGTGAACAATAGTGAAGGTTCACTTGAACCGGTTCGATTCGTGAACAGTCGCGAAGGGCTTTGGTTTTCCGTTCGAGTGAACCGAACCTAACGAACAGACATGTTTGTTTATCTAATAAATAAATAAATAAATTCTAAACAATGTGTCTGTTCGGAAAAAATAAAAAAAAAAACCGATAGAAAGTGGACCTAGAACCGAGCCGGCCGGACGGGCTGCGGCGCGCGCGCGGGGGGTGGACCGACCTAACTTGATGTAGGTCCTCTCTCTTCCACAAAAGTGGAGTACCCCTTGGGGCCCAAACCCATTTGTGAGGCTCAACTATTTGAACCCATCTCCCATCTCTCTTCAACCCTATGTGGGACATTTTCACCCACACACTTATCATTCCATTCTATGGGATTTTGGTGCCAAAATCCCAATAATTCTTTCACAAAAAGGGTGCTAGTAAGTAGAGATTTCCAATATTTACATACACACCTGAGTCGGACTAGAGATTTTGTCGACGACCTCAATAAGATCTCCCTTAAAATGTCAATCGGAAGGCTAGCCATCGTTCTTGCACAATCATTCAAGTGCTTTGAAAATCACATTAAATTGCAGTGTTGCGTCGTAATCTTATGTAGATGGTGGGGTAGTCTCTTAGGGGTGTAACGTGTTGATCAATTCAAATCGGCATTAGCATAAATATTACAAACAATTCAGAATCGTAAAGAAAACGAAATTGCAATAACAAAATTGGAATCGAGGTTTCGTGAACGTCTGTCTCCCAGGATACAACGGTAGACGACTAAGAAGTAATCATAACTTCAAAGCCTCCGGCGAACTTGAACAAATTGCGGAAATGAACACTATCGAAAACAATGCAAATGCAGAGAACGTTAAACAGAGGAAGAATGATTTCGATAAAAAAATAGAACAGTGGGGAGAAAAAAAATTAAATTAGAAGGCTAGCAAAATTGGGCTCGTCGCGAGGCCCACTTTTCGGTCCTGCAATCGTGTACACGGGACGTGCGCTTGCGCCCAAGTTCCAGCTCGTCGGGCGTCGGATTTGCACCCCCCTGCTCTTGCGCGCGAGGCATAGTATTTGTGCTATGATAGTTACCACTTGAAATGAGTGTAACTGTATATAAAGCACTCCATAGCCTTCTTTCTTTTCCAATGTGGGACCAGTGCTTTTCACTTCCCACTTCCAACTCACGGGTGTTCTTTGAGCATTAATTTCTCATTCATTCACCCATCAATTTATCCCATATTTCCAACATAACGAAGCCTCCTCGACATTCATGGGAAGACTTTGTTTCGGTCTTGTTGTTTTTTCACTATCTTTAATGAAAGATCTTTTTCATATCGTAATTTATGAAAAAGAATGAATAATATAATGAACTTAATCGTGTATATTTGTTTGAGAGTACTGGTATCATCGACATCTTGCATAAACTCATTACATCACTATAAAAAAAACTTGTCCAGGATGATAAAGAAAGGTTAATACCACGAAAAACCCTAAATTGGGATATTTATGACAAATTTACTCTAGATTAATTTTTTGATCATGAAAAAAATCCTAAACTGATATACTGGTGACAAATTTACCCTCCGTTAGTATCTGTTAAATTTTATAGTCAAATTACTGAGTTGGATGACACATGAAAGTTAACGGGTGTACCGGTTTGGGATTTTACCTCCATTTGTCACATGTGGACCAGTTTGTGATTTTTTGTGATTTTAATCTAATTTATTGAAAACTAACGGAGGGTAAATTTGTTACAAATGTATTAATTTGGGGTTTTTGCCAGTCAAAAAATTAGTTGATGGTAAATTTATCACAGGTGTATTAGTTTGGGGTATTTGACTGTCAAAAAATTAATTTTTGATAAATTTATCACAGATGTACTAATTTGGGATTTGTCATAGTATTAACCTTAAAAAAAAAAGACCAAAGACGATGGAACTGCTTGGTCATAATGAAAGTAGGGCAGAATCAAGGCCGTCGCGTATCTCTCTCTTTAGGTTTAAGCATGAACAATCTTTTTTTTTTTTACTTCTAAAAATATGATGTGTGTTTTTAAATTATTATGTTGGGAAACTGTATTTCGATCAAATTTCAACACAGGGTTATTATAAGGCGACAAAAATAAAAAATTTGTCGCTGCAACATGTCCGAAAAATCACCCTAAAAGCGTTGATGCACAAATCCAGCGGATCCTCAGCAAGCCGGCCCATCCATATGGGCTAAGTCTTCACAAGGATGGCTAAGGTGAAGCCACACGAGTTGGCAACCTTATTAGTAGTGGATCTTCCTTATAGGTGATCTGACAATATCTCAACCATACACTATGAAACTTAGAGTTTCACAAACTCTCACACTTGAAACATCAAATCTTAGTGAGTATAGGTCCACATCACCCAACAATAGTTTCCTGATTCGATGTGCATTCAGTTTATTCATGCCCACTCCATTATCCCGAAAGCTTTTTGGGAGTCACCTTGTCTGAATCTCTTGTGACAGCATTCACTCTCGCCACTACACATCTGCCGGAGGAAGTCTTGTTTGCCGTGACTCGACCTGATTCACATGGCTCAAGATTCCCAAAAAAGTATCACTCAAGTGTGATCATTCAAGATAATGATGATTAGGAGAATGTCCAATCTCACGATTAATGATAAGAAGCATGCATGGTCCAACGGCAGTCTCAATCGTCATCACTCACTTGTAGAAGATGAATGTCCAATCTCACAATTGATGTTATCCTTAAAAATTCTTGATGACTGCAAGTGACATGACAAAAAACTTCCTTGTTTTCTGCTTTGATTGTTGTCCCCCAAATACCGGTCCCTCTATCTGCGGTTGTTTTAATTTTCATTTGTTCTTCTAAGGGACAGATGATTATCATTTCATTTGACAGCGGAGACTTTGTAGTTATTCCTGGTTCTCCAGCTGAAGCATGGGAAACAAACACTATGATGGCATCATGCAGAGACGACATGCAAGATAATGTGGCTTTTTTTTTTTTTAAAGAAAGATGCCAATCATCCACCATAATAATACTTTGAGAGATACATGAAAAGCTTTAACGTCTAGCAAATCTCAAATAATTGCAAAACAAAGCAAAAGACAAAAAACAAATAACAAAGCACAGTTCGCAGCTAGAAGCATACTCTTATCCTTCAAGAATAGATTTATCACTGTAAACAGTCAGGGGCCGATCACCGGATTCAATTATGAGCACATGCCGAGATCTTCTACTCTATTTGTAATGATTTATGGTGCGCGTTTAGGTTTAACATCCTCATCACCATTGCCGTGTAGAGACACCAGTATCAAAATATTGAAAAAACACATCAAATACATGTAATGAGCTCCCAGTTCTATATCTAGATCTAGTTTGAGAGAGCAAAACCTCCAAAACTTGACCTAAAGCTAAATCGGGGGATGAGAGCGGCCTAATTTTGGAGAGGTTGTGGAGCCACATTATGAATATCTGCCTTGTGGTTGTCGACTAGATGCATGGCCAAATTGGTCTCCATGTTCATACTCACAATCTCCCATAATAGATCAGTAGAGAAAAGAAAGACGGAGAGAGTTTCAAAAGAGGGAAGAGGGAGATGGACAGGAGAGGGGGGAGGGTGGGCTCTCTACCTGAGGGACGGCGCTCTAGAGAGGCGGCAGTTTCAAGGGAAAGGAAACTCCAACCTAGGGAAAAGAAAGGACACGAGTCTATTTTCGTACAGGGATTTGTGGCTGGAGCATGCGCTAATGTTGGAGTCTACATTACCCTTTTAGCTGATTTCCCAACAGACAAGGTTTCCACTCTCCATCTCAAAATCATTATTCTAAGTGGGGAGTTCACTGGGCAATTCCAGTGTGGCTGCGGAGGTGTAATTTTACTTCTCTTGCAGTTGTTAGAAAGGCTCCTCTTTAGCTTCTTATTGTGTGAATTGATTGTGTTGTTATTATTAGGGGTGAGCGGTTCTCGGTCCAGTCCGGTCTCACCCAAAAACTGAAAACCGGATCGGGAAAATCGATTTCCAGTTTCTAAGATCGAGGACCGGACCGACTAGTCCTAAGACTGTGGACCGGACCGAACCGGACCATCTGTCCGGTCCGGTTCCAATGAAACCAACTCAATCTCCCCCACACTCAATCAGACCAGAAAACGGATGCGAGACATGGGAGCATTTCGAAAAACCTGAACATCGTCCTTGAGTCGTTGCACCTTGGCGGCCAGCGCGTGTTGCGAGGAGGGTAGAGAGGTGGCGGAGATCAAGTATCGTTGGGCGAGAGGAGCGCTTGACCTCGGTTGGTCGTCGGCGTCGAGCAAGGCGTGAGGCCACTGGCAAGGCCACGAGAGGGAAAGGCATGAGCGAGGTTGCATAAATTGAGTGAGGAATTGGCGAGAGTGAATTAGAGAGAGCCTCGGTGATTAAGATTTGCTGCAGAGGACTCTGTTTTCTATTTTATGGGAAAGGGGGACTTTTGCCGCAGAGGCCTACAGTGGCCATAGGCAAACAGATAAAAATGATTTCTATTTTTTTCATAAATTTTAAAAAAGTAAATAAATAAATATATTTTCTGAGCAAAAACAAAAATATCGGTCCGGTCCCGTTCTCACCCTAGAACCGGAAACCGGATCGCTCGAAAATCGGTTCCACTTTTAGGAACTGAAAATCGGATCGATACTCTTGAGAACCGGATCAAACCGGCCGGTCCGGTCCGATTCGATCCGATCCTAATTTGGGCGATCCATCATGCTGACCCCTTGGGGGCTCTGTTTAGCTTCTAGTCCTTTTGTAGCTGCAGGAACTTTCTCTCAAATGAGGAAATCTGGGTCAACATTGTCATGCGGTGCTTACGTGTAGATTGTTACTACCAATTTAGTCTTGGGGTATTTCTCATGTGGTGCTCATGTGGTTTCGGACCATCACATCAGACGTGGAGAATTTGGGCAAGAAGCTCATCCTTTGTCGGTGAAGCAACGCCTAACCACATATTATATTTCTTTTTATAATTTTTGTAATTATCGTATGTAACTGTAGGATCTGTTGATTTTCTATTGATTCTTATCATTTTATAATTTGTAGAGTATGTTCTAGGCAAAGTATACTTTACTTTAGAGATTTCTTCGATTTCTGTCGAAGTCCACCTAAGACAAAAATTTCTTTAGAAGCTCATTCAAAAACTCATTATATTCCTCAACTTAAACTTTTTCTTACCAATTACAAAATGATAGGAATAAATATTACAATAGTCACATCTGAATAATTTAAGTTTTTAATGTAAAATACTCTTAAATGGGGAGATTTAAATGGGGAGATTAATAAGAAAGTCCTAAATATATTGCACTTATGTCTTTCGGTCCTCAATATTTTAATTTGGCCAGATTAGTACTAAATCTTTTAACGATTTGTCATAGTCTTAAACCTTTTGTTGCCAATAAACCTCTGGACAATTTATTACTTTAGTCTTAAAAATTTTGACGATTTACCAATTGAGTCTTTCCGATCAATTTTGTCTGAAAATCGCTTATATGACACTCTTGTTAACACTGGCTGTCCTACATCCAACTCTAACACGAACAATTTTTTACAATTTTTAATTTTTGTTAAATTTTCTTTTTTCTTTTTTCTTTTTTTTTTCAACCTTGGGTCAGAGAGATTTGCCAAAGAAAAAAATAAAAATTCAGAAAAATTAAAAAAATTACAAAAATTGTCCATGTCAGCATCGATCGCGCCACGTAGAATTGCCACTACTGACTAAATTGCCACGTCCATGATTTCTAGCCAAAATTGGCAAGAAGAATTAAATTGATAAATCATCAAAAGGTTTAGGACAAAATTTACCAAATCGAAAGGTTTATGACTGAATCGGCAGAATATCAAAAGATTTAAGACTTTTTTTTATATATATAATAAAGGGGTTCTTAGTAGAGTATTGAGAAGATCCGCATTGGGACAACATGGAATGCCAAGAGAAATGAACTCCACCAACAAAACAATGAGAGGCAGGCAACTGAAATAATTTCTCCTTCTAAGTCGAGGGATCATCTCCCCTTCAATGGGACCAAGCAAAGAAATTCCCCACAAGTGAGGATGATCAAGCCGATCAAATTCCTGAAGGAAGGAACTCAGATCCTTTGTCTCTGGAATCAAGCAAGTTTTTACAAGAGTTACTAGCTTTGACAAGACACTCTTTATTGAATAAAAAATCACTAGTTGTCACGCCAATTGTTCCTTCGAGGACGACCAAAGATCAACCAACTTCCTCCATACAACAACTCAATCCGAAGCATAAATCCATAGAGAAAGGTACGGTGGCAGTTGAAGCTACCATCAACCACTAACCACTTTGCAATATTTATATGTAGCATCAGAATCAATCGATTAAATTTCACAAATTCTCTCAAGAAAATCCAAATCCTTCCCAATGATCATTAGCTTTGTTTTATTGTCGAAAAAATAAATGTGATTTCGAACTATTGGGCTTTCTTTCTATTGTCATTTGGGTCTTTTAATAATTAGGATTATGTTTTTTTTTTCGGTCAGTAATAAGGATTATGTTAATGAGTACTCTCGAAGCACCTGTTACGCAGTTAATTGAGAAAACTTTACTGTTTATAATACATGGGTTGTCTTGTCTTATGTGTAGTGAATGCTTTGAAATCTAAATTATTCCTCATTTAGTAATTTCAACAAATGCTCCTGAGTCACTTGTTATCAGGACCCTTATTAGAATGTGGTTGAGTTTGTAACGTTTGGTTATGGTTAAGATTGTAATGTAATGATTATTATACCAATAATCTAATATAGTTATAACGAAGCTATAAATAATGGAATAACTATTACTTTGTATGATTGATACTACAATAGCAAAGAAATAAGGATAAAATGTTAAAAAATGCTCTCCTCTCTACTGCATCAACTATGAAGTGACTATATTTTTTGCTCTAACTAGTAATAGTATTTGTTATCGCAGTAACAAAATAATAGCTTTATAGTTCTCAAAATTATATATATATTCATATCAATATCAATTAAACTAATTAATAGTCAAGTTTTGTATTTTGGACAATGTTTTAATCAATGTTATGTAAAACTACATACCATCAGGATATTATAATTTATGATATGGGTGTTTATTGAATATCATCAAGATATATACTCTAGTGTTGTCTACCTTGGCTAAATTTTTTATCCACATCCTTGTGGGCATCCAGTATTCTATCTGCATCATATTTTGGCATTATCCAATGTCTACATTAGCTAAATTTAGTCGGATTTGATGTCAAAGAGACTTGATTTGAAATTTTTTTAAAGTAGAATTGCTTGGTTAGACAGATTAAAAGTACATAGATTTAATTAGAAAATGCATGAAAATATAAGGACGTAAAATATTACTTTTCCTTTACATAATAAGTAATCTTAAAAATATATTTCAATATAATCAAACTTGTGTTATCTAACACTAATTTAATGAATCGGGAGAAAGGTGATAAGAGCGTTTTGGAAATTGCCATTATGACTTTGATTGTAGTAATCGTTACGCACTGATTTCGTGTTATGATTGCAATAATTTATGCGTACTAAACACTACAGTAATACTTGGAATCTTCACTCACTCTCCCTTCTTAATTTTCAGCCTTTCTTCGCTTCTTCAACTTATGGAGGGGAGGGATATGACCTAGATCTCTCCCTCCCCTCCATCTTTGGTTGCTTCTCCTTTTATTTTATCTTGTTTCTTACTTTTAGCTCTCGATATTACAGTTTGGAGCTTTTCTCTCCTGATCTACTTCTAGATCTGGGAGATTTGATAAATAAATTCTCCACTTATAGTTTCAATGGTGTTTATAGCAGCTTTGGTACTAGATTTGTATTCTTTCAACATGTTTTTGTTAGAAACTTTGGCGTCATGCACTTGCTAAAGCGCTCGCTCTCACATATGTCAAATCTAATCTTGTTCAATATGCTTTTGTTGTCTTCGTATATTGATGATGTTAGGAACGCCGAATTTAGGTGCACACCACCAAAAAGCAAAGTCATGGCTATAGATGGATATCCCTTGCATGTGATTATCACTGATGATGATGCATGATTCAGAGATTGGCCATTGATCCTTTTGCTTGGATGCAGTCACAGATTTGTTCTTGAAGGACGTGCATGTACTTACCTCCGCTGACCATGCTTTGACGACATACCTTGTTTTCTCAGTTTTGGTTTGTTTTGCAGTTCTATGAGATTGTTTTGTTGTAGTGATTTATGAGATTTTGTATGGATCATTTTATGCATCGTTTTGATAATGAAGATAAATTTCATTAGACAAAAAAAAGAACTATGCTAATATAATAGACTTGTAACATAAAAATCATTGCTACAATTATGTTAGCGTGTCAAGACCCCTATAAGAAATTGTGCCCATGTTATTCTTTCTTCTGTACTACATGTGCATAATTTGTAGGCATATATATAGTCTATGAATTGCCAATTTCAATGGGTCATCTCCTCATTCTTAATATACACAGTGCACGTCCTTGAAGGTGCGAACATGCAGTCTCCGCGATGTGCTCCTCTCTCCTTGTAATATGACTTCTGTTCAAGTTGCTTTCGTAGCAATCAATTCGATTGATTATATCGTATCATAATAAAAAAATTCAAATTTCTCTCGTTTTATTGACTTTTCTGCATCCGTGATACCACAAATCAATCGCACCGACTCGACTCTAAATGACGCGTCTATAAAAGTCACAAACTTTAGAAAAAGGTTGCAATCGAGTGGATGATTGAGATACTCGCTGTCCCAATCCTATAATATATATGTTCAAAAAAAAAGAAAGAAAAAAAAGAAAAAAAGCAAACCTTTCGGCGTGCGCGCACCGAGTGAACGGACCGGGCCGGTCGGTCCGGTTCAGATCTCAACCGCTGGCCGGTCTACTCCCCCGTCGTCCACGTGGCGCAACCGTCGCTTTCGCATGATTCTCCAGGCTTCCATTGTATTATTTTAATAGGAATCCGCCCTTCTTTTATTTATTTATTTATTTTAAAAACTTTATTTCAAACGAAGGAAGAAGAAGCAGCTCGACGTGGCATTTCCTCCTTCCTTCTTCAACACCCAACCACTTCTTGCCTTCTTTGCGAATTCGACGTTCGCGCGTTCGCTCTAGACGATTCAATCCCCCCCCCCCTTCGTCCTCGCTCCGATTGATTCCTGCCCGAGCGTCCGTTCCAGATCGATCGCGGTTCCTCCGGCCGCTGTTGTGTTGTGCGTGGAGTTGAAGCGAAGGGAAGGGAGGAGGAGGAGGTGGCGGCAACAATGGCGTGCGGAAGCTTTTGGCGGAGATTGGTAGCGCCTTTGCGTGCACGTTGATTGGTTTTGGAGTAGCTTCTCGCGCTTCCCTCGTGCCGCCCCCGCCTTTGTCTCGGGTACGTTTTCCCTCGTCCCTTCCCCTTCTCCGGATCGATCGGTGTCGTGTTCGCTCGCTGTCGCGCGCGGATTGCGGTGGGGTTGGGTTGGTGCTTCCGCTTGTTGGTTCCCGTGAGCGGTGTCGTGCTTTTCCCTTGTGAGGCTGTGTTGCTGCTTTGGGAATTGCTGAGGAGGAAGCGGGAGACGTTGCTCGACTGGGAATGATGCGCGGGTGGAAAAAGTGGCACTCTTTTTTTTTTTTTAGTGTCCTGCTTTGCTTTTCTTGTGGGAAAAGGTGTCTTGCGTCGATTGATCACTGGTTGCGATGAAGGCGTATTTTGTTTTGAAACTTTGCGTCGCTGTCTTTTCATCGAGAAGGAGAGAGGGCGAGCTCTCGTTGGGAAATGGGGAGCAATTTTTGTGTTTGGTTCCTTTTGCTTTAGTTTTTAGCTTTGCTATGAATGTTTGAAGCCGGAGTTATGCATCTGATGGAGGAGTTCCAGAAAGGAACAGACTTGTGAATTGGTTCTTTCGAGAACTCGATGAATATAAATTCTTCTGCTCAGCATATATTGAGGGGTTATAGGTGGCTGAACTGTCCTAGACAATTTGGGTTTCCGTTAGTTATAGCACCGAGGTGAATTTCCTGCTATATTTATGTATTAAGATGTGATTGGTGATGTGTATTCTTGCCTCATTCTTTCAGGTCGAAATATCAAGTGGAACCCAAACTCTCTGGAACCTCGATTAGTATAATGCAGCTATAAGTGAGGTGTCTATGTGCATTGACAAGAGTTGCTTCACTTTGTCCTAAGAGCTTCTAGGAATGCCCCTGGAGCTTTTTGCACTAAACGAACTCAGCTTTCCTGCATATTGCTTCTGGTCTTAGTGGGTCGAGATGAATATTTCTGCTCTTCTAACATCAGCTGGAATAAATATTGGCTTGTGTGTGGTGCTTTTGTTGCTTTATTCCTTGTTGAGGAAACAACCGAGCAACTTAACTGTATATTTTGGACGGAGGCTTGCTCAAGCACGCCCAAAACGCTTCGATTCTCTCTGCTTCGATAGATTTGTACCTTCCCCGAGCTGGATAGTGAAGGCTTGGGAAACTTCTGAAGAAGAACTATTATCTCTTGGCGGCCTCGATGCTGTGGTATTCATCAGGATACTTGTCTTCAGGTGATTAAACCTTGTCCAGCAATTGTAGGTTTTGAAGGCTATTGATTTGCGTGTATTACTTGATGTACAAAATGCTTGATTTGGGTTAACTTAGTTGTGACTATTTATCGGATGGATGGAGTTCTATCCATGCTTTTCTGATGTTATTAATCACTTTAATATGCTTATGCCTTAAAGTTTTTATCAATTACAAGGTTTTGAGTCACTCGCTGTTTGGATGAGGCATCCTTTTTGCTACTGATGACAACATGTCATCATCAGTTACCATTTTTTATTACTGATAACTTCAGTTCCCCACCCATGTACGATGAGAAACAGCATGTAAAGCTCCCACTGATTCATGTACTTAGAGGAGGTTTCAATTATCTGGACAGAGAAAAATATAGCTAATGCTTAAGCTTTCTCTAGTTTGCCGTCTATTTCTTGTCCAAGATGATTACTATCATCTGAAATGAGTACGATGGCATATTATAATGTCAGGGTCTTCATAGAAGATGCACATCACCTCTCCTCTACCTATTTGTGTATTTTAGTTGAGTAGTAGTCTGGGTGATTTAACTTGTGCACCTGCAGAGGTCATGTCCAGCAGATGGTATGCTTCGGGGGGATATAAACGAAATAAAGTTCATTTTTCTCGTGAAAAAGAAAACTGTGTTACTATGCACACAATGTTGCTTAAATTGTTAGAAATAATGCTGCATCCTAGCCTAAATGGCAGATAAAATGTTGAATTCTGGAACTATGAATGAAAATGGACGATAATGTTCATGAATGTCTATTACGTATTTGGTTCAATTAACATCTTAGGGACTTTCCATCCTTGTACTAATATAATCTAATTTCTTTATGCAGTCTTCGAGTATTCTCCATTGCTGCTTTCTTTTGCATGTTTCTTGTACTTCCTGTGAATTACTATGGGCAGGAGATGCATCACAAGGAGATCCCATATGAGTCATTGGAAGTTTTTACCATTGGAAATGTCAAAGAAGGATCTAAGTGGTATGATCGAAAGCACTCTTTTGTCCAATGTTTTGGCAGTGTTTCTTCGGGGGATGAATTGAGATGATTTTGAATTATAGCTCTAGATTTTCTATTTTTCTCTTGCTGTATTAATATTTCGTGGTTTCTATCAACTAAAATATGTTTATGGTTAATTAATTGGCGGGCTTGAGGAATAGCAAACTCATACTCAATTGGAAAAGGATGTTATTTTAACTCATACTCAAGTAATTGTTTTTCAAAATTTTGGGTATTCTTGGACAGACATTTAACAGTCCTTATGTATATACATGTCAGGCTCTGGGCACACTGCCTTGCACTGTACATAATATCTTGCTCTGCTTGGCTTCTCCTTTACTTTGTAAGTCATCTACAACGCTATATGTTGGGTACTTTACTTAGCATCGTTTTTTAAATTACTGATGTTTAAGAATGATATCTTATAGGAGTACAAAAGCATAGCTAATATGAGGTTAGACCACATCAAGGCTTCTGCAACGAACCCAAGTCACTTCACCATGCTTGTGCGAGCTATCCCTTGGTCTCCAGAGGAGTCTTACAGTGATTCAGTTGACAAGTTCTTCTCGAACTATTATTTGTTGACGTATATGGGGCATCAAATGGTCTACCGGTCTGGTACAGTTCAAAAACTGATGGTATGAAATATTGCTTAAATGTTTTAATGGCGTGGCAAGACAGATAACTGTTTATACTTGTTATATGTTAAGCAACTTGGGTCGCTGAGTTAATTTTTTCTGTGCAAAAAAGGTGCTAAAAATATTTAGCACAATGCTTTAAACACATGCTGCAGCTAGTTAGTAAATCGAATAAATGGGAATTTAGTCCTTTCAATAGCAAGAAAGTTGATAACATAGAAATAATGATAAATATGGCAGTATTTAATTTAGCAGCTAAAGCTCAGTCCGGTTTGTTTGTATGGTTTATATATTAGTATTCTGTTGAAATCGGTTATAATCTTGTTTTCAATAATATTATTTGGTCTTTCTGATTGCCGTGCTAAGGAATTAATGTTAAAAAATATCAGAGTCGAGTTGTCTTGAGTGCAAATTTTTTCAGGCCACTGATTTGCCTCCCGATGGAATCAATTCCAACAGTTGTAATATGTCAAATCTCAGCCTATGTGTCATTTAAATTAAATGATGTTTGGTTTGTATGAGAATTGACATTTTGGATGCATAAATTCTTCTTCTGTTATGGAAAATAAGCAGGTAAAGCTATGTTTCTTATAAGTAGGTTTTGATTAATTGTTTTCACTGGACTTGGTGGAGCACTTATGATCTGGAAATGCCTTTGTGTTCTATAGAACTTTAGTTTCTGTACTCGGCTTTACTTGATTTGTTTTTATCGGGTATATTAAGTGTTGACCATTTTTTTCTGGTCAATCTTTACTATCTGCCATCAGAATTATTATTATAATTGAAAATTTTTATAAAACAACTCTTTATCTCAAATAGCAAGTTCGAGGCAATTACATCATTAATTAATCTGACTCTAGACTTCATTCGTAGATCTCACAACTTCCGAGTGGTTATTCTTAGTATAAGTTGACTATCTACATCGCGCCCATTAAGATTGAGAACATACCATTTTATCTTGCTATGAAGTTTTGATTCTCTAAATTCAACAAATAGTATGCTAGATTGTAACTTGGTCTATGAATCGGATATTCAATATCTTATATATTCTTGGCAATTTTCTGCTTTTTGTTGTTTCCTTATGGGTACTGTGCTTCTTCCTTTACAGCATCTCATGGTTTTATATGTGCAGAGTGATGCAGAGATGATGTGTAGGATGATGAGATCTGAGAATCTTGCTGTTAAGTGCAAGCAAAATCTTTTCAATTGTGGTCTATGTGGTGGACCATCTAAAGCTTTTCGTATGCTCTCTAGAAGACCTGAAAGTGTTAAAGGGAAATCTGTCTACGGGGATCTTGACACATCGACAAGAGAGGTACTGATGCTTGGTTTAAGTAAGAGATATAAATTTTTCTTGAACAATGATTTTGCGACACCTACATTGTACTGAGGCCTAGTGACTTTTGAATCTTCTTGAAGTTCCCATCGACTTTGTAATCAGTTGATATCACCTAGATAAGTTGACTTTTAATGACCAATCGATATTCTATTCTGGGTTGAATGATCTCCATAAGTCTTGGGAATGTGAGGATCACATGATAATTGTTGCTACCATTGTAAACTAATTCATAGTACAATTCGTTTAGGGCAACTTCGTGATATCTTTTAATGTTTTGATCTCTTCTGATCCTTTTAACATTCCATTGAATTGCTTTCCAAATTATAAGTTGATTTTCCTGTATGAATCTGTTATGGTGTCCCCAGAGTGTGTGATACAAAGATTATGAAGTGATAGCTGATGAACTTGTAATTGCACGATCTGGAAAAATTGACATTGATTTTTTTTTTTCAGTTGATCTGGAGTTTCTTTTGCTGGCTCCCACAAAAAAAAGGCCAAATCCAAAGAAAAAGGCTAAACCTTTTTCTCCTAGGATAAAATTGACACCCATTACATATCTAGTCCATTCTCATTATTAAATCAGCACGCACCATCCCATGTGGCTTTCTGTGAGTGAGCATGTCAACCAACATAAAACTCGTCATTTTTTATTTATAATCTTTGTTGCCAAATTTATTTTATAATCTTTGTTATCAATTATCTTGCAATTTGTACCCAAAAACGAAATTGTATTTGGTCGTGATTAGTGCTGCTTCCTGTGCTACATGGCGATTTTATTGTGAAATTGACGGGATTTGTAACGGGTTTCATTATTGTTCCATGGGTGAAAGGGTGGTTTTTTTTTTTTTTGGGGGAGGGGGGGACATTTGCAAGGTTGTGTTATCCTTGTTCCAGGGGCTAACGGTTGGGCTTTTTTTTGGGACACTTGACAGGTTGTGTTATTTTGTTTAGGATTATTATTTTGAAATTTTATCCAAAAAAAGCAACTTTCAGCTGTATCTTTAGTTCAATACATTGTAGGGTCAATGAGGAAGGAACTTGTCATATAATGAAAAAAAACACTTGCGAATTCACTGATGTAAGCTGAAATAATTTGGCTATCTTGAGTACTGCTTGTGGGACTTTTCTAGATGCAATATGATTCAACCCCTTAGTCCTTGGAAAACATATGATCATATTACTGATGAACTGATTATGTGGGTGACCTCTTTGTTTTAGCTCCTGGATTAACAATGTTTATCTGATTGTGCATATTGCTGTTAGATTTTTCCTTAGATGTTTGATTGTGTCTCTTGGTTGGTGTAACTTGTTCTATCACATTTCTTGTTCCTTTCTCGTTCTGATTGATGTTGGTTAGATTAAGGGGGAACCATGCCCGAAGGTTAGATTGGTCAATTATGTATAGTTTGTTTTTTCGTACAGGAAGTTGCAGCTGCGTTTGTATTTTTCAAGACTCGCTACGCTGCTCTCGTTGCCTCCCAGGTCCTTCAATCATTAAATCCCATGTTATGGGTGACTGACTTGGCTCCAGAACCACATGATGTCTATTGGTCCAACCTCTGCATACCATTTAGACAACTTTGGATCCGCAAGATAGCTACACTTCTAGCTGCTATTGTCTTCATGTTCTTGTTTCTTATACCCGTGACTTTTGTTCAAGGTCTTACTCAACTAGACCAGTTACATCACTCATTTCCATTTCTCAGAGGATTACTGAAGAAGTAAGCATCTTACTTTTGAAAGATCTTACAAGTCGCTGTCATTTTTTAGTAGCGTATTATCATGTTTTTTTATCACTATTTTGTACTAGGATGTCTGAGTGTCGAAAGATAAGACTGTTCTCCAGGTCAGGTGTAAAGATAACACATCAGTCATAGTTGAATTTCTAGAGTGTCCATACATATCTTAATATCATTACCTGATAACTAGATTGTTTTTCTGAGGGAACATTTTTCAAGGCAGGAAAAATGTAAAGAAAGATGGGGAAAGCTATGTTATCTGAAAGGAGATGGTTGTCACATATCCTTCCTTTTTGCTTTGCAGGAAATTCATGAATCAGCTGGTCACAGGTTATCTGCCAAGTGTTGTTCTGATGTTATTTTTGTACATTGTTCCTCCCACAATGATGCTATTTTCAGCAGTGGAGGGATCTTTCTCTCGTAGCGGAAGGAAAAAGAGTGCATGTCGCAAAGTACTTTATTTCATGATCTGGAACGTCTTCTTTGTTAACGTTCTCTCGGGGTCTGTCATCAGCCAACTAAATGTTATTTCTAGCCCAAAGGGCATACCTGCTCAACTGGCACGAGCTGTGCCAACACAGGTGATTTCCCAACATATTCACTTACCAGATTTTCGCGGCACACTATTGCATTTGTTGGATCATGTGCTTCTGTGTTTCTGCATTGAATCTTCAGCACCTTATGCCTTGTGGATCTGACAAAGAGTGTTGTTTTGGCTATTGGATATTTGTAATTGCGGGTCTCTTCAGATAGCAGGGATATTGTTTGGTGATGGATGTAGTGCGGCCACATGATGTATCAGTATATAGTTTCAATTTCTATCTCTTGCTCTGATAACCATTGTTATATGATTGCAGGCTAGCTTTTTCATGACTTATATCTTAACATCGGGTTGGGCAAGTTTGGCGTCAGAAGTAATGCAACCTTTTGCTCTTCTCTGGAACCTAATTAGGCGATTTATCCTCAGAAAGAAAGATGATTTGTCTGACAAGCCTTTATCTTTCCCATACCACATTGAAGTCCCAAGAGTGCTACTGTTTGGACTCCTCGGCTTCACTTTTTCCATCCTGGCGCCTTTGATGCTGCCTTTCTTGCTAGCTTACTTCTTACTTGCTTTCCTTGTGTACCGAAACCAGGTTAGAGGAATTGAATGTCATTTGTTTATGGTATGTTGTTTTGCTAGAATTGTCTATACGTTATTTACTTCTGGAACCTGTTGAACACTGATGTTTTTACGTCTGGGATTGTCCCATCAGTCATCAGTACCTAAGCAGAAAGAAGGATATCAAATGATAACCTGCGATCCGTTTTTTTTTTTACCATATGAGATTTACCTGTTGCCAGTAGCCTGGGATATCATCCTTAGAAAGGTTTCTTTTAGCCAGTCTTTTTTTATTTTATTTGGAGTTCTTTTTGGTCGATTGTTGTACCAATTTAGCCTTTTCCATTGCCATGATGTCTTCTCCATTTTCACTTTGCCGTAACATGTTTCTGACTGTGTTTACTTGTTTTCAGATTCTTAATGTATACACATGGAAGTATGAAACTGGAGGGCAGCTGTGGCCTACTATTCACAACACGACCATCTTCTCTTTAGTTTTGATGCAAATAATAGCCCTGGGGGTTTTCGGACTAAAACGATCTCCTGTCGCCTCCGGTTTTACTATACCACTTATAATCTGCACTCTGTTATTTAATGAGTATTGCAGGCAGAGATTTCACCCGATATTTAAGAACAATGCTGCCCAGGTAATGTTTTGATGTTGATATCTCTCACTCTCTCTCTCTTTCTCTCTCTCAATCAATCAATTGGCGGATTGTTTGTAGATGCTCATTGACATGGATCGGCAAGATGAACAGAGTGGGAGGATGGAAGATATTCATAGACAGTTGCCTTCAGCGTACTGCCAGTTTAGCTCGAGTTTTCACGACTTGTATAAATCTGGGCACCATGATCAATCTGATAATGGGGAAAATATTCGAGATTCTGAAGATGAGAAGCCAGGTTTGATTCACCCAACGCTCGGAAGACTTCCGCTTCCTGGAATTAATGATTTGATGGCTTGGCTCTCTCTGCTTTTCAGGAGAGGACTCCAAGAAAGTGAATGAACCATTGGCTCTTCATCGCCATATGGAAAGCAAAGAGCCCAGTGGAAAGTGAACTTCTAGATTACGATCTTGTTCGCTGTACATGGGCTATACATGGGCTGATGAGCAGATTTGGTCTCATCAACTGTTATATAATCCTCTGTTCTGCCTCCTGAAATGGAGTTGCTCGGAGGAACAGTTTTGTCGATACATGTTGAAATTATTAGTTTCCTAAGAAAGAAAAGGAATGCAAATATACCATGTCACCGGTGTCGAAACTGGAAAGAAGAGGGGGGCTGCAGGGGGGTCTGATTCTTTCATTGTCTACTCTGTTTTCTCCCAAATATATACGGGAAAGACTTTAGGTACTTCTCAATGTATGATAGATGGAAAATCTCTTTCTGGCAATGCAAGCAGTTCTTACTTTCGTTTCATTTGACATTTGAGATTCTGAGTTGGTCTTCAATGTAAATAAGTTGGAATAGTGCATCACGCTCCATTTTATTTGCAAACTGGTGAAGCAGACAGACGATTCTGCAAAGTGTCTTCGGTTAATGAGGCAAGCGTGATACCAAGGTTTTAGAGACGAGGCAGAATGCAGAAGGATTGCCATTTTAATGTGTTCTGCCGACAAAAGCACGGCCTGCCCGCCTACTTCGAAGCATCCGGGCTTGTGCGGCTAAAGGATGTGCCACATGAAAATGCTTTTTCGAAATAGAACTTACAGGCGGCCCAGCAACTTCTTTAAGAGGACCAAAACATGCACACAGCCTTGTTTTCCAAAAAGGAGCCATTCCTACTGAGCAATACCTGGAATTCTGGTGTCTCAATGTACAACAACAAAACTTAGCATTTAACATTCTACACTATGAATATGACAATAATAGTCAAGAACGCGTTTGTGCTCCATCCATGTGCATTGGTCATACTTTACAACTCTCTCTCTCTCTCTCTCTCTCTCTCTCTCTCTCTCTCTCTGTCTCTCTCTCTCGCGTACAATGGGTCCAAAAAACACTTTCTATATAATGATTAAATGACGGTCGGCATTAATCTACCTGATGGATTCTGCAAGTGCATAAACTTAAACGGCTCATGAAATGGCCCCCTCCTCTTGGAGTTGTCTCTCTTCGTTACTTGATCCGGGCGACGGATTTCTCCATAGCCATAAAGCTTGCATCAGGCCACCATTTGCAACATGCAGGAGAAAGACTCTAACTCCGAGCCCACAAAATGCAGAAGTGAACTTGAGAACAACGAAGAAGCAGCTTATTGCCGTCAGGTGCTGGATGAATCCTTGATCCGGCTAAAGTATTCACATATGAACAAAGGTTCAAATACAAAATAGGAATTCCCTGAAGAAAATGACAAATGTGCAGTTAAATATGGATGAAAGCTGAACATACCTGAGAGTCGCCATAGAATTCCGTCGTCACCTCCTTTAGAAAGCCAGTCAGCAAACAACCGACGAAAAGGCCAATCGGAATTATCAATTCTCTATTTCTCGAAATTGCAAATAAAACATCTGATAAGGAGCTAGCCACAAAAAGAGTAATCAGCGACCACTTCAATGCCTTCTGTCCCAAAGAGACCACTCGATCAAGAAGCACAGTCTCTGCTTTCTTCCAGGGAAAATGTTTCACCGAGTCCGGAATCGCCTCCTGTAACCTTTCTGTCACAGTATCAAGTTGCACATTCAGCCTCTCAGATTCACCAAACTGTGCCATCATCACTAGCATAGAGTGCTTTGGAAAGGTCCGTCGACATGAATGAAGAGTTATGCCATTGCTCGGCTGACACATCCTATTTTTCAACAGCTTGATCTAGAATCAGAAAAGGGAACACTATGTTAGGTTGTAGAAAGCATAAACCAACTCATCCATCTAACCTGCAAAAATATTCGCAAAAGATTTTCAACAAAACCGCTTCGACTATTCTCATAGCCGTACCACCTAGTGCATCTGAACACAAATTTTGTGAGACACTTCAGAAAACCGTCTCCTATTCAAGAGACTAAAAGTAAACACCGACCGTCCTTATATCGTCAGCCAGAACTTCATTACTTCAAGCTTTATTCCCTTCAGGGTTTACCAACCTTGCATTTTTACTTCACTGAAATTCCATAAACTTTAAATCCTCGAAGTCAGAAAGGTGTCTGCAAAAATTAGCTTGGACAAGAACAGCTGAATCAAACCGAAAAATAACTACGATCCCTTGGAACTCAACGGCACGGTTCAAAGTTCAATCTGCCTGTTGCCAGTACTTCAGTCGAAGACATCACGACCGAATCGCTCGAGCATAACACGAATTCCCCGGAATCTTATCACCCCCGACCGTCCCGCCGACAAAATCCGATCCCATCATTAATTCTCCCACTACACCTCAAGGAGATACAATTCTTGCAGTGCCATTTCTAAGAGCGAAAACCCAAATTACCAATACATAAAAAAACAAGAAGGACATCAAGAAAAGCTCGACCCTTGAAGTGCGAACCGTTGTTCAACAAGAAATCACTCAGCAACCCAAGTCAGCCGGCGGTCGACATTTCCTCACATCTTCCGTCTTCGCCACTCTAAAATCCCACAAACCCACGAGCTACATATCCATGAAAGGAAAGAAAAAACTGCAAATTTCACAGCCAACGCTATCGCTCACCCGAAATGGCGAAACCGAAGGCAACGCAACGAACGCCGGCGACGCCATTAAGAAAGGGTAAAAGAAACGAGCTCCTCCCAAAGACCCCTTCTACCGCTTTCGCCTCCGCTTCGTCGGTCTCCGCTCCATGAGCTCAGCTGAACATGGTGTGCAGCGTGGGGGGTTTCGCTTCTCGCCTTCTTCGCCATCTCTCTAGTCTAGTCCAGGGTTCTAGCAGATGGATAACGAAGGGTGCAATGGTAAATTCAAAGGCCGAGGAGTCCCATATTTACGATTTTGCCCTCCCCTGATTGGGCTTGGGCTTCTTGAAGTTTTTTTCTCGGTAACGATGGCCGTGGGCCTTGAGTTGGGCTTGCTGGCCTTTTGTTTTCAATTTTTGTCCTAAACTTTCAAATTTCCCACATTGCCCTTTGATGGATGCATTAATAGTTTTGATAGAATGTTTTATGGAAAAAAACACGAGTAATGAAAAGAAATAAGGTCGCAATGACAAAAATGTCAAATAACAAAAATCGGATTCTTATTATGTATTTTAAAATAGTTAATCAATGCAAAAAAATCTATTGATCAAATGATAGTGTTTTAAAAAAATTTCTTGGTTATTAGTTAATCGTTTCCTTTTACACTTTGAGAGCATCAGTCTCTTTCATTATTTTTTTTAATTTTTTAGTTAAGGAAATATTTTTTTACATCAAGCAACCCTTTAAATATACGTAATGAGTTATTTTACCTTTTTCGTTTATTCTTTTTCTTAATTGCATTATAGTGTTTATATTTATTCAAATTTTTAGAAATTTTTATTGTTTAGTATCATTATCGATATTTATTTTTTTTCCATTATTTGTATATTAGTTGATTAAATTTTCTCTCATTTTCTATAATTTTCTCATTTCTTTAAGTAGCAATTACGGGTAAGATAGATATTTTCTTCAAAAGTATCATAAATATATGCTTTTACCCCTTAAAAAGAACGTATATTGTACATACTATACCAAAATGAAAGTTTAGGGGTATTGTACAACAACTGAAAGTTCGGGGGCAAGCATGTACCATGACCAAAGTTCAGAGGGGTTTTGTACAATTCTTCATTTTTTACCATGTGATATGTGGCTCTAGGGCATAAAGCTGTGTCTTGTTGTCCTATTATTAATGTCCGTTTGCATGTACTCCAGTGTTGTTAATGAATTGGTTCAACATGACAATAACTTTACTCAAAGTAGAATTAGGTTAACGTGTGTCAAGTCGTGTCAGTTTTGTATTGTTCGTACTTCTCTGGTATCAAACTAGAATTTTGGTTTTCAAATTTCACATTAGGTTCAAAACATTTTCTCGTCTTGTCTTGCAAAAAGAAAATGCCAGAATTCTCGTCATGAGAATTTCCTTCTTTTTTCATTTAATTTTCCTACAATTGACAATCATAGAATTTCTCCAGAACAAAGTACTAATTGCCAAATAATAGAGAAGAAAGAAAAGGACCTCAGGCATGTTCGACATTTGGTACAGATATGCTTAGCTTCTTTTGTGTCATTAATACTTGACAAAAATTGCACATGTTTAGCTTGTGTGCAAAGATTAACATTTAAATTTTTTTACAAAATTGCCTTATTACGAAATATTTCAATTATTTTATAAAGGAAAGAATTATTGACACAATATGAAGAAATTGTATACATAAATGTGGAAAGGGAAAAATATTTTAAGATAGAAAATATTTGAATTTCAATATTGCAATACGTAAGAGATTATAGATTTGTTGATTTACGCGTTCACCCAATGACGGAATATTCATACAATAACTAATTGTGCTACTTTGAGGAAGAGAAATGGATTGTGATAGAATAAATGTAGGTCAATTTTGCTATATATAATATTATATAAAACAAAGCCAGTTCGCTCAATCAAAAGTAGGTGCTATGATAGGAGCTAGTAAACGCCGATATGCTCATATAGAAAATGATGCGATTAATCATCAATGTATGACTTCAAATTTCGGACCTCAACACCGTAGTTTAAAACAAAGACAATAATAAATATTTCTTGGAAATTAGCATAAAACAAAGACAATAATAAATATGTCTTGGAATTTCATTATGACAAGTAGAGGTAACAATTGGGCCGGTTCAAGCTGGTGCGTTGTTGAAAGGTTGGGCTTAATGTGTTGCCCGAGACCGCCCATATCATAAAAGTTTATGAGGAATTTTGGAGCCGGGCCAAAGATGGGTGGGTCAGGCTTTTTTATGCTAATCACTCGCCAAAACTTGCCCATTTGCCTCTCAGGCTCGGCTTGTCCGGCTCGCCCGTTGATCACATTTATTTTTGTTAGAAATTTCCATTCATTACAAAAATGATATATTAAAGGACTTATAGAAAATCTCAAAAGTCACAATAATAAAACAAGCCCATAGAGCTCCAAAACAAATCAAAAACCAGAAATCAAGGCGTATTCTCAGAACATGGTTGGCGGAGATAATCACTTGCTCGTTCTTCAACAAAATCATATTTAAGTGGGCCGGACTAAAACTACAGCTGCATAGGGCTTCAGAGAAATTGAAAGGGAAATAACTTCGGCTTGGATGTTTCAAAAGTTAGGAAGTTCGTGTGGAACAATTGAACGATAATTACGTGGACCAAATTATGAGATCTGTCTTGTTTGCAAAAACTGCAAAATGTACCAAAACTTGTGAACCTCAATATATATATATATATATATATATATATATAATGGAAATTAAAATTAATTTTTTCTAATGAGCAGGGAATTGTGAACAATATTGGTAGGTTTTAAAGATGTAGTTGGTAGTTGGTACAACCTCAATTTCTATTATATGTTTGTTTTATTCATTAGATGAAGTGATTATTTCCTTACTTGACAACTTTTTGCTTAAACAAATTATTTAAGTTGTGTACAGTTAAAAGCTGTCGAACCCAATTAATAATAACTTTAAGTCGTGAAAACTTAATGCGTTTATCAAACACACCGAAAGCCCTGATTTTTTAAAAATATTTTTGGTTGCTGAGCAGCAAAAGGAGATCTTTGCAAAAATTGGGGAGTCATATTCTCTCAATTAAATTGTGACAATCTTGTGGAAATAATGCATACCACATTTATGTGTTAAAGCCGATGACGAGAGAAAGACTATTTTATTACTTGGCTCTATAATGTGTTACATAAATCGATAGGTAGTTATGCCCGCACGCTATGTATAGCAAAAGGAAGTAACTAAAATTGCAGGATCGATAACAATCTCATCTGAAATCTCGGAATATTATGACAATATTCTAACAATGTGGACGTATTGCCATGCGTTTGATTTTTCCATGGATTATTGGCTATCAAATTAAAAGAAGATGAAATTATTGAACTTGTAATCTCCATTTCTCACGCTTGTTGGCTTGCATGCATTTTTTAGGAAGTTTGAGGGGAGACTAGTCTCTTTTCGAAGGGAGACTAATAGATTGCCAACTTTCCCATTGATGTCAATCTTTAGATTGAGATTTCACTAAATACATTGAGATTTCTCATTGGTGAAATCTAGCACTTGTTCATCATGAGACTACTTATGGTAAATCGCAATGAAAGCTAAACAAAGCATTACAAATTGGATGCAATACCTACATTAGAATGACAAATAAACGAAGACTCTACTAATATAATATTTTTAACTCTATATGTGAGATTACGAACAAAAAGAACATGCGGTTCCTATTTGATTAAAAGCCCGATTTGCAAGCGCATGAGCATATTGTTGGGTCTACGAATCTAGGCCAAACTCCAACCTGTATTGTTCTGAAGTAGGAAGCGAGAATTTGCGACAAAAGGCTAAATACCCCAACGACGATGATCCTTTTGTTGGATGACATCAATTAAGACCTTGCAATCACTTTCAATTACTATGATCTAAAGATGATATGTCAATGCTCAATGGCTTGTCGGAGTTCCGGAGCCAAACAATTCGAAGATTAGAGTACGTAAGGGTCTCAAATCACTCAACTTTATAATCAATATAAAGCCTATATTAGCCAATCTCATAGCCTTTTGGGAGATAATAATTCTTAATTACATGATACTCCGTTCAAACTACATTTGTCAAATAGCATCGCGGATGTTCATATCACCTAACACCCCTCTCCATTATAACTCGATTATTCCGCCATTACCTTTTAGACTTTCTAGCAAATCATCACGATAATGTTTCTTTAACAAGATATTCAGATGGGTTTAGTCTGCAGCACAAAACCCTTTGAATGACTACAATTTGATCTCGATTCTCAAAGTATTGACACACACACACACACACACTTATATATAAATCTTGAGCCGACTAACAGATTACCTTGTTATTAATAACCTAGTATGCTCCAAGTAGAAGCATCCATACATGCCAATTCACGTTCACAAGATCATGCACTCCGGAATCTCACTCTTTTCAAATTTCAACATTTCTTTATACGTAGGTGTCAGAGAATGTCCTTCAATTATTTCTTTGTGTGGGGGTATTATCGTCGGGATTCTACATTTATGTGCTGCTCCTTTAGAATAATATACATAAAGTAGGCAAACAAAATATTCTTGAAAAAAAAAAACATAACATGAGATGTCAAAATCCATTTCAAGAACTCCAATCATTCTCTTATTTATCCATTTTTTCTGACAAAGGCGTGAGAGGCCACCGACTGCTATATTCTTTTATATTCTCCTCGTAATAATAATAATAATAATAATAAACAATTCCACTGAATTCTACTGATCTGGATTTATATTGAATTTTTTTTAGAAAAAACCAATTTCATAATGAGAACAAGCCTTTTCAGGTCTATTTTCGTGCTTCGACCAAAAAAAAAAGGTCTATTTTCGTGCTGGTGAGTGTCATTATCACCGCATAAAAAAAGGGTTTTATTCGGATTATTGATCCAAGTGCTCGATTTTTATAATCAAGGGTGTCGAGACATGAAACTTTATTCAGTGACAGAAGTCGTCGTTTGGCCGTTGTCACACCTAGGGCATTATTCCTCCCAATAGGCCTAAATTTCTGATGCTTTTGGTGCTTATTATCGTCATTAAGTTGACGGAACGTGCCTGAAGCAAGGTCAATTTTGTTTAATGCTTTGGTCTCTTGCCTAGAGCCCCATCCGGTCTGCTTCTTCCCCGAGAGGATATTCCTGCTCGCTTTACAGGTGAGAGCTTAGTTTAGCTAAACTTTAAGCTTGTCTTGATTTCACTGACTGTCAGAGTCTCCTCTTCGTCCACACAAGGGCTAATTTATTCTTAGGTGGACGTCGATTGAACATCTTGTGCTTTACAGAGTCGTCCGTAACTTGACAACCGCAAACACCAAAGATATGATGATGATGGTATATGGTTGGATGAACGGAAAGCCTTATCTTGATGTAATAGTAAATGATTTCGATTGCGATCAGCTGGTTGGATCA
This sequence comes from Syzygium jambos, assembly GCA_031216235.1. Taxonomy (NCBI): domain Eukaryota; kingdom Viridiplantae; phylum Streptophyta; class Magnoliopsida; order Myrtales; family Myrtaceae; genus Syzygium; species Syzygium jambos. The sequence continues at coordinate 26,473,570 of CM062225.1, forward strand.
GTAACAGTTGAGTGCTAGCCAGAGAAGTAATGCCTTTGGTTGCCTACATGCGTCCCATTTCAACAGGTAAGTGAGTTCAAGTTGTTAACAAAGGTGAAATAGTGATTTGGTCTTGCTTTTCTATGCCAACTGCTCGAATTTCACTATCGCGTGGGGTTTGTGACTGTTGTGTTAATTGACATTCCGAAATGTGATTGGCATCAATCCCTTTCCTCTTTGTAAACCGAGAAAATAAGTAAATCCTTACATTTCTCGAGCGCTACACCCTAACTATGCCTAATATGATTATATATACATGGACAGAATTTATGTACCAATAAGGGTTTTCGTCAAATTACTTTAATTTCTTTCCTAAGTTTAAAAAAAAGGTATAATATGGACCAATTCTATCAGTAATGTGATTATTCCCTATTGTATATATTATTGATTAATTTTCCCTAAATCAAGGTTTATATTATCATCTTTAGAATATTGTGGTGAGTGTCAGAACAAGAATGTAGCTGGGGATAAGTGTGCCAGACAGACATGTTCTAGGATACTGGGGATTCCGAGCAGCAAAACTCATGCACTGATATGGTAGCGTGCGAACACCGAACTAGTGATAAAGAATCTGGCCATAAAAAGAACATGCAATGAGTAAAAAAATAATATTTGTCTGTCAATCATGAAGGTACTGCGTTTCTCTTCTCTCTCCTTGTGGATCACACTGCTAAACTAACTTGTTAGTTTAGTCTTAGGCGCACCGAAAAGAACAGGTCCATTTGTTCGTTTCCTGGAGGATCGCTAATAATCGTTTTCAATGAGATTAGGGCCACTAATTAATCGCATTTTTTAAACTAGTAGTTTGATAGTCTAGTCTGTACGATCTATCTTTAATTTGTGACAGAGATTCCTTCACTCGAGTTGCTATTTCCCTTGATCTGATTAGCCGAATCAACTCAGTTCCTGCGTTCATATGCTCTAAACCAGCTAAATTGATGACTAGAAAACTGCTCTCATGAAGAAATTCAATGCATGCGTACCTTAACTAGTGATAGGATATGACAGCAGTTCTTACTTACATCGATAACACGATGTTTTAGCAAGGATTATGTGCTTAAGGCAAATGAGGGAAAGAAATATCCAATAGGTTTATTCCGGTGGATAGAAGTAATGACGGTTCAATAGTGAAATGGTGTGAGTGCATGCCTTTTTTCTTTGGAGCTCAACATGAGGCTCGCCGTATTTCAAAATTTGATTATTTTTATATAATCAAATGAATTTACACAATACATTTTATTAAGTTTTTCCGTCCCTTAGCAATTTCATCTCACCCTCAGGAATTTGAAATGAAGTTGTGAGAGGTTTATTCCTTGGTATACGGGTCAATAAGCATTTTATTATTTGGATAGAATGAATTTAATAATATCTTCTTTTAAGCCTTACGTTAGTAGACTGAGTGTTATAGTATTTTGTATCTATAAGAATAACTTTAAATTAATTAATTTATTTATTATTACTTTCATTTTGGGGAAACGTTATGTCCTTTCCAAAAAGCATAACTCTTGACCATTTATTTGTATTTTGCACTTCGAATAGATTATATTGATTGTTCCTTTTTGTTCATTGGCTATCAAACAAGTGCCAATTGGTTCAGGTCTTCTCTTAATATGTGGCCTAAGAAAAGAACATTTCAGTATGGGCATTGCATCATAGAAAAAACATTTTCATGGTGGCCGATTGCATTGGATAACGTATCTATTCGAGGAAATCACTATCTTTAAGACAATATCAATAATATGTATTGCCCAATTTTCTTTTCTCTACTTGTCATGATTTTCACCACTTCTATTCGAGTTCCCCCAACTCTAAGCACCACTTTGGTGATAAATTTCATCTCATCTTCGTCAAGAATTAGAAATGAAGTTTCAACAGATGGAGGTTTATACCTTGTTATACAGTAGATAAGCATTTTACTTTGTAGATAGGGATCCTTTCTAGTTAGGGGAACCCTACACTGGTCCAGTAATCCAAAATGAGCAAAATGACCCTTACTTTAAGTAAATTCGACAAAAAAAAAGTAAATTCAAAGAAACTCTCTAACTCTCTCTCCCTCTCCCCCGAATGAAGCAGATCTTGTGTGCGATGCTCACAACCACAAAGATCACAACCTTAGATCGAACCATTGAAAACACACTCGCACGCCAAAGAGAGAGAGAGAGAGAGAGAGAGAGAGAGAGAGAGAGAGAGAGATGGGCATCACCGGCGACGTAGGCAGTGGTGTCATGCGGTTTCGAAGGAGATTGATAGTGGTGGCTGGGGGCGGCAAACATGAGGAGTCTATGCAGTAGGTGTCGCTCTCGGGGAAGAGAAGGGTAAAGTGGGGGAAGAAGTAGGGAAAAAAGGGAACAAAACAATGAGAAAATAAATCTATATCATCCATAATTTTTGTTCATGTGTCAATCTCTCACGTTAAATTGAAGACGTAAGTTTCTCCTAACTTGAGAGGATCCCAATCCTTATCTTTGATATATAAAAAAGTCTTACAAAATACGGTCATTTGCAACGAGTATGCCATCTAAGAGACACCTTTCCTAGCTACTCTAAGTGCCATTAGCTCTTGTGTAGTCAGTTGTACAAAAATGCGTTTGAGTGTGAGTATATAATGCACAATTGCACACAACCACTCATATATTGGTCAAAAGAAACGTGGCATACCAACGGATACACCTATATGGCCGCACCTAATAACAATTATTTCCCTTTGACTCACCGATTTATGATTTTGTCATTTCTATGCCTTTAGAGACTATAACCCAAGAGTTTGGTACAGGCCATAATGGGACCAACCTCTCTGTGGAATAGCTTGACAAAAACAGTTAAAAAGGATTCAAACCATGTCAACTAAATCCAACAAATCATGACCAATTCTTACCAACCAATGCAAAGTCAACACTCAAACATTATCTTATAATGAATCTGAACTTGCATCTTACACCTGTAATCAATCATGTTGGGGTTACTTTTGTCAGTCTTTTCTACTTTAAAAGCTGAGTCCGGGAGACTTAAACATGGCATGTAAGAATAATATGCCATGTTGTCAATCTTTACTCTATATTCAAATTTTGGGAGTGAAGACACAGTAGAAATTTGAATTTTCAATCAAATTTAAACAAGTCTATGCGGGTTTCGACTCACTTCTTGCACGATTCATGCGGTCAGAAGGATATTTCATGAATTCGGAAAATTTTACCGACCTACATTAGGCTTTCCCGTCATCTTAAAGAAGAACAGTAAAGAATGGTAATCTAGATAAACAAGCATTGCAAGCCCTAATTGCCACTACCAGTAAGCTTGATCGTAGGATATAATAGATAGTTTTTTCCAACCAGGGTTAGAGGAAAATATACTCCTATTTTCATCTCATCATATATTCTCCCAGATTTTTGACATGGAAGGTTTCCTTTCCTTTTCTTTTCTTTTTGGGATAATGACACAAATAGTCCATGAATTTTGACCCAATGTGCAATTTGAACCCTGAACTTTTAATTTGTTCAATGTAGTCCCTGAACTTTAGGCTAAAACCTAGAGACCTTCATTATGGTCATGTCAAGAATGGAGAGACTCTATGCCAATTTTCTCAGTTCCAAGGAGGATCAGTATTTGCTTTTGCTGTATTGGAAAGGAGAAAATGAGTAAGCTCAAGTAATTGAGAACTCCTTATACTTTTTAAGAAGGGCAATGGAAGCAAGAGGCTAAAATCCAAATGATATAGTGCGACATTCGCTGAAATAACATGCGAATTCATGCTTTTTTCTTGATTTAAACCTAGATAACAGTCGTGCATTAACAGAACATCCATGCTTATCATAATATATTCATAATAGATTAAGTTCGACGCCTATCTCTTTCAATCTATTCCCACGAGATCGTTCAGCTTCTGTATTTTGAATCATGCTCAGAGCCTCTTGCACAATCAGCTACTCAACCGACGAGATATAAAACTGCAAGTCAAGATAGGCTTTTCAATATGAAGGGCGAACTAAAAAACATACGCCGCCTCAAAGAAGCTTGTGGCTGTAGTTTCTTTATTAACTTGCAATTTTTTTTGGTGACCTCGCTTCATTCCTCAAACCACCATAAGCATAATGGTTGATCCAGCTTTAACTCCCCGAAAATGAATATTAAGTTTGGGGTCGATTATTTATTCCGTTTTCCAACTACTAAATTGTCTTGAAAGGTTATGAAAAAATTAAGAAGCAAGTTTGAGAAAATGTAAAGACATCCCTTTGCTCCCCACACTCCAAATGCCAAAATCCATCTAATAGATAATCTCTAGCTTATACGTGACAAAGATTGACTTGGGGGGCTGATAAATTGATGGGAAATGATCACTCGAACTTGTCGCTTTGGCAAATTTCCTCGCGAGATTGGGACCTCATGATAACGAAAAATCATATTGAATGTAGGTTTTTTTGATGACTTGCACAACATATAGCTAGAAGTAAGATCCGTGATGACTGAGAAAACTAGCTCCAATGACCTAGGATACATAAACTAAATGTGTAGCCTATCAACATCCCACATTTCAATTTCAACCATAAAAATATGAACCTTTTAGGACCAGGAGGACGAAAAATCAGTTGTTGCTTTGTATCCCCTAAACTATAGTTGTCCCGCGTAGGATGTGACCAATGAAAATGTGTTGGTGATACTAGATGTGAGCCTTTTTGGACGACTCGGATATAGATTCTACATATAGAAGTGTGAAAGAGATGAATGGAGAACCAAGGTCAGCTGGTTAGGAACAGAAAAAAAGTCATTCTACATTTAATTGGTGATTCCTAGAGACTAGCCTATTAATCTGACATTAATCAAATTGCATGAGTGTTCACAAATTGGAGATGAACATGAAAGCATTAGCATAGAAATTAGGCTGAATAGCCAGCTATGTTTCTTCCACAAAGATTCCCGCCGATACCTACCCAAATCAAAAAGGATGTTTACCTTACTTCTTCCATTGAAATGCCCCTCTGCTCATGGAATGGCAAACGACATGCAATTAATTAGTGTTTAATTAATTTTACACAACGTGGCATATTGGGCACCGCAAGCATTTAAACAAGTATATTTTACTTCATTAGAAATATGAATGTATCATTCATGTATCCTAAAAATGGAAATAATTTATTGATTTAGTAATATCATGTCAATATGTTAAATGATAACAATATAAGTGTTGCACTGTTAATTTTCTTTTCCTTTTAAAAATACAATTAGTTAGATAATTAACTGATTGATGCAGCTAACGTGATTAGGGAGAGAGAAAGAGAGAGCTCTTCGCAAACCGTGCCTGCCCAATATGTCAAAAGCATCTATGGAGCTCTAGGTGCTTTCTGTTTATGTTTCCAAGGAGTCTTTGTGTTTGTTGAATGCCCCATTTCAATCATTCGCTTTCAAACAAACAATACACAAATTGAATTCCTTGTCTGCAATGCAAATGCCAAACATCCTTCTCGAAAAGCACACGTTGAACTTGCATGGCCATCATCAAGAGAAAAACGACCAAAACTAGTTCTCTTCAGCAGCCTAAAAGGTATTCCTAATCCATACAATGTCGATCATCAACACAAAGGAGAAGTTTAAAGTTCAAATGCTAAACCAATAATTATACAGAGAACAACTTTTATCACGACAGACTCAATGTTACATTACTATAGTTACCACCAAGCAAGGAGAAAAAGCCCACAGAAAGGGGAAAAAGAAAACAAACAAGCCTTCACTGAGATATGTTCATTTCATTAATTAGGGTTCCTTCAAACACCATTACCATCTTCTCATCACTAACAAGCCTCGAAGTCTGATCACTGTGAACGCGAAATCATTAAGCACTATGGATTTCATGATATCCCAGCATTTAAGACGATGAGCGATGTGCAAATAAGTAATCGACAAGCACATGTAATGATTAAACTCACTCCCCACATGTCGTCACGGATCGTGCCCCGACACAACTCAACTGATGATCGGGACTGCAATCTTGAACCAAACTTTGTTGATGAGCAGCTTCACAGCTTGGAGTGGAAGTGATCAGAGAAGGATAGACCAGAGAGCTCATGTCATCCCACCCATTTAAAAAGCCACCACCTCCACAAGCAATACTGTCATTATTATTCCCCATCATCATCATCATCTCTTCCCCTAGCAAGAACTCCAACCCCTCAAACCTTTGTGCGTTGTTCAGGTTGCTGGTTCCCATTAAATCCCTGAGCTCAGCCGGGAAATTAACCCCCTCTGCCTGTGGCATCTGCGAATTACCTGCTGCATCCAAGTCGTACTGGCTATGGACAAATTGAGAAGCGTGTCCTGAGTTGGGGTCAATGTTTCCAATGAGCGATGGATCATAAGGGTTTTGCGATGACGAAGATGACGTCGAGCCCTCGCTTGAGAACTGATAGCTTGCAGAGTCATAATTGACTGGGAGATAATTGTTGTTGTCAGAAAACTTCCCTCCGAGCTTGATGAGCAGCTTCCGGATCGATGCATGGTCACTAAGAGCAGTTGTTGCTGTTGCTGCTCCGTGCATTGTGTATTGCATTGGTGTGGAAGGAAGTTGTGGCCAATATGGAGTGATTTGAGTGCTGTTGTTGTTGCAGGTGAAAGAATAGTCCACGGAACTAATATTACTTTTTCCAAGTGATATTCCTCTCTTCAATTCTTGCTTCAAGCTTCCACTTCCTCTTCTTGCATTGGGGTCTTTTCTTTGCTTGCCCAGAAGCTTCTTCTTCAGCCTCGTGTTCCAATAGTTCTTTATGTCATTATCTGTTCTTCCTGGTAATTGTGCTGCAATTATAGACCACCTGTTCATGCCCAAAACCAACAAAAGAAATCAGCAATTGTTCTTTGTAACATTCTCAAGACAGTAGAGCCTGGAACCTAACTAAACTAACAACTTCCACTGATATTAAGAGCCAATCTAGATTACCTATCAAGATGTTGCGTATTTAATCGACTGCAAAAGTTTTTTGAGTATGCAGTCATATGTACCTGCTTCCAATACTTATGTAGAGGTTACAAATCAAGTTATCTTCTTCTTCGGAGAAGCCCCCGTGCTTGATGTTCGGGCGGAGATAGTTCAACCATCGGAGGCGGCAGCTCTTCCCACATCTCTTAAGGCCTAATCAACGATCGCCAAGAAACAATTATTGAAAACTGGGAAAAATAAAACGACATACTCCTAGGTTTTCTTTTTTTTTTTTTTTGTCATCAAAACCTAAATCATATATGTAAAAGACAACATTCGTATGATTTGGGTGGTTTGTTTGATGTTTTCAAGGTTGATAGTACCTATTTTTTGGGGCAAAGCGATCCAGTTACCACCAGTACCATGCTTCTCAATGTAAGACTTGAGCGTGGCGTCTTCCTCAGGTGACCATGGACCTTTCTTCACGTTGGCCTTGTCGCAGCAAGGAGCTCTCCCCATGTCGACGTATCTTCTCGAGTCCCCTCTATTCGATCCTTCTCGCTTCGATCTAATTGATGTTACATAGCTCAGAGAGAGAGAGAAAGAGAAGAGAGGGAGAGAGGGAGAAGAAGATGATAAACATGGTTGTCTGTGAATAGGTGTTTGTTTATTAAAAAAGTCAGGGTGGGGTGATGAGAGGGAGAGAGACGAAGCACTTTTCTTTTTGTGTATAAAAAATTCGATTATTTAATTAATAATATGAACAGGGTAGAGAGCAAGGTGTTTTCTTCTTGTCTTTGTTGGCTGCGAATCAATTTATGAATCACAGAGAGATTTCTCTTGGAATTCCACAGGGGGGACCAACAATACTGATGTTTTCATTATTACACATACTTTTTCATGGATTATCATAGTACACTATTGTATAGATAGGTGGATTGTAATAGAAGTACAACTGATAGTGTTTGACTGCCCACGCATTCACTAGACTAAACTGGCCCATGTATGCGCAATTGATCTCAATAGCTAGATCATGTACGCTCTGTCTTTGTAAGACTCGCATGATCTAATATCAAAAGAAACATTATTTTTTTTCAATACTGATAGACTCCTGAGAGAGCTAATAAATGTCAAAAAAATGCGGAGTAAAATTAACTACAAGAATTTTCAGGTTACTTGTGGGTATCATACCGACAATTTAATGAAATTGTCACCTTTTTTTTAAAGTGTGCGAATTATCAATTATTCTCCTTTTTTATCAACTTTCTTGTCTTTCTTACCAAAACCTTCCAATTAGCAATCCTTACTGTATTTACCATTTTTTATTTGAATGACTTGCTACTTTTTCATAATTAAAATACCAACTTGTTGTGGATTTTTTTTTTTGGTGTGAATGTAAGTATTATAAACCAGATGAAGTACAGCAGCTTAGGGGCATCCCCCAACATTATAAGAGTGCTAATAATTCAAAAAAATGGAGGTAGGAAGTCTCCATACAGTAGCTAATACAACATTTGTTTGGGAATGTTTAATTTTTTGGTAGAGCGAAGCTCTACCTCTGACATTTTTACAAACCTTAGCCAAAAGAATATGAAAGTAAGTTGACTTGTTTTGAAACCGTCTGCTGTTACGCTCCATCCAAATGCAATATATGATTGCTAGAAAGGACAACTTGAGGAGTCTTGCTGCCAAGTCTTTGCCTTTTGTTGCCCTAATCATCCATTGAAGTTTTTCATTCCAACCTCCTAAAAGGCGCCTGATCCCATGTTGTGCTAAGATACAACGCCATATGTTGTTTGTCCATTCACACTTGTTGTGGATTACTAACTCTTATTTAAGTTACTTATCAACGTTTATTTGTCTTTTTTTAAAATTTATCAAATTTTGTTTTCATTTACCAATTATGGTTTGTCTTTCTTACATACACCTTTAAATTTATCAACTCTCATGTAACTTTACTACCTTTATTCGGGTAACTTACCGACTTTTCTGTTATTTGGTTACTAACTAACTTTGCTTTACCAACTTTAATTTGAATTACTTAACAATATTTATTTGGTTATTGTGTAAAAATTGCAAACTTGTTTATTGAATTGGCAACTTCTCTTTACCTTACTTGCGAGCCCATTAGAAATTCAAATCTTAATCAGAGTTATCGCTAACTTTTTTTCGATTAAGTTATCAACTACATTTGCTTTACCAGCTTTTATTTGAATTAGTTACGGACGTATATTTGGTTTTGTTAAATCACCAACTTCTCTTATCTCTGACAAAAAACAAAACAAAAAACTTTTCTTGTCTGTTATAAATATTTTATCTTTCTTGCCAACTTCTTATATTACGATCCATTATATAAATTTATCAACCTTTATTTGAGTGACTTGCACCTTTTCTTCAATTAAGTTATCAATTAGTTTTGGGTTATCAATTATCATTTGAGTTACTATCAAGTTACCAACTAACTTCGTGTTACAAACTTTTAATTTAGTTAGCTAATGTTTTTTTTTAAATTACCAACTTCTCTTAATTATGAAAAAAGGGACTTTTCTTATGTTTGTCAACTATTATATGAACTTACCAACCTTCATATTTGTGACTTACCAATTTTTTCGAATTAATTTCAACTATATTATTCATCAAAAGAGAACGCATTTGAAGATTCAATCCAAAATTGACAAAAATGAGATAAAAAATAAGAAACTTTACAAGATTGTTAGAGAACAAGGAACTCGGCATGTCCAAGAGAGTGAAACCGGACTCAAGAGTATTGTGACTTCATAGATCACCAAATAAATGAATAACTAAAACGCAAGACAATTAGAGAAAGGTGAGGATAAGGAAAATAAACCTGCTTTGATTTTCTTATATTGTAGATACAAATTTCTTATATTCTAATTAATTTTCCCAGTAGTTAGTAGTAATAGATAAGTAAAAAGAGGAAAGAAAATTATTAGTTAGAAGTAATTGGCAAGTCCACCTCCTCTGCTCATTCAAAACAGGGAAGTGTGGGAATTCGTACACATAAAGGTGCAAGAAACTATGATTGCTTTCCATTTGTAACCATTTGTTCCTTAATGATGTAGCCTTGGCCGAAGCTCCAAACTTTTGGTCTTTTTCTTTTTTATAAACTTTTGGTCTTTCAAAAGCTTAAAGTGATAGAATAAAGTCCTCACAAGAAATTGAATAAAAAGTAAAAGCATTAAAGTGGGATAAATCGTGTGGGGAAAGTAACAGATCATTTTCTACTAATTTTTGGAAAAAAATACTAAAATACAAAGGAGAAAGTAAACCCTCAAAACCCGAAACCCGACCCGACCCAATGACTTGTGATATATGTGGTTCGGGTATCAGGTCGGGTCAGTTCAGGCGCGCTTTCATTTCGGCTCGGGTCATACTTACTTTCGGGTTTACTTTTATGTTATTTAATTTCATGTATCTTTACCTTCCTATATTATAGATTTAATATGGTCAAAACCAAACTCTTTACTCGAGATCTCTTGCCATCTACTTTAAGAGCATGCGATTGAGTGCTTGAACTGTCCTAGTTCCCGAATTAAGGATCCAAGATCGAGTTTGTATTCCTTTCTCAATCGTCAATAATCTGTTGAATGCATTGCGTCGAAGTTTTAATTCATTTAAGCCAAGTGACAATCAACATGGCATGCCTGAGATTTTTCGATTTTGGAGTTCACTGCTAGCACGCGAATCCACTAATCCTTCTGATCTTCACTTTATTTATAACAAAGGATTATCTAATTTAATTCTGGATAAGAAATTTAATAAAATGGGAGAGGTACGATTGGCCAACAATGGAAGGCCAAATCGCAAAAAGAATGCCAATTGTTCGCACTTAGAACAAATATAATATAATCTTTCGACTATCCGAGAAAAAAATCCAACTTTTGCACCTGATATAAAAATGATACAATCTTCCAAACGTCCAGAAAAGAAGTCAAATTTTCATCCACTGTGACAAAAATGACGCTTGTTACAAATTTCGTCCATTCTCACCTTTCAATCACCACACGCCGTGCACAACGAACCATGTTTTTTTTTTTTTATTAACGCAAAATGCAAGAAATTTGGTGAGAAAACTTATAAACTAAATTTGGTAATGAAGATTACAATATTCAAAACTACGTCTTTTTTGTGTTGGTTGATGTGGCTCTCTATGTACGTTAGCACAATGGTACACGCAAGATGATGCATGGCCATTTCACGGTGAGAACGGACGGAGTCTGTAAAGGGTATCATCTCTGCTCTAAAGGTAAATATCAGGCATTTTCTTAGATGATTGAAAGGTCGTGTTATTTTTGTCATAGGCGCAAAAGATTAGGCTTTTTCTGTGGCGGTCGAAAGATTGTCTTATTTTTTATCCCGAGTGTCAACTAAGGTTTTCTTTTGGGATTTGGCCAGCAATGGGATACAGGCGAAGCAATAGGTATGGCCCAAATTGTCCAAATGACCTCGACCAATGCCCAACAAGTAACAGTCATTACTAGGTTTGTACCTTTCGCTTCACTCAAGTTCTTGGAGCTGCATAAGTGAAATGCAAGGAGTGAACGCAATAACTAGTGAACTAACGAAAAGTCCAGCAAAAGAATCCACTTAACTAATTTGTGTTTTTGAGTTGAAGGTAGGTCTGGAATCATGTGCTCTCCTTGACTTCCTCCTATTCTCAAGGTCTGTGACATCAGTCTAGTTGGATGACACTAACGAAAAGAAAAATATGAGGCTTTGACAGGATGTGAACTTCTGAGGGTTGTCGTATATTCCATGATATGCCAAACTCCATTCATAAGTTGAATAAAAGGAATAACTGAACCAGAGATCTGAACACTTATATAGCTAACATACAATCAAGTCTTCGAATTTATCAATGGGTGCAATTAAGGACCTCCGTCATTTCTCTCCAATTTAAGGGATGGAAAAAATTGACGTGAAAATTTTTAATATTACTAAAATGCGCTTCATTGATATGGCACTAAGTGGACGCCGCATCTGAAAAAAGACAACAAATAAAAACAAGGAAAAATGGAAGCAGCAGAAAAAGAAACAGAGAAGGAGGGAGCACGGTAGGAAGTGGGGTTCTAGAAGGGGTGGCGCCGCCGCCCGCCTTCACTGAAGAGCGCTTGCAGTGGTGGCGCGACCATTTGCCACCACCCCCACAAGGGTCGGTCATCCCTTGTATGATCGTAGACAGGGTCGGGGGCCCTCGCGCTTGTGGCCGAGTGAGGGTCTACGACTTGCATGGAAATAGCGAGGGCCAACTAGTGGCGTTGGCCCATCACTTGCAGCTCGACGAGGGTCAACCGGCCCTACCCAAATACGTAGGATGGCACTACTACCCCTTCCAAACCCTTAAACTCCCACCCCCACCGCCACCCCCACCCCAAATCCAATCTTGTCTCTTGCTCCCTTCACTTACTCCTGAATGAATGGTTACATTGATCAATTCAATGGGAACCGGAACAAAGCTGGTCTACTCATGTAATCGTTGGACATTGAGAAGGTTGCGTTGCAATTGAAAAAATGGCAAAGTTCTAGAAGCAAAGGAAAGAGAAGTCACTATCACTACATAGATTTTCCTTATCTTGTTAGGAAACCAGATAGCTAACATAAGTGGACTCGAAAAGTACCGTAGTTTACTGATAAAATCGGCCTAGTCCTTCTATAAAAAAAACATAGAGAAGAAACGAGTCAACATCCGTCTATGCTGGTAAGGCAAAAGTATACTCAATTCTCCATACCACCAAGAGCAAATAATTCCATGTGCATTTGCTTGCACGGTAAATGAAAAAGTAATAAGATGTAAAAGAATAATATGTATGTTTTTTCCTAGTAAGTGCAAAGAAGTGAAATGATCAATGGTAGATTTGGTTGTGGATCATGGGTTATTTTCAATTTCGTGATCACACTCTTGATTTAAGTTGTTGAGCTGCACATGTTAGAAAAGTCTCACATTAGAGAATCGATATGGAATGAAGTAGTTAATATATTCTAGGTGGCCCATAACTCATTGACTTAAGATTTTAAGTGAAAATGGATCCAACTGGATATGTTAACAAGTTCGGACTTAGACTTTCTCTTGGCAATCTCCTCATGTAAAGGTATCGCACTTCTGCTGCAATCTTTCAATAATTGGTATCAGAGCCAATAGTAGAGTTTAAAAGGTTTAGGACTAACTCGAGAAAAATTAAAAGGTTTAGGACTAAATTAGTAAAATTAAAAAGTTTAAGATTGAATAAGCACCCGTACAATAAATTTATGACTGATTGAACAATTTCTCCATTGGTCCTAGTTAATTGTAATTGATATTCTATTATTTTATTACTTTAGATAGTCATTCTATAAAGCCTATAAATAGGTTAATGTACTCTTCATTATAAACACATCAAAATATACAAAATATTAAGGTGTGTTTATCATAAAGGAAAATGCTTTCACTACAAAAAAACTGGATTTTTGCCACGAAAATTTGCGACGAAAAAATTTTCGTCGCAAATTTACAACAAATTTTCCAACGAAAAGAAAAATTCGTTGGAAATTAGCGACGAATTCAAAAAAAAACCCGGTATTGTTCGGCATTTTTAAAATTCGTGGGAAAATTCGTTGGAAATTTTCAACGAATTTTCCAACGAAAATTTTACAAACTTAAATAATTGCCCGGAAAATTGAAATTCGTGGGAAAATTCGTTGGAAATTTCCAACGAATTTTCCCACGAATTTAAAAAATGCCGAACAATACCGGGTTTTTTTGAATTCGTTGGAAATTTCCAACGAAAAATTTTTCGTTGGAAATTTCCAACGAATTTTGTGATGAAAAATTTTTCGTTAGAAATTTCCAACGAATTTTGCGACGAATTCAAAAAAACTCGGTATTGTTCGGCATTTTTTAAATTCGTGGGTCTAACGAAAATTTTACAAACTTAAATAATTGCCCGGAAAATTGAAATTTGTGGTAAACTTCATTGGAAATTTCCAACGAATTTTCCCACGAATTTAAAAAATGCCGAACAATATCGGGTTTTTTTGAATTCGTTGCAAAATTCGTTGGAAATTTCCAACGAATTTTGTGACGAAAAATTTTTCGTTGAAAATTTCCAACGAATTTTGCGACGAATTCAAAAAAACCCGGTATTGTTCGGCATTTTTTAAATTCGTGGGAAAATTCGTTGGAAATTTCCAACGAATTTTCCCATGAATTTCAATTTTCCGGGTAATTATTTTAGTGTGTACAATTTTCATTGCAAAATTCGTGGGAAATTTCCCATGAATTTTGCAACGAAAACCCTATTACTTCCTTATTCAACATCTTCGCGCTCATTATTCGGGCAATTTTGCAGCTCTTATTCTAAATTTCCAGCCCCTCTCTCTCTCTCTTTCTCCGCTCGCGCCCTCGTTTTCATCCGTCCCTCCAACGACAGAACTCGTCATCCATCCATCGTCGCCTTCGTCAGTCAAGCGAGCACCAACAGTTCCACGATCCTCAGCGCGGTGTCGCACAGCAGCCTGAACACCTTGTTCCGGCGCGACATCACCATCTGGTCGCCGCCCCCGGCCTCCATCCTGAACCCTTCCTCGCATGACTCCGCGTCCGCGATCGCCGCCCTCACCCACGGCCTCAGGCCGCCGTAGTCCCCCGCGCTCACGGTGGCGATTGACGCCTCCACCTGCTCCACCGCATCCGCGTACTGGTTGGCGCACTCACTGAGGCACTGCTCCACCGCCGGACTCAGGCTCCCCCCGCCACCGCCGCCTTCGCGGCGGCGAGGCCGAGTTCTGGGCGACCTCGAGCTCGCCGGTGACGAGGATGACCCTCGCCGGCCATGGCGAGGGCCGAGCTCACCATGGCCGGCGAGCTCGAGGTCGCCCAAAACTCACCCAAATCTGGGCGAGTTCGGCCCTCGCCGGCTACGAGGCTGGCTCTCGCTCGCACGATTTTTCGACCAAAAAAAAAAATTTTGTAGTTTTTCCAACGAATTTAGCCACGAGTTTTCCAACGAAAAAAAATTCATCGCAAATTTCCAACGAAAATTGAAATTTTTCGTTGGAAAAATTTGCAACGACGAATTACCAATGAATTTTTTTTCGTTGGAAAATTCGTTGGAAATTCGTTTTCCAACGAATTTTTCCAAATTTTTTGTTGGAAATTTCGTTGGAAAAAAGATGTTTTTTTGTAGTGTTTCCGAAGAAATCATTTTCCAGAAAATGGTTACTTTTCATTTGTTTAGTGGTATGTGACCAAAAATTTTTTCAGGTGTTTGGATCTCATTTGCAAAATGACTTCAATCTCAGGAATAACATTGGAACTAAACAAATTATAAATGGTATGACTCTCACTTTCCTAGTCCAGGAGTAGTTTCCAGCTCAAGAGCAAACATATAGAAAACAAGATGTCTTTATTACTTTTTTTCCTCACAGTATCCCATCCAATAGTTCACAGTTTGGTTTAGTACAAATGACTATCTTCACATGAAACATTAGGATAAATCGTGCCACGAAAAGCTGCTTGGATAGGTACTACAACAAGTAATCAAATATCAAGAACTAACATTCAAATCTTATGATTGTCAGTAACCACTTTATATTCTATTTAAGAACTTTTCAAGCCATAAGTTCTTTAGCTTAGAACTCTTGACAATGAATGCTTTTGCAACTCTCTCATTGTCCACTAGATAATCAAAAGCATATGCAAGGGTGTCTTCATCAAAACTTCCGATCCCCATCACTTCTCTGTAGAGCTTAACAATATCCAATTGATTTTGACTCAAATTTTGTATTGTAGAAGCAACCTCTCCAATTTGCTCCAAGAGCATTGGAAACCTATCATCATTGTTAGTGGCACGACCTTGCTTTCTATTAAAGGATCTTCTATTCCCCTTATAGTATTGTCACTACTATCATCTAATCCAACCGAGCAGTCTACGTCCGCAGTACGTGGCAAGACAATGTCTCCAAATTCGTTTGCAAAGCTTCATGTTGCCATGTCTTTTCCAACCACCAGAGCGAATTCATTGTACATCTCAATTTTCTTATTCAAGCACTTTTTATTAGCGGTGAGCAAAAGAACTGGACCAAACTAGGATTTGCTTAAACCGGCTGGTTTTAGGAGGTTCCTACGAAAACCGGTCCAGTTCCTGATTCCAATAAATTAGAATCACTGAGTATTGGTCCAGTTCCAGGTGTGGACCCATCTACCTGAACCATATTAATATAATTCTTGTGTTTCAAAACCCTAATTAAAGGACCCTTCGGGCCTTCTCTAATTCACTCCACAGCCTCTCACTCTTTCTTTCTTTTGCTCACCCCCTACTCACGCTCTCTCTCCACTACAAAAAAACATCTTTTTTCCGACGAAATTTCCAACAAAAAATTTTGAAAAATTCGTTGGAAAACGAATTTCCAACTAATTTTTCAACGAAAAAAAATTTGTTGGTAATTCGCCATCGCAAATTTTTCCAACGAAAATTTCAATTTTCGTTGGAAATTTGCAACGAAATTTTTTTCGTTGAAAAATTCGTTAGAAAATTCGTGGCTAAATTCGTTGGAAAAACTACAAAAAAAAAAATTGTCGAAAAATCGTGGCAAAATTAGTTGGTAATTATTTGTTGCAAAATTCGTTGTGACAAAAATCGTGCGGGCGAGGGCCAGCCTCGGCGTCGGCCAGCTCGAGCTCGCCCAGATCTGGGCGAGTTCTGGGCGACCTCGAGCTAGCCAGCCATGGCGAGCTCGGCCCTTGCCATGGCCGGCGAGGGCCGGCCTCGTCGTCGCGTCCCGCTCGTCCATGAAGCACCCTAGCGGGGAGAAGTAGATCTTGTCCAGCGCGAACATCAACAGCAGGAACTCGCCCATGATGACGGGCAGCGTCAGGTTGAAGTCGAATATCGCCGCCTTCTCGATCTCCGCCACCAGCGCTTGCAGCAGCTGGGCCAGGAGGGCGGAGGACGCGGCGGCGACGAGGAGGGGCAGGGATTTCACGGAGAAGGAGGCGAGGGGCTTCGGGAGCCTGAACTTGGGGACGGAGAGGGTGACTTGGGGTTGCTGCTTGGGCTTTGAGGCGAAGAGAGTAGGTGGGATGTGGGTCTTGCAGGAGGAGGAGGAGGCCACGATCATCTTGGCCATGGCTACGATTCCGAGGACGGCAGCAGCGGCGAGACTTTCTCTCTCTAGCGACGGTTCTTTGCCGACTACGTTTTGGAGAGAGAAAGAGAGAGGGAGAGATGTTGATAAAAGGGAAGAAGAAGAGGAGAAGGAGGAGAGGAGACAGATTTTTCGTCGGGGCGATGAAAAAATTTTCGTCACAAAATTCGTTGGAAGTTTCCAACGAATTTTGCGACGAATTCAAAAAAACCCGGTATTGTTCAGCATTTTTTAAATTCGTGGGAAAATTCGTTGGAAATTTCCAATGAATTTTGCGACAAAATTAGTACACGCGGCATCTTTCAAATTCGTTGCAAAATTCGTGGGAAATTTCCAACGAATTTTCCTACGAATTTCAATTTTTCGGGCAATTATTTTAGTGTGTACAATTTTCGTTGCAAAATTTGTTGGAAATTTCCAACGAATTTTCCCACGAATTTAAAAAATGCCGAACAATACCGGATTTTTTTGAATTCGTCGCAAAATTCGTTGGAAATTAGCGACGAAAAATTTTTCGTCGCAAAATTCGTTGGAAATTTCCAACGAAAAATTTTTCATCGCTAATTTCTAACGAATTTTGCGACGAAAAATTTTTCATCGCTAATTTCCGACGAATTTTACTTTTCGTTGGAAAATTTGTTGCAAATTTGCGACGAAAATTTTTTCGTCGCAAATTTTCGTGGAAAAAATTCAGTTTTTTTGTAGTGCTCTCTCTCTCGCATCTGGCTCTCGGCACTCATAGCCTTGCTCACCACTCTCGATGTGAATCACTCTTCTCACAGCCTCGCTCACTTACGACACTCATCACTCCCTCTCCTGTAAGTTCAAAACACTGATTGCCATTTGCGCCTTTTCTAGTTTCTTCACTCAAGTCTCATGCCTTTAGAGAGATTGGGCAAAGAGAAGATAGAGTCAAAACAGGGGCAGCAACCAAAGTGAGCAACAATGATCCGACAAAAAGGTCGGGAAGATTCGACAGTCCAAGAGAGATCGCTCCATCTTCGCGCAACGGAAGCACCATGAAGTAGGTGCTCAGAATCTACAATGTCTCAGAATTTAGCAAATAATAACAGGTCGAACGAAGACACGAGATGATAGAAAATCGATCGTCGTCGCCATCGCCATCGATGAGGGATTAGGAGGGGAGAAGCAAAACTTACGAAGAAGAAGCGGGAGGAAGCATGGAGCAAAGGATGTGCATCATGTTTCTCAGTGACGATTAGTCATGGTCGTTGATGAGAGAATATGAACCGAAGTCATTGTAATGCAAAGCAAGAGTACTCACCACCAGACTCACTTGAGAATCGGACCTGAACCGGTGGGCCAGTTCCAAGGTGGGTCTAGAAACCAGTAGGTGGTTATGATTCCCAATTTGTGGAATTGGCCCTTCGGGGATGGTTCCTGATTTCAAGGTGGGATCGGCCCACCCAAGAACAGATCACCTCTACTTCTTATGGGTGGGATGTGCCTGCGAAAAATCACAAAAACACAAGTATATAAATAGGTAGATTAAAACCTTTTACATTTAAAGTAAGTCTTACAAGTTGTTCGTTATCTACTTATGTCTCAGTTTTTATATGTAAATAGCATATGATGCATAAGCAAACAAAATTATAGCAACCTCCAAATCCTGCATATCTCAACATGTTGCAAACTAAGACCTTATGAATTAATGAATACCTTGCAGCCCGAATATGACAATCTGCTGCATACCAAGCTATCTTGAAGATCAAAAGAGGGATAGATTTCCCTTTCATATATAGGGAAGCCCATTACAACTCAAAATTCTAGTTCTTGATGGTTCGTCTTACTACAAATTTACTATAGACATACGTCCAGAATAACGACCAACACTAGGGGTGTCAATAGATTGGATTAGATCGAGTTGAGTTGGGTCGGGTTTTCATGATACACAACTCGATCTGAAATATTGAACATGCGTGTTTGGCTCAACCCGAGACAAGACCTGAATAGGATATAATCACACAATCGGGTTGATTCGGATTTCATGTTTTAAATTTCAGTGGAAGCAAAGCAAACTATCCTAATTCTATCTTAAACGGGTAATCGTCTCGTGTTTCTACCTCACAAAATATTGCCCGGTCCTAAATTTTATTTTATCTGTCAAAGCAATTCTCAGCTAAAGCAACTTCAAATTAAAATATTACTTCTCAGGGGGACATAGGATAGCCACCGTAGCCCCAGCCCTTGCTCCCCTGCCACTGCGGCCGCTCCTTTGCACCGCAGTGCTGCCGGGGCCGGTCATATCGACAGCCTTGGCTCGACGGTCTTGCCGTCGACGAGATTGTGGAATCCGACTGGATGGAGGACTGGTGGACGAATTAATTCAAATCTAAGTCATTCTGCATCTCAATAGTGATTTGTAGTGGTAAAATTATACAAGCCAATAGTCAAAAGCACTCACTTAGTCTCCTTCCTTAACCCCACATATGCCAAAGAGAATTGTTCCGAATCAACAGTGTCGACAACAAGCAAGCAAGCAGGGACGCAACGCAAGCTTTCTGGTGTACACCACACATGGCGATCTTGGGAAGGAGGCGAAAGCGAGAGCTAGGCATTGGGTCACACCGATTTCGAATAAGACTGACATGACATTAATGGCGAAGACAGTTTCGCATCCTCATCATTTGCCTTGCCGTCATCGCTCTCCTCCCTCCCATCTTCTTCCACTTTTGACGCAAGAACTTCTGCTAGGTCTCATATCTGTCCTCACCTCGCATTACGTGCCCATAAAGAGTTGAACTTGCTTTCTGCTTGTTTGTTCTTTGCATGTGCAATCAACCAGGTGTGGTAGCTCGGTTGCCGAGCGCGACCGCAAAGATCAAGAGAAGTCCAACGGTGGCTACTTGAGAGTGCGACTGCGCCGTGCGAGCCAGAGGAAGAAAGGAATCGTTCTCGCCGATGGAAGAAGGCGCACTGCGTCCATCAGGTTGAGGGTAGGGTTAACTATTATTTATGTGTTTGGGTTTTTTCCTTTGTTTGGGCTCGGGTATAACATAAACCCAACAAATCCACAACAATACCCAACCATTTTTATTGTTACCCGAAACAGATTGAGGCCCAACCCGAAAAGGCCAAAAATTTTCTGATCAGTCCGTGTTTAGTCGGGTTCTTTTGACAACACCACAGGTACATGTATCCTTTCCCATTTGTAGCAAATGCTAAGGGTAAAAGTTATATTGAAATCTGAAAAGCATACTACCGTTATTTCGTCATCAAAAACTTCTTTCCAAAGAACCGTGATCATCTTTTAAGTTATGGTCCCACTAAAATCCACTCTTAACATACAATTTTTGGATGGTAGCCCAATTGCTTTTAATAGTTCAAAGATGATTGTCAACGTGGTTAGGTTCATATTCAATCTCAAAATCTCTTTATCGTTTTGTGTAAAAAATTATTTGACACAACTCTACACAATTCAAAGATAACTTATGGTCACACGATTATTTGATTGAGACAAATAGTATGTCCAATATGAAAAAAGGCATTCGTGAATAATTTCCTCTCAAAATCTCTTTCCCTTTGTGGCACTCTAGGTATCTGACTCCTAAAAGATTCATCATTCATAACTAACATACCAATTGCCATTATTGATGTAGTTGCATCCATTATTGCTCATTTAACATCACTGTTTTCCATCTACAAATAACAATAAGAATTTCCATTTCTTAATCTCAAAGCCAGTCAAGACAAATGTTTCATCTCAAAGGTAAACCCACTAGTAAATATTCTGTTAAAATATGTTTCGAGCTTGAGCCCATATATGATACTTGATCCACCCGAGGAGCATTTTTTGCTCATAAATACATTGAAAAATGACGCACGTTTCACATGCTCATCAAATCTTCTTATTATAGGCGCCGAAGGATTTCTTTGAATTTCTTGTCATGGATTAAGGATTACATGTGAAGGCCATCTTCAAGGCCATTCGCCCGTGCATTAAATGAATGGAGGAAAGTGGACGGTGGCCCACTTTGCATTAAATGTTGAAGCACGCGAGAATGGGTGCGGAGCTGTTTTGATCTTGAACAACTAATGTGTTCCCTTCTTGTCTTTTGTCTTCTTTGTCGAAGGCCAAATGAACGTGAAAATGAAGAAAGAAGAAAAAAAAAAAGGAAAGTCAAAGGAAATCGTTTCCCTTGTTGTGCATATCTCGGAGAATTAATGAGGGAGGCGCCAAAGTTACAGCTTGATTTATCTTTTGGCAACTTCTGTTCTTTACAAAGGTAGAGAAGGAGCAAAGGCGAAGCGTGTGTATTTGAGCACCGAGAGAAGAGAGAAGCACGGAGGAGAATTGTGCATAAAGTTCTTCTCGTGAGGGTTGTTTGTTGTAATTACACCGAAGTGATTTAGCTAGTTAAATTCTTGTTAGTAGAATTTGTGTAATTCCTTGAGTGAGACTTCACTGGGAAGTGTGAGAAGTTAAACACTGTGTGAGTTATTATAATTGAGGCTGGAAAATATCGAGAGAGTGTTTGAGTTTTTGAGTGATTGTAATCTTCATTGTATCGCTTGTTTTATAATGGAATTACGTGTCACTCTCCCCGTGGACGTGGGTATTGATATTCGGACCGAATCACATAAATTCGGTGTCCAATTTCCTTTCCTTTCTTTTGGCTATTTTATCGATTCGCTTGCCCTCTATGTTTGCAACAATTGGTGTCAGAACTAGTGTTGGCTGACTTGAAGTGAATTGGTAATGATAGAAAAAGGAAAGGCGAGAATCAACCGATTTAATGGGAATGATTTTATTTTCTGGAAAATACAGATTGAAGATTATTTGTACTAGAAAAATTTGCATTTACCCATGTTTGAGGAGAAACCAGATTCAATAGAAAAAGATAAATGGGAATTGCTAGATAGACAAGAGATGAGTGTTATTCGACTGACATTGGCTTGTAACGTCACGTTTAATATCGTGAAGGAGACAACAATTGCAGGACTAATGAAAGCCCTATCGAACATCTACGAGAACCCTCTGTGACCAACAATGACTATTTGATGTGACATCTGTTTCACTTAAAGATGGGTGAAGGTACGTCGATAGTTAAACATATCAACATATTCAATGTGGTTGTTACCTATTGAGTTAAGTTGAGATTAACTTTGGAGACGATATACGTGCTTTGATTCTACTATTCTCATTACTTGATAGTTGGAAATCATATTAGTAATTCCTCTTGGTCAAGTAGCTTGACGTTTAATGAGGTTTGCGATTTGATTTTCAGTGAAAACATCCGTGGGAGAGAATCTAGTGAACTTGTGCTTGCTATTTTAGTAGGTGAGAGTAGAGGAAGAACTAGTACTCGTGTTAGTAAGAGCAGTATAAACATGAATAGACATAGCCAGTCTAGGATTGGTGGGGTTGTCTGTTAGACATGTGGCAAGAATGAATATCTTAGAAGAAATTATCTTAAGTTGAAAGATGAAAAAGGTAAAAGAATTAGAGTTGAGCTTACAATTGATGTTGCAACTGTAGCAGAAAATAATTATGATGGTGTTGATTGTGTCTTGTTTGTCACTAAAGATTCTTCATTTGACGGACGGATAATGGATTCTGGTTGTTCATTTCACACTACACCAAATAGGAATTGGTTTACCAACTTATCAGTGCACGGGTAGTGGTAAAGCCCAATTAGGGAACAATACTGAGTGCAATGTTATAGGTGTCGGCGACATTAAAATTAGAATGTATGATGGTATTGTGTGTGTTGACACCTAAATTTTGCCCAAATCATTTAGGGTTTTATCGCATAAAAATTAAGATTAATTTTTTAACCCCTAAACCAAAAATATTTTCATTAAAACTGCATGGCATATAGTTCTTAGGTGCATTTGCATTAATAGGGCCTATTAGAACATATTTTTCATGTTTATTTTCAAAAATTAAATTAAGAAAAAAAAAGAAAAACAAAAGGGAAAAAAAGAAAGAAAAGTTAATTAAAAAAAAAAAGAGAGAGAAAGCCAACGTTGAATGAGTCAACGTTGGCCTGCTTCTCTTTATCATCCCTGCAGTGACCTAGGGAAGAGGGGACGCAGCAGTCGAAGCAAAAAAGCAGAGGAGAAAGAGAAGACGGGGAGTTCCGGGAAAAGAGAGAGCCACACACAGAGAGCGAAAAACACAGAGAGAGAGAGGCGGAGAGTGAGGAAGTGAGAGCTGAGGTCGAACGGTCCCCCATCGACGACCGCCGCACCTCGGCCGTGGCCGGCGAAGCCCCGACGAACCCCTTCCTCACGGTAGGGCTCGGTTTGAGTCTTCTTTAAGCCTTACTTGGGCTGTGGTCGCTTGATTCGGGCCGGTCTCCCGAGGATCCCGATGCGCGGCTGTGCGAGGTGCGCGGCGGTAGCCCGATCTACCGCGTTTGCCCTCCGTTAGCCGCCGCCGAGCCGGGTAGGGACTGTAGTCGCCGCCCCTGTTTCCGTCTATACTCTGTTTTGGAGGGGAGTCACTGGCCGGAGCTCGCGGCTCGCGCGAGCTCCGGCCCGTGAAGCCTCGTTTTTTTGTTCCTGCTCGCCTCTCTGTCATTGTATGAGAATCCCGGTCCGTTTTGAGCCTCGATTGTGCCGGAAATCACTCGTTTTTTGTAATGCACGCCGACTGCTCGATGTTTTGTCCGAACCAAATCCTTCACTTCTGCCTTTGTTTGGTCCGTTCTGGGGGTGTCGGGCGGTCCCGGCGTACTGCCGGCGACCACAGTGGTCTCGATGTACCACCGGTGGCCGCGGCTGTCCGGACATGACCGAGGGAGGAAGTGGCCCGCTCGTCTTTCGCCGGGACTCGGCTGATCCGCGCCTGCCCAGTCCCTCGTCGGGGCTGGGACGACCTCGGCCGGTCGTCCGTCATCGCGATGTCCCTCGTCGGGGCGGCGGGGCGCCGGCCGCCAACGCGTGAGCGAGTCGCGCCGGTGGGCTGCGTCGGTGAGCAGAGCCGGATGCGCTGGTCGCGGCGGCTGGGGCGGCCACGAGTCGGGTCGGTCGCGGACGAACCGGGTAGGGTTCCCAGAGATTCGGACCCACGAACCGGGTCGGAGAATCGGGTCGGACGCGTAGGTGACCGGGTAGGGTTTTCGTTGAGTTGGGTCGCGTTCGGGTCGGCAAGTCGGGTCGTGAGCCGGGTCGGGCGCAGGCGAGCCAGATAGGGCAACATCTGTCCGGGCCGGGTTCATGGATTGCGACCGGGTGGGCCGCTTTTAGTGTTTTAATTAGGTATTGGGCTTTGGGCTTTTCTTTTGTTTTTTTTTAGTGAATTAATTTCGGGCTGGGCCTTTGTTTTTTTTCCTTTTATTTTATTTGCCGAGCCGGGTTCGACAAATGAACCCGGCCCAGTGGACCCGGGCCGGCGCGCCCGGGTCATTTTTCGAACCGGGTCGGATATGGAGATCCGACTCGGCTTGTTCTTAATCATTATTTTATTTTTCTTATTTATTTTATTTTAAAAAAAAAATTCGAAAAAAAATTTCAAAATTTAAAAAATTCCAAAAAAATTTCAGAAATTCAAAAAATATATAATAATTTTAATTTTAATTTTTTTTTTAAAAAAAAATCAAAAAAAATCAGAAGTTTTATTCAGACTTCGAAATTAGTTTTCTTGCTCTTTTCGCTTGTTTAGTGCTATATTTAATCGCACGATGCTTGGTTCACACACTTAGAATTGCACATTTAATTTAACCTCGCACGTAGTTGATTTTGCATGTCTAGGTTTAGATATTAATCGTTGCCTGTTTTGGCTTAGTTAGGAACGGAATTTTGAGACCCCCGGTTAGCGAGAACATGTTAGGTGGTGAATTAAACAAGATTAGGTACCGAAAGGGCACTAATTAGTCGATTAGTGTAATCAAGTCCCCGTACCCGTTGAATCTCTGGTTCGTAGAAGTGAAGCTTTTCTCCCGCGCTTTACTTAGGTGTCTAATCGACCTACCAAAAACCGATTAGTGGCGACTCCTAAATGAATGATTTGCATGTTAACCACTCAAACTTAAGTCGCGAATTGGTATGGGCTTGGGAGAGCTCGAGCTAGGTTCAACTTAGCAATCCATTAGACTGAAACCCCCTTAGGCCGCGGGGCCGTTTCGGGGAGGTCGCGACAGCTTGGCGACTCCGCTGGGGACTTGATAAAATTCTTAGTGGACTTAGGCCGTTTATCTTGTTCAATTATGTCCTTAATGTGAATGTTCTTGCAGTTGGATGAATGATTGTTAACCCCTCATTTTGCAGGTTCGGGGTTTTGGAATGAATGTTTATTTTGCATTTTTGAAGTGGTGATTATATATAAACTGTTGTGTATGTCTTTATTGCGTTAGCACTACACCGTGACACACACAACCCGCCGTCGGTCCTGGGCTGCACTAGGAATCTTTAGGATGGTATTGGGTTGGATACGACTTCGACCGCGAGGCCGCGTAGTAGAGGTTGCCCAACTCAATCCCGAAAGTTTCTTTCTTGGTATCGAGAATGTTTACCTTTGCTCGCAAGGCCGCGTCGCATCGAGGTATCATTCCTGACTGAGCCGGAGTCGCGAGGACTTGGCTTAGTACGCGAGGCCGCGACTAGTCATCCCACCCTCGTAGCTCCAATTTGTTAAGCCGTTTAGAAAAGAAATCGAGCCACACGTCTCATGCGTATGTCTATGTGATTGTTATATTTGTCTGGCGAAGTAAGTTTCCTACCATTTACTTTTGCGATTTACTTACTTGCTCTGGCCGGTCCATGACAATTAGGTTGGTCGAGTCTTGGTCCATATGCAATGGGAAGATCCGACATTCGATTCGTTCCTACTCCGAAGGCTGAGCTCAAGCATTGGTGGGATCAATTGGATCGTGAGGGCCGAGCCTATGTGGAGAACAAGCTTGGTCGCCTTTTGCCCCTCCTCGACATCGACATCCAAAGTGGGGTCATGCAAGCGATAGCACATTTTTGGTGTCCCCAAACGTCCACGTTCATATTCCATAAGCATGAGTTGACTCCGACGTTGGAAGAATATAGCGTTGCCATAGGAAAGCCTTTGGATTTGGAGTTAATCGATCCACCCCTCGGATTAGAGCCAGAATCGGTTTTATCTGACTTTCTTAGGATGAACAAAAATCAAGTCGGAAGGGTGCTAAAAGATAACTGTCATGCATGCCCGCTTTATTTCTTAGGTCAGTGTTTTGCAAATGCTGAGACCCTTTTAAAAGGTAAGATCTTCCTTCTAGCTTTCTTCGGGTTCATAGTTTTTCCCTTTCGCAAGAATGCTATTGACCCTTCCGTTGCATGGGTGGTCAAACAAGTATGTGGTGGAGCTTGCTTTGTCAACACTATCTTGGCTGAAACATTTTTATCACTTACCCGTTTTAAAGAAAACGAAGAAAAGGTTTTCCGTGCTCCTGTCGAGCTTTTACAAGTCTGGTTTTTCTCTCATACTAGTGAATTTGGTATTCACATGAATATCAGGGACATTAGTGAGTTCAATCACCCTATCGAGGCGTTTAAGATTCATCAGGATCGAACTCCGAATCTTTCCTTCTCAGAATGGGTAAATTTGTTGAAAAATCCGAAAACCAAGATTTTCCTATGGCAAGCTAAGTGGTTCCGACTTCGCGAGGGACGTCTCTCTTATGGTAATAATGAACCGATCCCGCTACTGGGAATCACCGGCATCACCTCCTACTACCCGCTCCGAGTGGCCCGCCAATATCGGGTCGTCCAGGATCTACCGCCTCCTCTCAAGCCAGATTCTCTACAAGTCCGATTTACCAGAAGGGGAGGAGATTACAAAAGAGAGCTTCGCCACGCTGAACAGGCCTGGCTCGCCTGCCATGCTCAGAAGTTAAATTGGCCCGAAGACGAGCTCGAAGGAAAGGAAAAGACTTATTATGCCACGACCCGATATATCCGTCGGCATGAAATTCCGATCGAGTTCCTCCCAAAGATCCCGGATGTGACAAAGAAGCCAACGCGCCAAGCAGAAATCAACCATCTCAAGAGGAAGACGGAGAAAGCCGAGCAAAGCTTGAAGCGTGTTGCCAAGGAGAATAGGCAATTGCGTCGAGCATTGGCTTCCCATTCGCATATAGATCAAGAGGAGTAGAATAGATTTGGTTTGTCGTTTTGGGTTTAGTCACTCTTGTTTTTAGTTCATCTATCTTAGGATTCTTATCTTAGTTTGCTTGATGTTTAGGAGCTTTGAGTTTTCAAGCTTAAGAGTGTTACTCAATTAAGGACAATTTAATGAATGAAAGCTGCTAAACCATTGCCATGGACCGGTCTTCTATATGAATCATGTGCTTATGTATGCTTGCTTATTTATGATTCAGGTGATTACGAGCCATCCGTATTTGTTAATTCAAGCTCAATCCACAAGCGGAGAGTGAAATCGAGATTGGGGAGCTTTTTCCTGTAGCCATCACAACCGGGCTTCAGCTAGTGCATCCGTTCCACCAAGGTAATCGAGACGGCTAAAAGGAGGTCCCCGATTCGAACCCGTGCAAAAGTCAGAATGGAGAGCGAAGAAGCCAATGTGCGCATGACCAACATGGAAAACCAACTGGCCCAACTCACCGCCATGATGGCGGAAATAAGTCAGAAGCTCAAGGATCTTCCGCCTGCACATGCCACCGAGGCTTCTGTCCCCACTTCGTCAGGGCATACTCCCCCGTTGGCCACTGATCCTCATGCCGCAGACCCTCCTGAAAAAGGGACCGCGTCAAATTCCCCTTCTGTCACGCCGATCATTGTAAATCTGGATCCTGTTCCAAGGGAAGAGCCTATTTCCCGCCTCGATGAGGAAAGCGCAAGGCGCCTAGCCAAGATGGAGGAACGACTCTGTGTTCTTCAGGGGTACGAGATGCGAGGAGTTGACAAGTTATCTCCGTATGCTAAGGTGAAGGTCCCTGAAACCTTTAAGGAGCCGGAATTTAGCATGAAGTACGATGGCACCGGTTGCCCGAAGACTCATCTCAAGTATTACCTGAGAAAAATGGCTCGTTATTCCGACAACGTACCACTCCTCATCCAGACCTTCCAAGACAGCTTGATTGGCCCTGCCTTATCTTGGTTCATTGCGCTGGATGTTGAGACAATTATAGGATGGGAAGATCTTGCCGAAGAGTTCCTTCAGCAGTACAGGTTCAACTCCGAAATCATCCCCACGAGAGAAGACTTGGTCCGGCTAGAAAAGAAAAGGAATGAACCTTTCAAAGCCTTCGCTCAAAGATGGAGGGCGATGGCATCACAAGTAAAGCCCCCGCTGATCGAAAGGGAGATGAGGCAACTTTTTCTGAAAACCCTGCCACCGGAGTACTTTCACGGAATGTTAACTTCTGGATGCCAAACATTTTCCCAACTGGTAGAAGTGGGCGAAGGGGTAGAATGGGCGATTGTCGATGGGAGGATACCCGCGGGGAATAGCAAAGGATTCCCAACGAAGAAGAACAAGGAAGCCGCCGTCGAAGTTGCATTTGTCCAAGAGCCGTCTAAGTCTTTCTCAGCACCCCCACAAAAACCCTCAACGGTACAAAGACATGCGCCCCAAGGGCATGATCAAAATAGAAGATTTCCTCAGAGGGAATTCTCCCCGCTGCCGAAACCCTTGTCAAAGTTACTGCCCATGCTCATTGAGAAAAGGATGGTAGCTAAAGAAGTGCCTAGGGACAATCCTCCAAGGTTCCCTGGATTTGACATGACCAAGACCTGCGAATACCACCGGGGGGAAAGAGGGCATGACACGGACAACTGTTTTGCATTAAAGATCAAAATTCAAAACTTGTTAGACAAGGGGATTCTATCGTTCGAGAGGGCGCAACCCAATGTGAAGCGGAATCCTTTGCCCGACCATGCCGAGGGCGTAAATGTGGTGTTCGGAACAGTGAACGTGAGCAAACAAGCCTTCAGGGTGAACATTCCAAAGCTATACGAAATTCTTCAACTAGCTGGACACCACAAAGGCGGAAATGACGTCGCAATGGAAGAAAAATTGGAGTGTGTTCGTAGAGCAATGAGCATGGGAGTGATTGGGAATGTCGATATGGGACAGGGATTAGTCGCCATGACAACACCGGTCGTGATATACTTCTCTGACGAAGATTATGAGCAGGAGGTGGAGGTGGAGGACGTCGAGCCAGTGATAATTGACCTCGCAACTGAAGAATTCTCAGCAATCCAGGTAGCAAGGGAGGATAGGACGCGAGTTGTGATCGAGCTGTCACCCTTAGAAGAGGAAGGGATCATAGTCCTTGAAGCCCCTCCAGATTTCGATACTAAGGCGGTCCCGTGGGATTACAAAACGGATGAAGTGGACGCCATCACCCGATCAGGTCGCTGCTATGCGCCTGCCGGAGGAGTTGAGAAAAAAGCAGTGACCGAAGAAGACGCAAAGCAATTTCTGGCCGTGATAAAAACGAGTGAATTCAATGTGGTAAACCAATTGCGGAAAATGCCAGCCCAAATCTCTCTCTTGGATCTCTTCAAATCTTCTGAGAAACACAAGGATGCCTTATTAAAGGTCCTTAACGAGGTCCATGTCCCGGAGACGATCGACGAAGCCCAGTTGGAGGAATTTGTAGGGACCATTCTGTTGAAGGATCAAATCTCTTTTACGGATGAAGACTTTCCGGTGGAGGGTCGAAACCATAATAAAGCCTTGTACATTTCGGTTAAGCATCACGATATGGTGGTCACGAGGACATTGATCGATAATGGCTCCGCTTTGAACTTATGCCCGTTAGCCACCCTCCGTCTCTTAAAGGTCGATCTAGGGAGGATGCGTACCGCCAAAAGCCCCGTACGAGCATTCGACGGCACTAGAAGGGAAGTAATAGGAGAGATAGAGTTGGAGCTTCTGATCGGTCCTGTGACGTTTCTGGTGCTTTTTCAAGTACTAGACATCCCAAGCGCGTTCAATTTTCTACTGGGAAGACCATGGATCCATACCGCGGGTGCTGTACCCTCTAGTCTCCATCAAAAGATGCGGTTTGTGGTCAATGACAAGCTTGTTACAGTACATGGAGAAACAGACTTCAAAGTCTATCACGAGACAGCCATCCCGTACGTGGAGCCCGAATGCAAAGAGGAATCCAGTTTCCAAACTCTGGAATTGGTATCTATGGTTCATGTTCCCGTCGGCTCGCTCATGCGCACCCCTGAACTGTCCAAGCCGGCTCTAGTAGCTGGAAGAATCATGCTTGCAAGCGGGTACAACCCCGGGGAAGGCCTTGGATTGCATGGGCAAGGGATTCAGAAACCCATCGAAGCTGGAAAAGGCGCGAAGAGGGAAGGCTTAGGATATCAGAGAAGCCAAGATAATGGAAACCGAGGCCATCGCGGAGGTCGAGGCAATGACGGAGGCCGAGGTAATCGCGGAGGCCGAGGCGGCTATGGGGGTCGAGCTATCGATGGAGGCCGAGGTGGCCTTGGAGGTCGAGGTAGAAACGGAGGCTGGGGCAACCATGGAGGCCGAGGCGCAGATCACGGGGACCGTGGCGGACATGTTGGATTGGAAAAGGGGTGTCAAGGCCCATTACTCCCCCTATTGAAAGAAATGTTCCCCGGGCCTCCGAAGATGCTACATGAGGAGGAGGCGGCCATCGACGGTATAGCTAAGCTATTCGAGGAGAATGTCATATGCACTATCCTGGCATGTGAAGAAGCTGAATCTTCTGGAAGTGTCGCTGACCCTGCAGAGTAGGGCGGTCCCCATTAGTGTTGTTATTTGCTTTATGTTCTCTCCCCTGCGTGGGAGCTTAGTGTTGTTGCAATTTGAACTCGTTTGTAATGAAGACTTTGTCTAGCCCCGGATCTTGAGCCGTTGGTTCAGGGCGGTGCGTGTTGTAATGCGGCCTTATCCTTTTAATTCAATGAAATGCGTGCATGTTTTATTAAGGACACGTGGAATCATACCAAACTGGTCCTATGATGGTCACTGAGGGCTGGGGTTCCACGTGCTCCCTGTTTTCACGGCCTTCAAGAGCAAGGAAGTCCGATGACATGAGGATGAGCTCTCAAACGCCTTTTCCTAAAATTTCAAAAGCATTTTCAAATGGCATGTACCATGTTTTGGGTCCTAACTCATCTCATCACATCTCAGGCATCACATTATGCATAATCATGGTAAGGACGCATGTGATTCGGATTTGCACGAGGGGAATCTCTCAGATATCGATAGCGATGACAACGATATGAAGGGGATTGAGCGTGAATGGAAGCGACATGAGGAATCGAGGCCGTTAACAGCGGAGCAAACAATCACCATAAACTTGGGTGATGATGAAAATGTCAAGGAAGTAAAGATCGGGGCAAGTCTTTCGAGAGCAGGGGTTGAAAGGATGGTTCGACTTCTCAAAGGGTATCAGGATGTGTTTGCCTGGACATACGCAGACATGCCGGGATTGGATCCAGAAATTGTAGAGCATGCTCTGCCAACTGATCCTGGTATGCTGCCAAGGAAGCAAAAACTCCGACGGACCAAGCCAGAGTTGTCCAAGAAGATCGAGGAGGAGGTTATGAAATTGCTAAAAGTGGGGTTCATCGAGGTGTCGCATTACTCCGATTGGATAGCAAACATTGTGCCGGTGATAAAGAAAGACGGTCGAGTCAGGGTTTGCGTGGACTATCGCGACTTAAACCGAGCTAGTCCAAAGGATGACTTTTCGCTCCCGCATATAGATGTCTTGGTCGACAGTACTGCAGGATTTGAATTGTTCTCCTTCATGGATGGATTCTCAGGGTACAATCAAATCCGTATGAAGAAGGAGGATAGGAGCAAGACCTCATTCATAACCCCGTGGGGGACCTTTTGCTACAAGGTGATGCCTTTTGGTCTGAAAAATGCCGGGGCAAGGTATCAAAGGGCTATGGTCGCGTTATTTCACGACATGATGCACAAGGAGATCGAGGTGTATATAGACGATATGATTGCGAAGTCGAGGCAAGGCGAAGACCATGTCGAAGTTTTGCAAAAGTTGTTCGATCGCCTCCGAAAGTTTAAACTGCGCCTCAATCCCGCGAAATGCGTATTTGGGGCAAAGTCTGGAAAGCTGTTAGGGTTTATGGTCAGTAACAAAGGCATCGAGATTGACCCGTCAAAAGTAAAGGCCATTTGTGACTTACAGCCTCCGGCCACTGTCAAAGAAGTTCGCAGTTTACTGGGAAGGTTAAATTATGTCGCAAGATTTATCGGCCAGTTGTCAGAAACGACAAGGCCGTTCTTCAAACTTTTGAAAAAGAACGCAAAAATCGAGTGGGACGCAGAATGTCAGGATGCCTTTGAAAAGATAAAGTATTATCTGACTCATTCCCCTATCCTGGTCCCGCCAGTGCCCAAAGTTCCATTGATTTTGTATCTAACTATCCATGGTGAATCGCTAGGAGCCATGCTGGCCCAAAAAAGGCCGGACGATGGGAAGGAACGCGCAATATATTACCTCAGCAAGAAATTCACTACCTCTGAGGTGAACTATCCGGAGGTTGAGAAGACGTGTATAGCCTTGGTCTGGGTGTTGCGCAGGCTACGCCAATACACCCTCCATCATCAAGTTCTGCTAGTAACTGAGAATGATCCCATCAAGTATCTCTTGGAGAAGCCAGCCTTGGTGGGGAAGCTGGCCAAGTGGCAGATTCTAATTTCAGAATTCGACGTGCGAAGCCTGGGGCAAAAGTCTGTAAAGGGTAGAGCCATAGCGGACATGTTAGCGGAAAATCCCGAAAAAACGGAAGACACCGATGAAGATGGTGACATGGATAGGCAGGTCTTATTTGCGTCAAATGATAAATGGACCATGTACTTTGATGGTGCGGTCAACTTATCTGGCTCCGGTACTGGGGCAGTTCTCGTCTCTCCAGATAGTCAGCACCACCCCGTGGCTGCTAAATTGACTTTCCCCTGCACGAATAACATCGCGGAATACGAAGCATGCATCCTTGGCCTCCAAGCTGCTGTTGACATGGGGATTCAGAAATTGCAAGTCTATGGCGATTCAGCCCTCATTATCCTTCAAACCGAAGGCAAGTGGCGAACGCGGGATCCAAAACTAGTCCCATATCATGAATTTCTGGAGGAGCTGGTGAAAGAATTCCAAGAAATATCATTCGATTACCTACCCAGGTCTCAGAATCGGTTCGCCGATGCTTTAGCCACGTTATCGTCAATGCTGCAAGTAACAAAAGGCTTGGACATCGAACCATTGAGGATCGAAATCCTTAAGCGTCCAGGCTACTGTATGGTAATCGAAGAAGAGCCAGACGGAAAGCCATGGTACCATGACATTCTGAATTATCTGCGGAAAGGTGAGTTCCCCCAAGGAAGCGAAGCACCAGACAGGAAATATCTGATGAAATTAGCCTCAAAATTCTTCATTAGCGGGGACGCACTTTACAAAAGATCTTATGACTCAGTATTGCTGAGATGTATCGACGCGAACGAGGCAAATCGTTTGATGAAAGAGATACATGAAGGGGAATGTGGTCCCCACATGAACGGCCATCTCCTGGCAAAGAAGATCATGCGACTCGGGTACTATTGGTTGGCCATGGAGTCTGATTGTATTCAGCATGTGCGATGTTGCCATCGGTGCCAAATTTATGGAGATAGGATTAATGCTCCGCCAAACGAACTCCATCAGATGTCCCAAGCTTGGCCGTTTTCCATGTGGGGAATAGACATAATTGGACCGATCAACCCTAAGGCATCAAACGGACACCGATTCATCCTAGTGGCAATTGACTACTTTACAAAGTGGATCGAAGCCAATTCATATGCCAATGTCACCACGAAGAACGTGGCCAAGTTCATTCGCCGCGATATCATCGCTCGTTACGGAGTTCCAGAAGCAATCATCACTGACAATGGCTCCAACCTGAACAACACAATCGTGGATGAATTGCTCAATACATTTCGGGTCCGGCACCTGAATTCATCACCATACCGCCCTCAAATGAACGGAGCCGTTGAGGGGGCAAACAAGAACATAAAGAAGATCTTATCAAAGACTGCTGAGAATTATCGCGATTGGCATGAAAGACTTCCATATGCATTGATGGCATATCGGACATCTATCCGCACCTCGACTGGAGCAACCCCATTTTCGTTAGTATATGGAATGGAAGCGGTCCTGCCTGTGGAAGTCGAAATTCCATCCTTAAGGGTTCTCTCTCAGGCGAAACTTGATGAGGCCGAATGGGTACAACAAAGGCACGAACAGTTGAACATGATTGATGGGAGCAGACTACAAGCCATATGTCACGGTCAATGCTACCAGAAACGAGTAGCGAAATCGTTCAATCGAAAAGTTCGTCCCCGACACCTCGAAGTCAACGATTTAGTATTGAGAAAGGTGATATCAATTGTACGTGACCCTCACGGCAAATTTGCTCCGACTTATGAAGGCCCCTATGTCATCAAAAAGATCCTACCAGGTGGCGCTTTAGTGTTAATGGAAATGGATGGCCACGAGCTGTCCAAGCCTGTAAACTCTGACGCAGTCAAGAAGTATTTTCCATGAATGAAATCAAGGCTAGAAAGCTGTTTTTCGTGCAATCCGAATCACTTAGTGTCATGCATGTCATGCATACATTTCCATACATGTACATATGTTTGTGTTTCAGGTATCCTACTACAACGAAATGAAGGACGAACGACGAGGAAGCTGAAGTGCAGTGACGAGAAACATGTCTTGTGATAACAGCTCTTTGAATGAATGCTCAAAGTCAGGTCTGGTAATTGATCGTTATGCAGTTATGAACCTTCCGGTGCATGTGAATATCTGAAATGTCCACGAACTTGGTAACGATTTTTATCTGTCTAAGTCACCAATTCCACTGAGGGTCATTAAAAGGGACAATTCAATGAGTGATGCGGGGATGCCTGAATGTGCTAAATGAGACGTGTCGGAATGATGAAAGGCAAGCCATGCTCCATACACTGTCCCATGTACTAGTGAGTTGAGCGGAAAATTCCATGTTTGCAAAGTGAAGAGTTATCTCGCAAAAGGTACGGCAACTAAAGTGATGAGAGGCATTTCGTTTATCCATCGCAAACGCTATAGGAGCTCAAACACTTGTGAAGTTTCTTTCATACCATCCTTGTCAGAAACCACCCCACACTGATGCGAATCGAAGGTGAGTCGGCATATCGAGGTGGAAAATGGGTAGAAAATGTTCTTGCTTTCACTTGTATCAATCTTTGAGTGCCTTTATTGCAAATGAACTAGTACGAGAATTCAAGTGCCTCAAGACGACGAAAAGCGTTTCTTTCTCTATCCTACACACTTATATCCATTGAACAACCCAATTGAGCCTGCAATTTCGTTTCTCATAAACCTAGTTGGTGATCATCCCCCACACTGGGGCAAGGCAAAAGTCATCGCTGTACGAGCATCGGGACCAGGAGTGCCGACTAAAGATGAGGGCTTGAGAGTTCAACAGCTTGGTATTGCTTAAATTTGTCTAGGCCAATCCAAAAAATGATGAAAATTAGCGGGCATGAAAAGCAGTGTACCTGGTAAAAGCAAGGTCAATGCCCATAGATATGAATGGTAAAAAAAAAAAAGAAGAAAAAGAAAAAACAGTGTACCTGGTAACAGCAAGGTCAATGCCCACAGAGATAAATGTTAAAAAATGAACTAGGGGGCATTAAAAGCAGTATGCCTGTCAGAGTGAGGTTGGCTCCCATGTACCGCATAAGAAGCAAAATGCTGAGATGGTATGTGCTGAAATTATGAAATCACCCCTGGTCAAGCAATAGTCGTCCTCCAAGTCTCCAGGAGACGAACGCCGAATGGCTAAGATCGACAGTGCAAGAGGACCGGTGACAATGTCAAGATGATCACCAACTCTTACCCCAATACACATCATTGAGCCTGCGATCCTTTCGTTTCTCAACCATGAACCTAACCTACGTTACGTCCTTTATAAAGTCTTTTTTGATTGGGGCACTTGGGTCAAGGTAAGAGCTCATATGTTCATAAGCATTGCTTGTAGAAGTGCAAACAAGATTATTTTCTACCCTATTTCTCAGGGTTCCCGACTTGCAAATCCGAAGACGATCACGAAGTATTTATCTCATAGCTTCGACTTGGACAATTCCATTTGTTAAACCACCGACCAAGCCTATATTACAGGCCCGATGAAGACCTCTCGGATTGGTAAGGTTGTACCGTTTGCGAGAATACTCGGACCTTTGTCGACATGATGATGATAAGATATAGTGATTCTCACAAAATAACCCTTTTAGATGAGAGTGAACAAAAGCCCTTTCTAACTGAAATTTCTCTCATTTAGCATTTTCAAGATGATTCGTGTTATGAGTGGAAATTGTCTTAAATGATAATTATCCCCGGTGGAAAGTTAGTGATGCGGACATGTTAAAATCGTTACACATGAACTCCAGTGGAACTGATCTTGAAGCATGTGTCTTAGAGAGTACCGGCGGTTTGTTTCTGAAATGAATACATGTACCTGTTATTATTAATCTGTGAGGCAGGTGACGTTTCCTCGAGCACCAACCTTCAAGTGATCTCGGAAATGCTAAGATGCATCTAAGCATTCATGAATTCCCAAGACCCTGCCGGCAAGGACACAATAGGCGATCTATCAAACCCTTGAACAAGGACCCCTAAGTGTCTGAGTCTTTTCAAGCCTCGCTGACAGAGGGCTTTTAAGCAATCCAATCTGACCTACAGGTATGTACACCTCGCCACTCTTTCCAAAAGGTTTGTGGTCCAACCTTAAACCACGCTTTTCAAAAAGGTTTGTGGTCCAACCTTAAACCACACTTTTCAAAGGTTTGTGGTCCAACCTTAAACCACGCTTTCAAAGGTTTGTGGTCCAACCTTAAACCACGCTTTTCAAAACGGTTTGTGGTCCAACCTTAAACCACTCTTTCAAAAGGTTTGTGGTCCAACCTTAAACCACACTTTTCAAAGGTTTGTGGTCCAACCTTAAACCACGCTTTCAAAGGTTTGTGATCCAACCTTAAACCACGCTTTTCAAAACGGTTTGTGGTCCAACCTTAAACCACTCTTTCAAAAGGTTTGTGGTCCAACCTTAAACCACACTTTTCAAAGGTTTGTGGTCCAACCTTAAACCACGTTTTCAAAGGTTTGTGGTCCAACCTTAAACCACGCTTTTCAAAACGGTTTGTGGTCCAACCTTAAACCATTCTTTCAAAAGGTTTGTGGTCCAACCTTAAACCACACTTTTCAAAGGTTTGTGGTCCAACCTTAAACCACGCTTTCAAAGGTTTGTGGTCCAACCTTAAACCACGCTTTTCAAAAGGTTTGTGGTCCAACCTTAAACCACTCTTTCAAAAGGTTTGTGGTCCAACCTTAAACCACTCTCCCAAAAGGTTGCGGGTCATCCTTAAACCCCGATTTCAAAAGGTTGCGGGTCATCCTTAAACCCCGATTTCAAAAGGTTACGGGTCTCTCCTTAAACCCCGATTTCAAAAGGTTCCGGGTCTATCCTTAAACCCCGATTTCAAAAGGTTCCGGGTCTCTCCTTAAAACCCCGAAAATCTTGAGTGCAATTTAAAATCCTAAGTGGAAATTTGAGCACATTAAAATCCTGAGTGAAAAACAATAGGTTTTTCAAAATCTTGAGTGCAATTTGCCATTCATAGGGCTTTAGCCCCTAGGCAGAATCTTAGACGTTCGTAGGGTTTTAGTCCTTAGGCGTTCCTTCAAGCGTGTTGTTCCTATTGCCGTTCATAGGGTTTTAGTCCCTAGGCGGGATCTTAGCTGCTCATAGGGTTTTACTCCCTAAATGAAATTTCTGATGTTTACAGGGTTTTAGTCCCTAAATGTCACCAGAGTTCCTCTTTCCTTGCCCGACGAGCTTTCGCAGGCCGGAGCACCTTATCGACCTGGCGAGCTTTCGCAACCCAGAGTATTCCTCTTTCCTTGCCCGGCGAGCTTTCGCAGCCCGGAGCACATTATCGACCTGGCGAGCTCTCGCAACCCAGAGTCCCTTTCCTTACATAGCAAGACTTCATGTAGTCGAGAGCCCGTTCTTACACGGTATGGCTTCCTTTTCGGTCAAAAGTCCGTTCTTACACGGTATGACCTCTTCGTCGAGCCAAGAGCCCGTTCTTACACGGTATGGCTTCCTTTTCGGTCAAAAGTTCGTTCTTACACGGTATGACCTCTTCGTCGAGCCAAGAGCCCGTTCTTACACGGTATGGCTTCCCTTTCGGTCAAAAGTCCGTTCTTACACGGTACAACCTCTTCATTGAGCCAAGAGCCCGTTCTTACACGGCATGGCTTCCCTCTCGGTCAAAATCCGTTCTTACACGGTACGACCTCTTCATTGAGCCGAAAGCCCGTTTTTACACAGTATGGCTCCCTCTTCATTCAGTCACAGGCCCGTTCATCATCTCTCATGCATCTTTTCATGCCCTCCATGAACAAAATTTAAGTGTCTATTGTCTTTGAATGGAACTTCTTCGAACTCCCCTTCAAAGAGGGGCAGCTGTTGACACCTAAATTTTGCCCAAATCATTTAGGGTTTTATCGCATAAAAATTAGGGTTTAATTTTTTAACCCCTAAACCAAAAATATTTTCATTAAAACTGCATGGCATATAGTTCTTAGGTGCATTTGCATTAATAGGGCCTATTAGAACATATTTTTCATGTTTATTTTCAAAAATTAAATTAAGAAAAAAAAAGAAAAACAAAAGGGAAAAAAAGAAAGAAAAGTTAATTAAAAAAAAAGAGAGAGAGAAAGCCAACGTTGAATGAGTCAACGTTGGCCTGCTTCTCTTTATCATCCCTGCAGTGACCTAGGGAAGAGGGGACGCAGCAGTCGAAGCAAAAAAGCAGAGGAGAAAGAGAAGACGGGGAGTTCCGGGAAAAGAGAGAGCCACACACAGAGAGCGAAAAACACAGAGAGAGAGAGGCGGAGAGTGAGGAAGTGAGAGCTGAGGTCGAACGGTCCCCCATCGACGACCGCCGCACCTCGGCCGTGGCCGGCGAAGCCCCGACGAACCCCTTCCTCACGGTAGGGCTCGGTTTGAGTCTTCTTTAAGCCTTACTTGGGCTGTGGTCGCTTGATTCGGGCCGGTCTCCCGAGGATCCCGGTGCGCGGCTGTGCGAGGTGCGCGGCAGTAGCCCGATCTACCGCGTTTGCCCTCCGTTAGCCGCCGCCGAGCCGGGTAGGGACTGTAGTCGCCGCCCCTGTTTCCGTCTATACTCTGTTTTGGAGGGGAGTCACTGGCCGGAGCTCGCGGCTCGCGCGAGCTCCGGCCCGTGAAGCCTCGTTTTTTTGTTCCTGCTCGCCTCTCTGTCATTGTATGAGAATCCCGGTCCGTTTTGAGCCTCGATTGTGCCGGAAATCACTCGTTTTTGTAATGCACGCCGACTGCTCGATGTTTTGTCCGAACCAAATCCTTCACTTCTGCCTTTGTTTGGTCCGTTCTGGGGGTGTCGGGCGATCCCGGCGTACTGCCGGCGACCACAGTGGTCTCGATGTACCACCGGTGGCCGCGGCTGTCCGGACATGACCGAGGGAGGAAGTGGCCCGCCCGTCTTTCGCCGGGACTCGGCTGATCCGCGCCTGCCCAGTCCCTCGTCGGGGCTGGGACGACCTCGGCCGGTCGTCCGTCATCGCGATGTCCCTCGTCGGGGCGGCGAGGCGCCGGCCGCCAACGCGTGAGCGAGTCGCGCCGGTGGGCTGCGTCGGTGAGCAGAGCCGGATGCGCTGGTCACGGCGGCTGGGGCGGCCACGAGTCGGGTCGGTCGCGGACGAACCGGGTAGGGTTCCCAGAGATTCGGACCCACGAACCGGGTCGGAGAATCGGGTCGGACGCGTAGGTGACCGGGTAGGGTTTTCGTTGAGTCGGGTCGCGTTCGGGTCGGCAAGTCGGGTCGTGAGCCGGGTCGGGCGCAGGCGAGCCGGATAGGGCAACATCTGTCCGGGCCGGGTTCATGGATTGCGACCGGGTGGGCCGCTTTTAGTGTTTTAATTAGGTATTGGGCTTTGGGCTTTTCTTTTGTTTTTTTTTAGTGAATTAATTTCGGGCTGGGCCTTTGTTTTTTTTCCTTTTATTTTATTTGCCGAGCCGGGTTCGACAAATGAACCCGGCCCAGTGGACCCGGGCCGGCGCGCCCGGGTCATTTTTCGAACCGGGTCGGATATGGAGATCCGACCCGGCTTGTTCTTAATCATTATTTTATTTTTCTTATTTATTTTATTTTTTTATAAAAAATTCGAAAAAAAATTTCAAAATTTAAAAAATTCCAAAAAAATTTCAGAAATTCAAAAAATATATAATAATTTTAATTTTAATTTTAATTTTTTAAAAAAAAAAAATAAAAAAAATCAGAAGTTTTATTCAGACTTCGAAATTAGTTTTCTTGCTCTTTTCGCTTGTTTAGTGCTATATTTAATCGCACGATGCTTGGTTCACACACTTAGAATTGCACATTTAATTTAACCTCGCACGTAGTTGATTTTGCATGTCTAGGTTTAGATATTAATCGTTGCCTGTTTTGGCTTAGTTAGGAACGGAATTTTGAGACCCCCGGTTAGCGAGAACATGTTAGGTGGTGAATTAAACAAGATTAGGTACCGAAAGGACACTAATTAGTCGATTAGTGTAATCAAGTCCCCGTACCCGTTGAATCTCTGGTTCGTAGAAGTGAAGCTTTTCTCCCGCGCTTTACTTAGGTGTCTAATCGACCTACCAAAAACCGATTAGTGGCGACTCCTAAATGAATGATTTGCATGTTAACCACTCAAACTTAAGTCGCGAATTGGTATGGGCTTGGGAGAGCTCGAGCTAGGTTCAACTTAGCAATCCATTAGACTGAAACCCCCTTAGGCCGCGGGGCCGTTTCGGGGAGGTCGCGACAGTGTGGACATTAACCGGAGTAAGACACAATCTAGAATTGAAAAAGAACGTAATTTCCTTAGGTGCCCTAGATTTAAGAGGGTGCGGGTATTCTTCACCAGGTAAAATTATGAAACTTGTCCGAGGTGCCTTGGTGATAATGAAAGGAATCAAGCACGGTGGCCTATATGAATTTCAAGGTAAGACGGTGACAAGTTTCGTCTCGGAGATGTAGGATACATATGTTCGAGAGTCTAACGAATGCTCGAGAAAGACTTGGGTGTTTGAGCTTCTACACAAGTTTGATGTTGTTGTTAGGAACACATGATCGGGAGCTTTGATCGAGACAGAGACTGGTAAGTCGATCAAGTATGTGAGAACTGACAATAACATGTAGAGCTACTTGGAGCTAGTAAATAAATTATGCATGAAGGAGTGTATAGTGAAACACCGCACTAGTGTTAGGAAACCATAATAGTTTGTAGAATTGATGAGCATAACATTAATAGAGACGGCCTGAAAGATGATCTCTAGTGTTGGTGCGGCTAGCGAGCTACCAAGTGAATAGATCCCCATCAACTGTGATTGAATATCGGACTCCTGAAAAAGTATGGCCAGGTAACGTTGCTGATTATTCTATTTTTAGAATTTTCGGTTGTTCGTATTATTTTTGAGTGAGTGATAGTAAGCTCGATGTGAGGGTAATACGTATATTCCATGGTTATGCACAAGGTGAATGAAGCTATTGGTTGTGGTGCCCAAAATTAAATTCACTTGTCGACAGTATCAAAGTTACCATTGACAATCCAGTACTTCTGGCTATGAGTGTTTATGGCAGTGTTAATACGGATCTGGATAGTGTTCAGCTCAAGGTGGAGTTGAAACCAGAAACTCTTGTGGTAGTAAAAACTAGCGGAATAATTGTTACATACGTTACTTATAGAAAGGTGGAACATGTTAAACCAACGGTTGCTGTAACTAC
The DNA here is from genome assembly GCA_031216235.1 of Syzygium jambos. Lineage (NCBI taxonomy): Eukaryota > Viridiplantae > Streptophyta > Magnoliopsida > Myrtales > Myrtaceae > Syzygium > Syzygium jambos. Next base: position 26,515,455 of record CM062225.1, read on the forward strand.
TCAATTTGAGAAGGTGCGTGTTCGACCTTCTGTCAAATATGGATGCCATGATGATTTTGTTTTATCTGTGATACAAGAGGTTGTGTCGAAAAACCCTTATGGAATAGCTAACTGTGTAGGTGAAGTTGGTGTCTAGATAAGAACCACTGTTATGGCGAAGTTCAAGCGTAGCTTGGATTTGGAAGTATTCTGTGGCAGTTGAGACTATGAGGACCGTAGGAAAGTAGCAGCAAAGATAATTCTAATGAAGTGATTGTGACTTGGCTCAAACATCATGCTAAGGGGGAGATTGTTAAAATATGTATCAAGTTTGAGTCCGTATACGACACTTGATCCGCAAGTGAAGCATTTATTGCTCATTAATACGTTGAAAAGAGAAGCATGTTTCACATGCTCATCAAATCCTCTGATTGTGGGTGCCAAAGGATTTCTTTGAATGTTTTCTTCATGCATTAAAGAACGCATGTGATGGCCATCTTCAAGGCCATGCGCTCATGTATTAAATGAATAGAGGAAAGTAGGGGTGAGCACGGGTCTAGGATAGAACCAGAGAACCGGACCGATGGGTGTGGTTCCAAGTGGAACCTAGAACCTTTCACCTCTAGAGGAAAGTGGATTTTGTCCACTTTGCATTAATTGTTGAAGCATGCGGATGAATGTGGGGCTCTTTTGGCCTTCAACAAATATTGTGTTCCCTTTTTGTCTTTTATCTTCTTTATCAAAGGCCATGTGAACACAAAAATGAAGAAAGAAGAAAAAAAGGAAAGTCAAAGGTGATGAGACAAGCAAATATCACCTAGAAGGGAGGTGAATAGGTGATTTGAATACTAATTGATCAAGTTTTAATACGGAAATAATTGATCTCAAGTTAAGTCTGAACAATGTTAAGATTTTAATCAATCTTTGAATGGCGAACAAATAAATGTGCAATAAAATAAATAAAAGGAGTTTTAGGAAAGAGAAAATTTTCACACAGATATATAGTGGTTCGACTTAGATCAAGCATACGTCCATTCTCCCACGCTGACAGCCTACTGGCTGGATACCACTAGATGATTAATCAAGAGATTACAACTATGAATGATAATCCTTAGTGTATAATAGGCCTCACTATCTCACTCAATCACTCTTTTCAGTCTCTCTCAAATATTACATTTTAAAGCTAATGAAAGACAAGTATATAGATTGAAGATCGCTCAGATTTTGAAATTGTAGATTCTGGATCTCGTCTTTTACTTTTACTCCTCGGCACGTTGGTCTCCTTTTATACTCATCCACTTCCAAACTAGCGGTTGGACAGTATTCAGAAGATTGTCTTCCAATTTACCCATTGGACAGAACTGTATCAAGAAGATTACTTAGCCGTTGAGGGACAAAATCCGAATCTCCGTTGAATCTGGTTGGCCATACAACCAAAGTTTTGGTTTCCATAAATAGAGCTTCTTCGCTTAGATAGTGACTTGTCTCGAGATTAATTGCCAATCAATCAAGATGTTTTGCATATTAAACCGTTGCAAAACAATCTTCAAGATTGAGTCAATCAATTTATTTTAAGTGTGAAATCCAAGCCAAATTACTAGCCGTTATGTACGCTCTGAATATGTGACATCCCGGATTTTGACCCAATTTTAGAATTTAATAAACGCGTAATTCGTCGGTGTGTTTATAGTAAAATCTCGCCCGGGAACTGATCACTCCCGGTTATTATTTTTAAATGTTGAGATTTCTCTAGAATCGCACTCGATCGAATTTAACCGTTATTTAGAGTCAAAACTTTGATGTCGAATTTCTCGGAGTTTCGGGACGAAATAAATTGGACGGTGTCATATTGTTGTGGCCAGCCCCGAAATTGACAAGATTAGTGGAAAAGTGAAAGTTTGACCGGGTGCAAATTTGGACTAGTAGACCTCTCTCGGGGTAATTTGATTTAATTGATTTAGCCTTTATCCCTTATTATATTCGAGATTTAATTTGGACCGGTAGATCGTTTTCAATTTTGAATATGGGCCGTTGGATCGCAATAATTATTTGATTGAACATTTAATTTCTTTCTTTTTCTCTCTTCTCTCTCTCTCTCTCCTCTCTCCTCTGGCCGCACGCGTCTGCCCCATGCAGGCGTCCCCTCAGCCCATACCCCTTCATACCTACTCCCCCCTGACACACTCTCTCTCTTCTCTTCCCTTCTCTTCCTTTTCCTTCTTCTTCTTCTTCTTCTTCTTCTTCTTCTTCTTCTTCTCTTTCCTTCGCTGACTGGCTCTGCTCCGCTTCTGCTCGAGCTCACCTGACCGCCGTCGACCCCCTCTGCCTCCGCCCAACGCCGTCCCACCAACCGCCGTCACCCGACCGAGCTGCGCTGCTCGTCGCCCGCGACCGCCGCTCGTCGGCCCTGCCCGCGCTGCACGCAAGCAGCAGCTCGCTGCGGCGTCCGTCGCGGTCCGGCATCGCCCAGCCGTCCGCCAACCTGCCCTCCGTCGTCCGGCCACCCGAGACGCCGCCGTGCCACCCCCGGCTACCGCACGACCTTCCCCCCCTATTTCTCTCTTCCCCGGAGCCTTCCCCTGTTTCGGGCTTTTGGCTTCACCGCCGCCGCGTGCCGCCGTTCCGACCGCCGCCGCCCCGCCTCTGCCCCCCGGCCTCTCCCCTCAATCACCTCCGCCGCCCTACTGCCCCCTTTGGCCGCCACCACCTCCCCCTCCCCTGTTTTTCTTCCTCCCCGACGCCTCCCCTGTCTTGGGTTTCCCCCAGCGCCGTCTCACCCAGCCACCGTACGCCGCCGTGCCGGCCACCGCCGCTACCCCGTCTACCACCACCTAGCCCCGGTGACCTTGCCCAGCCACTTGCAACCGCTGTGCTCGCCGGGACGGCTCAATCACCGTTGTCGTCGCCGTCGCCCGAGCGTCCCGGGCTGTGGCTGAGCTCGCCAAGCCCGCTGCCTAGCTAGCCCGAGCGTGCCCCGGGCTGTGGCCGAGCCCGCGCCCTTACCCGTTACTGTTCATTCCGGCCCGTTACTATTCATCCGGGGGTCCATTACTGTTCATTTCGAGTACTGTTCATCAGGGCTCGTTACTGTTCATCCGGCCCGTCTTGAGCCCGTGCGGATTTTTCTCCGGGCCAAAACCTAGTAAGTGATATCCTAATCCCTATTTAGTATAATGGGTACTATTAGACATGTTTAGAGATTGATTTGATTAATTTAGTGACTAATTTTAGAAAATAGATTAGTCGGTTAAATTATTATTAGTGCGTGAATTATGTGGCGGGTGGTGGATTGATTTATGGTGATCACGTGGCTAATTGTGGTGTACTGATTGACCGTATTATGGTGGTGCGGGTGGATGAAAATTGGAGCTCGTATGTGACTGACTTAGATGTCGGGAGTGTGGACTGGTGTATCGGACTTGTGATGTGACTGGGATTGGCTTTGACTAGAATTGGTATGATGCTTTGATTTGGCAAATTGAGATGTTGCGAGTGTGTCTTGAATTTGGTTGGTGCGATCTGTGAAAATGGCGAAATTGTGCTATGGTGCATGTGCATGTGAAAAAGCCCGGATCGATCGGAGGGCTGCCAACCTGAGGCGTAGGTTATGCGGGTGTGGCGAATAAGACATGACTAGACCTGAGGCGTAGGTTACGCGGGTCATTAGAGGGGAAAAACGTCTTGAGGCGTGGTTACGCGGGACCGAGCCCGGCTTGATCTGAGGGCTGAGCCTGAGGCGCAGTGGCACGGGCTGTGAGATCGGGCCTGAGGCGCAGTGGCGCGGGCTGTGAGAATGGATCTAAGACGCAGTGGCGCGGGTCGTGAGAAAGATGATCGGCCATGCATGCGAATTGAGTGTGATTGAATTGGCTGGTTAAATGTGTGCTCTAATTATTCAGATTAATTGACGGTACGTGTGGATTATTGGTTGAGTTGGTTGAGTGCGAATGTGGTTGGTGCTCGAATGATTGTGTTATATTTTCGGAATATTATTCCATTATCATGATTTGACTAATATGCAGCGTGAGCTTGGGACTGGTTGGCGAGGTAAGTCCATTGAGGCGAATTATATATTTTATCGGCTAGATTGCATGTAAAACCTGTCTAGGTACGCATTGGCCTACGTGGGGTTTAGGGTGTTGCTTATTAAAACTCGTTCTCACGGTTATTATATAACCATTTCAGATCCGCGACCATGAGTTATTGGAGACGCTGCAAGGGTATCTCGGAGATCGAGGATGGGTCAAGTACCCGGTATTTTGAGTTTCCCCTTTTTGTAGAGGAGTTAAATTTGCGAACCATTGCCCATTTTGAGGAATGTGGCTCTGTTGTTGTGGCCTAGCTTGGGGATTGTCTTTTTGTGGATGTCGTATGTATCTGCCAAGTGTAGGAATTCAATTATTGTTTTGTGCTATTGTTACCCCGTGTCATTATTAATTGTCCGGGTTGTTTCTATTGTTTCCGCGCGTGCCTAATCTCTGATGTTTGGGTTGGGTCGGCGACGTGTCTGGGACGTCGCATTCAATGATCGACCATCGAGGGATGATCGCGCGCTCGTAGGATGCGGGGCGTGACAGAATACGTGTCACGTTTTGGACTTTGCATTCTGGACTTACGTTCTGAACTTGTGTCCGCAGTTCATCTGCAGTGTAAAGTCTGAACCTTTTTATCTTCGGTATAACGTCTGAATCTCTTATCTTGAAGTAAATTCACAATTTGAACAAGATTTTCATATGCTTCTCTTCCAAGAATAGCTTCCTGAATCAAAATATTTCAAAACACTTATCAGACTTACAAAACACTCATGGACAGTTTTGTCAACTTCAAAATCTATTAGGAGGTTTTCCCAACAAAAGGCAATCATTTCCCATGTCGTGCATACCCAGGAGAATTAATGAGGGAGGCGCCAAAGTTGCGGCTTGATTTATCTTCTGGCAACTTTTGTTCTTTGTAGAGGCAAAGGATGAGTGAACGTGAAGATGTGTGTTTAAGCACCTAGAGAAGAGAGAACCCTGAGACTGCATAGAGGAGAATTGTGAAGAGAGTTCTTCTCATGAAGGTTTGTTCGGTGTAATTTCACCTAAGTGATTTAGCCAGTTTAATTCTTGTTAGTAAAATTTGTTTAACTCCTTGAGTGAGATTTCACTGGGAAGTGTAAGGGGCTAAATATTGCGGGAGTTAATGGATGTAATTGGAGGCTGGGTAATATCGAGAGACTGTTTGAGTGCTTGAGTGATTGTAATCGCCATTGAATGCTTGATTTATAGTGGAATTCTGTGCTACTCTCCCGTGAACGTAGGTATCGATATTCGGACAGACTCACGTAAATTCAGCATCCAATTTCCTTTCCTTTTTTCTAGCTATATTATCGATTTGCTTGCCTTCTATATTCGCAACACATTCAAATGATTAAAAACATCATCAAAAAGTGAAGACAAGTGCAGCTTAACTTGATATTTTAACGAACATCTACCGAGAAAGCAAAAGCTATGTTAAGTTCAGCAAATATAGTTGAGGAGAGATGAATGTATTTCTATTAATTCTACTTAAAAACAATGTCAAACTTGATCTAAAACTTTCTATTGATGTGATATTGCAGGTTATTCGAAAAACTCAATGTGGACTCTAATGGATTCTTATCCCCAGCAGAGCTACGAGCTCTCATAATTGGAATCCAATTTGAAGAGGTAGACATGAACATTGATGACGCAGTCAATAAAGTGATGTAGGCTTTCGACACTTCTCATAATTCAAAACTCGATTCCACTGAGTTTAATAAAGTAATCTCTAAAAGGCTCAAAGGGCTAGACTCATTACAACAGCACATGTGTACAATAATAGATCCACAACAGGGCTTATGAACGATTTCAATGAGGTATTCCAATAAATTACAATCAATGATTTTTCTTTCCCCTTGACATTTTAACGAACACCTTTCATGCTTTTAACAATATGAATCACATAGTTTAGAGAAACAAAAATAATACCACTGTATGTCTCCTAGGTGAACCAAAACATGAAATGCAGAATATATGAACCTACTATATCAAATTCTACACAAGTAACTATAAGAAAAGTTCTTTCTATCAAATTCTACACAAGCATCTATATAAAATTTCGAGCAAATCAATGATAAATCAAGCAAAAAGGTCAAGCTCTTAGATAGATTACCTTATATCTCTCATGGTAGGGTAGAATCTCCAATTGACGTTGATAAGTGGAATCTATCTTTAGGTTTTGTGAAAATCTATAAACTATTTTATGAAATTTTGCTTGAAGAAGATGAACTAGAACCAAAATCAAACGATCGAAGTACAGAGAATCAACAACAGGCTCACCATGTAAAGCATTGATCAAACTTTTAGAGATTATTTTCAAATCAGAGAGAGAGAGAACCTGGTGATATGAATTGCACACTGATTTCCAGAAAAATAACGCAAACAAACAATCTATACATGCAAAATATAATAATAAAAGAACAGAATCGAAAAAACACACCAGAAAAATTTGTTATCGAAGTTCATCCAAACTTAGGCTACGTCTCCGCTAAAGAGGCATCCTGGCATCCTGCACATCAACTAGATTTCAAAGAAAGTAGAAATACAATGTTAATCTTCTCTATAGATCTAGGCACGAAGAGATTTGAGAGCACTCATGAAGAAAAAACCATTTATTCTTCCTTTTGGCAGTCACGGCCTCTCTTTTTCGTTTCTCTCTGTTTTCACCGGTCATAGCTATTGCTCTATCAATAATTGATATAAGAAGTGTAGCTTTTAACCTAAAAGCAAAATAAAGAGAAAAGACAAAAAAAAGCCCTTAATAAAAAAAATTTGGCTTCACTCGCCAACAATCTCCCACTTGAAGACAGATACACCTATTCACTAAAAAACTTTGCATCCATCTACTTCAAAAGCTAGTAATTGGAACTTAAGCCTTTGCAATACTCCTCATCAATTAACATCGGACTAGTGCCAATAGTAGTAGTATAGAAAGTATGCTTCTCTGTGTCTGCTACTTGGTAAACATGTTAATTAGATTCTTCGAGCTATCAATCTTCAATAGCTTTAACTCATTATCTTTAAATACTGACCCGATGAAATGATAATGCCTATTGATATGTCTAATCCTTGAGTAATAAGTTGCATTTTTTGCTAAGTGCACTGCACTTTGACTATCACTCCACAGTGTGCTCACTTGCTACTTTCGATGTAGCTCCTCTATGTAATCTTGTAACCGCATGATTTCCTTGGAGACTATTGTGATAGCCATTTACTCCACTTATATTATCGATAGAGCCACTACTTTCTGTAGTTGAGATATAACTCGATATTATACCTGTAACTGTAAAGTCATATCCAATGGTACTCTTATCATTATCTTAATCACCTGAGTGATCAGCATTCACATAACCCTGCAACTCTAAAGATGTTCCTCCATGACAAAGAGCGTAATTTGATGTATGTGCTAGACATCTCAATATCCATTTTAGTGCATTCCATTGCTCTTTGCCTGGATTCTACAAATATCGAGTCACAACTCCCACTGTCTCTACAATGTCTGGTCTCATACTCACCATAACATACATCAAACTTCCCACTACGGATGCATATGGGACTGCCGCCATCTCATCTTTCAAAGCTTGAGTACTCTAACACATATCCTTGGAAGGTTTAAAGTGAAATGCTAAAGGAGTCAAAACCAGTTTAAGGGGGGAGCAAACCTTACATTGAGCTCACATGTGAAGGGGAGATTGTTGAGATACACGAATGAATTGTGTTAAAGAAGTCCCACATTAGAGAATTGGTGTGGTGTAGAGCAGTTAACATATCCAAGTTGGCTTATAGCTCATTAGCTTAAGTTTTTGAGTGAAGGTGGATCCAATTAGATATATTAATAGGCTCGAACTTGGGCTTCCCCTTGACGGTCTCCTTAGGTGAAGGTATTCGGCTTCTGTTACGCACTCTTAACAAATAGTATCAAAACCAATGGTATATTTGTGGGCATCTAACTTGTTCCAGTGTTTGGCGAATATTTTAAGGAAAGAATTTAGTGACCAACACGGTTTCCGACCGGTGGGTATTGTGGTGTTGTGGTCAAGCAACGCAGGTCCGATGGCAAACTTCATGATTCGGTTTGGAGAAATAGACCAAGGATGAAGTTAGATGTTGATGGAAATTTAAGTTAAGATATCTTGATATAAAAGCATACCTGAATTAAGGAAGAGCGGACCTAACACTGAGCTACACATAAGGGACACATTGTTGAGATGTACGTGTGAATTATATTAGAAAAGTTCTATATCACAGAATTGATGTATTGTAGAGCAGTTAATATATCATAGTTAACTCATAACTCATTGACTTAAGCTTTTGAGAAAAATTAGAGTCTAATTGGACATGTTGATGAGCTTGGATTGAGCTCCATCTTGGCAATCTCCTCAAGTGAATGTATCGGGCTTCTACTACACTCTCCCAACACCTAGAACAAAGTTGTATTGAGAGTTGTTGAAGAAGAGCTTAACCTTCAATGACAAAGATGATGAGCGTCAATATAAGGAGACTACTAACAGTAGAGATCATCTCCCAATGGATGATGAGCTAAACCTTTAATTTTTTTGGTTGGCTAGTTTGCAGAAACAGACTACCGACGGCAGAGATCATCTCCCAATGGATGTCTTCCATTGATATCCAATGTCATTTTTATAGGGCCAGTGCAGAAGACAGAACACATTTGTTCTTCCAGTGTGAGTGGACAGGTAGCATATGACATAATATTCTTGTACAACAAGGGATTAGGCGTCTTTTAGGAGGATGGAATGAGGAACTTCAATGGATAATTAGAGCAACAAAGGACAAAGATTTGGCGGCAAGACTCATTAAGGTGTCATTTCTAGCAACCATTAATTGCATTTGGATGGAATGTAATAGAAGACGTTTTCAAAACAAGTCTACTGACAGTCATATTGTTTTGGCAAATGTGCATAAAAATGTAAGAAGTAAAGCCTTGTTCTATCAAAAAATTAGACCTTCCCAATCAAAGTTGTATTGGCTACTATATGGAGACTTCCTATCTCCATATTTTTGAATCATTAGCTCTATTTGTAATGCTGATGAATACCCCTAAGTTGATGTACTTCATTGGTTTTATGATACTTACATTTTACCAAAAAAAGAAAAAGATGATGAGCATTAGTGAAGAAGAGCTGAAGAAGGGGAAGAAGAGCGAGCAAAAGAACAAATGAAGACCATACCTCAAGGAAGGAAAAAAAGCGACAAGGACTCATAAAAAAAGTGAAAGGTGAAAAATAACAACTCCAGAAAGTGTTTTCACCTTTTTGGATTAAATAATTCATTTGTCTAATTTTATGCATGAATATTTTCATTGATCGGAAATTGTTTTTGGTTGACCATTCATTTTCTACAAACCAAATAGGTGAAAGTCCGGACAACTAATTTCCCAAAAACTCTTTCGGGAAAACAAACGCACGCTTACATTCCTCTCTTTCATCACAATTCTTATCTCATTGCATCACTAACACAATTACGCAGCAAATAGCATTATAATTATTTAGGCTGGAGCTCTTATCAGAGTTTTAATCAGAACACAAGTACCCGAACTTATGCACGGTAATTTTAATGTGGTGTTTAAGTCACTTTGTCATGGATAGTTAGAAACTCTACACTTGTCCACCATGAACAAAGCACAGATCGAGAGCTGATCTTCAAAAATCCAAATAATATATAGTTTCGAGCTAGAGTTGGACAAGTTTGAACATGACAGTTTATATTCAAGAAATGAATTAATTCAGTCCATAACTCGATCAAGACATGATCGAACAGATGCTTTCTGGATACTTGGAGGGCCATCCAAAAACTTTTGATTTGGTCGCTTCCTATTTGGAGAAAAGTCAGGTTTTTAGCAGCCCATGAAGCCCTTATAATTTTAGGGTTAAAAGTTTGAGGGTGTTCGGTCACTTTAAGGACAAATAGTTCGTCCAGAAACGGAGATATAAAAGATAGAGGAAAGCAGCTGGTTTGCGCAGATGATCAGTGCATTGAACCCGGCTTCGGTGAATCGAGCAATACGACTTCATTCACCATTGGATCATGCCAAAAATTCAACAGGAGGTCAAGGAAGTCTCCTTCATTTTGTAGCAGTTGGATTGTTGAGGAAAGCTCTGTAAGTCTTGTTCGACCGCAATAACTCGAACTGTTGCTGGTGAGGAGCTTTTCTTTTTCACTTCTGGAACTGTGCTCTTAGTTGATTCTCTCTCGTTGTTGGTGTTTGGAGATTGTGCGCCTATTTTACATGACCTATCACTGAAAGTGGCACCTTTCAGTCATTGTTGATTACAGTGAAGAATTTTGAGGGCAGGCATGGCTTTTTCCTCTTCAATTTGGAGAGGTTTTGCACGTTGATATCTCTCTTGTCTAGTTGGCTAGGGATTTAGCTCCAATTATTCAATGTACCATTGATCATTACACTCATATCCAGGCGTGCCATCAACAGTCTAAATCTATTGAACTATACGAGCATATAATAATCTTGTTTCGATGGCAAGTTAACTGGACTTTGGAGGGCCATATTTGCATCTTTTCTTTCTTTGTTTATGTAAAATCGAAGTATTGAAAGAAAAATAGTTACCAACTTATCGTCCCAACGAAGCCATTTCGACAAGCGCTTCATCTGTGCAATGTGCGTACACATGAATCCAATTCCTGTTGGGCTTTTGGGCTGCATTCCTATTGGGCTGAATTCCATAAGCTAATTTACTTACATTGATACCCTTGTTTGTCAATTCTTTTGCTCATTTTATGCAAAGGTTATTCCAAAAGGAAAGTATGTTAGACAAAAATGGTTGATGCAGACACGGAGGAAAATTACCAAAAAAGTCTTAAAGTTATTGAGATTGTGTCAATTTAGTCCTAAACTTTTTTTTTTGCCAATTCAATCCTAAATCTTTTGTATTTGTGTCAATTCAATCCATCCAATCAATTTTGGCCATCTAGCGCCGACGTGATAGCACATAATGTGTTACAACTAGTGGTATAATCAAGTCAACTCGAGCCAAGCTCGAAACTGAGCTCTAATTAGATTGGGTATGCTCACTCGACAGCTTGATCCAATTACAATCAAATTGTAGAACTGGTACTCGAGCTCTAGCTTAATATGATCAAATATTTTTCATTGATCTATATATATGTGGCTATGGGTATACTATATACGTGTAAGCATTTACGTGTCTATTTTTATAGCCAAGTATTCCTTTCCAAAATAATAGAAGCTCGTTTAGACTTGATTAAGCTTCCATGCTTTTTTTAGGTGATTATTGTTAAGCTCGTACTCAGCCTCAAAAGAAACTTGACTAGCTCATACTCAAGTTGAACTCAATCATAGGGATAAGTATATTACAAGTGCCATAATTTTTTTACTCCGCTCAATTGAATGTCTTAATTTTTTTTACAATCATTTGAGTGCCACATTTATTAAAAACCTCTTAATTGAGCGATTTATCTCGCTTGAAAATCCAATGTGGCATTAATTTATTATATTACGCCGGATGTAACTCGCTAACAAAATGAAGTCATCAAGTTGGCCACTAAACAATGTCGTGTAACCCATCTATTTGCCTCAAATTAAGAAATTAGGGCAAAATTCAACATGTTCTTCACAAAACCCTAGCCCCAATTTGAACATCAGAACATACAAACCCTAATATTAATTGAAGAGTCACGAACAGCAACTTCTCAGCCTTCATTTTATTCTTCAACGTGACGAGCCCTCTCTCTGCGACATCAACCCTCTAAATCACCATCTTCCACGACGGTAGAGATGGCCATGGCGGCATATCGGAGTCCGACAGCTATCTCTACAATGTCAATGCATTCTCTAGAGAGTGTCTTTGGCGTTTTGGCTGCGGTGGTGGCTGAATTAGTCTCAAGCAATGAGCAAATGACCATCGTTGATGAGAGTGAAGGACAAGCCCGTCGAGAGTGAGAGACAACGCATGAAGCTGGAGCGAGATCTTCCATTTTCCATGTTGGACTTGAAAAGGACATGTCGGAGTTTAATTAAAAAAGCCACGTAGGACAAATAGCCACAATAGGCACTCGAGTGAATGATTTTTTACCAATGTGACATTTAAATAATCAAAAAGATAATTACAATCCTTAATGAGTGACGTACGAAAGTTATAACACTTGTAGCGTCTTTATCTCCAACCACGAGAGTCGAGCCCAAGCTACATGCGGATAACTCAACCTACTTTCAGCTCTGATTATGCCACTTGCTTCTTTACTTGATCCACTGCCACTGCAATCCCCACTATGCATGGCAGTCCCGATTTCCCGCGCGCCAAAGTAATATCATCATAGGCCCTCATGCGTAAGCTCCTGGATTTTAGCCCCAGAAGGTGGCACACTTTCATCACACTCGAAAGATTAGCTTCGCAATCTCGCTGCCGTGGTGACAATTCCATCTGATCATGAAGTCCCAACTAAAAACTATAATCATGAGACGATGACGATGGGTGTGGCCGAGGGTACTCAAAAACATAGATATGGACAAAAGTGGGTGCTTCCTTGACATGCATGGCCGGTGCGGATGGCTGGGTAAAAGCCAAACACAGAGCACAAAGGCCGGACCAAATAGAACGTGAAACCTTATCTCCAACACCGCCACTGCCTCCATTTCCATACATCATCCTCCCTTTTCGTCCTGACAAATAATTGTAAAAACTCGTCAAAAGTGGTACTCTCATGTCTACAGAAGTATAGTTTTGACCCTCTAATACAAGTTTTTGGTGCGATTTGATCCTCCAAAACTGGTTATTGTGGAAGATATATACATCGATGCATGTAAGCAATCCATTTCATCATATGACGATAGTGACACCGAAGTTGCCGGCGTCGCGTTGCCGACATGGACAAGATTTTAACAAGTGGTGCCACATCAACAAGTAAAATGAAGTACTGTCGAGAGAGAGGGGGAGAGAGGCTGTGGGGATCTCGAAGATTGAGATTTTGCAGGGGTCATTTGTCCCCAATGGGTAAAATAATGGGACTAAACACCTAAAAATCTCATACTCATCATAATCATCCAAGTCCCCTGTGATATCAAATTCTCCATCAATGATGACAAATCATTGGTGGTCCACTATCTTGTCTCCTTGCTCCCTCCCATGCCATCAGCCAACGTGGACCACCCGCTCGCCCGACACGTGGAATATTAATCGAGGAATAATAAAGTCATTAAGGTCTCTATCACCTTTGTCAACGAATAATATATTAGGTGACGGAGGATGGTAGAAAATGCACCGCTAGTGCTTATTGATCAGGCTTCCTTCATTTTTAAGCAATGCCCTTTTGTCCTTAATTTACTTTACGATAAGATGCGGGGTTAGTGCGCATGACTAAGATTTATATTAGTGTAATTCATTGTCAACTAATTGTCCAAATGATTTGTTGGGCACGGCTGCTTTGTAAAATACTTTATGTTGGCTTTGTCGTGGTCAGTGCAGATGTAATCACACACTCGAGATATGCTTGTTCCCGAAGGGTTTTGGAGAGATAGGGTAATCATCATTATTTTTATCTTGGGGATGGCTTGACATAGCTTTTCCATGACCTAATGAGTAGTATCATTCAAAGTCTCTCCGGTAAATGTCCATGGGCGGTGAGCGATGCAACTTTTAAGCTTTCCAATGGGTGAAAAAGTCCCATTATTTTTTTATTTTCATTGAATAGTTAGGTGTTGGTCGATGTGAAATTTCCCAATCATTATCCTCCTTGAATAATATCAACTTGGGGGATTTGTCGGCGGATAAGCCGTACCAAATAAGATCTCATTTGATCATCTCTCTCTTTCTCTCTCGTCCTTTTTCTTTTTTATCTTTCATGTTTTGGGTTTTTTTTCTTTGTGGGGGAGGACTTTGGATTGTATGATTTCCATCTTTAGATAGGATGAAATTTCTAACCAAAAATGTGAAATTGAAGATGCCCTTGTTCAGATAAATTAAGTAATAGTGGTGTCCCGTGAGTGCAAGATGCATAATGTACTTCCACTAGGAAGCATCTCTCACCGTGGAGGTGGAGGCGGAGGCGGATGCGGATCATCTATTGCCCGCCGTTTACCCATTGTGCGCGACGTGCATGAATGGTCAACAAGGGTCAAGGCCGGTTCCCGGTTGAATTCAGCCTCTCGAAACGAGATCACAAGAAACCAGTTTTAGCTGAATCTTATATTCCGAGGGTAATCATACTTCAAGTACCTAAATTGTCTCTTATCGGGCAATCAAAATGTGTTGTTCAATTTGAAACACTTGAACTCTCATAACTCTGGTAAACCATGGTCGGTCATATAGAGTGCTCTCATTTTCGACACTTCGAATCAACGGTGGCTCAAGTTCAGAGAAAGCCGCCTTTCCAATGCTGCTTGAATAGGCTCACAAATTGCTTTTGCTCTTTAAAAATATATGGCATAAGCGGTGTGTACAAGTCTGTACGCTAAATCTCTGTTGATTGTTTATATTAGACTCTTAACACGTCTTCTTAAGATGATGTCAAATTGACCAAGCACATATCGGCTAGGCGCCGTATATTCACGTTATCTGTTCTCTTCATATTCCACACAACCCTTAAATTTTTTTGTCACGAAAACCCTATAGTTGGAGCCACCACCGGCCACAGTCGCCCCCATGGATTAAGCACTTCCACCACGTGGTTGACACTGCAGCAACACCATTAACAGACATGAGATTTTGAGCACAATCGCCATTTCTCAGCGGATCTCTAGCTCGACTAGCATCTCTCTCTCTCGCCCAAAAGAAAAAGGAAAGGAAAACACGGTTTTCTGCTAATTGAGAAAAAAGTTGTTGACTACATAATCATGTCTGTCTATTGGAGCGAATAGGATGATCAGGCCAAGGGATGCCCCCTCTTCCCGTTACTCTCCTTTCCTTAAAAGATGAACCTTGAGCCACCAAAGTCTTTCTGGCTCAGTTAAGCCCGATTTCCCCAAAAGGTGAAACCCTTGTCGTGGTTTGGCAACTAGACATGTCAAAATGGGTATCTTAACTCATATTTAATAGATTTGAGCATTATATAAGTTAGTTATATTCGGTAAATGAGTTATAGATAAGCTTAGAATGGCAAAACCCAAAAATATATAGGTGTTAAATGGGTTCATAGTTTACCCAAACTCAATCCACCTTTGTGACTCTTTCTTCACCATCTATGACAAAATAATGGACTTCTTGAACTGTTTCAAGTTTAAAGAAGTATAGGTAGACCCGCAAGATGGGCCCATCTTCACCTTTATTAAAAATATAAAGACAGTTTTTTTCCCCATTATTTTTTATTTTTATTAATCTTGTAAGTTTTGCCTGTTATCTATTAGAATATATCTTTCCTGGGTTTCATTTGGCATTGTTATATTTTATATAATAGTCTAATCTTAGTTCTTGTCATTGTTAATCCATAATAGCATAAATTTAATTAAAATTTTAATTCTTTCACGTTATTTGTTGCTGTAATTTCATAAATTCACAACCAAATAGTAACTTTCTCTTATTCTTCATTGTGAATCAACACAAAAATTCAAGATTCTACGTAAAATTAAAGCCATTCTTTAACAACTTATAATCGAAATAGCGATTTTACCCAAATAACATATGCACATGAAGAGCTTAAAATGGATTTACTAGGTGGATACAGATTTTCATAGGTTGAATTAAATATTGAAGTATTTTTAATAAATGTGTTGGGTCGGGTATGGGTATGAGTTACAAAATTTGTATTGCATACAAATTGATCAAAATGGGTTAAATGAGTTAATTTGGGTTAGACCATTTTCAATCCAAACCCAACCCTACCCGACCTGTCAATTTGATGACCCTATTGGCAACCTACTGGGCGCATACTGATTTTTATTTATAGGTGAAGACTCTGAAGGGTCGAATAGTTGGCCCAGCAGGGGCAGTCACCATTGAGTTGGCATTTTGTCAGCTATGAAAACACACGACATATCACTCAATTTAATGGAGTACCATATTGAGCTGGTCCTTAAAAGTTGAGGTATTAAATAGACTAAAAACAGTACAAGTAATTGTTTGCACAATAAGTAAAATTTGAAGTACTTGTGGTATCCTTACCCTACTATGGAAGGTCGACCATTAATCGAATTAAAGAGATGGCAACTTAACTCAAGTAAGAAACTCGAGTAGGAATATCGTCATGCATAAACAACAAAAAATGAATTAATGCGGCATTTGGTGGTTCGGATTTGAATCCGGATGAGATAACAAATTATCATATCTAGTATTTGGTGACGTTCTTCGAACCGGATAAATCCGAATACATCCAGATAAAATGCTAGAATATCTAGCATAGGGGTGGAATAAACCTGAATTGGATATAAAATTTTATTAAGTAACTTAACAATTCCCACACATTAGGAAAACCCCACCTCAGGTGATACTCATTGTCCTTGGCATTTCTCTCCGACAGCACCGCACCACCACTCTAGCAGCTATCCACCATGATTGTCCCTCACTTCGACGTATTCAAGTATCCTCGCCGATGCCCTTGCTCACAGCTCACTTTGAAGGCTAGGGCTCACCACCTCATCAGTGGTTCCTCTCTTTCTCAATCAGTTTTTCGGCTTTTCCACCATCATCAAATCATGTCTTGGTTTCTCTCTCTACTTCACCTTTGATTACTCATTCTCATCCTCCATTGTTCCAAGATCTCTTTTTTGGTCAACTCTAAACTAGGCACTCACCAAATATTCGATAAAATGCCAGAGAGAGTTCCTTCTCGGCTTTAGTTTAGAATTTTGCTTAACGTAAGAGGTCAGCCTCCTCCATTTCACTTTGTAGCTCGCCCTCCTCCATCACACTCGCCCCTCCGCAGTAGCTTCATTGCAGTAGCTCCACCTTCAAATCCTATCTTAGGTTGCACTAAACATATGATAAGATATTTCTATAATTTGGAGGATATTTGGAGTATTTCAAATCCCCCTCTATCCTATCATATCCTGTCTCAATCCAAATCTAAACGACCAAACAGAGTCTAAGGTTCATCCCTTCCTTTGCCTCATTTGCATCTTGAATATTAGTTTGGGTTGTTCTTCATGGAATCTCAGTAACTGATTGACCAAGTGAAAGAGGACCCTGCAATCAGATCAGGTTAATCAAGCTTGATCAGCCAAACAATCAGTATATCTTTCCCATCATTCCATCCTTTTTGAATTGCCAAACACCATCCATATAATTGCACAAACAGTTCGCGTCGGTGCTAGGGAGAAGGAAACAGGGATGACCGAATAGGCAAGTCGCAATCCGACCCCTAAAAGAAGGCCGGTCGCAAATAATGGAGGGCATTATTATCTCACTGGTTTCCAACTTAGCCGTGCGCACTCATTATTGCATATCGCATTATGAGCTTGTGTACCCAAAAGAAGTCAGGTTACGAGTCCCACTCTAAAGTTATTTTGTGATATGAGATGACATTGTCCCCTTTAGTCCCGAGAGGATTAGTGACCAATTATTTATTTTAAAATTTGATCGAGAATACAATCAGATTAAGTGTTAAAAACTAAAACGTATTGGGCATAATGAAATGGCATGTTTGAGGTCTATTTATTCCGCAGAAAATGAATTATTTGAAAAATATTTTTCTAACAATGATCACTTAAAAAATGAATTGACGCAATCTATATTCATCGTCCATGAAAATAAAAAATTGTCTAAAAAGTCTTAAACCTATATATCGTATGGTGGTCAATTCAGTCCTAAAATTTTCAATTATGCTAATTTAGTCCTAAACCTTTTGACGATTTGACAATATAGTCCTTCCGGCAATTATAAAAATAACAGTTTTACAACTAAAATAGCAAATTTTCAAAAAGTTTAAGACTGAATTGACACATTGAAAAGTTTAGGATTAAATTAGCAAATTGTCAAAAGGTTTAGGACTTAACCAGCATAATTAAAAGCTTTATGACTGAATTGGTCACCCTACAATAAATTTAGAACTTTTTGAACAATCATTCCTCCACGAAAATATTTAGACATAAATTATTGTCAATAATGAAAATATTTTTCAGTGACTAATTATTTCGAGTGATAAAAACAATCATTTTAAGGAAAATATTTTTCAATTCATTCATTTTTCGCGAAACAAAAAGAGCAAGAAAATCAAGTAAAGAAATAATTGAATGCATTTAAGCAACAAAGGTCATTCAATTTTTTTGAGAAAAAAGGTTAATGGAAATTTGGATCTCACTAGTAAAGTATTTTTTTTGGTAAAGAATCTCACTAGTAAAGTAAGTTGCTAAATCCTACAAGAATGTTCGTAAATCCATCTTTATTGAGTAATAAATGATATTTTGAATTTATGAAATCCAAACTTGGCAAGTTGATAATGGGAAATTAATTGTAGGAAATGCAAACTATTCCTAGCAACAAATTTTGCATGACATCACTTTAATCCTTCATTGATCTTCGTGGAAGTTGCCATACTACGTTTGTTCTGGGCAATTCTCATAAAGTTGGTAAGTAGATAATTATAAGCTTAAAAGAGGAGAAAAATTAAAGTTGAGGAGTTGATAGGATTATTCTCCTTTCTTTGCGATCTTATCTTTGCTTTGTCCACACGTTACACTTTCCACAGCAACTCTATGAAAAGATATAGTCATTTCACCAACAAGGTAATTAGAAAAAAGCTAATACGCAATTCACCAAGAGTTTCGATTTCTTTACTGGGCCTTTTATTATGAAATTCAATGTGGGTCTCACAATAGCCGAGCCTAATTTTTTTTTTTGGTCGATATAGCCGAGCCTAATTAAGATATTGCATATCTTCTTCTAGATATAGCAGCACATACCAAGAAGACACACTCCACAAATAAGAATAATGCTAGAAATTACAAAGATTAGTTTACTAAAACGGCTGTTTAACTTTGGTAATTATATAACTATTTGTGGAAATAATTTCTTGTCCGAATATGTCCATATAACACAAAAGCCCCTCCTCAATACATAGTTATGTACATAATATATGATTTGTCGGGGTCACACAGCCTATGATATCACGGACAGATGGAGAACGATTCTTTGTTTCTCGGAGAACCAATCATTACCCTTCTTCACTAACAAGGACTTGTTCACATTCCCTTCTTCTTCCTCCTCCTCCATAATCGTCTCTCTTTTGGTCTTTACCCTAGTTTATATATACACACATTAGAGGCTGCTTCGACTTCCTTCGATTTAACATATTATTACGTGTGCGTGATGGATTCCGAACGCTCCTTCGACACGAGCCTCAACCTCGGTTTAGGCTGTTATGGGGAACCTGAAGATCATGGGATCAAGATCAAGAAACCGGTGGCGAAGCTCTGTGATAATTGGATCCCGTCCCTCATGATAGGGTTGCCCGGCTTGAAGGCGTGTGGACCGGGATCCGCGAGTGGAGACGATGTCACAACATCGTCGTTCTCGAACTCGAGCAGCGTGAAGAGAGAGAAGGCGGAGCAAGGAGAAGAGGAAGCAGTCGAGAGAGTGGCGGTCTCACCGAGGGCGACTATCGACATCGAAGATGAGGATGAGTTCAGCCCCAGGAAGAAACTCAGGCTTTCTAAAGCACAAAGTTCCGTTTTGGAAGAGAGCTTCAAAGCGCACACAACCCTGAACACCGTAAATCAATCTCTCTCTCTCTCTCTCTCTCTCTCTCTCTCTCTCTCTCTCTCTCTCTCTCTCTCTCTCTCTCTCTCTCTCTCACAAGACTTGTAGTGTATCAAGTCGTTCATTATTTGCGGAAAACGGTGTTCACATCCATAATCACACAAAGAAGAAATCACGTGTATCAAGAATTTTGAACTTTTGACTGACTCCGTTCACTTCGTGGTTAGTAGAATCAAGAAAGTAGCGTGCATGCTTTCAATACGATTCCTTTTCATAGTTATTACCTGAGCGGAAGCTTTTGAACATAAAGATCTGACTTTTGCTTAGTTGCTAGAATCATTTACATACTTTGATTACTCATGTTTCTTCTTCTCGGCTGGGATTTGTACAGAAACAAAAGCACGATTTGGCGAATCAGTTGAATCTCCGGCCACGGCAAGTTGAAGTGTGGTTCCAGAATAGGAGAGCCAGGTTGGTCTGTCAGAGCCCTAGAGAGAACTTCTTCTTGTCCTATGCAATTTTGCTCCATGGTTTTTCGTTATATCAGTCTTTGCATAGCATAAAATGTTCATCTCTCTATATTTAATATCTTTTGGAAGAATAAGCTAATAAAGTTGTGCATGTTTCAGTAAAGTAATTTGCTTTCCTGGATCCTATGTTTCGTAGGACTAAATTGAAACAAACTGAAGTAGAGTGCGAGATGCTGAAGAAATGCTGCGAAACCCTAAAGGAAGAGAACAGAAGGTTGAGGAAGGAGTTGCAAGAGCTCAAATCATTGAAGCCGACCATGTCAGTTTATAGGCAGATTCCGGCAGCCGCCCTCCCTCTGTGCCCTTCTTGCGAAAGAATTGGCCATCCAGAATTCCCTTTCTCTAATGACCCTCGACTTTGGCCGAACCGGCCGGCTCATCCATCAGCCGCCTGTTAGGCCTAATCTTTTAGGCAAGAATCTTACATAGTTATACGAGTTTTGGATTTTTATTCTTCTGCATAAATACTCACCTGGCTCTCTACTTTATTAATCGGGTAGTGGATTCACTGTAGTGACTCATTTGTTAAGTTTTCATTGCGTAGATATACTTCTTGTGAATATAGGATATGATGCGACATGAATTGTTCATGGATGGTAACATTGGTCTTTTCAAGGTTCATCTATTAAATTAGGTGTTTATGTTGAGGACTATGCATAATTTCTACCATCCCTTAAGCCGTGTTTGGTTCTGTTCTTAAATTATCGTATTGTGATGTATTTTACGAGAAACGAAATGAACAAAGAGAAGAATTCGCAGTTTAAGGCTTACCCTTCCTGTTGTTATGTTAATCGCCACTTCATAAACCTTGATTTGGTTAAATCTTAAACATATAGGAAGACATGGATATGTAGATAGAATGAGGATGGGAAAGTGAGAAGGTTGGCAACTTGTCATCATCAGTAGCAGTTGACGGTATTTCCCAACAGACGAGCTTATTCCTATGTGCATCAGCATTATTAGGAAAGACACAGATACTCATGTGATGTTCAAGCCTTTAACTTAGTTACATTTATTGAATCCGATTAATGACGATTACTCTAACGAGCGGTTAATTTAATCCAATTCTAATACCAGATTGCAGACTCATTTGGCGCAGGAAATGGACCTTCTTATCAGCTTGAATTGGCACTGATCAAGCATATGTTTCCAGTACAATGACCGCGTTCATAAAGCACCGAGCGAGATACCATCACGTTAGAATGCAACTTCCTAAGCCAGTTTTATCTTTACCATTATAATTAAACAAGTTCTCGGCAAAAGACGGATACTATCCAATTCCCATCATTCAGGCCGGTGAGTGAGATTTCCGATCATTGTAGTCACCTCCGGGGTTCTTCGCTCCTGGATAATGCCAAGCTTAAGGTCTCAAGGAGTTCGGCAAAGCATGACAAACGCCTTAAGCGTGCAAACCAAGCCGTATGGATGAAACATTTTCTGGAAACAAACAAGCGCGCATAAATAAAACGAAACTCATTATCAATAGGCGAAGAGGGATGCGAGGAATCGAACCCATCTAAAACTTCAGCTCCGATACGCACCGACTTGAAGTTGAGCGCGCAATCCCCTTCTCTGAAAATGCAAACAGATCGAGAACGACACCCAATATATCAACTTCAAGCACAATGGTTCAGGGAAAATGGCTGAGGAAAAATGACAAGAAGCAAGCGACTATTGATTCCATGTTTAAAATACTATCCGCCCATGGCTAACTAAGCAAGCTTTAATGGTGCAAACCTAGGGAGGGTGGATCGTCAACGTCGATAGCGTGATCAATTTATAATCTCCCCTCGTGGCATCACGTACTTCCAATTGTTCAAATGCGTAATCAACTTAAGCTTTAAATTAATCCTCTTTTCTTAAAACCAAGGTACCAAAAACGAACTGGAGAATCGAACGGAGGAAACAAACACGAAACAAAAGACCAAATTAGCTTCTGGACCTTGTCATAGGGTGGGAAACCACTTGGTCGTTTGGAAGTTGATGACGACAGCAAGTTAGGTAATAGCCCCCCACAATAATCATTTGAGTATTAGGCTGTCAGAACCTTATGTTATCAAGAGATTACGCCACATTACCAGAGAGAAATCGAGTTTCGCTTGTTATCGTCCGAAGCTAGGGTTTGAATCGATGCCTCTGATGACGTGTGAAATTGAAAATTAGTAATTAGGATAAGGTAGTTTATGGATGACATGCGTATTGGTCGTGAAAACTCATGCGCGCTATAAAGAACAACGAAGAGCTATTTGCCTCTTGTAGGTTCGAATTTACAAACTTTTCGATCCCGGTGGCCATTATAGAAACATGTAAATAAGAGATTGGAGACGGCCACGTTTGGTCTGCAAATTGGTCCAATCAAACGAGAATGCACTTTATGGGGTGGACGGATTACCGTGATGTATCGCGTGGTGTAACTGATCAATTGAAAGAGAGATGCATATACACATTGAATTTATATACGTGCAAGCCGCATTTGGAATGACTCGTAAAATTTGGGGGGCGATACTCGCAAAATAAACTAGGGTGGAATATGGCCTTGACACCATATTAAAAAGTCCAACACAAAAATTTAAATCAATAGACCAAGGAAGACCACACATACATAGGGTATATGAACCCCATGAACAGGCGATGTGATATATTTTAACATCTAGTTCAAAATGTCAAGCTATATCAAGAATTCGGTGGGTCGGTTGGTCGAAAGTGGCTCGAGTTACTTGATCGAGACTAAAATTGAGGGACCTAATCATAAAAACTGAAAGTTGAGTGACCTATTCTAAGGGTAAGGAACAAGTTGAGAGACCAAGCTCAAGATAAACCTTGTGGACAACATGATTATGTGTGCTTTTTTTTATTACATGATGGCATTAACTATTGCAACTTTAGTTAACCTAGATTAGAATACACACAACTCTAATTGATTATGGATTGGGTCAGTTAAGAGATACATAACCAAAACTCAGTTCATCCAGAATGTTCACACTTTCTCTAGCATGCGTCAATTTTATAATCTTGATGAGAAAAGGACGCGCACCATGGAGGGGAGAAAAGTAAACCGGAAGCACCCATCATTATTGATTGATTCAGCCAATTGAAAAGCGGGAACACATCACTGATTACTTCACCAATTCATAATTCAATGCACCATATGGCCATGTCCATGGTAACTTTCTTTTTAGCCGATTCTCGTGATTGATTGGCCGCAAAAATATTTAGGGCATAAAGATACATTTTGCATTTTTTTAGGAAGCAGCCGGAAATTGAGCGACGCGCTACATATCTTCTCTTTTTTTCTTTATATATATATATATATTTTTTTCTTTATATATATTATAATTCAAAGGTACGAACGAACATAAAGTTTTGACAGTCTAGAAGCCCATGGGATTCCTTTGCAAGCCCAGTGAATCGGTTGATTTCCAACATTAGGGATGTGCAACCGGACTAGGTTTACCTGGAAACCAAACCGGTCCACCCGAAAAACAAGTTCGGGAATTGGTTCCCATTTGAACTGGTCCAAGAACCGATTCCATTTTTTGGGAACCAGTTAGAACCAATCTGGTATTTTGTTCCAAGTGAAAACCCACCCAGACCGATTTTAGAACCAGTTTTATATGAAGGTCCACTTGCAATTTTATATGGCTAGAATTCAAAGCTTTATATTAGGAAGGATGAGGGAGATGATCATTATTTGTGGATAGTATAACTTAAGGGCTTGTAAGCATTATAGGGAGTAATTTCCTTTTTCTTAAAATTTTTGTTCTGTGACGAAGAAACTATATATCCAATTTGAATGTATGATGTTTTATCATGTCCATTAAATTATTGAGACTAAGATAATCTACTTTTGTATGAATACTTAAGATTGTTTGCACAATCAAATTTGTAACCTTTGATTTGAGTTATAAGTTTTCCTATTTACTACCTGGAAAAAATTAAACCAAAAAAAGCAACAAAAAATAAATAAATTCTTGGGCAAACCCTAGAACCGGACCAAAAAAATAAGGTAGGTTCCAAAATAGGGTCCAGGGCAAATAGGGTAGGTTCTAGGTTCCAAAAACTAGAAACCGGTTATAACAAGATCGGTTTCAAGTTCCAGGTCTGGAACCGATCACCCCTATCAAAGGTCATAAATTAGAATAGTTTTCTCGTTAGTTTTTTTTTATATACTTTATTAACATCTCAAGCAACGTTGTTTGGATCTTTTTTATTGACTATACGAGATAATTACTTTTAATGTGATATTTGGCATACTAAATCTCGCGTCTGCAAAACCGTAAATAATATCGACTTGATGATAACCATTACAAGATTATATATGTGAAGCCGATCATTGGTGATTCCGAAATCTCCATAGACATATTACAAATCAGGCAAGCTTACAAATTCATAATATTTATTGAGCGTACCATTAGCGAAATTTGGTATATAAACGGAACGGCATGGATGACATCTGAAACGATTCGGTAGAAATGGGATTGAAGTGGAGCATCATGAAATGGTCGTTTGATCAAACCAGGACCATTTCGCATGTTTCCGCGGGATCGACGATTTTCCTCCTCGATGAATGGAAAATGCGAAGGTCCATGCAGCAAAGTCAAATGACCATGGCAAACTCCTTCGGATCGAAATAAAGGTCTTTCTTTCTTTTTTCTTAACATTTGGGCCTGTGCTTCGGACTTCAGAAAGCCTTCAAGCTCTTATAAACAGTGAATGCAAATGAAAACATTTTGATTGGTACCGCGGGATAAATTAGCCCTAGTTTGTGTCGATAAGACTGTTCGAATGGAATCTCTAGGCCCGGCGTCAACCCCGAGAGAGGTCGCATCCTCCAAGAGGCTCGCCCACGCGACCTAACCGGGGTTCCTAGACAGGCATAGACCCCGTCCTCGAAGGCCTGGGGACAGGGGCCAAGCCCCCGGCTCAGTTCAATTGGGTTGGCTCGATCCGCCCACCATAGGCATTTTAGCCCTCAAAGGACACCCAACGAGGTAGATCAATGCCAAGGTCTTTAGAGGTGAGACGAATCTTCTATTCATACATTTCTCAAGAAACATTATGTCTCCCATAGTCTCTCTCGTTCGCACACCGCTTCGTCCTCTGTTTGTCCATTGACTTCAGTATTGGAGGGTCCTCTTGAGGCCAAGCCCAGGAGACTTCTTTAGCTTTGTGGTCTGCAGCTAGGCTTGATCCTTCGAAGATTCGAGCCAAGCCCAACGGTACCCGAAAGACTGAGCATCATCAACATGACCGTATGCTAGAATCGCGAGAAGGATGAGTGATGGCTCTTGGGCGCTAGATGGACATGAAGGCCAAATGCCATGGCTTGGCGAAATTGCGCATGAAGATGACTTTCAAGATTGATGAACCTTACTTTGATTATCAGAATTTATGAAGCTCAAACTCACATTTGGAACGGCTTCACAATAAAATAAAGGAATAATGACACAAACAATTCATGAACTTTGGCCCAATATACAATATGGATCCCGAACTTTTAATTTGCTCAATATAGTCCCTGAACTTTAACCTATTATTCAATATGATTCTTGAAATTTTAATTTGTTAAATATGGATCATAAGCTTTTGGTACATATTCAATATAGTCCATGAAATTGAATTAATTGAATGACTACATTAAACATTTTCAAATAGTTCATGGATTAAATTGAACATGTATCAAAAGTTAAGATATGACATTGAACAAATTAAAAGCTCATGAACTACATTGCACATTGGGTTAAATTTCAAAAATCACATTGAACAAATTAAAAGTTTAGGAATTATAATGCATATTGGGTTAAAGTTCGAGAACTGTTTATGTAATTTTTCTAAAATAAAATATATATAATTAAATAAAAAACTGATATTCATCTTGACTTTCGTGAAATACGAAAGGTTGACGTGGTACTCCACCAAGATCGGCATGGCAATTCAAGTCACGGCACGTGAACTATATCACATTAGGTTTGGTCGGGGTTCTATAAAGAAATATTAATAAACAAAGTAATTCAACTTTTGCAGAAAGTCTACGGTCAATATGATTTGTAAAGTTCAGGGATAAGGATAAAGATACCCCAGCTCCCATCGTACGGCACTTCTTTTTTGTTTTTATGATCACTCGAGGTTTATAATTTCTTACGATATATACTTAAATATCATAATTTTTTGAAAGAAGATTCACCACTAATATCGGAAATTCGATTTGGCATGACACACGTGAGGAACTTCTTGCAACGTTGTGGCATTTGAGTGAACAGTCTTTTAAAGTCATGTCATTCAAGTGATCGAAAAAAATAGAGTTATAAAATTTAAGTGAGTACCGTACGAAAATTATGACATTTGTAGGATACTTATCCCTGATATACATGTGATTCAAGTGTTAATTCTTACCGGCCAAGATGACCTCATCATGGTAGTGCAAATTTATATGATCGAGAAAGTATTTAAGAAGTAAAATAATGAAATACCTTTTATTTTTATTATTCAAGATCCAATTAAGAAGTAATTGAATCATTTCAATTCAGACAATCTTCGTAGACAAAGTACATGAGTACCGGTGCAGTGCTCTGTCTGGTAATCTCCAGAGCAACAAACAAACAAATCAATTTGGACATCATCAGCATTCACAAATCGATGGACACCTCCAATGGCGCGTCACCGTTGTCCACAACAATCGTCTTGCAAACCTTCTTGCACGCCGTGATGATCTCGACGTCGTACGTCCCGTAGAATCCCCGGAAGCCAAACTTGCACTCCTCTTCGACCAGCCCGTGAGCTCGAGACAGCCACTCCTTCTTGAGGCCGAGCAGCCTCTTGCCGGCCTCGTTCACTTCCCCTTCTGCATCGACCAAATGTGCGTTCTCTCGGCTCATGAACAGCTCCCAGAAGCCCCACAACATCACGCCCTCCACTGCGGGGTGCGCGAAGGCCTCTCGAAGCATGACCTCTAGATCGTCCGCCCTAACATACTCGTTGTTTGATGACACATCCAGCTCGGTGAACCAAATAGGCAGTCCAACCGCGGCTAACTTGTCCAGTGCAGAACAGACAATGGACCCAACAGGACTATCTATGTGCCCTTGGATTCCTATGCCCCCGACCGGCGCGTTTTGCTTCTGTAGATCGAGCACTTGCTGTGCATACTTCTCTGGCGACGACTTGGCATCCCCCCCGTCCTCCACGTGATAGTCATTGACGAATAACTGAGCTGACGGGTCAAGCTGGTGCGCTGTACTAAACATGGTCGCCCGGATGCCCTTACCGAGCCTGTCCTGATAGAACGATCCGTGCAGCATCTCATTGTTCACATCGTAGTGCTGGAACCTTCCCTTGTACCGGGTCAAGAGCCCGGTCAGACGGTTCTGGACCGCCTTCGCCAGGTCGTTACGGTTCAGGGCCCGGACCCATGGCTGGACTTGGCCTTCCACTTCCCAGAAGATGCAGTGTCCCCGGGTCTGCTTCCCGTTCTTGTCACAGAAGGCCAGCATTTCATCTGCGTCACGGTAGTTTAAGTTCCCTTGCTGCGGCTCGGTCCAGTACCACTTGAGCTCGTTCCCGAACACAGCCCAGTTGAAGTGCTTCACGAAGAAGTCCACGAAATCCTCATTGTCCAAGTTCGTCCTGTTTATGCACGATCCGAGGGGGAAACTGTTGTCTCTCTGCTTGACGATCACGATGGCGCCGAGCAAGCCGCTCAATTCCGAGGCCGTGAACTTTAGGATCACGTCGCGCTTTCGAATCTGCACAAATGACAAAAGAAAGGCAATCTTGTTGTGTAATTCATTTAAAGCCTTCCCCTATCAAGTATTCTCTTATTCCAAACAAATGACGCAGAAGTAGTACTAGTACCATATCGATTTGCACATCCAAGCATCTAAATCTCGCACATCGATCGACTGGAAAAATCTGAAGCCCTGCGACCATCAAGTCAACATTTGGAGAGGGGCCTTGGATGTAAACCATGACCTTGGATGGTTGCTTCTCGAGCCTGAACGACCCGCCTATCTCATGCCATCCATCGTCACTGGCGTCGACTTGTCCCCCATTCACATACTGGTCATCGACACTGAGAGCTACATTCACGATCTGAGGGCCAAAAGCTGTGGCGCCAACACGAACCCACGCAGATACTTGGTATGTCAAGTAGAGCTTGAGCTTATCTGTGATCATCTGGGCAGGGCCCATCCAAGTCTGCGTCCGACCGGTCACGAGGATGTAACGACCGCTCAGTGGCCTGTGAGGCCCAAGGGAACCTCTCGCCATTGGAGGGAGGACATGAGGCGAGCCTGTTTGAACACTCAAATTGCAGTTGCCAAGTGGGAACCACCCATTAGTATCATCATCTAGATTGCTGTTTGCTACGATGTTTACTCCAAACTCTGGATCCTGCAATAGAAGCGAGTAAATTATCTAAGCGTAGCTGAAGGATAACCAGGCATATCATTCAAGGCGCAACAATGTAAGACGAGAATCGGAAACCTACCTCGATGACGGGTGGAGGAGAAGGAGGGGGTTTCGCTGCGTGCTTTACAAGGCAATAATTCACGAGAATGTCAATGCCTGCAGGCGGACCTTCGAAATAGAGGATTATTTTGGAAGGAGAATTATTTATAAGGAATTTCCCACGCAATTGCACCCAATCCTTGTCAGTTGCCTGCACACTGGACATGTATATACACCATTTAATGTCAGCAATGCAGAGAATATGAATCTGGCATTGCCTATGTAGTCACAATCGGAGCAGGCTCGACAGAACAAAGAGGCGCCTTACACAGCGAAAAATGACAAATTTCTTCGTTTGGAGATCAAAATATCGAATGCAACAGGAATGAGGTGTGTTAATTGTTTGGGGACAACCAATGACAAGCATTCAGTTATGGTACTATGAATGTATGCAAGTACTAGGAATGGAGAGGAAAACTGACTTTGCTATGTTTAGGTACTGCTCGCGGAGATCCGGCAATTGAACATAAAGAGTGACCAGCACGGTACTAGTGGTGGCGTTTCTGCCATAAATCCTGACCAAGGCATCGACTTCATAGGCGCGCTTCCTTCGCGCTCTTCCTGTAATATCCTGCTGAATCCCGTTCCAGCTCTGAGTTCGGCCTGTCGCGGCGGCAAAGTACTTTCCAGACTGTGGGAAGACCTTCCCATCAATCGAATCGTGCAAGGCAATCTTACAGCCTCGTTCGGCCCAATTGCTCAACCCGTCCTCGAATCTGGGATTCAAGATGATGTTCTCATCCCCGGAGCTCATTTTCTTTCAAAATTGAAAGAGTAAAAATCAGTTGCATATTATCAACATTCGATGAGCTAGTGTGTTCACTTCCTCGGAGGAATTGCATGCGTTTACCGAAACGATTTTCAAGTAGCTAAGAATCACGGAATGACAGAAAAATGAATAGTAAGTCCATGAACATGTAAGCCTTAGCTCAACTGGTCCATTCAACATATGCAATCCACTTCCCGCGAGATTTTAACGAAGCCAAAGCTCAACCTCGGCATGAACTCATCTACACTAACGGAGCAAGCTTCGATCCAGACGTAAAGAGGTCGAGAATGATATTCAAGTCTTCCACTAGCCACAGGAAAGAGAGCTTCTTGCCCAAACCCATTGAAACAGGATGATGCTGAAGACGATGACAGAAGAAGCCATCTCGAACTCATCACATGCATGGAGGTTTTGGGTGATTCATCCATAATCTTTCTACGAGCAAAAGTGGGCAAAAAGAAAAGCATTGTGTGCAGAAGAAAGACGTGCGACTTTTGTTAATTCACGTACCTGAGGAGAACTTTGTGATTCTTGATGGGTCTTTCGAAAATCCGAAACGCTGTGAAGCAGCAAACCGTCGTTCTTCCTCGTTTTATAAGCCCACGCTTTGGTTCGATGTCCGAGCAGCCTTCCACAAAAGCTGGACCGACCAGCATATTCACCAAGCAACCTATTTTCTTGGCGCCTTCAAGATAAAAAAGAAATGTCTCTTCTTCTTCTGCTTCTTCCATGTCTTGCTTTATCTTGCAGACTCGTAATCAGATGCTTCAATTCGAAAAGAAGGAACCGTGAAGTTTCCGGTACGTAGGCGGGGATCCCGCTATTGTCATCACAGATACTTCTTGCTTCAGCCACTGATTTAGAGCAAACTCCTCTCTGACTCTGTGGTTTTGTTGGAGACTAGCTTTCAGCAACAGCAAAGACTTGGTGGAGATTAATTTGCCATTTCGACATAGGAAGTTCTCGAGTTCATGGTCCTTGTGCGCATAAGTTTCAAACAAAAAAAGGGACTAATCCCCTTAAAAAAAACCCTGATCTAATTTTTAATGTTGCCTCGAACTTTCTT
Organism: Syzygium jambos; assembly: GCA_031216235.1. Classification (NCBI taxonomy): domain Eukaryota; kingdom Viridiplantae; phylum Streptophyta; class Magnoliopsida; order Myrtales; family Myrtaceae; genus Syzygium; species Syzygium jambos. The sequence goes on from CM062225.1 coordinate 26,545,985, forward strand.
TTTCTCTGCTGACGCTAAAATTTAGCTATCCATTTAGGCATTAGGGACCGGACTCAAACAAAAATTTCAATATTGCATGGTCTTGCATTTCTGCATGTAGAAATTTGGAACATTTTTTAGAATAGAGTGTCCATATAGAGCATCGACTTGTGGCGAGATTACAAACTTTGGAAGCTTAAGCCCTTTCTGCAAACAATTGTCCGGGCTCGAGAACGAGATCGCACTCGTGATCGAATGTTTAATCAAGGTCTCTCCTCATAGATGAAGTGAATTACAATGGATGATCAAAAGCGTAAAAGAGGGATAGCTCCAGATCTTCGAGCATGGTCACACCGTCAATGTTGTTATCTTGAAGAACAAACAAACGAAGAAGTCTGTTATGTATTTAACTCCTGCTGGACCATTCTTGACATTGTCTGGACATCTCTGTATCCTAATATGATCAGGAGTCGGTTTAAGCTTAGGTTGTAATTGGTGTTTTGGAAAGTTATACAAACTCTTACCTTATCAAAAAAAAAAAAACGAAGAAGTCTGCTGGAGGAGACGGACATCCGGTGGTCAAAAGAAAAAGAAAGCATGTGTCAGACAAAAGCATAACAAAGGGCAGAGGCAATATTTGTTCAGCTACAAATCAGGGATTCTCGTTGGAGCACGGAGATATGGCCATAGATTCATAACCATGCCTTCCGTGGATGCGGGCAATTCATTAACTCTGCGGCGGCGATTTGTGGATGGGATCGCTTGGTCACAGCAAAGAAGATCGTGTTCCTAAATGCTCAGATTTGGAGAGAGATCCATCTAGGAACAAAGAAACGACTTCAGACTCCTTCACAAGGATGTCTATATATACACACAGGCCACGAAGAAAAACAAAAAAACGAGAGGAACGAAAGTAAAAAAAGAAGGAAACTTTCACTTAATTTTTATTTTGCTGGAAAAAGTTTTAAAAACGGTAGGATTCTCTGCATCTTGATGTTCTTGAGGTAGGAGAAGTGAGTCTTTGTTTCCGCCGGTTCAGGATCGGTTGAGTTTGAAACTGAACATTCCAATGACCTCTATTTCACTTCGTCGTGTTCATGCTTACATTATTATCAGTGTCTTTGTTGGTATGTTTGCTTAATCTCCATTAGAAGGCAGTGATAACCTTTAGTTTTTACCTATATGCATTTAGTAGCTCTCCCAGTCGTTTTCATGCTCCTGAATTCATTGTTTACTGTTGTCCCTTCACTGGTTCACTTCGAAGGCCTGCTGGTCATTATTGGGTTTCATATAATGGAGATTCTAGCTTTGTTACTGTATTACTTTGATCACCCATGGTGATGCATAATTTGGGTGTGAATTCCATGACGATTTGGTTTCGTTTTGGCTTGTCTATAATACGCGCGGTGATGTTGATCCTTGCTGTTCGCGCCCATTCCTTGCTTAAACCATCAACATTTGACTGTATCTACATTTTTTTTTTATATAACTAGAACATGAAATTTCATATAGGAGAGCGTCGTAACGGTAGCTGCGTTCGTTTCTAGTCAGACCGTCACCTTCCGAGATTGTAAACATGTTGAATATGATAGAGAGGCTTCCTGTCCAGATTTGACTTTTGATCCTAGTGAGAAATATTCAGCATGTTTTGCACGTCACCTGGTAACAAACCACGTTTGATTCGCAATAATTCCTCATCCAGTTCTCGCATGTACGTGTCCTATATTTGCCGGATATGGACGGATAGCGTGCTGTCCAGGTTCGATGTGAACCGAGTTGAAGATTGTTTGGTGTCATCTACACCTCACTGGCCAACGATGCTCTCTGGCTAAATCGACGAATCTTCATGCCGTGGTATACATGGATTCCGATCCCCTACTTTCTGGTTGTCCCTCTCTGAGTTCGAATATTAACGATTCCAGTCCTGTGCAGGCATTATTTTGGTTGTTCGTGACAAGGAATTAAGTTGTAAATGAGTCTCCAGCCATAGCTTGAATGCTATGCGTCACACGGGGGCCTGATTATGTTCTCCCGGGATAGAAAGGAAAAAAAAATCAATAAATAGAAAAAGCAAGAAAAATTAGCTTCTTAGTAGTAGGGTAGCATTCAATGCGGTTCAAGTTCATGCTCAGTTTACCATGTAGTTTGCATGTTTAGTTTGGCACTAATGTTGATCCACGCTATTTACATTATGAATGAAAAATGAAAAAAAAAAAAAGATTTGCATTTAGCGTAAAATCATGCTCTTAGGCATGTGCATTTTTATAGTTGGTGATATCTCTTGTTGTTAGGATTCCATTTTATGTTAATTTAGAAAAAAAAAGATTATCGGTATTTTGTAATAGTGAATAGCACATGTATGGTTGGATTAGTCGACCATTTCAGCATAACACACACGCGTCATGGTTACCATTTATTTCTTTAGAAAATATGCATAGTTAAATTTGGAAGCTAGTTTAATTTTGGACATCACTCACGGGGTCCCGTCTTGGGGCATAACAATAAGGCCATGTAGTATTCTCTACTCGACTTGCATCGGGTTTTCCTTTTCTACATTTACTTTCAAGTCATTTCAACTCCTTGGTTGTTTACTTACCGCACTCTTTTCTATCAATTGAGTGTTAATTTCTTTCGTAGATTAGGTTAAGACTAGTCTAGATATTGGAGAAAATAACCCTAGAAAAACATTTCCATTGACACTTAGCGGCTTTGATACCTTAGGACTATAATTGGTGATCAAGATCGTATGGCCACTTAGATAATGCACTTTCTAGCTAAGTACCAAAAGGTCGATATTAGAAATGTTAGCATAAACAAGTCCGCAATCTTAGAATTTCTGGTAGCGTAGGAATCGAGACGACACTCTCGCGTCTTAATTGGTTTCTAATCGACTCCTGTTGGGAAAACTCAATCCCGATCGTGTCGTTCGAAACATATTCGGAACGGATTTGATTAATGCGGAAAACGTGCCCGAGAATCATCAAACTTGTATCACCGATCGTACAGGCATATCACACAATGAACATACCCGGTATTGTCACAGATTAAGTGCCACTTTGCGCCTGAATGTTCTTCGATCGTCTTTCGCATTCGAGTTCGTTCCGAAGAGAAACAGAGAAGACCACGTTCTTGAAAGAGTGTGTTTGCATGTATGAAAGTCACATTCATTCCAAAGGGTGCCTTCTAGTATTATAAAAGAAATAACTACCTCGTGGGCCCTTATGGCTCACGGGCCCGGTTTGGCCCATCTTGGGCGGTCCACCCATTATATCATTCATCTCCCACTCGCTCACGATGGGCTAAACACAACTCTCTTCCTTGCAAAGTTCATATTGGCAAATAATCCGTGCGACTAGCATACTACGAGAGCTCGTTGTTATACATCTGTTAGGAATATATAACAGCTCAGATTTGGGCACTATGCAGAGTAGAATTAGTATGCAGTTCCCTAGATCAATCAGTCACATTTTTATCTCTCTTGATCTCTTTTAGTATCTCGTATATTGTATTCACAATTATGATTTACTTAAAATCATAATTGGTCGACCTGTGAATACAAATATAGAATGTGACATCATAAGTTAAATTGATCTTCCTCTTTCCTTAAACCTCTCCATTTCAGTCCAACTTGCTTTTCTAGAAATGCCCCGTTAGACCGAATTATCATGATCATCGGCAACATCCTAAGATAGCAAACACTGAATAGAAATTTTGAGAATAAGTAAGAGTCGTGAGGGCACTTTAATTGAGAAAAACTATTTTCCTCAAGAGTCTCACACGACTTAAAAATTGAGATCATAATTTTGTCAACTCTTATCGGTCGTTTCATGCATACGTAATATGAAATACGTATTACGGTATTATCTCCTTTTCCCATAGAGCGTATGTCTTTACTCTCAATACCGTACAGATGATAGTTTAGACATACTCAATGTCTAACTTGAGTTCACAAATCTACTCTATTCATAAGCATCTATCAGAACTCACATCTGGCATTAAAGACAGGTAAAGTGAAATATGTGGGTCATTTCACTTTCGGACATAATAATCTATATGTCCTCATCTTAACATTCTGTTAAGGCGACGTCCATACTTCAAGCTTGAGCTCTCAATTATCACCTAGATAACAAGCTTAAAATTGTCTCATCTCTATTCATCACACAGTGAGTAGAGGCGATTACCCGTGTGAGTGGGCTAATCTCTCATCTGTCCGACATACCTTTTCAATATAATACACTCAGCATCGACATTCACAAACATCATACAAACTTATAGGCATTGATAATAACAAACTTCATTAATAGTGAACATTCTGGGAAAAATACAATATACAGTACATCATATTCTACACAGTCCTAGAGATCTCACATGATCATGGAAAACCTCTCTAGGAATCGGCTTCGTCATAGGATCTGCTATCATCCTTTGTATAGATATGTACTTCACGTTCACTTCCTTTCGTGCAACCATGTCCTTGACACAGTTATACTTGATATCTATATGTTTGGTCTTTCCATGGTACTTGGGATCCTTAGTGTAAGCTATTGCTGCTTGGCTATCACAATAGACCAATACTGGGTTTGCAGCTTTCTTAGTTACACCTAAGTGATCCAAAAATCTTCTAAGCCAAACAGCTTCTTGTGCCGCTGCTGATAGAGCCACGAACTCGGCTTCCATTGTAGATAAGGCTATGCACTGTTGTTTCTTACTGCTCCAAGATATGGCGCCATTATTCAGTAAGAATACGTATCCAGAAGTAGATTTCCTTTCTTTTAAATCTCCTCCCCAGTCAGCATCTGTATAGCCTTCAAGGTGTAGATCACTTCCTTGATAAGTCAGCGCATAGTCGGCACTTCCCTTTAGATATCTCAGGATTCTTTTGACGGCGATCCAATGTGCTTGACCTAGATTGGATTGGTATCTACTTACCATTCCAACTGCATAATAAATGTCTGGTCTTGTACACATTATAGCGTACATCAAGCTTCCGACAGCACTAGCATATGGAACTTGTTCCATTTGCTTCTTTTCTTGTGAAGTCTTAGGACACATTCTGTCGATTAATGCTTCGCCCTTTGCAATAGGAGTATCTATTGATTTACAGTCTTGCATACGAAATCGCTCAAGAATTTTATTCACATACGTCTCTTGTGAAAGAGATAGGGATTTCTTTGAGCGATCTCTTGAAATCTTAACTCCAAGAATGTATGCAGCTTCACCCATATCTTTCATCTCAAAATTGGAAGATAACCAATTCTTGACTGTATTAACTAACTCCATACTACTTCCGGCAATTAGTATATCATCAACATATAATGATAAGATCACAAATTGATCTTTGGATCTTTTGATATATACACAATTGTCTTCACTAATCATTACAAAATCATATGTCATTATTGCATTGTGAAAACGTATATACCATTGTCTCGAAGACTGCTTAAGGCCATATATCGACCTCAATAGTCGACACACTTTGTGCTCCTGGCCTTTTGTAATGAAACCAACAGGTTGTTCCATATAAATTTCTTCCTCTAATTCTCCATTGAGGAATGCAGTCTTTACATCCATTTGATGTAATTCTAGATCCATACTAGCTACTATTGCCAGAATAAGGCGAATAGAGGTAAATCTAACCACAGGAGAAAAAGTTTCTTCAAAATCAACTCCTTCCTGTTGATTATATCCTTTCGCCACAAGGCGAGCCTTATACCTCTCTATTGAGCCATCAGCCTTACGCTTTATTTTGAGAACCCACTTGTTCCCAATGGCTTTGCGTCCTTTTGGAAGGTCAACCAATTCCCAAACTTGGTTTGATCTTAATGACTCCATTTCCTCTTCCATCGCATGTATCCATTCTTCCTTATCAGGGCATTTTAGAGCATCGTTCACATTCTTCGGCTCATCTTCATCTTGTGGGGCAATCATGAAGGCTTCTCCTTCAATGTCAAAACGACGACGGGGAATCCTATTACGACTCGACTGTCGTATGGAATGTTGTACTCCTGATGATTCACCACGTTCTATTGCGCTCCCACTCGAATGAGATAATGGTGGTGTCGTCTCTTTAAGTGGTTGCAATTGAAACTGGGTTGCATTCAACTCTCCATTTGTCACAATGCTCCCACTAACTTCACTATCACGATCCACATATTCATATAGTGAGTAATTACCACCTACTTCGCCCTTTTTAGAAAAATCATTCTCTAAGAATGTGACATCCCGTGATTCAAATTCAGTTATACTTCCGCTTTCTTGCTCACCTATGAATACATATCCCTTTGAGTGCTCTGAGTATCTTATAAAAATACTCTTTTTGCCTCTTGGGCCTAATTTTCCATACTTGTGAGAAGACTCACGAGTATAGGCAGCACAACCCCAAGGTTTTAGAAAGCTTAAATCAGGCTTTCTGCTTGTCCATAACTCATATGGAGTAGAAGCAACTGATTTAGAAGGCACACGGTTAAGTATGTAGGCAGCAGTCAACAAAGCATCACCCCAAAAGGTGATGGGCAAGTTAGCATGTGCCATCATTGATCTAACAATTTCCATTAGAGTTTTGTTTCTTCTTTCCGCAACACCATTTTGTTGAGGAGTATATGGAATAGTCAGTTGTCTTTCTATTCCCTTTTCATCACATAAATTTCTGAACTGATCAGACAGATATTCTCGACCTCGATCGGATCTTAATGCTTTTATTTTCTTGTCTAATTGATTTTCCACTAAGCTCATAAATCTTTTAAAGCAATTTAAAGCTTCGGACTTATGAGAAATCAAATCGACATGTCCGAATCGAGTATAATCATCAATGAATGTGATGAAATAAACAGACCCGTGCCTTTCTTTTATATTCATTGGACCACAGATGTCAGTATGGATTAACTGCAAAGGAAATTCAGCTCTTGTTCCTTTTCCAAATGGTTTCCGTGTTGTTTTTCCTTCTAGGCAATGCTCGCATATGGGCAAATCAACCTTTTTAATATTTCCCAATAAGCCATCTTTAGCCAATCGATTCATTCTTTGTTGCCCAATATGACCAAGTCTAGCATGCCACACGTTCACATCATTCTCATAAGAATCAGATGATGTAAATAAGGAATAACTAATATTAACTTCATAATAGTCAACATCTAATACAATGAAACTATCTAAGAAATATCCGGAACCATAATAACTTGTTCCTAAACATAAGTCTACACCATTATTATGGAAGTTTACACTAAAACCAAGTCTTACTAAAACCAACACCGAAACTAAGTTCCGACGAATCTCTGGAGCAAATAGCACATCATGTAGGAACAATGTACGTCCACCGCGCATAAGTAGTTGACAGGTGCCAATGCCTCTGACCTCCACTCTTGAATTGTTCCCCACGTATATCCACTTCATTCCTTGTGGAACTCGTCGGAACTCCACGAAAGCTTCTCTGTCCTTCGCTACATGGTCTGTGGCTCCCGAGTCTACAGTCCACAAAGGATTAGATTCGGTTAGAAACACTGAACTTGACACATAAGTAGCATTTTCATGAATGCTAAGGGTTTCTACCTTCTTTGGCTCGCCACAGTCGCGAGCAAAGTGACCCTTCTTGCCACAGTTGAAACATTTCACTCTTGAAATGTTCTTCTTGAAAGGACGCTTTCCTTTCTCTCGTTGGTTGAGCCTCGGCTTCTTCCCTGAAGAACTTGGCCCTTTGCCTTTCTACTTCCTTGACCCAGCAGGGTGCTTCCTCTTGGAGCCCGAAACTCCATGCGAGCTAGAACCAGCAAAATAAATATCAGTTTCTGGCTTAGCCGCTATGAGGCGATCCTATTCCAGCTCAAGATGCCGCATAGCATCCTCGAAGGTCTTGATACCCTCATTGTGGGTCAAATGGATCTTCATATGCTCCCAGCTTTGAGGCAAGGAGCGGATTACTGCCTGCACCTGTTGTTCATCAGTGAGTATGTGCCCGGCATCCTTTAGCTCACTTATCATATTCGACATATGCCTCAAATGTTGTTTCATGGTCTTTCCATGAGACATCTTGTAAGAGTCGAAACGGATAGTGAGTTGTCTCAGTTTGGTCACAGAAGTTCGACCAAATCTTGATGCCAGTGCAGCCCACATCTCTTTAGCACCCTGGAAACGTCCGAACTCTCGCATGATGTCATTGTCCATGCTGCTTAGCAACGTAATGCGAGCAAGAGAGTTCTTTCTTTTCCAAACAGTAAAGGCATCTTTATCCCTCTTGTGTTGGGCAGTTGTCCCTTCCTCAGGTTCTTCCATAATCTGGTTAAGAGCTTCGAGTGCCTCTTGCTCTTCCAGCACATATTGGATTTTGAGACTCCAAATCTCATAATTGTCGCCATTCAATTTTTCTCCCTTATTTAGTTCAGCCACTATGTTCTTAGTTGCTGAAGCCATCGTATCTGAACATTTCAGACGCATACGCACGAGTTATTAAAGCCTATCTAAATGCTTCATCAGCATCATGATTACATAAACTAATTATGTTAATGAATAGTTTCACTAAAGGTCTTAGAGTCAAAAGTTCACAATGTTCCCAATCATCGTCTAAAAAACCTAATTTGAAATTACCATTAACATAATCATTTTATGTAATGAAATTGGTTCTTCAAAAGTTATATAAATTTTAAAGAACTTCCCACATAAAACATAACACATAATATGGCAATTATAAAATGAAAAACATCAAAAATTCATAGCCACATATATATCATAAAACATTCACAAATGTTTAAGAATATGTAATATCAACCAAAGACATGTACAGAATTGGTTCCAAATTCTAAAAGAACAACATCGAGTGTACCAATCTAACACATAGACAGGAAATGACTCATAAAATTCCTCAGAAAGTTTTATTTTCTTCGGAACATAAATAGAAGCTCCCGGAAAACCCTTAGATCCTGACCATGATTTGCCTCGAGACCCATTCAATGCAAGGGTTGATGTCCTTCTTGCCCCGACCTTTATGTATTCTTGCACAAAATTCTCCACAAGCATCTTATAGCTTGGACCATTTAAGGTTTCTCTAACCTTATCAAGCATTCTTCCCAACTCCTCAGGAATAGTGCACTTTAGAGCTCCGACCATTACATACTCCGGCATTACAAAGCCGTTCCAAATGATATCCTGTATCATTTTGTTGACCTTGATGATGTGTGTCATCATATCATCTCTGGCGTCCCATCGATAAAGAGCTAACTTGATTCTTAGGTTCTCAAGCTTCTCCTTTTGAGCCGCCGTTCTTGGGATGATCGGAGTGCGTCTCAAATGTACCATTGTTCCTGCAACGAATGCAGAACAAAGGATTACTTATAATCCATGATACATTAAGGTAAGGAATGCTTATTTATATACATATGATCTTGCACTTGTATTTCAAAAGACTATAGAGAAATACTATAGAAAATGCCAAAAAAATATGCCCCTAAGTACGTGTACATAGGGTTTATCGTGCATTTTCATATTCATAAGTGCAGCAAAAATGTAATATGAATATACCATAACGTAGAGCATTCCGATACGAGCACATCGATACCAAGAACGCCCAAATCGGAGCTCAAATGAGCTCGAACGGGCCGATAGAAGACACAAGGGTCAATCTGCCGGTTTGAACCGGTCCGGTTCGACCGGTCTGACCGGTCCGACCGTTGACCGGTCAACGGTCAACGGTCTAGTCAACGGTCAACGGTCAACTCGGGTCGGGTCAACGGGTCGGTAAACCGGGTCGGATCAAATGGTCAACGGATCGGTCAATGGTCAACGGGTCGGGTCAGGTCAACGGGTCAACCCCGGGTCGGGTCAAGTCAGCCGGGTCGGACTGATGACGTCAGCGTGACGTCATCGTCGGCGGTTCCCGCGGCAACCGACGCGCCGTTTCGCGGGGGCCGCTCATGGTGTCACGCGCCGTCGCGCGCCTGGCCCTTGCCGGCACGTGAGGGCGCGTCCGGCGTCCTCCGGCGACGCGCCGCCCATCAATTTTCTCGTCTCGACGAGTACTTTCCGTTTATGCAATAAAATTCGAGTTTTGACAAAAAACAGAAATCGAAACATGCATGAACAGTTCGGCGACGCGACGAAGACGAACAAAAAACGAGGCCAAAACGAAAACAAACAGTATACACTTCAGACGATACATAAGCATGATCGGGAAACAAGTAAGCGGGCTCTGATACCAATGTTGGGAAAACTCAATCCCGATCGTGTCGTTCGAAACATATTCGAAACGGATTTGATTAATGCGGAAAACGTGCCCGAGAATCATCAAACTTGTATCACCGATCGTACAGGCATATCACACAATGAACATAACCGGTATTGTCACAGATTAAGTGCCACTTTGCGCCTGAATGTTCTTCGATCGTCTTTCGCATTCGAGTTCGTTCCGAAGAGAAACAGAGAAGACCACGTTCTTGAAAGAGTGTGTTTGCATGTATGAAAGTCACATTCATTCCAAAGGGTGCCTTCTAGTATTATAAAAGAAATAACTACCTCGTGGGCCCTTGTGGCTCACGGGCCGGGTTCGGCCCATCTTGGGCGGTCCACCCATTATATCCTTCAACTCCAATAGGCAAGTGGCAACTCATGAAGTTATTTAAGTTGTTAAAAAGTTTAAAACGAAATCCAATGTTACGTGGGGTATGGACTTGGGAGAGTTCACACCCAGATCGTTGGGCCATTGGCCTGCTTTTTGGGCAATACAGCCTAAACCCGTTCCTATTTCCCTCGACAGAAAGAGAGGGTTGCGACATTGTCTAAAAGAAAATCCCAACTATAGGTTTAGTCCAAATATGCCACGAATTTTTTTTTTATTATCGGTCCAATCCAAATCTGCATCGAACATTTTTTTGTCTAAAAAAACTTAATTTTAAGTTCGATCCCAAATCTATCCCAAACTATTCCAAATCTGCCCCTATTAGCCTTCTGTTTAAATATAATTATGAGTCACCCTTAATTTCCCTAATATTCACATCAAAGAACAGTTTCATTTTAGAAATAATTTTCGACATCACCTTTGCTAATATGGATAGTTTTCGATATCACATTGCTAATGTAAATTTCTTACTAAACGTGGAAATGCCAAGTCAAACTACTAATGGCGAAGGGTTAGTGAGGGCAAATTCAAGGCTAAGTTGAAAGTTGTTGATTTTTTTTGGCAAAAAAAATTCGGCTTAGATTTGAGACTAGAATTAAAGTTAGCTAGTTTTTTTTAAACAAAAAAAATCTATGTCAGATTTGAGATTAAACCTAAAGTATGAGGATTTTCTTTAAGACAAAAAGAAGTTCAGAGCAAAATTAGACTGAAGCTAAAGTTTAAGAGTTTTCTAGGAAAGGTTCAAGTTAGATTTCGTGTAAATCTTCCGAGTTATCCCTTGTCACATGACTTGGCGTGTCTACCTTGGACCTTAACACTGCATTTGTCTAGCCATCTCCTACCTTGTACCTTAAAATATTATGCCTATCCATCTTAGTTTGCACAAGGCGAATTTCGTTTATCGTTATTAATGATCTCTGAGAAACATTTTGTGAGAAGGCCCTAAATTTCTCTTGGGGGCACTCCTCGCTAGCTTTGTTGTCTCCATTCAATCATATTAGCTGGATCAAACTCGAAATCTCATAAGAGAAGAAAACCTTAGCCCTACCTAAGAAGTGCAACGACTTCATCAGCTTGAAAACGAGCGAGATCGATGATTGAAGGCTTCAGAGAGCATCGTTGGCCAGTGAGGTGTGAGCACTTCCTCTTCGAGCCCTTGTGAATCAACAAACAAAGCAAGTTGAGGGCAAACGGTTGGAGTCTCGAATAGGCTAGTAAATCGACATAGAATACAATCAACGATTGAAGAACGGTACCTTTTAGAATCCCTCGACCTTAGCAAATTCAATTTGTTGATCGCCCAATATTTATCTACATTATCACTTGTCCTCCCAACTCCTTGGTGCAAGAATTTTTCTCTTTACACCCTAAGGCCTAAGGGACAAACCCACACGTCAACAATTGGCGTATCGTATGAGAACATTCCGAAATTATTGGGTCATTGGGGTACACAAACTTATGATCCTCACAATAATGCAACTAGAAGATTTGAAGGGAAAACTATCCAAAAATACCTAAAATTATTATACAGCTGCCAATTTCATCCTAAACATTTTAATAATATCAATTTAGTCATAAATTTTTTGATAATTTACCGATATAATCATTTTGACTGGAAATTGTTGATATGGCGTTCAGTCAATGCTAACCATCTTACGTGACATGACTTGCACTAATGTGAATAATTTTTGCATTTTTTTTAAAAAATTTTGAACAGTTATTGTTCTTTTTTTCCTTTTTCTTTTCCTTTCACCTGTGGCGATGCTTAGCAACGTGAGACAATTACCAAAAAAGTCCTAAACCTTTTGCAATTATGTCAATTCAGTCCATCCGACCACTTTTGGCCGGCCAGCGCTGATGTGGACGCCGACCGGCTGACGTGATAATTTTTAATAATTTGTTTTATTTTTTTCTCTTTCTTTTTTTTTCGCCTATCTTCTTCCCCGGTCGCCGGTCCGGCGATCGACAAGAAGTTGAGGCCGGCGAGGTTGACCTCGCCTAGTGACGGCGAGGCCTCGCCAGATCTGGACGAGACCTCACCGTCACCTAGCAAGCTCAACCTCGCCCGGCGACGGCGAGGCCACCCAGAACTGGCGAGGCCTCGCTGTCGCTGGGCGAGGTCGACCTGGCCCAGCTCGCCCGGTCATGGCGAGGTCGGCCTCGCCCGACGACGGCGAGGCCACCCAGATCTAGTGAGACCTCACTGTCGCCTGGCAGGCTTGACCTCGCCTGGCCATGGCGACAACGAGGTCGACCTCGCGAGATCTAGGCTCGGCCTCGCCCGACGACAGCGAGGCTGCCCAAATCTGGCGAGACCTCGCCATCGCCATGGCCGGGCGAGGTTGAGCCATGGCGATGGCAAGGTCTCACTAGATCTGGGCGGCCTCGTCGTCGCCATGATCGGGCGAGGCCTCGCTCAACGATGGCGAGGTCACCCAGATCTGGCGAGACCTCGCTGTCGCTGGCCAGCCTCGCTGTCGCTGGCCAACCTCGCCGTCGCCAAGTGAGGTTGACTTCGCCCAGCGACAGCGAGGCCTCACCAGATGGCCAGGCAAGGTCGACCTCACCAGGCGACGACAAGGTCTCGCCCAGATTTGGCGAGGCCTCGCCGTCGCTAGGCGAGGTTGACCTCGCTGGCCTCAGTCTCTCACCGAATCGGCGACTAAGGAAGAAAATAGGTAAAAAAAAAAGATAAAAAATATATATATAATTCAAAAAATAATAAAAATTTATTAAAAATTGCCACATCAGCCGGTCGGCGTCCACATCAACGCCGGCTGGCCAGATGGACTGAATTGACAAAAAAAAAGTTTAGGACTGAATTGGCACAATTACAAAAGGTTTAGGACTTTTTTGGTAATTTTTCCTTAGCAATGGCCGACAGCTGATCACCATTTGCCCGAATCTGAGCAACGGCCACACCACCCTTGCCAAATGTAGGCAAGGGCGTCGTGGGCCTCGCCGACCACATCTCATGTAGGCGAAGGTCCCTAAAAAGGAGAATACAAAGAAAGGAAAAAAGAAGAACAAAATTTAGAAAATTTCCAAAAATCATCTACGTCACCACCGGTAATATCAAGAAAGATAACTGACGTCCGCACCGGTGATTGCTGTCAAAAGTTGCTGAAATGACTAAACTGGCGAATCATTAAAATGTTTACAGTAATAGGTCTAGGATTTTTCAGATAATTTTTCAAGATTTGAACATGGCCGGTGCGGGCCCACTGCGTTTTCTTCCATGAACAGTTTCCTGTCGACGATGGAAGGAGAGAGGGGGACGACTGTAGGTCCCAAAGAAACCTCCAGGAACTTGGGTGCCATGACTTCTAGCTCCGCCTCTTTTTCCAAGGTCTACACCAGGTCTGAGATGATGATGGATCATAGCGTTGAACAATACAAGGGCGGGTGGTGCACCTTCTAGCGACCTTCCGTCCGGCCTCACATCCCTTGACCACATGTGCAAACGCAGTACGCCGAGGCTTCCATGGATGATGCCGCGTTGAATTTCCGCCTCGTCCTCTTGATTCATTTGAGCGTTTTTGGTTTTTCTTTTCTTTTGATCGAATCCGATGTCGTCGTGCTCGTGCTAGCAAAAGATCAGGAGAAAGCGAGGTGACGATTTCGACTTTCACGGTGAAATCGATCTTGGACAATAGCCTGCGCCATTCATCGGCGAAAGCCATTTCCCGCTTGATGCCCGTGCGCATTTGAATCCCTTTTCGCCTTGATCGCCGACACCCTTTTGCGAGTTGGATCACGTGGTGGTTCATCTTCGCAAAAAGATTCAGACTTTCGGATCGGTCGTACACCAAAGGAGATTTCAAAGGGGCTTTGAGTCTCTAAAGCATCTTAGAAAAATATGAGGTGTTTAGTTCTGTTTTTGGATTCCATTAGCAAAATGTTAGCATTTGAAATGCTGAAAGCGGGAGGGACCTAATTTGGGCTTTCAGCATTCTCGGAATGCTACGGTAGCAATTTAATGACTTGTTTCTTCTTTTCAATATTATCCTCGCTGATAATTATACATTCCACTTTTGCCCTAAAAAAATACTGTTCATCTTCTTCATCAAGCTGTCTTCACTGGAGCTGTCGTGGGTCAAGCGACCCAGATCTGGCCGACCACAATCATGCGACCTCACGTCACGCGTCCTTGACGACCCAAGGCAACGACCGTCCTCAACAACCCCATGCGATGGTACCCGGGTCGCGCGACCTCAGGCCTCGTCGCCTAAGGTCGGGCGACCCTCGACAAGGGTCGCCTAGGTGCTTGGGTCGCGCGATCTCAGGCGACGGCCGCCGGTGCCAAATCTAGCTCGCCGGCTCTGGCGAGCGATAGGATTATTTTTTTTTAATAAAAAAAATTCTTTGCAAAATAAATTTATCCAACACTGCTTCAGTGAAAGTACCTTCACAAATAATTTTTTATTAAATGCTATTTACATTTCTTTAATGAATTTTAACGCAAAAGTATTCGTATTTCTTAGGGGCCATTTTTTAGGTTGAACCATGCGGATCCAAAAATCTCGTCGGTTTCGCACCCTCTTTCCGTCCTGCTTGCCCCCACCACCTTTACCCCGCAGCGTTGATGCGACGGGGGCGCCAATCACGTCGGCGCGTGAGGGGAAACGGGGGCCCCCATCTTCCAGGGCCTAGGGCAAAAGGTCACCGTGGTGACCGAGCTTTTTTCTGGCGAACGACAGTGATCCGGAATCGACTGGGGCGTTGACGAGTTGACCGGGGCCTGCATCGGCCTTTCTCCTCCCTCCCTCTCCTTCTCTCTCTCTCTCTCTCTCTTTCCCTCTCAAAATAATCGAGAGTTGGCGCGGCTCTCGGAGGCCCTGGTCATGGCGACTTCATCGGAGGTCGAGGCCAAGCGTGAGGCCCCGGACGGAGCGGGAAATGGGGGATCCGGGGTCGTCGTGTCCGGCTACGTCGGAGACCGGACGGTCGGCCGGACGGGGAAGCCGGAGCCGGAGGCTCGGAAGAAGAATAAGACGACGACGACGAAGAAGAAGAAGAAGAAGGCGAAGAGGAAGTCGTACTTGCCCAGATTCGCGTGCATGAGATCGGGGCCGGACGAGGATGGCGGCTTGGACGCGAAGGACAAGGTCACCGAAGAGCGTCCCGCTCCTGCTCACCTGATCGTCATGGTTAACGGCCTCATTGGCAGGTGAATTTGCGCCGGCCGCGGCGTTTGAACGCCGCCGTTGAATTCTCCATTGAAATGTTTCTGGGTCGTTCCTGAATCTTGCGTCTTTGTTACTTACTTGTTGCTGGCGTTTTCGCCTTTTGTTTTTTTCTCTGGGTACTTCTTTTGGGTGCAGCGCTCGGGATTGGAGATTTGCTGAGAAGCAGTTTGTGAAGAAGTATCCGGAGAAAGTCCATGTTCACCGTGAGTTCTCTGTTTCGAATATTGTACATGATGACTCTGAGATGCTTTCAACTGCTTAGGTAAGTTCTTGCAAATTGAGGATGAGAATTGAAGGACAGGCCACTAGCAACGAGTTTCTGCAGCTAAAGCTACTGAAGGGGATGTTAAAATTCTAGAAATGTAAAGAGCTAGAATATTATATGTATGTGGGTAACACACTGTGGAGTGAGTACATGACATCCTGGATTAGTTTTTCGCTTTTGATCGCTTGCATTTGAAAATGTTGAGAAACTACTGTTAGATGCACTTCAATCCTTTCAATACGTTTCCCCTGTGAGCTGGCAGTTTCATCTTGATCGGGCAAACTAGCGTCCGCTTATCCTCCGGCGATTCCATTCTCCACAAGCACAGCACGTGGCATAAGCTTTGTTTTGTATTTTTGCCCCTAGGTATGCTCCGGTAGATCTTATTACTGCGTCGCTTAGTAGCCAAAGATGACTTTTTGCCAGGAGGAGAACTCATGAGGAATGGTGGTAAAAGACTATAGATGATCACTCTGGTTTCATGGCATTTCTTCCGTATATGATGAGTGAGTATAGCTGATAAAAGGGTTTGACTACATGTTAACCGTTGCTTTCTGTGATACATAAAGGATGAGGAACATCTTAAAAATGTGCAAACTTACCTCCACTGAGATCATGACACATCACTTAAAAGGAAATGGATCATTGAGATGCAAGTCTCAACAATCCTTCAGTTCTCATTTGGGTGGATGGTCATGAGCATAGCGCGACTAGTCTGAAACCTCTTCAAAGGATCCCAGTCCTTGAATAAGTTGCATTGGTTTAATGCAGGTCGATCAATATTACAACTTGGAAGATCCATTGTTCATGGAACACTTTGGCATGCCTGGAGTCCTTTTCTCTTGGCAAAATTTTACCCTTAAGCTGTTTTTTTTTCCCATTTATGACCCACTATAGCTTTTGTAAAGAGGTTTGGCATGTAGTTGGACCCCATGTACTAGATTATGCTAATTTGACCGTGATATGACTGAGCTGCATATAATGTGCAATGCAGGCAGCCAGTCTAACCCTTGTAGGTTGACATTTGATGGTGTTGATGTTATGGGGCAGAGATTAGCAGAAGAGGTGCGTTATATTGCCTGGGAGCCACTTTTTTCTCAAGGAATGGGAATTTCCTCTGTATTTCCTCCGTATATCAGTCATGCCTTGAATCTGACTATCTTTAAGGCTTCCAAAGTTAAGAAAATTTGAAGAGCATCTTGTTTCTTTCAGGTTGAGTCGGTTATAAAGCGTAACTCCACCTTTCGGAAAATTTCATTCATTGGCCATTCACTAGGTGGTCTGGTAGCAAGGTATGCAGTTGCAAAGCTTTATGGAAGTGGTCCAGCCAGTGAACCTACTAAAGTAAATGGAGAATGTGAGAGTGAAGAACCTGAAAATCATCGCCTGGAAGATAAAAATACAGATAAAATCTGCGGACTGGAACCTGTGAATTTTATAACTTCAGCAACACCTCATTTAGGTTCAAGAGGTCACAAGCAGGTTATCACTCATTCTAGTCTGTCTTCTTCTTCAGTTTGATGTTCTTAAGGATAAATTTATATAGATATTATAAGTTACTTCCATGATCTTTGACGGCTTAGGTCCCTGGATATAACCTTATAAAGTTAGTCTATCTGCTTAGGTGCTTTTTCAGGATGTTTAGATTTGGCCTGGTTCTATAGGACATACGCGCATGTGCCTAGTCATGTTTATTACCTCAAAATTACAGTTCCTTTTTTGTCGTTCCTGGACATGACAGATTTTTTTTCAGGTCCCAATGTTTTGTGGCTTTGTCTCCTTGGAAAACCTTGCTGTCCATGCATCAGGGTTCTTAGGCAAGACTGGTAGACACTTGTTTTTGACAGACGGTGATGGCAAACCTCTTCTTCTTCAAATGGTCAATGACAGTGAAGATATTAAATTTATGTGGGTTTTCATCGATTTCACATTCTCTGTCTTTCAAATGTTTGAGTGCTAATGGTGTCACTTTTGTTGTCTTTGAAATGTTTGAGTGCTTAAGGTGTGTATTTTTATGTCTTCAGCTCTGCTTTGAAGTCCTTCAAGCGTAGGGTTGCTTATGCAAATGCACAATGTGACCGTATCCTCTTGGTATATTCAAATTATTCCTGCTGTGTCGTTCTTATAATCCAACCAGGCGTAGGCCTCCATTATTTGCTGATACTTAGATCATAACATATTTACAAACTTTTTTCTAGGACCTTCAGTAGTTGGTGGATTGGATATGACATTACTGCTCCATTTGTTATCATCCTTTTCCGTTTGTTTAACTTGACATTTCTCGTAGACCTAGTTGGATGGAGTACATCATCGCTTAGGCACTGGAACGATCTTCCTAAGGTAATCTGAATTTGTTGAATCCTTTTGGATAGCATCTCTAGATAATCACATTTGAGCTGCTCTCTTTTGCCAGCGTGAACGTAGTTTAACAATAGATAAAAGTTACCCACATATTATAAGAGTGGAAGGAGCAACCTCGTCCGAGCAAGAAGAATCTTCAGAACATAAAACTGATAGGAGAAACACTGCTTACTTGGAAGGTTCGCACTTCTTCTTAGTAGTTGCCAGTGACACTTATTGTTATCTTGCCCTGAATATGAGAGAGCTTCGATATTTCCTTCTGAAGATAGGAGGCATTTGTTTTGAGAGTGCTTATCTGAACACATAAAAAAATTACTTTTTCTTTATTTTTTCAATCAAATATTTGATTATTTGGAAACCTAGAAATTGAGGTTAAGCGTTTCATACTTTCTTATGTTGCCAAGAATTACCATTGAAACGATGATTTTTGTCGTCTGTGCTTGTTACCCATTTTGTTATGCTTTCGATTGTTGATTTTCCACTGAATAATTGCAGAGACGATGCTGAGAAGATTAACTAGATTGAGCTGGGAACGTGTAGACGTAAGCTTCAGCGGAAGTAAGCAGCGAATTTTTGCTCACAGTACCATTCAGGCCAGTACATAACTCGTTTATATACTTCAGAAAGTATGATCGGAATCACTCTCACGCCTTAAAAATTAAGTGATTCCAAAATGCATTAAGGTTTAGTAAATAGTCATGTGCTTCTTTGGCGATGTGTGATTGCGAGAGTTTGCCATGGTTGACACTCTTTCTCCTTGATATCCAGGTAAAAACCCAGTGCATCAATTCAGATGGTAGAGACGTGATCCAGCACATGATTGACAACTTTAGTTTATGAGCGAATACACGGTTCGGCTATTTATATGCGGGTGAAATAGCTCCTTGCAAGAACCGCCGGAAGGAATTCTAAATTGATCTCATGGAAATGTCTCCGAAGTCCTTGGCAAATTGGAATGTTTTGGTGCAATTTATTAAGTAGGTAAGGATTGCATTTTGTATGGGAGTCACCTTCACGTCCGATATGTCCTCTCGGGATGAAATCACGTCACCCAAGATATTGGACAGCTAAGATCGTCCAAGTTAGGACTTTCTTTCTCTAGTCGTTATCCAACATCTAAATAGAGATGGTGTAAGATCTTTTCTAAGGGATTTAAGCAAAGATCAACAAAACAATCTTGAAGCTGGTTCAACCATTGATATTCTTGGAGAAAATAGTGGATACCAGTTTATGGCTTCATGTAGTTCGCCATCACCTCCATCACCTTCATCAATTGCATCACCTTCATCATCTCCATCACCTCCATCACCTCCAGTTTCACCTTCATATAAAAAATCTGTTGTTTTCCCGACTTTCATGTATTTTCATGTTCTATGAAATTGATTTTTCTCCTCTAAATCCTATTGAAAGTTTTGAACTATTATTTCCTGCTACTGAGGAACTTATTGATCCACAGTGAAGATATTTTCATGCTCTAAAAATTCCTTCTCCTGTGGATGTAGATGAACATGGAAAGCCAAAAAGAACAAATGTTGTTGAGGCTGTTCTAGATTGACAATCGAAAACTCTTCTGGCATAAAATCAGGCCTTCAAAATGATTGACTCTAAAATTGTTGATGTGCAATAAAAAATCCGAAGATATGATGAGTCTATCAAAAAGGTACTTGTGAATTTTCAGAAAAGGCTTCATGCTCTAGAATCACGATAGCATCTTGGATACTATTATCTTGAAAGTTCAAAAAATGAAATGGAGAAACTTAAAGCCAAATCTGTCTCCTCGAAGAAGGAAAATTTAAACCTACTGATTTTTTCTCTATTCCGAAAGTATGATACTCTCTTCCACCATCGCAAAACTTTTCAATTTTTGCTGCAGTTGCTCTTGCAACCGAAACTTCTACCCAACGAGGTAGAAGTGATATGACAGAAATGTGAAATCCCATTCGGGAAATGGAAAAGCTCCAAAAGGATAGAATGAAGGAAAAAGCAAAACATTTTACTGAGTCTTCTAGAGAACCTGAAAAAAAATTCTAACCAACCGATGATGGTCTCAAACCCCTTGGAATCTTTTCTAAGGGATTTAAACAAAGATCAACATAAGAATCCAGATGCTGATTCAGAACAACATCCACAAGAGTGCACTTCTCGAAAAGTAGCAAAGGTATCAAATTTGCTAAATTTAGATTCAGAATCTGACTCTTTATTTTCTTCTTCTTCCTCTACTTTTCCAATTTCTTTCATTGAATCTTTCCACATACCACTAATTACTCTTCCAATTTTCATGACTAATCCACCAAAACAAGACATGGAACCAAATTCATCTGAACCAGAGGTTATTCAAATCAATAACCCATCTCATATTTCTGTTTACCCATCCAAACAGTTTTTCACTCTTTGATGACACTTTTTATTCTAAATGGCCAGAAAAATTGGATGAATTCCATGCTTGGTTGAACATCAGAGCTTTTGTTGTTGAAAGCAAATATGATGTTTCAAAATTTGCCACGAGGTTTACTGGAAGCCTTAAACATTAGTGGCAAGCAACTTCTGAGACAAATGAAATGACTTTTCTTCTTCTGCAAGACTTTTCCCAAGCCATTAGAATCATTTACCTATATTTCATAGGAAAACTTGTTGATCTTCTTGAACTCAAAAGAAGAGAATACTTTGAAAAAAAATGTTGCTCTCTTTAGAAAAAGGATCTAGATCGCCATTACTGAGAAATGATTAAACTCTTTTATGGCCTAGGAGTCGATCCGAATTTGAAACAAGTCTTTAGCTTTCATTCCTAAAGAACTCTCCCAACAAGTTGAGAGATTTTTTTCTCAACAAGCAAAGAAGAATTGTTGATATCCCCTTTGGGGAGCTACAACAAGAAATCCATCTTTGTCTTGATGAACTTTGCTTCCGAAGATAGATGATGAAAAATTACATCATAGACAATCGTGAACTTGATGGTGCTTGCTCTAAACAAAATTTGAAGATCAAGTGTTCAAAGAAAGATTGTGACGGTTCCTGTAGAGAATATTCGAAGAAAAACAAGCACTTCGAGAAGTATCAAGTAAAAAGATCTAAGCACTTCAGAAGAAAGAAGAAATGGCGATTCCTGCAGAAACGAAGAAACTTCACAGGATGCAAGAAACCAAACCATTGCTTCATTTGCAACAAGAAGGGCCACTTTGCCAAAAATTGTCCTCAGGCAAAAAAAGGTCATAATCATTTCATTTATAATATTGAACTAGAAACATGAATCTCTCTTGACAATGATGATATCGAATCCTTATTCTCTGTAGATGAAAATCCCACTGACCAAACACTTTGCATCATTCCTTATTATTTCACCCCCAGTGAAACAAACTCTGATTCAGAACCCGAAGAACTTTTCCATCTATCTTCATAGCCTGAAAATCTAGACCCCGGTATACATTCTAGTCAACTTCATTGTCTCCGCTTCCAGTCAAAATCTATCTTTCAAAGTTTGCCAAATCAATTTCAGTCATTGCCCTCATAGATAGTGATGTTAATACTTCAATTCTAGACACTAAAGTTCTTCCTGAAGAATACTGGACTTCCTGTCTTTGGTATTTCTACTCTACTTCAGGAAATACCTTTTTTTACAAATGTTCACACCATACTTGTGTCTATTCAGTTTTTCCCTCATGCTCCATTACCACTAGAATTCTTGGATCTAGTCTTCCCAATAAAGACTTGATTATTGGGTGGGATATTACGACTCAATTTCGAGACTTGAGAATTGTTCCTAGAAAAGGATTTAGGTATAAAGATCAATTCTCTAAATTCATCAATCTCCAAAGACTCTTTTCCATCCAAATGAGTCTATTAGATCCAATCATGCAGAAATTGTTGGAATCATGCTTAGAAAATCATTTCGAAATCTCTCAAAAATATTCTCATCCTTTGTAGAAAAACCCAGAATTCTATGT
Source organism: Syzygium jambos (assembly GCA_031216235.1). Classification (NCBI taxonomy): domain Eukaryota; kingdom Viridiplantae; phylum Streptophyta; class Magnoliopsida; order Myrtales; family Myrtaceae; genus Syzygium; species Syzygium jambos. The sequence goes on from CM062225.1 coordinate 26,568,320, forward strand.
TCGGCTCCCTTTCAAGAAAAATGAGGATATAATTCCTACTAAGGCAAGTCACTCGGGAATGAATCCAAAGCATTTGGCTCTTGCTAAAAAAGAATGCTTAGAATTGTTACAACAAGGCCTTATTGAAACTTCAAATTCTCGATGAGCTTATGAAGCTTTCTATGTCAATAAACGTGCCGAGCGAAATAGAGGTAAGATGAGATTGGTTATCAACTATCAGCCTCTTAATCTTTTCCTCCAAGATGACAAATTCCTTTTGTCTTCTCGAAATTCCCTTTTTGCGGGAATCACTAAAAGTCCATATTTATTCAGAGTTTGATCTTAAAGTCGGATTTTGGCAATTGGGCATTCATCTTGATGACAGATCGAAAATGGAATTCTGTATCCCAAACCAACATTTCCAATGGAGAGTTCTTCCATTTGGTCTCAAGGTTGCTCCTTTCTTGTTCGAAAAGGCTATGTGTCATAGTCCAGCCGATCTAGTCTAGTGTTGTTGTCTATATTGACGACATATTACTCTATAGGCTAGACGAAGAATCTCACTGCCGACTTCTTGAGCAGTTTGCAGAAATTGTGAAGAAATATGATATCATGCTTTCCCAGAAAAAGATGATCATTGCTCAAATAGAAGTTGAATTCCTAGGCATGCACCTTAACAAAGGTACATATTATCCAGGGCCGCATATCGCCAAGGAATTACTAAAATTTCCTGGAAAAGATTTTACAACCCAACAAGTTTAACAATTTCTCGGAATAATCAATTATCTTCGAGATTTTGTCCCAAATATTGCAAGGTTGTTAATTCCTTTGCAACTGATGTTAAAAAAAATCCGGTGCTATGGGGAAAGGCACAAACTAGAGCAGGTGCGAAACTCAAAGAAATTTTGTAAGATCTTCCCCCTCTGCAAATCCCATCCACAGGGAAGAGAATTTTACAGACTGATGCCACTGATGAATATTGGGTAATCATATCGTTCGAAGAACTTCATGGTAAGCAACATCTTTGCCCTTACAAAAGTGGCAAGTTTTCTTGGGCAAAAATGCAACTCGGCCAGTTAAGTATAACATCATCGTGGTAACTCTAAGCATCTCTATGCTCTAAGCTAAATCTCCGGGTAGTTTTGCAGCTAAAAGGCAGTCCCTAAAGGACTTGAACAAGAGGTTCGCTTGTGCGGGATAGTATACCTGTTGCAAACTGACATTGTTTTTTCTGGCTCTCAGCATGGATCCCCTCATTAGTATCAATGCCGTGCGTGCAATTGTGTTTTAGCTTATTGCTGAGTAATGGATCCACACCGGCAAAAATTCATAACATGGCATTTTATTTAAAGGTTAATGTTATGAAAAATTCCAAACTGATATATTTATAACAAATTTACTCTAAACTAACTTTTTGAACACAAAAGATTTCAAATTGGTACATTTGTGATAAATATATCTCAAGCTAATTTTTCGATCATCAAACACCCCAAACCGGTACATTTGGAACAAATTTATCCTCTGTTAAATTGGATTAATATTACGAAAAATCACAAATTTGTATATATATGATAAATAATGGGTAAAACTACAAACAAGTACTCTCATCAATTATCATATGTCATCTAACTTAGCAATTTAATAATAAAATTTAACGGAAATTAATGGAGGGTAAATTTGTCATGGCTCAATGTGGACATCCGTTAAATAAAGAGTTAATACCACCAAAAATTTATCATGTGTATTTATTTAACGGATGCCTACGTTGAGGTAAAAATTTATATAGTTGACATACTTGATTAAATTAAAAAGAAAGTTCAAGTACTTAATGGTAAGACCGATGAAAGTCCAAATACTTGTGGTGTTATTACCCATAAATCATATTTGGTGTAAGTCAGAAGTGAATGAGAAGAAATCAACCAGAAGGTTTTATAACTCAGCAGGTATCCAAATCCATCTTTGTCTGATCCTGTTTTAATGCGTGATTATGTTCGCTTCATAATGTGCAGAAGCAACGGATTGTAAACATGCTTTTCTAGAAATTCGTAGCACAGGCAGGACACCACTAACCAGAACTCCAGCTATCACAAATTCATACACACCACCTAAAGAAGCATACGTAACTGATATGACTGGCGGGGTTACGTACATCACTTGCATTCAATTATAGTTGAGTTTGTGTGTCGGTAAATTCCTAACTTGTATCCACCAAATGAAGATTATTGCTTGAGAAAAATATAGCCTTCTAGGTATTGTTACACTCCGAATGTCCAGTGTTGTCACTCTTATTGTCAAGGTAAATCTAATTGTTTCTGATTGATTTTAGAGAATGTGTATATAAAACATAGGTGATTAGATGGAGTTATTGAGAGGGGGAAAGATGCTGACATAGCTAACTTTATCACATTAGTTCACAAATCTTGATTGAGGAATGAAAACTCCTAAATGATGCGTGTGCATGATGAAAAATGTGTTTTGAGTGGACAATATACATTTTGATAAATAAAGATTACCATCGAGGCATAAAGGACACGCCATTAGCCAAGGATAACAACCGTAATAGATGAACTTCACCATCAAAGTCTAAAGAAATCCCACCTGTCGAGGATAAAGAATTTCAAGATAGGAAAAGTTCAACATCAAAGCCTAAAGGAAACACATCGGCGAAGATAAGTACTTCTCGATTCACCAGGAACTTAGATAAAGAATCCAGATAGAAATTCGCTCACTTGAGGAAAATATCATGTATTTATAAAATTTCAAGTCTTGTCTCTATACAAATAGATCACATCCTTATTTATAGAAGGAATCTAATAAACAAAAGAAAGCGTCTCTTGAAATTCTAAAAACCAAAAGGACTCTTGGATTATTCACATAATTAAGACTGACATCATAATAAAGATTTATAAAAATTAGGACTACATGCATTTATCTAAGACCAAATGCATGTTAGACTCTCCAAATTCGTCCATTAACTTTGAGAACCGAATAGCCATTTAAGAAGATCAATCAACAGCGATTGAAATTAACCAGACTAGCCTCTAGTTGCAAGGCAGTCAATAAGCAGCCTCAAATCGATAATAAACTAGTAAATCGACATCTTCAAACTCGTAGCCATGAAATCGACAATTTATCTTGCAAGTCGACAACTAGCACATAGAATCCACATCTTCAAACTCGAACCCATTGAATCGCACAATGGTCAAAATTTGTCTTTGCTCGCATGAGCAATGATTGAGTGGGATCAATCGACGAATTCAGAGTTGGGCTCGAGAACTGTTCCATCGAATCTGATATATTTCCGAACAAAATGTACAATTAATGTCTCGTTTGCCTTATCATAGTGGGATGTGACACCATCGATGCAAACATTATTTGCTTATCTAGTCACCTAGGGCGCGCATGGAATCCATTCTGGAGTAGAAATTCTGCTTCAGAATGCATTCCGGAAGAAAAATGCGTTTGTTAAAAAATTTTCGAAATGCATTCTAGAGCAATTTTTGCATTCTGGAATAAAAATGCGTTTGTTAAAAATACTTAATTCCAAAATGCATTCTTGATTTCTGAGTGCATTTTTGGGCAAGAAAAAGAGAAGCTACTTTTTGTAGCTTCTCTCTTCCAGAATGCATTTTCTCTATTTTCTCTCTTTTTCTCACTAATTTTTTTTTCAGAAAATGCATAAAAATTGAAAATTTTCAGAAAAATTCATAAAAAATTCCAGAAAATAAAAAAAAGTCAGATTTATAGAAAATAGGAAATTTGGTGAATTTTTTTCAAAAAATATAAAAAAATCAAAAATTTCAAAACTTCACGGAATAGCTTAGAATATCTTTGGGCACCCACTTTAAGTGAAATTTAATTTTTTGAGGTGCCCAAAAAAATGAAAAAATGAAAATTTTCAAAACTTCACAAAATGGCTTAGAATACCTTTGGACACCCACTTTGAGTAAAATTTAATTTTTTTGAGGTGCCCAAAAAAATCAAAAAATTTCAAAACTTCACAAAATGACTTAGAATACCTTTGGGCACCGACTTTGAGTAAAATTTATTTTTTTGAGGTGCCCAAAAAAATAAAAATAGATTTCTGTTCCAGAAATCAATTTCTTGAGCAGAATTAGTCATGTTTTATTAAATAAATTTCTCCTCCAAAAATTAATTTCTGGCAAGAATTTGATTTCTGGAGCAGAATGATTACCATTCACGCCCCTAATCGCTCGTTCAGTTACGAATTCTGATGCAAGGTGGAACTCTAGTTTCTAAGAGATCGAGAGATAGAGGCGGTGACTACATTACTGATCGGAGTCATGCATTGTAAGGTCAATCCAATTCATTGCACAATGAATGCTCAATGAGATATCAAGTTGTCTGTTTTCCATCATTATGTTCTATCGCATGATGTCCATAACCCAAGTTCCAAAGAGTTGCAGTATGACCAGATGCAACAAGATATTTCTGGCATGCATAATGCACTTCTACAGCAGGTGACTTTCCCAGTCTGCATCTCTTGAATCTCCCCAATACCAGTGCAAGAGGATAAATTTTGCCAAGCCTAAATTTTGCCTCCCGAGACACCGGTACCGCTCATTCTTTTTCGCCTCACCAATGCCTTAGGACTTGTACTGGCAGCCGAAGAATACATTCCGTCGCGGTTCCATTCACGACGAACGTTTAAAATTCTACATTGGGTTGTCCATGAATACTGTCAGGTCGGACTAATGACGGCAAATATCGATAGAGCAGTGACCGGAAATATTTTGATGTTGCTAGTATAAATTTGAATAATATTATAAAGACGAGGGAAAAAATTAAAATAACAGTCTTATTTGCACATGTTTAGGATTCTTTGTGGGACCTTTTCGTTTAATTTTCCCATGGATTTTACTTACTTCAGTCAAAAATCCACACTCAATGCTGAAATTGGCACTGAATAGCCTTTCCTAAAGGCTGCGTCGAAAACGTCGCAGTCTACCATCACGTTCTTAATCTACCAGGAATTAAATGTCCTTTGACCATCTTCTGTGTAAAATCAAAGCTGATGCGATGTGACCCCGATTTCATTACGGTCCTTTGAATGGCTTACGTTGTGCGACTTCATGAACGTGTCACGGGCACTCGTGTCTTTCTTCTGTTCTCATATAGTAAAATGACCCTCCTTCCACCTTTTGCCATAATTAGCCATGACGAATTGTCGAGGATGTCGGACAAAACTTTGGTGATCGATTGAAGTTTAGACCGTAAATCTACATTTTCGATTTAGAATTCACATGGAGGTTACATCTACGATTCATCTTATTGAGAAGATATGAGATGTCATATCAATCATCATCAGATTAACGAATAAGATTCATTTAGTTAACAAATTACCTTAAAAGCTAATTTCGCTAATACCCTTATCTTTAGAGATGATAATATTGTCCCGCCTCGTCAGATCCCGCTCTACTTCGCCTCGGATGGGAAAATCTTTTGTCCTCCTGTTCGGCGTGGGCGGGGCCAAGGAAGGGGGACTAATCTACCCCTCCCATGAGATGTGACTTAAGGTTGGGACTTTCGACAAAAACGATTCTCAAATTTGCTTTTCATATCAAATATCCTCTTCACATTTGAAGACCTACATTTTACATCTCCTCGAACTAAAAAAACTCATTCGCATTCATACGCACCTAAACTACTATCCCCTTCTCTTCTCCGTTCTTTCTCTCTCCTCATAGAAAGAAGCACAACACTGGAAAAGATCAAGAGCCACCCTCATAGTTTTAAGCTGCCCGCGCGTATTGAATTCCAACAATTTAACATGTGCGTACCGAATGGATAACAAGGGGGAGGAAATGCGATCTCTACGAACTTATTACGAATGAACCGACTAGAAAATTCGAGCATTTGAATTTCTAAATCATGGGCCCATTTAACGACTTAAGCTTTTAGAGTCGATAGCTATATCGCGAAATTCTACAAAAGGTCCGATGCGCGACACCCTCGTGAGGCTCCTGATTTACCTTTCAAATTAGAATTTCATTTATAACGTAAGTTTTTAAGCAACGGTGGAAACGTGTGCGAATCTCACGACCATGTACCGAGTCGAAGTGCGCCTCGAAAAGCTTGTGAGTCTCTCGATTCCCTTTGCCTGGCTATATCCAAAAGATCAAACCAGAGAAAACGTTTTAAGTCTTCTTTGCGAATGCTCTCGTTTCCACGTGAATGGACGGTTTGCACGTATGCTAACTTTCTGCCTTTGGTTTTTTTTATTCAGTGAAGCAGCTCACGGGACAGAGTCACGCTGTTGCTGTGCCGGGTGTGCCTGGAGCTTCCGCTTTCTGGCTGAGAACCCACCTTGGACCGTCAGGGAATGACACCGTTCGCTCGCTCCCTCGCCTAAGCCCACCTTCACTCACTCCCCTCAGGCCCCTCTCCCATCTCTCTCTCTCTCTCTCTCTCTCTCATTCCCTCTGACACTGCTTATCGCAAAGGCTTTTCTGATACACCGAACTGTAGATAGCACCGTGTCTGCTGCATCTATCTGTCGTTGGAGGGCTTCCTCTGCTTGATTTCTCATCTGGGTCCTCATTTTTTACGAAGGATCGTCTCGCTGCTCTTGCAATCTGCCAGGTACTTCTGTGATGGGGCTAAATTTTCCGTCTTTTTCTTGTCTTTCTAGCGACTGAACGTGTCTTGTGCTGTTGTGCCGCTTTGCCTTTCGTGCTCGATTCGTTCATTGTGTCCGTACTGTGGAAGGGTAATTGTCGCCTTCTTGTTGTTGGATTTAAGGAGATGATTAATCAGTTAGTTGTTCTCGGTTGTTTCTTTCTTCTGTTCTTTTTTTGAGGATCTGCAGTTTTTTTGTTTTGTGGGTCAAAGAGGATGTGTAGTTAGAATGCAAGTACATTGGAAGACGCTGTTTCTGCTGTGGAGGATCTTTCAAATTTCCCAACTTTTTTGTTTTGGGTGTCTTGTGCTCTGCTTACTGCTCATTCTTTAGCTCTGTTTGTTCTTTCTCGAGGTCGAACTTTTTGCTATCTGAGTTGTGCCGCCTGTCTCAGCAAATGGTTTTTGTTCGATCGTTCGAGTCTCTCTTGTTGGTGCCTAAAATGAGATGGGAATTTTGTCCTGTATCTTGGTGGTTGGTTTAGTCTTAAGTGCTTTTGTTGCTTTGAGCAGCCCATCTCTCATTCCAGTTTCAAGTGCAGATAGTCTGGGCTTTCTGCTAGGGGACAATTGCAATATATCAAAAAACACTCTCTGTGTCTGCTGGGTTTCTGATCGGATCCGATATTTGCTGATACTCTCATAAATAATGAATTCGAATCTTTTGCTTGCAGTTCACTTCATGTCAATTTTAGAATCCATGTTTGGATCTACCCAGCACGAGAATTCTACAATTAATGACACCCACATGAGTTATCTGCCATAACCATACCTTTGCTTTGTGTTCTTGCCGGTTCTAAACTATGGTTTAATAAAGTGATTTAGGCTTATGTCTTCCTTTAGTTTCAGTATTTCATTAATATCTACTTCTGCTATAGTTAGTATAACTTGGATTTCATGTTCCCTGACTAGTGCTATCTGGAAGCACTTAGCCGAATCAACTGGGTTCATCCAGTGGAGCTGATTGGATGATATACTTGCAAGTGTTGAATGCTAGGTTTGCTGATAATTCACTGTAATATTGTTACCACGCCCATGTGTAGATCTCCCTATCAAGGCGGTTGTACCATTTGCAAAGCCAAATATACAATGAGTCAATGTTCCCTCAAAGTTTGTATTAAGATTTCAATATTGACTAGTCTCTCGTCTAACTTAATTCTTTCTTTTGGCTCTTTGTAATCATCTGCAGTTCAAGCTTATCCTTGTTGCTGGCAATTCTCAGTGTCATGACTATTCTGAGACAATCGCCTAGTAGAAACCAAAGGACAAAAGGCTTCAAAGTGAAACACGCCATCCAGATTATCCTTCTTCTCGCCATTTGTATATGGTTGCTTTACCAAGTCAAGCATTCGCATGAAAAGAAGAAGCTACTTGCAGAAACAACTGCTGCAGAGTTATCAAAGGATGTGGAAGCAATGCATGAGATAATAAAACTGGGGAGAAAGGATCTAAAACCACAAGACAACAATGCTGACCCAGGAGATGATAGGCAAGAAGAAGAAAAAGAAGATGATACAGAAGAAACCAAACTTGACGAAACCGAGATGGAAGAAAGGGGAGCAGGTGATGATGAAATAGATGGAAATGAGCAAGAGAGAGATGAAGAGGATAATCCTGAGGAGATCGAAGACTTGATCGATGAAGAGGACCGGATAAAGGAAGATGGGGTTGCAGAGGAAGAGAGCGATGAAAAGGAAAATCAGATCGAGGACGCTGGTACCCTTGAGGAGCGCATGGAAAGTGAAGGTGATGAAATCTCCCAGGATGCAAGGGAGGAACACTACAAGGGTGACGACGCATCCAGTGCTGTGTTGCAGGATGTCAGGGCGAAAACTGAAGATTTTCAAGCTGGAGGCTTGAGAAAAGTGAAGGAGGAATCAGGACGAGGAGACATTTCACATCAGTCGGAGGAGGTTAGGATGGCTGCTGAAGACGGGGATTTGACTTCTCAAGGTAGAGGAAGCAATAGATCAAACCGGGACAAATTTAACATCAACTCAAAATCTAATCCATCAAACAGGGAGAGGACAAATGAAGGAGCAGACATGAATGACAGTTCCGGTTTGGGTGCATGATCACAATGTGAAGGAGGCTATTTCAACTTCCAGGTCAGCTTATGGCAAAAATGACGAGGACGGTACCAAGGACTCTATGTGATGAAAAGGCCAAGCAAAAGCTTAGCTTCTTCTTCAAGAAATGGTACTCTAAGTCCAGCATAAGATTATTCCCTGTGTTTACGTATAGTAGAGAAGATAGAGACTAGAGGGAATCGCGCAGTTCTAGAACTGTCAGATGCATTGGCATCCAAAATAACAGTGAGATGCCGCGGAATGACGGTTCAGACAAATCTGTCTTGAGTTTACCCTTTTTGTTTCCTTTTATATAGGAGCAAGTTGCTTGTCCTAACTTCCTGGAATACCATCTGTCAAATGCAGATGGGCAACTGTACATATACATCCAGTGATTAGGAGTTGCAAAGTCTATTATCATAGATGTGTGTTAAACTCAGATGTAGACATGGCCAAATGATGTAAGACTTGGAATATTAAGTGGTTCCAGTATGTGTAGTATGCATTCTCAAGTCGCTGAAGCGTGTAATTGCAAATTTATGCACCTATGAATAGCTTGCCAACTTTTGCTCAAGCTACTGTGTCTAATTAGAGCATGTTACTGGAGGATTGGGATTCCATAGCTCCTGCACAAGGATGAATTTGAAGAATTGTTTAAAGAAGATTGCAACAAAGTAGCGAGACAGGCGGGGATGAAGTTCGGAATAGGTTATCAGTAGACAATGATAATGGTTTTATCGAATCTTTTGTTTTAGGTGATCTCAATGTTTTGATACCTAATTGAGTCAAATAGATAATCAAAAAGCCTCACATTTTGAAAACAAGCTTGTCTAGAAAAGCAGTTAAAGAAAATCACTTCATAAAGGATAGTCTATGTAGGGGGAACCTTTGGATGCTTCTCGGCGAAAATGGCTGGAAAAACTGTTGATGACAATCCCAAAACAAAAACGACGCCGAAGCACCAAGAAATTCTGTGATAAAAGTGCAGCAAGCGGCCAAATCCATCAAGATCGAATTCCTGCAGTGAAAACCTCATTTGCACGAAAAATGAACGAAGAAACTGCCGTTTCGCCCCAAGTGAGAAGGCCAGGGAGTCACCCCACAGACATTGGGAGAAAATGAAAGTACAACAAGCCAATCTTACTGCAGCGAGGCAATGTCCATGTTCAAATGCGTGGCAAGAAGAGGTTCCCCTATTGATGCATGGGACTGACTGTTAGCGGACCATTGTAATGACCCACACTGATCTTAGAGAAAATTTCGAGAAGTTCCCGGGAATGGCGAAATCTCAGGTGAAGGGGCTTGAGAGCTTCACTCTTGAGGAAATCCTAAAGCAAAGGTTGCCTTATTCGCTGGTGTCAGTGTAATTTGATCATTAAGAAACTTCAGGCCCATTAGAATTCCAATCCTCCTTTTATTTCTAGGCAAGGAGAGCATGGAGACACGGACAGGGTTATAAATCACATAGTACATTTGCCAAATATTCTGGCGAAAAAAAAATATCCAGGGATAGGGTCAACCACGAGAGAGACTCTAAATTCCAGAACATATTGAAGATTGCTCATCATGAAAAAATCGACATTTGGGAATGTGGAAGTCCATAGCAACACATCCGAACACCAATTGCATCCCAGAATACTCCTCAAGCTTGACTCCAAATGAAAGCAGCATATCGGCAGGTCAAGAATCGGCGCCTGAGCCACAAAAGGTTGAAGAGTTGAGAATACCCTTCTCGTCAGCTCCAAGAGCAACAAGCATTGATGGCTTCCAACACTTAAGACTGCTTAATAGGAACCCTTTGATGAGAATTCCACTGCAACAGCATCCATACTATGGATGTTCCTGAATTAAGACCAAAAACACGAGGAACTAAATCAAGATACTGCTATAAACAATTGATTCCACTACTTGGAAGATGGAGTGATTGCTCATTTTTCAGAAATAACACAATAAGGAGCATGAAACCTCAAACCCCTCTATTTATAGGATATGTCTCCTCATCAACGAGCGTGAAACAACAAATTCTTTCCGCAGTCAAGATCAACTAGAGAAATCCAACGGGATGACAAGATATTCAGGATCCTTAAATAATCTTGCTAGCTATGTTAGTACTTCAAGTGGACTCAAGGTGTAAACACTATGCAAGTAAAAGTCAACCCCTGCTCCCAATGGAAGATGAATCCATTCGAGCATTAACTTAAGAGTAAAGAAAAGAACACCAAGTTTTTTCCAGTCCAATGTAATGGATGACTAGAAGGAATTGATACAAGAAAAGTTCCGCAATCTATACTTTACCTGCAAAGATGCCAACCGTTGTCAGGTTTCCGATAGCCATTGTTTGATATATAAGGTATTCACTCAAGAAGTGACCAAATGCATAGATAAATGACAAGAAGGTAGCCAAGTATAAGGGTTTGTTGTCAAGGTTGAATGCACAAAGAAAGCAGAGAGTGCATGTCAAGAGGGTCCAAACTCCAAATGTCCTTCCATGAACTTCAGTCACTGTGAAAATTCCACAACAAGTAGAACAGAGGAAGAGGAGTTCATTAGGATTTTGCATAGAACTTCACGAGACAGATGGAAGTGAAACAAATTGATAGTGATTGTGGGAAACAGAGAGGTAAGATTGAATTTGATACAACAACACAAATAATCATAGTCAGCCCCTAAAGATCAAAAAAAATGCTAAGCCTTTAGTCACTAAATAGAGGAAAGTTACTCAGCCTGAGATAGTTATACACCAATCTCAACGGTTGCATGTGCTACAAGTACTATCTGTCTGTATTAATGACAAGAGGTAAGTATTCTCGGCGATGATGGCGTGGCCCTCGTGCCAATTAATCAGCAGACTTTTTCAGTAAAAATAAGCCTCAACAACATATTTCTATGGAACTATCCTCACTAACCAGAGGAGAACAAGTCAATAAACTGTTGCATATGTTTTCTTGTGGAAAATTTTTCATCATAAGGATCACCAGCAAGCCCAGGACAGCTAAATAAGATATTTCAGAGGTCAACTAATTAAATCAATTGTGTGTCCTCATGGCAATCTAGTAGGCCACTGGCACTGCTGGGGCAGCTGTCTTTCCAACCATACCTCATGTCAACTAATATATAACAAAAGATCACCCTCAAATTCTCAAGAGGAGATGTTACCACGACATGCTGGAAAAGATGACAACTGCATTGTTCTACATAATCAGTGCCTTCTGAAACTAGTAATCCACAATCGTTAATACTGCATCGTTCTGCATAATCGTTTGCCTTATAAAACTAGTAATCTACGATCGTTAATACTTCCATCTACAGAGATACATTGCTAATCGGAGGTGTTATTTATCAAAGCATAGCCTAGGCGGAAGGACGCACAAACGGTTGGTCAAGCTTTTCTTCTTCATTATCAAATCATTTTCGCTTTTTTGTTCCATGTTAGAATACAGGTAGAAATACAAAAAGAACGTAATCTCCAGGGGTTGTTGATAAATGTCCTTCTGCATAATCCTTTGCCTTATAAAACTAATAATCTACGATCGTAAATACTTCCATCTACAGAGATACATTGCTAATCAGAGGTGTTATTTATCAAAGCATAGCCTAGGCGGAAGGACGCACAAACAGTTGGTCAACCTTTTCTTCTTCATTATCAAATCATTTTCCCTTTTATCTTCCATGTTAGAATACAGGTAGAACTACATAAAGAACGTAATCTCCACGGGTTGCTGATAAATGTCCTTCCTCGATGAATATACTGCAAATTTCCACCTTTTTGTCTTTCAATGGGAATACAACATAATGTCCAGAAACGCTCAGTCTCAAATCCTCCATATCATTAGCTTCACATTCAGCAATCAGGGCAGACGTCAACTAGGCTAGCTATTCGAATTCTCTCTTCATCTAAGCTTTCTAGCCTCAAATTGCAAAGTGATCTCCATTATCTCACTTCCTTCAGCATGAAGGATCCTAAAGCCAAGACAGACTCTATATTCGCCAAATCACAAGTTCCTAAAAAGTCACCGAACTGGGGATCCGCTCCACCACTACCATCGAAACAACCCGAACATCTGAGCACAGCCCACCGCACTTGCACCCACCAAAAACCCAATTCACAAGTCAACAGTCGTAGCAAATGGAGCCACCACCAGCATGCATTCGCGAAACCCGGCACAGAGAGATCTCTTGGGGACAAGCCCATAACTGCTCTACACCCAATTCATTCGACCCAAAAAAGGGGGGCCATTGTTGGCCTCGGAGGGAGCAGCAATCTCGATTCAAGCGAACGAGACATCAAAGCCGAGCAAACAGATGAGCAAAAAGATGCATCGGATCCACAGAGAGAGAGCGAGAGAGAGAGAGAGAGAGCAGACTGGTGGTGTTGGAGAAGACGGCGAGGCGGAGAGCCCAGATGTCGAAGAAGCCGAACCAGACGGAGGCCAACCGGAGGGAGCCCAGCAGCATCAGCCACCACCCCAACGGCTTCATCTTCTTCTTCTTCTTCCCCTCGCCTCGGATTTTCCGATCGCCGGAGATATCTTCACCTTGGTGTTTTCCGACGACCTTAAACACCGAATCACGTGCCGAGACCTCCTGTCATAACCAGCTAGAGTGACCGAGTTGAGAAAATAAAATTATTCCCTTATGTCTTTAATTAGATTCAGGATAGTATCATAAAACAAATGCGTGAATATACGCGGAAAATGGATGATTCGGAAGTTATATTCCTATAAAATAATTAATTGTGTTGTTCGTAAAAATAAACGAACGAAAAAAAATTTAACCATTTACGAAAATGTTTAAATATGAATTTTTGTCGATAACGAATAAAAATCGATTATTTCAAGCGATGTAATCGATTATTTTTATGAAAATATTTCTTAAATTATTTATTTTTCACGGAATAAATGGAGCTCCATAATGTTATTTTGATTTCTTGTCAAATATCATGAGGTTGTACAAAATCTTAGTATTAGACACAATGCTTTTATTAAACCTTTAAAATTTAAGTGCTCTTCTCATGGTATTTGAACATTTGTCATTTGTTATACAGTTGATGTAAAGTCATCATTGCATTTTGTTCAGATTCTATTATTATAATATAGAATTACTCGCACGTTTTAGGAAAATGATAATATATATATGCTCATATCTCGTATCTCGCATTCTGTAATTCTCGTCCTGAATATTATTAATAGAGGCTCAAGCGTAAGTGTGCAATTCACTCCGATCTAGTTATACACATCGTCAAACTCGAGCTTAAACGGACTCGTACAATTGATGCTCGCAACTGACTTGAGTTCCGTCGAATGTTATGTCCGTGCTCGAGCTTGACCCCAACAGTAATCGAGAAACTAGAGTTCGGCTCGAATAAGCTCAATTATACATATATCACGGTAGAATTCATAATTGGGAGATCTTCGATTCTTAAAATGATTTTTTTTCAAGAAAACATAAAAAGGACTAGATAAAGATCGCAACCTTATTGATCTGAGTATCAAATAGCTCGAACTCAACTCAACAAACTCTTTCAAGTAGCTTGAAACGAGCCGAGCCAATCTCAAGTGTTCATCAAATTGAGCACGAGTCACGAGTAGCTCCCGACTCTTTTTAGCCCTAGACGTGCTCTTTCATGTTAATTTGATGATAATTGTAGGAACAAAATTTTGTAGAGTTCACTTGTGAATTTGAAATGCCTCATTCTTAATTTGCATATATTTACCATCTCATCTTATTGCCAAATCTAAATACACGTCAATGATTCGTGCAATGGGAATGGGGAACAACCGAGTGATGGGTGAGAAAATGGATAAAGATCAAAATTTAAAAAAATTCTCATCCATCTCTAAACTTTCCCCCTCACCTCCCTTCTAAACTAAGCCTAAGAGATAATAATAGATCGAGATAAATCGAATTCACGGCGATTTTCACTTCACAGGATTATTATTGAAACTTGAATTTTGCATTACGATATGCCTTCGGGTTCAATTTGAAAAACTATATATAGAATTATAGATTAATGGGACATTTCATCGATGAATCTATTTAGTCTATGGACCCAAAAAAAAAAAAGAAATCCATTTGAGTCTTAACTAATCATATCGGTAGACTACAAGATGTTCGTTTAGATAGATTACTCGAATTATATCCCTTGAAAAAAGAAAGAAGGGAGAAAAATAGGGGTTGCGTCCAAGTGCTGCAGGCTGTACGTCAGATCGAACGGCACGTGCCCCACCTTCTCGTCAGTCTCGTCAGCCATGACCCGCCGCGCTGGATCCTTGGCCACGATGGACGGCCCGGATTCCTCTCCTTCATTCACAGGACAAAATGCAAATTGCGATCGTAGCGAAACAAAACTGCCAAAAGAAAGAATAAATAAATAAAGTACATAAAAGGGTCGGAATACATTCGGTCGTGGCCGGACAAAATACGAAATACCAGGACCGGACCGATTCGAACCGAAGATTTCCAGTCTCTTCGAGTCGGGTCTCATTCGATTCGGGTAATAAGTAAAAGAAATGAGGTATTTTGAACTCAAGTTTTGGTTCGAGCCATTAAAATGCATATACACAAAGATATATACACCATTTGGGTTCATATACACAAAGATATATACACCATTTGGGTTCATATACACAAAGATATATACACCATTTGGGTTCGGGTTATTTCGTGTGTAAGGTGGAAACCAAACCGGATTGGCCCAACGACACACACACACCTACACGGCCGACCCCCCCCCCTAATGTCCGCAGGAATCGACACAAAAATATATGAAATGAGATTGTGGCTGGGGAACCACAGGCCGGTCTCGAAGCACCGTGACCACGGTCGCCCCACAGAGACCTTTCGCCAGAGTCGCCATTTTGCAGTCCGCACCCCCGTCCTCCCCCTCCCCTTGCTCCTTCAATTAATGTTTTTATATACGGCTCTCGATTCAGCCGCGCACATCACCAAAAGCGCAGCCGATCCAACGACACCCTGCCCGCCCCCACACCCTCTCTTTTTCCCGTGGCTTCTTCCTCATGTACTACAAGCTCGCGCGAATCGTACCGAACACCGCCCCCGGAACATGTTCAAGTCTTGTCAAATTTCGTCGTCGTTACTAATGTCGAAAGAAGAACCTCGCCTCCGCGATTTGCACGGGGGAGCATCCGATGCACGAGATCCACCCCCCACTCCCCACTCGCAATACAAGCCGATCCCTCGTGCCTCGTGGGCCATAAAGTCAAAAACGATTCAAAAAATTTTAGCGAATGAGGACAAAAATTGCCAACTAGCACTAGCCAATGGCACAGCAACTCCCCCCACCACACTTCTTTCATGCCTTACAGCTCATATCACCACCGCCCCCGCTCCCTCCCCCCTCCCATTCCTACCCTCTCCCCCCATCGAATCTTTTTTATAATCAAATCAAAAAAAATCTGATCTTCCTCCTAAAGTTCAAACTAACCCTCGAGATTTACTCGAATAAAATAAACAGGACGAAATCCGCAGTCAGAAGTCAACCATCTCCTCCAATTTAGCCACAGAAGTGAAAAAAAAAATGAACCAAAAAAAAAAGGATTACAGCTCCACCTTCCAAAAAGGAGAAAACGGGGAAGGTTAAAAAAACGGAAAAAATTCACACAAGCCACGCCTTGAAAAAAAGACCCAGAGACTTTGCCTGATCGACTTCCCCCCTCCTCTCTGCTCTCTCGCTGCCCCTCACCCACAACTGTACACAAATCCAAGAGATTTTTTTTAGCAGTAAAAACTTGCTAAGATACCCCCCCCCCTAAAATCGAGTCCCAAAAATCACGTCAAATTATCGTCAAGAGAAAGAAAAAAAGAAGGGGTAAAAAATGGAAGCGACGTCGGACCGGACATGGGCCCCCCCACCCCCAAGGGCCCCAACGCTAAAACGACGACGAGGAGTCGACGGTCTGGCACAGCTCCTTCCTCAGCCGCTGCGTGAACAGCCTGCACGCGTCCATGCTCAGGTCCACCGCGGCCGCCAGCGCCACGAAGGCCGCCGCGTCCTCCGTGCACCCCACCTGCTGCACGCTCACCTCCACCGTCGGCTTGCTGCACTTCCCTTCCCCCTCCACCCCGGCCGCCATCACGAACCCCCTGTACGCGCAGTAGGGCCACAGGCTGTGCCCGAAGTCCCCGCTGCTCCGGGGGCTGCACGCCGGCGACCCCGCGCTCCCCGGCGTCGCCCGCCCGTTGTTCCCGCCCGAGCCGTTGCCGTTCCCGTTCCCGCCCAGGTCGATCAGGAACCTTCCGCCGCTCTTCGAGCTCAGGGTCGACTCCGAGACGACCACGCCGGCGCCGGCCGAGTCGGGGATGATCTCGAAGCGGCAGCCGAGGCTGTCGGAGGCGCCGCGCTCGCGCCAGGCCTCGAGGCGGCCCCAGGGCTTCCACGTGCCGTCGCCCGGCCGGAGGATGAGCCACGAGCCGGGGTTGGAGCGGCTGACCCGGTCGGAGCCCGGGGAGGCGACGAAGGGGGTGACCATGGAGGCGGCGGCCACGGGGGAGCCGGACAGGTCGTGGACCGTGATGGACCAGCCTTTGCGTTCTTTGACGGGCCTCTCTCGCTCGCTGCCGAAGGAGCTCAACCAGCTTCTCGAGCAGCTCGAGTCCAACGGAAGTGATCTGCGCGCGCCAACAACAATCCAGCACTTCAATTTAAGCGAAAAAAAACAAAAAAACTTACTCAAACTAGCTATAGACTTCCATCGCCACAGAGACCCAAAGAAAGAGGAGTTACTGTTCGACCCTCTGCAAACATTTGCTTAGTACTACTATAATAGTAACAAGAGTACTGTCAAAAGGGAAGGAAAAGGGTACTGTGGCAGACAGAGACGGACATGGTTGTAAGTAAAGTGAAGAGGAAGACTTCAATGGCGGGATCTAATCATCTCCACTTTCGTAACGTGACGAAGGAGACACTCTTCGGAAATACTCAAATGGATTATACAGCTGCTTCCTTCAATGTCGTGTTTCACGAAGAAGAGTAAAGCGATGAACACAGTGACTAAAACTAAAAGCGTTCTTCGCAACAGTGATGATGCCAATGAGCTTTTTAACTCAACCGGGAACTGTTCAAAATTTGAGCGCAGCACCGGCGCTTAAAAGGTGAATTTTCAAAGGGCGAAAGAGGGGAAAATGAAACTAGAGGAAGTCGCCGGAACCCTGGGAGGGAGAAACGGAGACGGACCTCGATCGCTGAGCGTGGTGGTCGCCATTGTTGGACCTGAAGCTGAACTTGCAGGTGAAGACGGGCTGCCGGATGTTGCCCTGTATCTGGAACACCTGGGGGCTGCACTCGGGCTCCCCGTCGAACTGGAAGACGAAGCGAGGGTCGGGATCCGCCCTGACGTTCAAGTGGAACTGAGCCGAGGACGACCCCTTCGTCCCCTTGCCCACGCTGATCCACCCGCTGTGGAACACGCAGGCCCTGGACTCGGCGCCGGCGAGGTCCAGGGGCACGGAGACCTTCCCGAGCAGCCTCCCGGAGCTGACCCCGCAGGTCGCCCCGCGCCGGCCCGTGTAAACGGAGACCTTGAGGCAGACCTTGCCGGAGAAGATGGACTTCCCGGCGAGCCTGTCGAGGTCGGACTTGCTGAGGTGGAAGGTGGCGCCGCAGCCGCCGCCGACGACGACGCCCCCGGGGGTAGGGGGGGAGGAGGCGCCGTCGTGGGGGTGGGGGGAGTCGGGGGGGAGGTAGGGGACGAGGGAGGTCTGGAGGGGGAAGGTGTTGAGCTTGATCTTGCAGAAGCAAGGGGAGGAGGAGGGGTGGACGGCGGAGCGGGCGGGCTTGGCGGCGACGGGGATCTTGAGGGCGAGGCTGCCCACCGTGAGGCGCACGAAGGGGCAGGGATCCATCGGGCGGGGGGGAGGAGGCAATGGCGGCGGCCCGGTGGTCGGAGTAGGAGGAGGAGGAGAAGAGATGGTGGTCAGGCGGAGGAGGGATGAGCTGGGAATGGCATTGCTGCTGCTGTGCTGCGCGCGCTCTGCTGCTGCTGCCGGCCAGAGAGGAGGAGGCGGTGGGGTTTCTCTCTCTAGCGGGTGGGGGCGTTTCTCTAACTAACCAGAGGAGGGACAGAGGAGGGGTGGTTGTGGCTTTGGAGGAGGGAGGGAGGGAAGAGTACTGGAGGAGAACAGCTGGGTACAGGCTGGAAGTGAGCCAGCGTGACGGCATCATCTCTCTCTCTCTCTCTCTCTCTAGAGAGAGAGTGTGTGTTTTGTGCGTGGAGGCCTTTTTCTCTCTTTTTTTTGAGCTTTCCTTTTTTTTAAAATTTTCAAATAAATAAATCGGAAATCTTGTTTTTTTTTTATATTTATTTTTTTGGAAAAATCTACTGTCCTGTTTTTTTTTTGTATAATTTACCGAGGTTTTGATTTGTAAATCGGGAAAAAAAGCCACCGAACAATTATAAACTATACTCACCGCGACATATTTATCATAAATTAATTTATATCGAAGATAAATGTATCACTTGAGTATAAATTTAGGGTAAATATGTTGCTCCGATACAAATTTGAGATAAATGTACCGTATAGATACAAGTTTAGAATTTTTTCGTGTCATCAAAAGATATTTTGGGAGTATATATATTAGGTTTTTTTTATGTTTTTTCCTTGTAATTTTTCATTTTCGCCAATTTCGGTTTCTTCTTCTCCATCTTTTTTTTTTTTTTGGGGGTGGGGGTTTCGAGGGATAATGGCCGGCACACGTGGAACGGGCGGGGCACACGTGGGACGGATGGGGGCCGCTGGGGGGTCCCTGGGGAAACATGCCGTGCCTCTGGAATTCCCATTTGCATGATTGTTCCGTCGAAAACAAAGGCTATCCATTTATTGATATACATGAACACGGATTGAAAAAGCTCGTACGTACCGTGCGTGTCGAACGTACCGACCAAATTCATTTCCCATGTTCGAAAGTAACTCGTGCGCCGTATCAAGCACATTCTTAAGATTTGTTCGACAGAAAATTCGCATAAGCTCCGTATTTTTTTATATTATATATATTTTTCGATTGCTAGATAAGGGGCAGCGTGCAAAGCCCATTTCGAATAAAGGCTTATTGGATTGGCGACGAGGACAAAGGAAGTTTCCGGACGATGCAAAATCTCGATATCCGCTAACAAGAGGCGGAAAAAAAAAGGGGGGAATGTGATTTTTTTTTTTCGTTTTTTTTTATTGGTGTTTAGAGATAGGACTGCCACGCGCGCCTCTTTTTCCGAAAATAAATAAATGGGACTTGGAAAAATCAGCTGCGGGAATTGAAAAAAAAAACAAGGGGAAGAAGAAATACGCCTGGGATACGCAATGCCTCGGAGCCGGATCGCGTTCGCGAGGCGCCTGTACGGGAGTTAAAGAAATATACGCGAGGAGACCGTATCGTTGGCTCTACGTGCCTTTATGACTGGTTAAGTTTAATGTGGCAATTTAGGATGCATTGCATTTCAACCCCGCCACCCCCCCCCCACACCCCAAGGTTTTGGCACTTGTTACGAAGCGCCCCTCCGGCTTTTCGATTTTTGCAATGCGGCCCCTGAAATCTCGCCATCGATTGGGATGTTCCCTCTCAACCCCCGGCATCGACTCCGGCCATTTCTTTTTTTTTTTGGTAACGGAACTCCGGTCGCGTGGCTGATTAGCTCCTCTTACAGTGAGGGAATCCGTTTCCGACGGTAAGAGTTATTTGCATTTTACCGCTCGAGTTTTGGCACCTGGTGCGAGTTGCTCCTTGACTTTTTTCGTTTTTGTTAATATTTGCAGTTTCCCCTCTCAAATCTTGAAATCGATCGTAATGTCTGTCGGCCTAATTCAAAAAAAAAAATTACCTACTCTTTATCTTGAGTGATAATGTAGTCTGAATTTTTTTTGTTTCATAAAAAATCACAAACTTTCACTTAAATCTCAAGTATAGCCTCAACGATTTGAAAAAATTCCCATCACAGGAGATAGATTTGTGGTTCGAGTAAAAGTTGATGCTTTTTATTGAGACAAAAAAGAGTTCGGGCCTAAATTATCATATCACTCAAGGTAAAATCGGTGTTTATTTTTTTTAATCAGCCGATGTCTAATCCCCCTTAGTGTCGATTCTGGGCAATTATCATAAAGAGGCCTATGCTCTTGATAATGTTTCGGATCTAGTGCATACTTTGAAAGACAATCAGTCAAAAAATACCAACTTTGTTGCTCATTTTGGATGGCCTCGAAACTTTGTCCAAACTCTCAAAGGTGTCATTTAATCTACCAAAAATTGTGATTTTGTATATATATATTTTTTAAATTACCTCTTTGACCTAGTAGTATATAGGGCAAGACATGTACCAGGAGAAGACACATTGCAATCTTTAGAAAATATTAGCACAAAAAAACGATACGAGTATCAAATGCTGATATGGCATGACGATGTGCTAACTTTTGTTGCTAAAAGTAACAAATCATCATACATAATTTACTTCAAAGAGTTCTCGTGTTAGCAAAATGTATAAAAATTCAGAGGAAACAATCTTATAGTCCCTATAACTAATAAAATAGAAAATAAATACGTAATCATGTATATATGTATATAGAGACGAGCGGTCTACCATGTCGTTCGGCCACAGCCACTAGCATGTACCAAGCGAGGGCACGATGAGCCCCGTTTAACCTAGCCTAAGTAGATGCCTGGTGGAGATTGGATCAAAAGATTAGTCACGATCAACATCGAGGTGGCTTTGGAAAAAATTGAAAAAAAAGTTAGGGCACAACGTACCTCTCGTGCCCAAATCTGAGAGGCAAAGTGCAATTTGACACGTGCTGTTTGACGGATTTGTCCTACTCGAGAGAGCAAATTAGTCACGTGGCAAACACACGGCTATAGCTCTGACTGAAAAACGATCGGAATCGATGCTGGGAGGAGCACGTCGCTACCGGTTTCATGACTTTAGGGAGACATTGCAAAAAACCAAAAAAAAATCGTGCACGAGTCGTTGTTTACGTGTAGGACCGGATATCCTAAGCTGATTCTAATTAAAATCGGTTTCGACAACTGCATCGCAAGGCCAATTTCAAAATTATGACAAATTTGGAGACTTAACCTAAAACCTAGCGTACCGGTTTAACCTAAAAAAGAAGTAATTTACATCACGGTAGAAAATCTTCAGATCTATTTTCTTTTTTGGGTCGAAATCTCCAGATCTCATGTGGGCATAAATGCACAATCGCTCGTGAAGCAAAGAGTAGTAAATGTTAAAGATTGAAGTCAATGGTATGGCCAGTTAGCAGCATAGGCTTTTGAGGTCTCCAGTGAAAGATGGAGAGCTGCTGCTCCTGCTGGTCCAATTCTGCGTTCTGATGGTCCAGGGGCGACGCAGAAGCCACTGGACCCATTTGCATTAGCTGGGTAGGAGCAGTTAAGGCGGGCTTTGAACAACTGGCAAATGACCCGCGAATATGCGTGCTTCGGTTTATATGACATTCATTAAAAACATCGATCGAGATTATCGCCTTCTCTCTCGAACCCTAGTCTCCAATTACATCCGGCCTCATCGCAGGTTTCGGCGAACCCAATGGGAAGATTGGTAAAGAGAAGAGGCGTTCGAAAAAAAGTAGCCTAAAACTCCCGGTAACTAAATCCAATTCACCGAAAATTCCTTACTATCAGAAAAAAGCCCGGCGGAATACGGAGAACCGTATGCGCAGTCAAGTCGAACGAACAAGTCCTTATATGGATGGGTTAAGTGACTTGCAACCCAATTCCACAGCTCCTAAGGTTGGTTGGCCCTTTGGACCTGGCATGTGTGCTCTTACAAAATCTTGGCCTCACTCACCTTAATGATGCCCAACGACTTGGCAGGCACAGTTCCAGTCACAAACATTCAGCCTAAGAAATTCCCCTCTTCTCATCTCGGGTCACGGTCCAACGCGACGTGAACGACGATTCGCTCGATCACGAAGCTAACACTGGATGGATCATGAAGCCACCGAACTCGAAATTTGTACTCGTCATCAAACATTCTCACTACAGCTGATGCAGGAGTATTCAGAGTCGAAAGATGAACATGCCATGCACTTTAATCTGGTCAATGCCATCGTAATGATCTGTGCCCTTCCACTTCCAGCATCTATCTGTAGAGAAGATGTACTAGAGCACTCCACAAACATCCAAAAGAGAAAAATGGAGTCCGGCACTACCTATTACAACACCCGACTCAAGCATGCAACCTTTTCCGACAACTGACCAGCACGGGCGCGCAAGTCTCATTGCTCATACTTTCACGTTGCCACTCACAGGCATCCCACACAACTTCGTTTCCATACATTCTTGTCCAGTGATAACCTGAACATTAAACTCATTTAAGATTGAGACACGTACGGAAAACATGGACGATCTATCAAGGTGACGATCATTAACCATCCAACAGAGAAGTCAAATGACATCTACTCCATCCTGGCCAAAAATTAACATCCTACTCAAAATATAACACCGAAGGCAGAACCCCACATAGATAAAGAATTAATCCAGCTTGCCAAAAATTAACAATCGCAAAATACCACATCGAATTCAGAGTGATAATTTTGACAAGAAGTATCCATTGGACACCAGATAAAGGAGAGAAAAAAAAGGCAACTTCTTATTCATTTCTAGAGTTGAGAATGCCATTCAAGCTCTGCAACGGTTAAGTTATATGAATGAAAACTGTGTACATGATGAATTGTTCTGCCCCAGCCAGTCAGTAATTACAGAAGCTGAAGGTCGGCATCTTTCACTTTCACATGTATCCTCCCCCAACTGCCAGCACAGATCACTACACGAGGCCTCTGTACAAGGAAGTGACTTTAGCATTAGATCTGGTGGGCAAAAGCACATTCTTCGTCATCATCTGAGGTCGAATTCTAATTAGACTAAGCGCTAGATCTTTTCCGGTACTTGCCCTGTGCCAAGCTCAAGAGGAAGTCTGTGAAAATATGCTCATATTCTGGCATTTTCCCATAACCTGCAATAGCATGGAAACCTATTTAATAACCCAAATGATACCCCAAACAGAGTAGAAAACCAATGAGCGTGATGAAAATTCCTGATGTCAACGCAGAGCATTCTCAATCTTGTCTCTCCAAAGCAACCAAGAGAAATCGAAAAGAGCCATTTGCAGTCAAAAGTTGTTTAATCACGTGGAAGCTCATGTAAAGGCAACCAAACTAAAACGAGAGCCCATGATTTAAAATGCATCGGAATAGCCTATACCAACCAAAAAGAAATATAAGCTGCCAGGCACATAAGGACTTCCATTTCACATGAAAAAACCCATCTGCTAACAAGTCCCGATAAGTTCCTTGCACACTATTTGGTATGATACACTTGATCCAGTGGCAAGATTGAATGTCTTTTATCATATCACAGCTTCCTAAGGTGCTAAGACAGAGACTATGATCGCTACAGGAGCTTATTGGGAGCAAGAAGAACGGAGTAGTCCACGTGACTTGCCTGGAAAATAATTTATGTCAATGACATAATAATGATCTCTGGTTCCATGTTCTCGGATAATATCCAAGTTGAACAGCCGAAGACCCTAGACATGAATGAAAAGAAGAAAAACTATTAGCATTGTGTATTTATTTAGGCACCAAGAGGTATACCCAAATACATGAATATAAATTGGGGATAAAAAAAATTGATTACCAGGCGACGGCGAAGTTCTTTGGCAAATCTCTCGAGCAAAGGTCTCGGAGGAAGTTCTGCAAGGCCAAAACTGAGGTTATGTAAGGAAATTCAGAGAACACAAACCATGTCTCGAATAATTGTAAAGATCTCAACCAAGCTCAGCAATATATATAAAATCTGAAGAGCACAATCACAAACTGCATAAATCAACTCCACCAGAACAAAAAGAAATGAAGCCACTAGAAAAAATTAAGTTGAGACCTCACTACCCACTATTTCAAAGAGCAAGAAACCACACAAGTCAATCCTTAAATTGTTATTCCAACCTATTTACAGAATTCCATTGCTGTCTCCATTTTATTCTGTTCCACTGGAAAAGCTATTCTATTTCTGCGTTGTTTCATTCCACTGACTAAACGTTGCTTAAATAAGAGCATAAACCCTTTATATAAGCTCGCGCAACCAATCATTTACAAGCACAAAAGGAGAACACCAACCTGCAACACTAGGGTCCAGATCTGCATCATCTGCAGAAGCTGCAGCGCAAGAAACCCTTGGAAAAGGGAATACCCCAGCACTTTTTGACAGCTCCTTCCTACTCACATCGGGCAAAGAGAACCGTCTCACGACCTTTATTGCTTCCCCAACAATGTATACCTTGAACATAACACCACCTGCAGATGAGGTCATGCGGCCACCAAAGTATCATCATAGACTTCACAGTAACTACCACAAAAGATCAACAGGTTTATCATCCAGCTCACAAGCACGTACCATGATTGACAAACTCCTGAAGCACGAGGGGAGGTTCTAGTTTTTGGAGAGAGTATCTATCATAAGCAAGTGACAATTCATGGGATTTCGCACTTCCATCAGCCACCAGTGGTTTTGCAACTGAAACAAAGAGAAACAAATTCAGAAAAAATCCCTAGCAAAAGACCAACTCCTTGCAGTTTCTTGAAATCGACAATATTAAAGGTCAAACTTTGATGGGGATATAAAGATGGTCACACAACCTTGACATTCAAATGCACACCTACAAATTCAGATCATATACTATAAAAAGAATTATAATGGAGAACACTAGAAATCTTTGTTTGACAAAGTAGGAAATACCAAGAGGAAGCCTCAGCCCAGCTCTACTAACAGCATCAGGGATGGATGAAGCATCTCTTTTAACAACCAGCTGCCTAGGAACACCAACTTTGCCTACATATTAGATAGAGATATTGGTCAGCACCATAAAGTACCCATGAGAAACCAACCTTGAAGAAACATACGTCCATTCTCACAAAGAAAATGAAGAGTTTCCACGATTTTTTAACAACGAGAAAAACCAATTTATAGTACCATATGAATCGGAAAAATTCATATCAGCAACTTCTTGAAGCATATACTGGCGATTATGCAAGTGTTGTATGGCATCTGGAGGATCAAGTACAGTGACTTCGGGGTGTGATTGCCGGTAATCCTGCAATTTAGATGTACGTTGTGAGAATACAATTATGTATTTCACAATTCAAACG
Source organism: Syzygium jambos (assembly GCA_031216235.1). NCBI lineage: Eukaryota > Viridiplantae > Streptophyta > Magnoliopsida > Myrtales > Myrtaceae > Syzygium > Syzygium jambos. The sequence goes on from CM062225.1 coordinate 26,594,170, forward strand.
ACAGAAGCACAACTGCAGCGGTGGAGAAGCAATGCACCACAATAAGTCGACCAAGTGAAGAGAAAGGACAATGGTACATTCAGCAAAACCTTTAATGAAAGTGACAACAGTCTGAGCTAGTCATTAACAATTTTACCTTAACTATAGTGTCAGAAAATTTAAAAACCTTTTCACGTCATGGGACCACATAAAATCCCCTACTTATTCACCAAATTTGTGCCTGATTCAGTGCTTCACACAAATGCTCCATTCTAACAAAAAAGTACATGGTCATTTCTCAGAGCACAAGCTTGAAATTGAAGATAGTTGACCAGAAAAATCGGCAGTACCGACATGTATAGATCACAACCTGGGTGTTAACCTCTAGAGAACTACTTTTTAAAATAGTAATTTGATGCATCCATGCACTATAAAGGTATCTTACAAACCCGATGAATATGTAGAGACATCATCATATCAAACAGCACACACAGATAGAAAAAAATCAGAATTTGAACTTATGATATCTTACAAGATAGAGATGCTTAGAAGCTTAAAAGGACGATATACATTGAAAGAGGTAACACAATCTATCAAAAAGCAGCATTAAAGGGCAAGATTCCTTGATTAGGCTCCACCATCTTAATCAACAGTAAATCAAGTATATGCAGGTGGATGTTGAACAGTTTCCTAAAAATTTTGTTTATCCATAAACAGTTTCCTAAAAATTTCGGGGATCATGGACAAGATCGACAGAAGGCAATTAGTTATGCAAGATATGTAGGACAAGGTCAGCTGCCAACTCAATCGTCTTATTTTTCCTTCAATTATTCTGGTGCATTCCTGAGAACGTTGAATCAATCATTTATACATCATACCACAAGTTTGAAAGAGAGACGCAAAAGCCCGTGTCCTACACAGACAAAAGTGCATATTCATCTGAAAACTAGAGCTAAAACTAATCAAATAAAAGGGGAGGTCATGAGCAGAGCACGTTCCTTGTCTAGGCTACCTAATGACTACAGTTAGAGAAGCAATGTGCTGACAGTGGAAAACACTGGCAAAAATGGACTCATTCAAAAGCATTTAATATCACCGCGCAAATACTGTTAGGAAAACCTAATGACTACAGTTAGATCAGCAATGTGCTGACAGTGGAAAACACCGGCAAAAATGGACTCATCCAAAAGCATTTAACATCATCGTGCAATGACTGTTAGGAAAACCTGAACAAATCAGTTAGATGGCCATGGGAGTAGAAACATCCTCGCCGAATCCTGAGGCCTCGACCTCAACTATAAAGGAGTGATTCATGACGGACGAAAGAGCAAGCAAGTACTCTGCAAGTATGTCATACGCGTATGAGCTTCAGCAATAAAAACTAGATTGGTCACTGCGATTCGTCAGTGATCATTTGATTTCGCCACTCATATGCAGTAAATACATATGCAGTAAATACAGACACGTCTACGCTAAATACGTGAAATGAGCACATAAAACAGCATCCTAACCAACCGTTTATGGTGAAGATATTTAATCTAATCAACTTTGATGCTACTGACCTCGAGAATCTGGCGCCATTCCTTTCCTGACAGCTGAGGAAAAAAAGGGCAAAAAGTAACTGTCAGCTCAAGTCAGAATGCAGCATCCAATATGTGTGATTGTGCTATATGAGAATGTTGCAGAAGGAACGGAACCAGTGCATTGCCTTGAAGTGTCAGATTATATCCTTATGTGTAATATGGGAATAAGATAGAAAGCAGAACTGTGCCTAAACTGTCCGCTCAAGTTCGAAAGCAGCCTCCATTATGTGTAATCGTGCTATATGAGATTGTCGCAGGAAAGTGCCAGATTACAACGTTTATTATACACCCGGCGTCCTTTGCTACTAAAAACTATGCATAAGGGAACAGTAATTACTGTCCACAACATCAAAATCAAATCTGCATCAAAGCATGTGATATGGCATCAAAAAGGACTGTCTACCCAGAAAAAGAAAAGGACAATACACCTACCTTATGTAATACAATATCAAAAGGGCCTTGCTCAGAAAGAGGCCTATTCTGATCTATCGCGACAAATAATATTCCTTTGTTCCTGAATCGGAAAACAATTAAACTGGATCAGCAACATGTTTGCAAATACGAAACGGAACTACAACAATTTCCCAAAGAAAATGTAAAAGCAACAAATCTTCTATATACGACCACATAAGGTCGAAGAGACACGTATTACCGACAATTAACCAAAGCTACCGAAGAGACGCCTGACAGTTCATCCTAAATGCTTCAATAAGACGCAAGGTAGACAAGCATATTCCAAGTTAGCTACTTACTCCAGTGCCAGCTTGAATCTAGAGTTGACCATCGACTAAAAGAACTGCCAAATTGCACATTCAAACAAAAAGGAACCCTTTCCAGATGCTAGTACTGGAAAACAAAAAAGGAAAAAAAGGCATCCTCCTTGGGAAGTTCCCAAATTACCACCGATTTTTGCCAGCCAGATGAAAGTGACATGTGTGGTGGATAAAGGGAAGGACACGCAATAACAAAGAAGACCAATCTGAAGAGCATTTACGAAACCAGATTCCAATTCCAAAATATCAACAGAATCAGACTGTAGACAGTGATCTGCCCAAAATTGGTACCACCCACGAGCCCAGCGATCCTCCACTCAAACAGCCTAAACTTTCACGGTTCACGAAAACTACGAACGCCACCAACCCACCACCATTCACACCAGAAACGAAGAATTAGTGGTTTTCTTACTTCGCAAAGCATCAATTTTTCCCCTTTAATTTCCCCATCAAATCTTCCAGAGACAAGAACATCCGAACCCGAACGGGCAGGAACAGATACACAGACATCACGGCGCGAAATTAAGACCGATTGGGTTGGGTTAAGTTCCAACAAAAAGAAAAAGAAAGAGTCCATTACCGAGCTAAACCCTCCAGCTTAGGCTGCAAGAAGCTCTTGGTTTTCTTAGAAGTGAGGGCGTAACCCACCACCGCCACCACCGATTTCCTCGGCGGGGGAGGGAACCCTAGCCCTAGGAAACACGCCTTCTCGTCTTCCTCGGGCTGCCGCGGCACGCTCTTCTCCTCCCGCGCGTACGCCGCCTCGTTCCGACCCAGCACCTCCTCTTTCAGCAACATCCTCCTCTTCTCCGACCTCTCTCCTTTCCTTCCCTCCTCCCTTCGTCCCACGGGTCCCTTCTCGAAAACGCGAAACGCGCGCACACCCACACACACACGGAGAACAAAATCGAGCGCAGAGCGAAGCGAGACGAAGCGAAGCTTCGGGAGAGCGAGCGACGGGAGCTTTTGAGATCGATCAGAGAGACAGAGAAAGGGAGATGCGAGTATTTCGATGCGTGCCCTAGTCTCCAGATTTCGAGGGGAGGGGAGGGGAGGGGAGGGGAGGCGGGGGGAGAGACACGAGACGGAGCTCGGTCAGTCCTTGGCGTAAATGGCGGAAATCGACGTGCCGTTGGTTACGCAGGGTCACGAGGGGCGACGACGACGCCGACGACGAAGAAGAAGAAGAAGACGAGGAGGGGGAGTAGGAGAAGAGAGCGAGGAGGGGTATTTATATATACACGGCCGTGGAGGTGGGCGCCACTGGGTCCGCCTTCTCTTACTTGCTCTGTTTTTTTTCCGCACGGGCTTTTACACAAACGGCGCGTTTTGTAATCCTGACGACGGACCGGACCAGCCAGCCAGCCAGCCGACCGAGATTCAAACTCGTTCCCCTGGGACCGTGTTGGCGAGATCGGTGCTGACACGGGATCGGTTGGTGACCGGTGAGCCCGGAAAGAGGGGTGTGTCCACACGTCACGGCATGGCACCTCGCCCTCCCCCTGATCTAACCACGTTAGCCAGACGGGCTCCCGGTTCGCGTCTTTTTGGGGGGAGGGGAGGGAGGGGGGGCCACTCGGGCTCGAGAAGGCTCGGATCTGCCCGACTTTTGGTCGGAGCTCGAGTAGATCTGCCCAGACATTTTAACGTACCGTCTTAGGCAAGCCCCCGCCCAGAACCGTTCTACACCAACGTGTGCTTGATTGGAAAGTACGATGCACTTCATCTCGAGCTTTGAGATACACAAGAAATAAATACAGTCCATCGCTCAATATGATGAAAACATGTAATGAAGAAAGCCAAATAATCTCGGGATGACTAGCCTTATCCCGAATCTATATTCGTAACTTTCGATCTGTCATTCCTATCTTAATTATTATTTTGTCCCTCTTGTGCCAGATTAAAGTTGTTGGGTACTCTCAGTAAATGCTCACAGCCCATCACAGTAATATTTTAATACGCAAATCTCAAGCTAAATCCGATGGATATAAATCATCTCAAACATGCGATCACGACCTTAAAACTTGGCGATATCACAAGACATTTGTCTTCGTGCTATTTGCCCGAATTCAGTTTTAGTCCCTGTACGGTATCTCCAACGCGCTTAGGACCCCCGACTTGTTTGCAATCACAATTCAATGACAAAATTCAACTTTCCTCACGAACGTGCAAGGGATAAGATTAGTGAGCACCGACAAATCATCATATAGCGTCTCTACGCGCACGAGAGTCTAAAGAATCCGTACTTTGAATTCTCGGACTTTAAAGAACGTTCAGTTTTAATCCCTGCACAACCGCGTGGCTATTGTTCCATTTTCAAATGATGAGTTTTGTCATTTTCCTCGCTAAACGGCTAGGTTCTGACTCCTAGTTTTCGTAAACTTTCCTCGGGCCACTTGTATTGACTATTCGATTTACGTGAATCCGAGAATAGTCGAGCGCTTAAAAAGCCTCCCGAAACTTGTTATCGAGGGGGAAATAGATCGAAGGGCGCCGTTATAATTCCGAAAATTTTATGGGTTTCAAATTGTTCAAAGCCAGGACAAATTATGCGCGTCAATGAGCTGGTCTCGATCTTCAAGAACAGTGGAGATCCAATTCATTCGATGATTTTCAGATGCACCACCACACGGCAGCATCATGGAGCAGTAGCTATATGGCTACAGGAGACGGAGTGGATCCTAATTTGCTTTTGGGCGGCAGTGCGGCACCTTCCTTTAGCTACTCAAAACGAACGTTCTAAGAAGACTATAAAGAAAGACCCCACGGTGGCGACAAAATGATCAGATAGAGGGTCCCAAATCAATCTCTAGCCCACTACTTTATTTAGGTAAATGGACCATTGGTGCTCGACACTAGAAAAAGAATTTGTCAAATTGGCCCACGTCTGGAGAGGAGAGAGGAAGCTCTTCTTGGGACATTGATCCGATGATCTTCATGACCCGCGAGCGGTCGATCCATCTATCGTCGTAACGACATATCGTGCCGCACCGGTTCGACCCGATCGAGGGAAGCGAATCCTTGTTGTGAATGTGGACGCGATCGATAACCGGGTCGGGATGGCTCGTATGCTCGTCGAAACCGCGCCGTATGCTTCGGGTTTGAAGGACAGGTCGGTTCGAAAACCGGGTACGTCCGCGATCGAACCGTCTGGATTAAGGATCGCGCGTTGGAACTTTCCCGAATCATTCATAATATATTTTTGGTATTTTGTATGATCCAATTTATGAAATTACGTGGTGGGTATGTAGAACGTGCTGGCTATTGTTCTAAGGTGGCGGTAGTTAATGAGCTTTCTGTCTCCTGACTCGTACCTCACGAAGAACAGTGTCCATGGCGAATGTTGAGGTCCACATGATGGGTCCAGGTTGTGTTCAGATCCTTATCTTGGTCCCGATGGACATGCTCGGCCAAAGGCTAGGGCACCTGCTTGTAATTTTGTCGAAGTGTTCTAAGAAAAATAAGAGTACGTACATTCGCAGCCGAACATATACATGGAACGTTGCACGACATACTCGCGTACGCCGTATGTAGATTTCCTGAAAGTGTGTTCGCGACTAGAGCTCAAGATTAGATTACCAACATAGGACACGCCGGTGGCGGGACGCTTCCGTGGCAACACAACTCATCGGAATCGATTCCAAGTCGCCGGCTTCGAGCCATAGTCGATCCCTATTGCGAATTGTCTTGTCGCCAGCTAAGATAATGGTGGAGCAGGCAACACCGCAAGATCTTACGTGCAGGCATTCGGCGGCGGTGGCGACGGCGAGATTGTCGGTCGACCGCGAGGCTAATTTGAGCGGTGGAACTAGGGCTACGATAACTCGTTCGCGTCGCGAGATGCCTCCGCCGTTTAGAAGATACAAGAGAGCGGAATTTTCATGATGGCACGTATTGCTAGCTCCTATAGCTTCCATCATTCCTTCACCGCCGCACTCGACGAATTTACAAACTTCGAGCATTGGACAATATGGTTGCTTTCACTTTTCCTCTAGCAAAAGGTTGAGTGTTCGAATCCCGGGCGCCGCAGGGCGACTTAACCGGTGGCACGTGTGTGGTGGCTAGCACGTGTCGCCCCCAGGATTTACTCCCCGGCTATCGGCCGTGCGGGAGTTTCATGAATTACCAAAAAAAAAGACAATATGGTTGCTTTCGTGCTGTTTAATAATTCCGACTTGCAGACTAGTTGCGCATACTAGTTTAAAGAAGCATATTCATTACTACAGGATTCTAAAACCAATCTTATAAAATGCTGACTCTAACCTTTATTCTTGTTCTAGACCCTAGACCCTTATTAGATAGATTTTGGCCCCACCACCTTCCCTAAAAATAAACTTTTGAAAAAAAGAGAATTCCTTTTTATTTGATGTGGCGTCGCGCACTATCTAGATTGGATTTGGATTGCCAGTGGAAATATCATTCTACGCATCATAAACTTAATCGTATAAATATTAATTCGGTCGTAAATTTTTGCGCGAAGATCTAATGCAATTATTCCGTTCGATTTTCAGCGAACATTGCCGACGTGGTGGTCCGGTCATCGTCGGCCCTTCTGTACGGCACGTTGCCATTGCAACGGTTTTCTGCAAAAATTAGCCGAAATGACTGCATTGAAATTTCATGCGAATGTTTTATGATTAAATTGGTAAATTTGGAGAGATTAAAATTGAATTGGGATCCGTACAATAGGTTTATGACCGATTGGATAATTTTCCCCGATTAACAAAGTACCTGGATTCTGAATCAATTGGATATCTAGTAAATTTCATTTTTCTTTCTATAGGAAACTATTTGTATAATCGGGTTTCGATATTTTTTTTATTTGATTTTACCTTGAAATGATTTTTGCCGCTGCGAGCACACGGTCCTGAAGAGCAGGGCAACGGGCGCGTAAGGCGGGGAAGCAAATTTCAAAGATGGAAAGCGGCAGAACCGTGGGCGCGCGGCATCACAAGTTCGGATTTTTTTTTTGGGGGTCTCCTTGTCAACAAAAGTGTCCTGTTAACAAGCAGCCAGAAGAGCTAAAAGGACCAAAAAAAATAAAGAAGAAGAAGTGATGCTCCCTCCAAAAAGGTGGATGAGTTTAATTCCTTAATTGTTGCGCCAAAGATCATCCGCGCGTCAGGTATTGCTCGACGTGCCGGGCCGACGCTGCAAAGATCCGACGACGTACGAGAAGATTGTCAAAAAAGAGTTCAAATCCCAACGCGTCAATATCTAGTTAAACTCATATTTGCTCGGAAAATTAAGCTGGTGAGTTATAGACCAATTATAAATTAGTAATCGGCCCACCCCACATCACATTTCCATTGCGTCACTTCTTTCGCCCAGTACCCCCCATACAAAGTTGCAAATGATGGCCACTGTCCGTGTCCTCACCCGTTCCTCTCTTATCTGCTCCGAGGGTGTGTGAACCGAATTCATATTCATCATCGGATGAGGTGAGATCCACGCGCGCTCCATTTTATCCGAGGGTGACTATGCAATCGGGCTCGCTACACCCGGAGCATGCAGATATGGCTCCTCTCTACAGAAGCCGCTCCATCCGATGATCCTTTCTTTCCCTTAGTATTTAAATTCCTTCACGTCCTTATACCTAACTAAATACGTACGATGCACGAGCTCATTTTGCTCCTTACCTCCTCATCATGAAATCGGTTGAACATAACACGAGTCCTTTTTTCTTCTCTGCGAGTGCGTTTCTTGCTCATGGCCTTTTTCTTGGGTCCGCAAATCCATGATTGTAACGATAAAGCGAGTTAATCAGGCGGCGTTCGGAAGTGGGATTAGGTCGTAACTTTACAGCCTATCTTCGAATTCTAGTGTTGAAAACTAAGTGTCGAGTTGCGAATTTATCTAAACTCCTGCATTATATTTCGAGTAAAGACCGTGACGACGTGGGATGTGGCGCTTTACCCAATTTTGTCCGATGTGCTCGCGAATATTGGGGGTCGAATTGACCAGCACGAACTATAAGATCGAATTAAACTAGGGCTCTAGCCATTATAATAGGCCATATGTTCCTTGTTTCTTCAACTGCATACAGTATAAGTCCACCGGGTTTTTTTGCTTTGCCTAATTCTGAGGAAACCAGCCCTTCGATCGCGGACAAACTTAAAAGATGCGCGAAATTCGTACGGGCCTAATACAGGGGAAGTTGTCTAATCGGTCGTAAATTTACCGCACGAGTACAAGTTCGGTCCTAAAATTTTTCAATTGTCAATTCAGTCCTAAACCTTTTGGGTGAGATTTCAATACAGTCGTTCTGGTTAATTTTTGCCGGGCATCGCTGATGTGGCTTTGCGCCATGTAGGATAGCCGGTGATGACCGGACTACCGCGTCGGCCATTTCCAATGGAAATTGATCGGCAAGACTCTATTGGAATTCCATGCAAGGTTTAGGACTAAACCGTCGGAATTGAAAAAATCGAGAGTAAACTAGCATCCTTACAATAATTTCATGACTGGTTTGGTAATATTCCCACCTAATATATCATCACCTTCAATTTGTGACTTCCACGTAAATTTCAAATGACCTAATAAAAATTGCGCAATGAATTCGTAGCCGTACGATGCACCTGAGAGTAATTTCCCGTAGCTATTATATCCGCACGGATTTATTGACAAAATAATCACTTGTCGATCACATGGATGACCCCCCGTTGTAATTTCGGCCGGGTGTTTTCGCCGTTACAACTTTTATCTACCCGGCCTCTCAAACGCATGGATTTACAAATTAGAACACATCTATAAGTAAGAGTATGAATTAAGCATGTTGCTGAAGTATTATACTGAAGCTCTCTCTTTCCAAAAGATCTGCCACTTATAAGCTTCGATCTTATCCTTATTAAAAAGCAAAACTATAGACTTTATAGCGTAGGCTAGGATGGAAACCTTATGTTGGCCGAGAGAATCAAACCCTAAATATATTTGTCGGTGTCCTTTCGGACAGAGGCTAATAATTTAACAGTCGCGAACATCTCAATAACTCTTTGATGCTGAAAGGGAGGTGAGGAGTTGAGAAGACTAATCCGCGATACCTAACCGAGGGAGGTGAGATCCTTCGTGCGCACCGACCGAGGGCATCGTGCCAGAAAATCTGAGGGGTTAAAGCTGAATGGACAAACGTTCGGTTTGGATAAAGCGAGGTTTCGCGCTGGTGCGTGCATCTCCAGCGACTAGCGGAGTCGAAAAGCACTGGTGACGTGTGCTAGCGAGGAGAAGAAAGAAGCTATCGGCTTGCGACGCGCGTGATTTATCGTTAATAAGATGGATTCGGAGATTTCCTCGCGAAAGAAACGTGAGGGAGAAGCTTGGCCTAACCCCGTATCTTACATGTGATTTTTTCCACTATATTTTCTTGCTCCCTTATACATGCGAAGCCCACTTTTCGGGGAGGGAGGGGGGGGGGGGAAACAGAAGAAAGGGTCACGTGTTTTTCACGGAGCAAAATGTTGTTCTTCTTCCTTCCTTTGTTTCCTAGCGAAGCAAAAGCTAAAAAGGAAGGTGCGAGTGCTCTTTCTTGGTGGGGACTTCTGCTTCCACCGAGCGAATGGAATGAATCGTGGCGTGCCGTGCCGTCTCTTTCGCACCTCCCCGACAGTGGAGCACGGTTTGGTCCGGAACGGAGGGATCCGATTGGATCGGACATGTATTCCCACTTTTGTGGGGGGAGGCCTCGAGAGATTAATATAAGAAAGAGCACGTTGAAATTTCGCGGGATGGGACGGGACGGGATGGGACCGGACCCGTTTCCATTGATGTGATCATTATGATTTTTTGTTCAGTGGGTACTGTTGTCAAGTCGCGAGCGAGGCCGGTGACGCTCTACAGCACCAAGCCAAAAGCCGATTGAGTCTACGAGGAATCATTATTGAACTTAGGATTGTCTTGTGCCGGAGGAAAATTACCGAAAAAGAAAGTCATGAATCCATTATATTTGTGTTAATTCGATCATAAACCTTTTTATTTAGTTAATTTAGCTCGAAATATTTTGATGATTTGCCAATTCAGTTCTTTCGGTCAATTTTCGTCGGAAATCATTGACGTTGACACTGGCAATGCCACGTAGGACAGCCGGCGCTGACGTGGGCAATTTTTATGATTTTTTAGAAAATTTTTCTTTCTTTCTTTCTTTCCTTCTTTTTTTCTACAAAGTTCGGCGAGGGTCGTCGACAAACCCTCACAAGCCGACCCTTGCCAGCCGCTAAGCAGGGGCAGTGAAGCCCACGACTCGGCCCTCGTCGGCAGTGGGCGAGGGTAGTGGCCCTTGCTTAGAAGGCTACCGATGAGGGCTTCGCGGCCCTTGCCAGATCTGGGTGTGGGCCGCAACCCTCACTGAGCTTAGAAGAAAAAAAAAGGAAATAAATAAAGAAAAAGAAAAAATATGAAAGATTTCTATATCAGCGATTTCCGGTTAAAATTAGCCAGAATGACTGAATTAAAGATTTAAAACTAAATTGATCAAATTGAAAATTTAAGACTGAATTGGTAAAACTGCAATAGATTTACGACTTCTTATCTAATTTCCTCCGCAGATCCTAATCCACTACGTTGCCTTGGTAGTGCAAGCGCCATCTCCTTCCTTTCCCTGTCTCTTTTGGGACCTTCCAACGCCCAAATCAGAGGAAAAACTGGCAGGGCTTTGCCAACAAGCGATGCTCGGGCGATGTCCTCCGGTATTTTTTGCCATGTCCGGCTTAGTTACCTTGATCGAGGATGTTCCGGCGGCTCGGACTTGATCCGGCATTTCCGAGGGCCGCTCTCGATGAAGAGCGTACGATCTGCCCGTTTTCCGGGCTTCCAACCGAAGCTAGTTTTGTAGAAGATGCGGATCGAAATGTTTTCCGTATATGTACAAACACCGGGGTTTTGCTCCCGGTCCACATCCGACTAGCATCTAAACTCGAACTAATCGAAGTAGACACACGAAAACTGCCCCGATCGGCATAGTCACTCATGACGATTGATGTTGATGCAAATGTTTTACGTTTACCGGATGTACAAACACTAGCGTTTGCGCCTGGCCCACATCCGACTAATATCTAAACTCGAACTAATCGAAGTGGACACACAGAATTGCCCCGATCGGCGTAGTCACTCATGACGATTGACATCGATGCAAGTGTGTAGAGAAATATCCGGCGATAGGGTCACCAACGAGAATAGGACAGGCCAAAAAAAAAACAAAAGAGGAAAAGGAAGGAAGGGAGGAGGTCGTTTTCTTCTTCCTTTCTCTGTAAATTAATCGTTGAAAAACGAGCGGTCAATTAAAATGATTCATGTCGCCGTCAAAAAGTCTGGACGGAGGGAGTGATGACGGATGACGAAGATCGCACATCAGCAAGTCTTCTTCATCTTTCCTTCTGCTCCCCTTGGCAGCACTCATGGAGGTCGAGAGGCGGACGCATCCGTGAGTCGCCGCGGGAGAGTAGGATAGCATGAACGGCGGCGGCGGATCGACAGCGACGGGAAGTGTCGGCATTTGAATCGTCGACGGTTGCCATGGCATGTTGACTGATTTTTTTGTTCCCTTGGAAAGCTTAAAGTAGAAAATTATCCAGAAAGTCCTAAATCTATTACGCTTTTGCTAATTGAGTAATGAACCTTTCAATCTTGCGAATTGAGTCATAAACATTTTCATGATCTGTCAATTGGGTCCACTCGATCAATTTTAGCCGGAAATTACTGACGTTGACGCTTTTTGTCTTACATGGCGCAAACAACACTGATGTAGACATTGTTTAATAATATTTCAATATTTTTATTTTTCTTTTATTTTTCTTTCTCTCTTTTATTTTTCTTTCCTTCTTCCTCCTCTAGTTGATCGAGACTTGACGACTAGCCAAAGGTGAGGGCCGATGAGGTCGCCGGCCTTTGGCAAAGCTCGCCCTTGATGAGGCTGAGCCTCGCCCAGCGATGGCAAGGTTGTCCTCGCAGGCCCTCGCCTCTGGCCGATCGTTAGCTATTGCCAATGCTCAACAACCGGTTAGAGGGGGAAGAAGGAAAGAAAAAAAAGAAAGAAGGAAAAATAAAATAAAAAATGATTAAAATATTATTTAAAATTATCCACATCGGTTTCGACCGTCTTAAGTGGCACGATCGGTGTCCACGTCAGCAATTTTCGGCCACTATCTAGATAGACTCAATTGAAAAAAAGTGAAAAGGTTTATGACTCAATTAGCAAAATCGAAACGTTTATAACCGAATTGACAAAAAGTGCAATAAGATTTCGGACTTTTTGGATAATTTTTCCAGAAACAAAACACACGATAAAGTAATTTTTTTTCCTGGGGTTCTCTTGCACAAGTAAAAATTGACGGATACGAGAGAACAAAGAGTGCACACGAGCTTCAGCGAAGGAAGCGGACGCCGGATCTTATCCATTGCTTGCGGATGCCCCTCCTGTTTGGTGAATATTCCATGCGTTTATTTATAAACCGGTTTTCCCGGTAATCTCGATTAATTTATTCGGGCAAAATGGTTTGTTTATTTCCGGGAATATAATTAGAAATTGTCGACGACAAGACATTCCAGTTCGAGAGAAGGCACGCGATCGCGACCTGATATTATTCCATGCACGAACTGGGTAAGGATGCCGTGTTATGATACGGGAAAATCATCCGATTAATCCTAAATTTACTGTGAGAATGTCAATTCAGTCATATCTTTTTTGGCCTTGCCAATTTAGTTCTTAAACTTCATGTGAAATTTCAATGCAGTCGTTCCGGCCAATTTGCATAAGAAATCTTTGACTGGATGAAGTGCTATGTCGGAAGGCCGGCGATGATTAGACCGCCGAATTAACGCTTTCCGGGAAAGATTCCTTCGCGTAAAGATTTCGGACTAAATTGACAAAATTGAAAGGTTTAAGACCGAATTGACGTCCGCACGATAAGTTTTATGGTTGATTGGGTAATTTTCCCTTATAATCTAAATTGACCAACAAGGTAATGTTAAAGTTCTGAGATGTAAACTTTTTAAAATTTGCCTTTACTTCCTTTTCGTGGCAAACAAGCCCTCGGTTACGTCGTAACTGCGCGTTGGTAATAAACCGATTCCGATCCGATCACCTAATGAGAAAGGAACCGGCCCATTGGGCCGTGCGGCTCCGAGATAATGTTCTGTAATAGTATTCAGAGCAAAGTTTGTGAATCAATCGACGCGTCGAATCACCTTCTCTATAGGTACGGACCATACGAGGGCCCGAACGATCGAGGATCAAACTCCGTACCCTCGTAAGTAAAGATTATCGCCACATACACAGCCTTTTCTTTGTCCAGTTGGTACCATCGTCGCTGGGAAAAAGCTCGGGAGTCCACGTTCAAGATCACGTTTCTTGAATCCCGTGAAGGTAGCTACGGGGAGGCCCAAGACGACCGCCGCCCAGAGTCCAGCCTTAAATGCAGAACAAGGTGCCAACAGGCTACCGGTTGGGCAAAGCCTCCTCTCTCAAGTTCGGGATTGAATTGAGAAAAATGACACGTATAGTTTCTAAATTTTTAATTTGCTCAATATGATCCGCGAACTTTAGCCCAACGTGTAGTGTAGTCCCTGAACTTTTAATTTGTGATCCTTGGACTTTTGGTACATTTTCATAACATTGTACGTTGGGTCAAAGATCGGAGACCGTTTGCGTCATTTTCCCAATTGAGTTTGATGCTAAGAGTAGATGCTACATTCAAAGCCGCCTGTAAGCATTAACACAGCTGCTAATTGTCCGTCGTTGAGGTCACTTTAAAATTGGTTCTAACTGTTCTTCGCGTAAATGATTAATCCTCCTTGCTAGGTCGAATGATTGAAGTAATGAACGCTTGCGTTCGATTATTAGGTCTAAGGAACTAGACATGCATTGAAAGCAATACTCCTCAAATACCACATAGAAATTTTTCGACAATTTTGGGTTTAACGAGACAATCTATCGAGGCCCATGCTCCCTTACCAAAAAAAAATCTATCGAGGCCCATGCTCGAGTCCAACTATCCTTGTTGCTATTGTTTCAAAAATGATTTAGTCTATACGAGGCTATGATGTTACACTGCACATGTGGTTTTAGTTAAGAGCAAGACCACAGGTTTTAACAAGACGCACCGTGATTGTCAATATCACCTTCTTGGTTTTTCGCCATTGCCTTCTAACTCACATGAGTCGATCCTACGCAGCATCAAGCTCAAACTTAACTAAATTCATATGCCCAGCGTTCAAAACCCAACTCGAACTCGATCGGGTATTAATGAATTCGAAGAAAGTATCAGAAAAGTTGTGTCAATTGAGTTCTAAACATTTTTTTGGTGCCAATTAAAGTTTAGGACTCAATTGGCACAAATGCGAAATGTTTAGAACTTTTCTGACATTTTTCCCACCGAATTCGTGTGGAAACCCGCAGTTGCATCTTTACTTTGGTTAGCCTCTCAAATACCCATCGAAATATGGTTCTACCATCTTCCACAGCTCACAATTCCTCCGGCTAAGAACTCAATTCTGTTCATAGAGGATAAGAATTTACACAAGTCATAGCTAGAATTGAATAGCGCGAAGTTTAATACCGAAGCTTATGAATTCTGTTCGTTGACTTTTGTGTAAAAGTGTGGAAGGGGGACAATCTTTTTCCTGTATAAAGTTTATTAATTGGAAAATGCATTTGGTATAATTTTTTTTTATCAATTCTTCTTTATATAAATCTTCTTACGGACGATAAACTTAGCTTAAAATGAAATATAAAATCTAATGGAGGATGGAGTTTCCATTATAGGACTAGTCAGCCACACTCGCCTACCAAGAAGAAGAAGAAGAAGAAGAAGTCGGTTAAATGCGATGCAAGTTACAATTTGAGGTAGCAAGTATGCGGATCTCGGGCACATGCTTTTGATATGGCTGCCAAAATGTCAGCCAGAGAACAGCTGCTCGCTTTGATAAATCGGCGAAAGTTTCTTCAGCTGCGCAAGCGAAAACCCTAGCCGTTTATGAATCTTTTCTGTACTTTAGCGTCGAGAGAAGACCTGGCTTCTGAGTGTTACCGTAGAGTTCGATAGGGCAGATCTAATTGGTTACTTCAACTGGGAGGAGTGTCTTCTTATCACGGTTTGTCTTAGGCTTATCAAGTCCTGTCCAACCATTCGCAGAGCCCATCTTGTCATACCAATTTGGCTGCCGACGGGGTTGCGAAATCCCAAAGGCTTTGGTTCTCTTCCACAAAACTGGCTCGGAGGCACTCCACAGGCCCTTTCGGCCTTTGGTTTGGGTACGAACTCATCTCGAAAATGACAGAGAACGTTGATACCGAAGCCGATTTCCGAACTGAGCAAACGGAAGATGGACATTAGGGGTGTAAACGGTTCGGTTCGGTTTTCTTGAAAAACCGAACCGAACCGAACCGTTAAGAGTTCCTCCTTGAACCGAACCAAATAGGAACCGAACCGAATTGGAACCGAACCGATAAGTCTATTTGGCTTGGTTTGGTTCGGTTTGATTTTCGGTTTCTTCTTCTTTTTTGTTTTCTTTTTTGCTTTTTTTGCTAAAATACTCTTTCTGTAATAACGTTATCCGAAATAGACAAATCGAGAGGGAAAAATAAAACAAAGAAAATGAAAATATTCAAAATCGGTCACTGGGCTTATTCCATCCCGTCCAATGCCATCCACCACTGTCCGAGCTTTTTGCAGCATTGCTGGTGCGAACGTAGGAGGGAGGTAGACCCGGAGGAGAGACCCACGTGCAAGCAAATCCATACTCCCAGTAATTAGCAGGGGTCACCATTTTCAAAAGCGAGTCGAGCTTCGTAATTCCCCAATAATTTCAAGTGCTTTTAACCTGGAGGTTTTAGCCACTGAGAGCTCCATTAATTTGCTAATTATATGCATTTTAGTCAAGATTTCACCAAGTCCAAATTTGATGGTTTACGAAATTCGACGACAAACAACGATATTTACGTATATTTAAATTTATAATAAGAACGAGTTCTAATCTAATATGTAAATACTGATCTATTAGGGGCGCGGGGCCCACCGATTTAATTGTGGGGGGAAGAAAAAAAAAATGTGACCATGGTACAACTACTGCTGCTGCTGCTACTCCAGTACTTGTTCATGTGACCATTTTGCGTGCTGCCTGTTCTCTCTTCTTCTTTCCGCTGGCTGGCCAGCTCGCTAGCTCGCAGCTTGCTCACTCTTAAGAAAAGCAAAAGCCGAAAAACGCAGAGCAAGAAGAAGAGCTCAGCAAAGTCGGTGGAGGAGGATGGAGGATATGAGCACGAGGGAAACACATCCCCATTTCTTGACATCCCTCCCGCGTTTTCCCTCCTTCCGCGTCGATGAGACGATGAGTTGGAGGAGGAGGAGGAAGAGGCGGTCGCGGGGAGTGGCTTCCCGCCCTCCCTCCCCACGCCCCCCGCCGGCGGTATATATATGTCTATCCTTCCCCCTCACTCCCTCAGCTCAGATCAACCCCCTCGCCGCACGTTCACTTCGTTTTTGTCTCTTTTTCTGCGCAATCCTCCATCTTCATCTCCTTCATCTCCATCATCATGAGCGACTGGGATCCTAACTGGTCGCCGCCTCTCAGGTATCTCCTCCTCCTCCTTCTTCTCCTTCTTCAACAAGCTCGCTCTCTCTTCCGTCGTCTTCTTCTTCCTCCTGACGATCTCTGCTTTCCGATTTGCAGTCCGCCTTCCGCTCCGCACGACGAGGCACCTTCTTCTGTTGCATCTGCGGCGGCGTCGCGAGATGATTCTCCTCGGTTTGCCTGCTGCGCGATCTTCGTTATCTGCTTTTTCTTTCTTCTTTTTGCTCGTTTCTTCGATGTTCGATGCGTGCTGTTTGTTAGTTTGTGTTCCGTGTCCACTGATTTGCGGCAACATCCTTGCAGTGAGATAGAGCTTCGAAGCTTGAATCAGTACATTGAGGAATACCTTCGCCTGCTTGGATTGGATGATCTCGCTCACCAGTTCAAGGAGAAGGCTGAGAAGGCCGAGTGGGAGGAGGGCCTCCCTCCGGTTCCGTTCGTTCGGGCATGGGTCGATATGTCGATCAAAAGCGCGAAATTTCGCCACTCCTATCCTCGCAAGTAAGTTCTCTTGGAGAATTTTGCACTGCCGTACCTTCAAAAGGAGGTTGGAGGACTTGACCATTTTTGTAGTCTGTTGGCACATGTAGGAAAAAAACTATGCTGTCGATGCCTTGTGTTTGTGTTAAATATTGTGCGATTCAATTAGTTTGTGCATCTTAACTATTGAGGTCGTGTTTCTTTTCTTCTCTCTCTTTTTATTTTGCCGTTTTTCGTTTGCAGTGACGGAGATGCGGCAGCAATAGCACCACTGAATGTGGGCGTCGCAGCGTACCTGAAAGACCTCGAGGTTGACTTCGAGAGTTTCAATGCCAAAGCTTCGAGCCATGTTGTCCAAAAAGGCAGTCTGATTCACCTGTGGTTGGCAGTAGTCTATCCCGAGCTTGGTCCAGTGCCTTCTGCAGAAGAGCCGTCGAGTGGCTGCGATTGATGATAGGATTTGATTCATCGCACTAGACCGTCTGTATAGATAGAGAATGCTACGACATAGAAACCAGTATAACAAGAAATTTTCTTGAACTGTAAGAAAACTGATGACTCGTACATAGCCAATTGTTGATTCCCTAGTACAGGGAGGTAATAATACCGTATTCTTGTCTGCATTTGAGGCTGATGGACCATTATTGTCTTTCAACACTGGCGGCATGCATTTCAAGGTGTATGTGCGTGCACAGTAGATACAAGCACGCCCTTCCCGCTGGTTTGCATTTCTCAGGGTGAAAGCCACGCGCTACTGAACACTGGTAATGATTGAGAGCTCGACATCTTTTCCCGTTTGCTCTTCGAACTCTGTTGCGCTTCTTGCACGATGAATTCGTGCAGAAGCTGCAGTTGCATCTTTACGTTCGTTAGCTTCTTGAGTCCTAATTGAAATATGGTTCTACAGTAATCCGCTTCTCGGAATTCCTTTGGCTAAAAGCTCAATTCAGTTTATGGAGTATACAAATTTATACGGGTGATAGCTAGATTTGAATCGTACAATATTTTATGCCAAATGTGATGAATTTGGCTCTTGGACTTGAAGCGTGACGAGGGGGACAATCTTTTTCATGTATGAAGTTTATTATTTGGAAAATGCATTTGGCATAGGATCTGTCAATTCTTCTTTGGTTAAATTTTCTTACGGCTGATAGACTTTGCTTGAAATGAGATATACCTAAAATTTCAGCGTGACGAGGGGGACTCATGTATGAAGTTTATTATTTGGAAAATGCATTGGGCATAGGATCTGTCAATTCTTCTTTGGATAAATTTTCTTACGACTGATAGACTTTGCTTGAAATGAGATATACCTAAAAGAAATTTTCTGAGTCGTATGACTTGCCTAGACCCAAATAAGGGAGATGGTAGTTTTATAATAAAAAAGTATTCTTCCACAACTCTTTCGAAATCTTAAATTGGAATAGACTAATTTGCCTGGAAGCTCATATGCATTCTTGAAAATCGTGAAGACTTGTATGCCTATACCAAACTGCGCAGCCCCCGCTAAGTGTTGGTTCGTGCATATGAAAAAATATGGTTTGGTACTTTCGTAGGTATTTGGTTTGGTATGATATGGATTATACATATCAAGATATTTAGAAGCTGACCGAATGAAATGAAGTACTTGTCTTGACTGGAACTCAGCCGTCCATCCAATCCATTGAAGCTTTTGTAGATGCAGCGGCACAAAGTTCATAATCATTTTCAGGCAATAAATCTCTCTTAAATTTCATTTTGAAATTTATAGTGAAAGCACGTACGAGCTTGAGCTTATTAAGCTTAAAAAGTTTTATGTTCGAACTCTATTCGCGTTATAACCATATTATCATTACTGAACTCGAGCTTGAGCTTAATGAGCTCCAACTTTCCCTTGCATTTATAACCACACACAAGCATGCTATGTACTCTTATAATTTCTGTAATTTATATGGCCATAAAAAATTTTGAAATAACAAAAACGTTTGATTAGGCTCGCCAAGTATGTTGAGTTGAGTATGGCGAGCTTGAGAACCTCGAGTTTGACTCGACTGAATGCTCGAGTTGCTCAAGCTCAACTAGAAATCTGGCTAGTCAAATCTCAAGTAATCAAGGAGCTATGCCCCAACCACTAGCGACCAGCGAGCGAATCATACCGAGTTTCGCTCCTCTTCAACGTGATACACCATGTTTGATGACGATAAGTAAAAAAAATGCTTAAATTGATTAATGGAAAAAAAGTTAGTTATGAGTTAATATAATGTCTAGAATAATAAAAATCTATAATACGTGCTCGTGTATTTACCTAAATACGTAGCAAGAGAAAAGGAAAAAAATAAGGAAAAAGGTGCGGGAAAAAGAGAGGGTGGCTTTCTCGTCCAATCATGTATTTTTACACATATCATTCAGGGTTGTTAATCATTCGGCGTATTTTATTTTAAAATTGTTCTCAACACCTGTACTATAATCTCAGAAAAAATCGATAGAAGGAAAACATATAGTAGATGCTTAAACAGTGGTAACATGCATTCATCTTTAGGGTTCTTAGGCTCCTAATTTGCTAACCATCTTCAAGGTCCAATGAAGGCTATTTGGAAGAAAGTCATGCATTCTGTCTCTATAGGTAACTTTGTTAATGTAAAAAGTACCAAACATCGTGTAAGCATTATTATTTCTTAAGAGAATAAATCATATAAGTTGTTGAAGTTTTTACATTATAATATATATATATATATATATATATATATATATAATTTGTCAAAATGTTTCCCAAACAATGTTGTTTATTGTCCATCAAGCATACAAATTCAACACAATGCGTGGGTTTCGTCTAGTTTAGATTACTTTATAGGTCACAACTAAATACTATTTGGGGAAATTATTCATCATATAGTTGATTTTTGCAACAAAAGACCATAATGTGCAAATTCAAACTATAAAATCGGAACTCAACATAATAGAAATCGAGGATAATCATCCAAACAAGACTTAAGATTTTAGCCGTTGGTCAATAGAAAGCTTACGGTTTTATTTTGCTTAACTAAGGGGCACAAAGTTTTCCTTTTAAAAAAAAAATTCACAATCAGATCTCTCGCTCGCCGTCGGTGGAATTCAGAAAACTTCTCAATTGACCAATATAAAATCTTAAATTTTCATTTGACCAACGTACGAATGTTAAGTCCTGTTTCTACACAGGAAAATTACTAAAAAAATCATAAACCTTTTGTAATTATGCCAATTCAGTTTTAAACTTTTTGCAATTGTGTCAATTCAGTCTATCTGACCATTTTTGGCCAGCTGGCATTGACGTGGACGCCGGCCAGCTGACGTGGCAATTTTTAATAATTTTTTAATTATTTTTCTCTTTCTTTTTTTTCGCCTATCTTCTTCCCCGGTCGCCGAACCGGCGATCGGCGAGAGGCTGAGGTCGGCGAGGTCCACCTCGCCGATCATGGGCGAGGCCGCCCCTCGCCGACACTGGCGAGGTCGACCTATAGGGTAAAATATGTAAAAGGAATGAAATAAAATTGATTAAACTTGGACATAGAGACCTGTAGGGTAAAACAGAGTTATCCATAACGAACTCATAATTATTAATAGGAATTCGAATCAGTTTCTTTCGTTTGTTTGCACTCTTGACATCCATGCACAAGAGAAGCCAACTAGCTTCGTCAAATGCACGGGAGTGATCATCCACAAACAACATTGGGAGAATATACCTATTCAAATACTTATCCAGGAGATAAAATTTTATTTAATACTAATTCTCATGTGTGCTACCAAAAGGGAAAACAAATAATGATGAGCAAAATTCTTCCAGTTCCTCTTGACTTGAATTCGAGTATACATCCATTCTTTTGTAAAAGTACAAATCATTAAAGGTTCTTCTTCTTTTTTTAGCAAGAAAAAAAAAGTACAAATCACTAAAGAGCGATACAAATTTTTATCATGCTAAAATACTCTTTCTGTAATAACATTATCCGAAATAGAGAAATCGAGAGGCAGAATAAAACAAAGAAAATGAAGATATTCAAAATCGGTCACTGTGCCCATCCCCCATCCCATCCATCACTGGCCCAGCTTTTGCAGCATAGCCCGTGGAGCTTAGGAGTTGGAGGTAGGACAGGAGGAGAAAAAGACTCGAGTGCATATCCATCCCCATTAATTCGCAGGATCTCCATTTTCAAAATCCAGTCCAGCTTCATACTTCCCTAATAATTTCGAGTGCATTTTAGCCGTTGAGATCTCCATTGGTTTGCAGGAAGAAAGATGGGGGCGAGAGTTTTGGGCTTTGTCGTCTCTGAAGATGAAGCAAAATGGCTGCTTTTGGTAAAAAAATAAATAAATTATTTTCACTAATTTCAGGTGCTTTAAAACACCCCCCAAACGAAAAATGGGATTTGCCAATATTTCAACTGATAATTTGTATTTTAATAAAATTTCACCATGTCCAAATTTAATGATTTATGATATTCTTCGAAAATAAATGACGATGTTCACTTATACCTAAATCGTAGATACATTCTCGCGACGACGACGGAAGCGCGAGAAAGCAAACTTCATTTTTCATACATACGTATATGTACGGAGATTTACAGGTTGTAAGAAATGCTTATCCTTCTTCTAAGCAACGCATCTTATTCATCCTTTGGAGCTATCTTCTTAGTGGGGCGAATAATTCGCTCGGAATTCGCGAGTTTCTTAGCCGACTTTCTCAAGAATGTGATTTGGAAGCTTGCAAAGGAGGAAGTTTGAAGCTCGATTCAACGATGCCGATTCAGACTCGGGTCCATGTCGCGTCTCCCCCGACCGATTCTCGATGCAAACGATTCAAATTAAACAGGAGAACCAATCTTTACTTAATTTTACTTAATAATAACCCACGAAAGATGTCGTCGTTCGTCGTTTGTTTTTCAATTTGGAAAGAGACACGAGACAATTGGTTCGCTCGGCTTAAAAAGACGCGATTTGACGATGCAGGCAATAAAAATGCTCACCGGGATCAATAACAGGACCTGCTCAATTTGTGACGTCGGTTTAATAATGTCCCGTCAATTATTTCGCAACTTTGGGAAATAAAACACGAGGAGCTTCGACCCAAATAAGAACATAGGAATGAGGGAGGAACCGAAATGGGTTAAGACCACCTAGTAAAGGATGTTTGTCCCTCTGTTCTAATAGTCCCCCCCGTCGTGCACTAGCTAAAGCCCATAATAGCCCTTTTGGTTCAAGTTCCATCGTGGGGGGCGCGGGCCCCACCGATTTGATGGGGGAAAAGAAAAAAGAAAAAAGAAAAAAAGAAACAAATATGACCATGGTACTACGACTGCTGCTGCTGCTGCTGCTTGAGTACTTGTTCATATGATCATTTTGCCTGCTGCCTGTTCTGTCTCCTTCATCTTTCCCCTGGCTGGCCAGCTCGCTCGCTCGCTCGCTTCCTCTTAAGAAAAGCAAAAGCCGAAAAACGCAGAGCAAGAAGAAGAGCTCAGCAAAGTCGGTGGAGGAGGATGGAGGATACGAGCACGAGGGAAACACATCCCCATTTCTTGACATCCTTCCCGCGTTTTCCCTCCTTCCGCGTCGATGAGATGAGGAGTTGGAGGAGGAAGAGGAAGAGGAAGAGGCGGTCACGGGGAGTGGCTTCCTGCCCTCCCTCCCCACGCCCCCCGCCGGCGGTATATATATGTCTATCCTTCCCCCTCACTCCCTCAGCTCAGATCACCCCCCTCGCCGCACGTTCACTTCGTTTTTTGTCTCTTTTTCTGCGCAATCCTCCATCTTCATCTTCTTCATCTCCATCATTATGAGCGACTGGGATCCTAACTGGTCGCCGCCTCTCAGGTATCTCCTTCTTCTTCTTCTCCTTCTTCAACAAGCTCGCTCTCTCTCCCGTCGTCTTCTTCTTCCTCCTGACGATCTCTTCTTTCCGATTTGCAGTCCGCCTTCCGCTCCGCACGACGAGGCGCCTTCTTCTGATTCATCTGCGGCGGCGTCGCGAGATGATTCTCCTCGGTTTGCCTGCTGCGCGATCTTCGTTATCTGCTTTTTCTTTCTTCTTTTTGCTCGTTTCTTCGATGTTCGATGCCTGCTGTTTGTTAGTTTGTATTCCGTGTCCACTGATTTGCGGCAACATCCTTGCAGCGATTCCCCTCCTCTCGCGAGGTTTGCCTGCTGCGCGATCTTCGTTATCTGCTTTTTCTGTTTTTTTTTTGGCTTATTTCTTCGATGTTCGATGCATGCTGTTTGGTAGTTTGTATTTGCAGTGATTCTCTCCTCCTCTCGCGAGGTTTGCCTGCTGCGCGATCTTGAGATCTGCTTTTTCTTTTTGTTTTTTGCTGTTGTAGTTTTCTTTTGATTATTTCTTCAATGCGTATGGCTAGTTTTAAGTAAGAATTTAGGGACGGGGTTTTTCATTTGGAAGGTTCCGTCGGAACCGAGGAACTTAAAGTCGACATGATATTTTTTTTACGTGTTTCTTTTTCGGGTTTGCTTACTGTATTGCGCATGATCAAGGCTTTTGAGTTCATCTGTTGCTTGCAAGGGCTATCACTTACTGTACTGCGCGTGATCAAGGCTTTTGAGTTCATCTGTTGCTTGCAAGGGCTATCACGAGTTGTTTCAAGGCATTTTTTTGAAAGAACAGCGGCTCTATGGGCTGTGTTTATGGTTGCTTCATTTCATTAGCTTATTGTTTTATTTGGAAGGAAGAAATAGGAGAGCCTTTGAGAATGGGATGGCTGATTCTTTAGATCGAATGATATATGGCTTTTCACGAGTACGTTTTGGTGGTGTGGAAATGACATTACTAACGTGCGTTTTTTCCTATGCCTAATAACGCAAGTTGCGTTCATGTTTTATTACACGGGCTAACATTTGCCTGACGCCATTGTGCAATAAATTTCTTTTGCTTATTTAAAGAAAATTCTTAGCAAACTCGCTGGAGATGTTCGAGTGGCACTCATCTGCTTATGAATACACAAACTTTCCCGCAAGCATGCGTAAATACTTCCCGACTTTTCTCCATTTTCGTCGGTAGTCTCCAGGCGGCGGCTCCTCCTGCTACTGTGGTCGCTTCGCACGGCTGATTTTCTCCAATGAGGTAAGCTCAAATGTTGTTCTCTTCTCTATCCTAGGACGCATCTCTGTGGATTGATATATAGTGGGATTCTGCCCTTGAGATTGCTTAGTTCTCCTTTATGTACCCTAAAAAAAGAGATTCAGTAAGAATTGCAGCTATCATGTTTGTTCTCTTGTGCATTTCAATTGTACACTGTTATTTTGGAGCTTTCGGATAGGATGCGAGTTTATTCAAGGTTACATATTCGGTGTCCAAGTATACTTTATTCCTTCTGTACGAGATTTATATAGGCCTTATAAACATGGAATGATTATTAAAAAAATCCTAAACCTTAACCGCCGTTCTTGATATTCTTCGTTGTATGCAACTCTTATTGATTGATGCATCATGACTTAAGTTTAGATTTGCTCTTGATGGAATTTAAATGTCGTGGCGGTCGAATTTGGATTCCTTTGAATGGATCAAATGACATTTTATTTCAGGGATTCTTTGTCGCGAGTCAGTTGTGGATGAATTACTCTTGTTTGAACTGTTGTCCCAAATAATGTATTTCTAATAGTTATTGATAAGTTGTGCTGTATGTCATATTGTATCTCCACGCCTACTAAATTCTATAACTTCTCTGCAATCGCTTAAACACTTACATTAAGGAGTATCTTGTTAAGCTTGAACTAAGTGATCTCGCGAGCTTGTTTATGGAGGAGGCTGAAAAAAATGCAGATAACCCGCTCGTTCCATTTGTTCAGATGTGGGTTCGGCTAGAAAGCCAGATGATCCCTTGCTCTCCTCCTTCATAGTAAAATCGAATACCTTCTTGTTCCTTTAAAGTAATTTGTATTTGTGAATTTTAGACATTGACGTCCTTTTTATCTTGTTGGCAGTGATAAACAGATAGCGCTGATGTTATCCCTTAATGAGGACATCGAGAAGTATCTAAAGCATCTTCAAATTGACAGGAGCTTTAGTGAGAAGGCTTGGAGACATGTTCAGAGGATTCCTCTAATTGCTATTTGGATGGAAAGAACATGTCTCCAAGCCTTCTCACTAAAGCTCTTCTTGTCAATTTGGAGGTGCTCTAGGTACTTCTCGATGTCCTCATTCAGGGATAACATCGGCGCCATCTGTTTATCACTGCCAACAAGATAAAAAGGACATCAATGTCTAAAATTCACAAATACAAATTACTTTAAAGGAACAAGAAGGTATTCGATTTTACTATGAAGGAGGAGAGCAAGGGATCATCTGGCTTTCTAGCCGAACTCACATCTGAACAAATGGAACGAGCGGGTTATCTGCATTTTTTTCAGCCTCCTCCATAAACAAGCTCGCGAGATCACTTAGTTCAAGCTTAACAAGATACTCCTTAATGTAAGTGTTCAAGCGATTGCAGAGAAGTTATAGAATTTAGTAGGCATGGAGATACAATATGACATACAGCACAACTTATCAATAACTATTAGAAATACATTATTTGGGACAACAGTTCAAACAAGAGTAAGTCATCGATAGTCGACTCACGAAAAAGAATCCCTGAAACAAAATGTTATTTAATCCATTCAAAGGAAGCCAAATTTGATCGCCGTGACATTTAAATTCCATCAAGAGCAATAAACTCAAGTCACGATGCATTGCATCGATCGATAAGAGTTGCATACAACGAAGAACAGTGGTTAAGGTTTAAAATTTTTTTTATAATCATTTCATGCTTATAAGGCCTATATAAATCCCGAACAAAAGGAATGAAGTATACTTGGACACCAGATATGTAACCTTGAATAAACTCGCATCCTACTCGAAAGGTCCAAATGTACAATTGAAATGCACAAGAGAATAAACATGACGTTAGCTGCGATTCTTACTGAATCTCTTTTTTTAGTGTACACAAAGAAGAACTACGCAATCTCAAGGATAGAATCCCACTATACATCAATCCACATAGATGCGTCCAAAGATGGAGAAAAGAACAATATTGAGCTTACCTCATTGGAGAAGATCCGCCATGTGAAGTGACTGCGGTAGCAGGAAAGTTCTCCATGCCTGGAGACTGCCGACAGACATGGAGAAAAGTCGGGAAGTACTTATACTCCCAGCGCGGGGAGCCTCTCAGGCGCATGCTTGTGGGTAGGTTTTGTATCCATAAGCAGATGAGTGCCATACCAGGGAAAAGCATATTACTCAAACATCATCTCCAGTGAGTTTGCTAAGAATTTTCTTTAGATAAGCAAAAGAAATTTATTGCACAATGACGTCAAGCAGATGCTAGCCCATGTGATAAAACATGAACGCAGTTTGCGTTACTAGGTATAGGACAGAATGCACGTTAGTAATGTCATTTCCACACCACCAAAAGGCGTGGAAAGCCATCTATAATTCGATCAAAAAAATCAGTCATCCCATTCTCAAAGGCTCTCTTATTTCTTCCTTTCAAATAAAACGGTAAGCTAATGAAATGGAGAAACCATGAACACAGCCCATAGAGCCGCTGCTCTCGCAAAAAATGCGCTGAAACAACTAGCGACAGCCTTTGCAAGCAACAGACGAACTCAAAAGCCTTGATCACACCAGTACAGTGAGCAGACCCGAAAAAGAAAACGTAAGAAAGATAACATCATGTCGACTTCAAGTTCCTCGGTTCTGGCGGAACTTTCCAAATGAAAAACCCCCGGTCCCTAAATTCTTACTTAAAACTAGCCACACGCATTGATGAAATAAGCAAAGAACATAACTAAACAGCAAAAAAAAGCAGATCTCAAAGATCGTGCAGTGGGCAAACCTCGCGAGAGGAGGAGAATCATCTTGCGATGCCGCCACAGGTGCATCAGAAGAAGGTGCCTTGTCGTGCGAAGCGGAAAGGCGGACTTCAAATCAAAAAGCAGAGATCGTCACGAGGAAGAAGAAGAAAAGAGAGAGAGCTTGTTGAAGAAGGAGATACCTGAGAGGCGGCGGCGACGACCAGTGAGGATCCCAGTCGCTCATGATGAAGGGGGAGGGATATATACACCACCGGCGGGGAGCGTGGGGAGGGCGGGAAGCCACTCCCCGTCGCGGCCTCTTCCTCGTCCAACTCCTCTCATATAAGCGAATGGGAAAACGCGTGAAAAAATGGGCATGGGTTTCCGTCACAGTCCTCATATCCTCCTCCACCGACTCTCTGCTGAGCGAGCGAACGAGCGAGGAGAAGTGTGTCTTCGTGCTCTTGGCTCTGTGTGTTTTCTGCCTTGTTAAAGCGAACGAGCGAGCGATGCGGGAGAAAAATAGGGAACGGGCAAAATGAGCATATGAAGTAGTAGCAGCAGCAGCAGAAGTACGTCGTCAAATTTGTTTCTTTTTTAAATTTCCTTTTGTTTTTCCCAAAAATCGGTGGGCCCCGCGCCGCGACGGAGCAAAGAGACAAAACATCCTTAAAAGTCTTTAACCCCATTTCTGTTCTCGCTCGTACCAAAATTTTTATTTTTGGGTCGGAGCCCTCCATTTTTTTATGTCCCCGAGTTTACGAAATGGGTTTAATACTCCCGGGACAGTTCCCTATTATTGATCCCGGTGGAACATTTTTTGTTGCATGTTTCATGAAACTATATGCTTTCAAGCCGAGCAAACCAATTATCTCATGATTTTTTTTATGTTTTAAGAAAGAAGAAAAAGTCATAAGATCTTTCGTGGGTTACTTGGGCAAAAACAAGTTAGAATTATTCTGCTCATCAAGAATACTGTTTTAATTAAAGCATTATAATGGTAAAAGTTGAAACATGGAGGAGATCTTGCAAATTTAAATGGAAGATGCATTTGCACTTTCAGTCTCTCCTCCTATTCTGCCTACTAAGTTCGCAGACCACGCTCAAAAGCTGGCGCAACAGTGGATGGGATGGGCACAGTGACCGGTCTTGACGTTTGCACCGTTTCCAAATCTTCCACTTTTAACAACTGAGAAGCAAGCTCTTTAGAGGATGAACAAAAGATAACGTTTGCTTAGATGAAGGATAGGCATTTTCTACGAACCAAGTGAATCTCCATATATATGAAAAATGCTCTCCAAGAAAAAGCTTTCTTTGTTGGGCTTTCGCGCCGTCGTCACGAGAATGCAACTATGATTTTAGTTGTTTTAATTGATCCGATTCCAAGCTTGGAAATAAATGAGTTTAGAAATCATTTAGAAAATCCGCTGATATGAGTTTTGCCACCCACAATTTTTGAAAAATGTAAAAAAAATATATTGGGATTACTAGATAGATCAAAACTTATTTTTATAATAAATTTAGAATACGTGAATATCGATTTAATATCATAAAACATCGAATTTGGACGCGGTGAAATTTTAATAAAATACAAATTATCAGTTGAAATTAGCAAATCCCATTTTATTTCATTTTTTTGGGGTGGGTAAAGCACTTGAAATTAGTGAAAATAGTTTCTGTTTTTTTTTTATACCAAAAGCAGCCATTTTGCTTCATCTCCAGAGACGACAAACCCAAAACTCTCGTCCCCGTCTTCTTCGCGCAAATCAATGGTGATCTCACTCGCCAAAACCTCTGGCTAATAAGCACTTGAAATTATTAAGGAAGTCTGAAGCTCGACGCGCTTTTGAAGATGGAGATCCTGCACATCAATGGAGATGGATTTGCACTTTCGGTCTCTCCTCCTATCCTAAGCCATTGACTAATGATGCAAAAGCTGACGCAGCGATGGATGAGATGGGATGTGTACAGTGATCGATTGTGAATATCTTCGCTTTCATTATTATTGCTTAAATATATAGGTTAATGGAGATATTTTTTGGTCACAGTGACTCTCCTTCTGTCGAGGCTAAATATGGCTTCGAGCTTTATTACTGGATTGCCCTTGAGTTTTCAAAAATTTCACGTGGATCCTAACGTAAACTATTTGTGGAACTCCGTATTTTCATTCCCTTGTGAATATTTAGTTTTCAAATTCAATCTAATCAGGATATTTTATATTATAGCTTTTCTAATCAGTTAGATGTTGTTGCATCATCTAAATCAGATTATTTTTGTTCAAGGTACTATTATAAGCTACAATTTGCTGGGCAAAAAAATAAGTAAGGATTGCTCTCCTATTTAATTTCAATCATTATAAAGTTCGCAGACTAATGCTGCAAAAAGCTGGGGCAGTGATGGATGGGATGGGATGGGCACATTGACCCCGATCTTGACGTTGCTGCACCATTTCCAAAACGCCTTCTTCCACTTTAACAACAACAAATGGCTTTTTAATTATCTTCATTTCCTCTTCTTCTTTTGTTCTTATTTTCCCTTTCAATTTCTCTCTTTCGGGTAAATATCATCACGTGGCTCTTTTAACATTCGTTCACACGGGAGGACATGGTTCACATCTGCCACCGGCAATAACAAATACGGAATAATGACATAAATAATTTTTAAATTTTAATTTTATATGCAACATTTTCTCTTAATTTATTTAATACAGTCTCTAAACGTACGATATATTTTGAATCTAATCCCTGAACTATATAAAAATGTTTAATATAATCTTTAAACTTAAATTAATATAATGACAACATTGAACAGTTTTATATGGTCCAAGGTCTAGTTTGAACATGTACTAAAAGTTCGGAGACTACATTGAACATTAGGCTAAAGTTCAGGGACCATATTGAACAAATTAAAGTTCATGACCGATTACATATTGAGCTAAAGTTCATAAATTATTTGTGCCATTTTTTCCTAAAAACATTTCAATCTTTTCATTAATAATAAATTAAAATCCAAAGTAGACTTAATTTGAAAAAAAAACTGAGCTTTTACTTGAAGTCTCATTCGTTTTAATATTTTTTTATAAAAAAAGAGTATTTTAACAAATGATTTGAACTTTCGAAAAGAATGGATGATACTCAACTTTAAGTTAAAAAGGAGTTAAAAGAATTGCTTATCATTGCCCGTCCATGAAGTTTTCCTTTTTAGTACCAGTGAAGCAGTACTAAATAAGATTTTATCTCATGGATAAGTATTTGAATAAATATTTCTCCAATGTTGTTTGTTGTTGATCATTCTCGTGCATTTAGTTTTTTTCTTTGTCTGCTAGACTTTATTACAAATTGAGCAGAACTTTTATAAAAAAGGTATTTTGACTTTGATTTCACACCCGCTGGAGATAGAAAATCTTTAACATTTATCTAAAAAAATATGTCGTCCACAGGAAAGCGTGAGTTTTTTCATTACTATTGCTTAAATTTTTAGAAAACCCACAAAACATCCACAACAATACATATATTATGATCGTAACGACCACCAATTGAGCTGCCATGATCTCAAGCTTAGATCGAGCGGCCATGATCTCGAGCTTCCAAATCGAAAGTCCAATGGTTGTTGCCACCTTGACCATGGTTGCCACAAGCTTAGAGCTTGAGCTTGCGGCTATGATGGCCGCAATTAACCTCCATCTCTCTCTCTCTCTCTGACATCCGAAATTTTTCACGTTTTGTAATAATATTTAAAATGATTTTCCGTGATCGTTATCACTCGGAGTCCGATGTGATAGGAGGTTGACACGTATGTTGATGGTGTAATGTGACGGTAATTAATTAATTGCCACCATATTAGTTGAAGAAATGATCTATAAGCTCGGAGTTTCATATTGGATGATTTTCAAACATTAAAAATTTTATTGAGTTAAGATATCACTTTTATTCTATACTTTCATTAATGATTTTAGCGGTTTCAAAATTTTTTTCTAATTTACCGACATTTCAAACGAATACCGATTTCTTTATTTATTTACCGCAATGTATAGTATATACCCAAAATAACCTAATATCTTCCTCTATTTAATTAAATTATGTTATTGTCACTATATTAGCATGAATAAATGTCTCAATTCTCACCTTATTTTTGTCACATACCTAATTTAAATGCTTTGAATCTAAGCCCATGACATCATGCATGACTTATTACATTTTTAACTCGAGCAAGTTATTATCTAAATGTAACCATAATTATTTGTTATTATAGGTTTTAACCCAAGTCATTTAATGTGACCCCAAAATACTTTTCATTGTGGCAAATTTTTGAGAGATAAAAGATTAAAAGGCAATTCTTCTTCTTCTGCTTCTTCAACTGCAAATTTTCTTTTTCACTCTCTTTCAACAAAGAAATCAAAGTTTAAGCTCACTTTCTATCTAAGTTTCTTGACAAGGTATATTATTGGACTTCCCTTTCCTTTTTCTTTATCAAATAAGCTTTGTTGTTTTTTTAAATAATAAGATTTGTTAATTTTAGTATCTATTTTGATTTCAAGGTGGTTAGAGGCTTGCTTTGTTGAAGATTTCACTTTGGGTAGGTGAAAACTCTAAGGACTAAGCTAGAATGATTTATTTAGTACTCTTGATATTGGTTGATTGATTGTTTGTTATCTAGTTTAGATCTTATGATATGTGTGAGCAAGTTTCAATAGATGTATGTTAAGCTATGCTGATTGTTGAGCTTGAAGTAAAAAGTGTGGTTCTTGAGAGATTATTAAAAGGTTTTGGTGCATTTTTGAGTAGGAAAAGTGTGGAAATGGTAAAACTAGGCATAAAATGGTACTTTGGTAAATTTTCTTTTTAAGGTAAGGAAGAATTTCGAATTTACAGAAATGAAGAGGGGCTATGAACAGTATTGTATTATGATTTTTACTGTTAATTAGTGGTTTTATGGATTATTAATTAAAGTAAATCAAACTGGTTGAAAAAAATCAGTTTATAAACTTTAGGGGCAAATTTGTAATTTCACCAAGTTAAGCGGGGCAAATCTGTAAAAATTGGAAGTTCTGGGGACTGTTCACAACATGTGAAACCTCATTTTGATAAGTGGTTACGTTAGTTTTTAGAGATAATTGCTTAATTAGGTCATATGTTTAACTATGTAAAATTGGACCAATTTCTATTAAGTAATTAAACATGGGCAGTTTTGAAAATTTTGTAAAATATGTGGTATCTACGGTGTAAATAAAATATTTGTGTGTTTTAAATAGCATATTAATAGCATATAGTTTTTATTTTAATTATTATGGCTTGGTGGATTAAAAAATAGAAAATTAGAGGTAAAATTATAAAATGAGAAATTTACTAGGATAATATTCTAATTCTAAGAATTAGGAATTATAGAAATAATCTCTATTATATGTGGTACAAGTGAGCTTAATTAAGAGGGTTTATAATAAATAAATAAATGAAAATTAAATGAGATGCTAAATTATGGAGCAGTAGTGTTTAAATGTTGTAGAACTTGCAAAAGTTCTTCTCTAATTGATATTGGCTTGGTGAAAAGAAAAGGAAAGTTCTCATGTTGAAAGGTGCATAATTAATTGATTGTCTTGTACATTATGTGAAATGTAAATAGATTGACATATCGTTGTTTGCGATTATAAGTATGAAAATACGTGACATGTTTTGCGTTGTAAATAATTATATATGTCTTTGATGTTAAGTAATTAAGACCTTTGCCATAGCCTATTCGCCATCGAGCGAATTCTCTTGTATGAGTATATGGATGAGACTTCGGAATTAGTCATATTCTACCGTATGAAACGGTTCTCCACAAGGTTGAAATGATATGAAATTCTACGATGACATGGCTCTTGTAGTCATGGTATGACATGGCTTTGCCATGGTATGATGTTAAGAAATGACCATAATCACATAAATGTGCAGTGGTGTATTTATCCTCACTAATGAAGATGACATCCGTGATAAATGGGCTGAGGCGTGGCAAAGGATATAAATGATTTCATTTCCCGTGAGTTAGTGGTGACGATACCTCGTTAGTCAAGATGTCTCGTGAATCGATATGGTCCTAGCTAGTGATGAATGTGAATTCATATGTGTGAATTGATGAGATGTTTTGTGATATTCATGATATATATCGTGCCATCCGCTTGCACATGAGTGATTGATTTTATGCAATGTTATTGTTGTTTGATTGAGACGTCATGATTAGAATGGTAGTGTCATTATTCATGTATTTTTCCACTCTTTGAACTCATAATTATTGTTGATACCAGGTTAAGTAGCAAGTGAATCTTCTACCTTAAACTTAGAGATTTCAATTTCTAGGCCTTGGCTCACTCCTTATATTTCAGATATGTAGGATAGATCCCTCGCCGCCACCGCATTTTGGAGCCCCCATATTTTTTTATTATAATTATGAAGATGTATTTATTACTGGATCACCAGTGATTTATACTAGGTGTACTTCTGTTATATGAGTCGACGTAGGGTTACCAGAGTATATAATCCATCATTATGTTGCTTGGTATGTTAATATTGAGGGCGAATTAGTTGGACTGCTTGGAGGCTTTGATGGTCCTCGAGGGTTTGGCAATGATGGCACGTCGTCGGGTGAAGTCATCGACCCGGTCCGATAGTATACAAGCAAGCTTTTAGGCGTAGTAGTATCATGCTGAAGTTAAGCGACCCTGATCTTTCCCAGAAATTATATATTTTGTTTTTTGGCTGAATGTTATATTATAGAGCTGGTGATAATGTTTATAAAAAGATGCATATGTATTTTATTAAATTTGTATGAGAATTTTGTAAATGCTTTGATATGCTTCCACATGTTTTTTATAATTATTAGTAAAAATTGGAAAAGACACGTATCGCGTGTGACATTTTGAGGCGTCACACTCTCGATATGGGAAATGAATACTATTCTAGAGTGTTCTTGTAATTAATGCTGGAAGTTGGTAGATGGGAAGATAGAATCTCCACCCTTAGATTAAGGAGAGATGTATGGTTTTAATTAAAGGAGCACTTATATATATAAGGTCTCATCTCCCTCATTTGTATTATCTCACACAAGTAATAAAACTCCAGAGTTTCTATTTTTAGAATCTTGTGAATGTGATGAGAAATGCCGATTTAGAAAGAAATTCCCGCACACTAAAAGCAAAATGTGTAAAAACCTTATGGCTCGCAAAAGCTCTTCGACCGGGATACATTGAAGTATAGAAACCACACAAAATAAGTAGTAGACCATATCACACACTTCGCTGAATATAAAGTTTCGGACTTCTTCGCAACTGGACCAATCCTAGGTTTCTAGTTCTAGATCAAACGAACCGTGAGGAAAATTATGATTGTGACTCATATAGATGATTCAAATTGATTCCTTTCAATTGGCATTAGCGCAGCTACGGCTTCTGATGCTGTAGGAGCCTCGCGTGACCTATTTTTTTTCCCCGTTACCTTGCACAAATTGGATTGATTGATCTTGCCTCGTTGTTCCTGGCGGAGGCTGAGAGAAATGTTCAAGCGGGCATTCCACCCATTCCGTTTGTCCAAACGTGGGTTCATTTGGACAACCGATTGACTGTCAGCCCCGCTGCGCATTAGTGTTGTTCGTTAATTGTAGTTACTACTGAGATTGTCTCTTGCACTTACAAATTTATTCATTAGTCTATTTTTGCAAAGATAAGCAGATGGCAATGCTCGTCCTCAATCAGGGCATTGTGCAATACCTTCACCACCTAAATGTTGACACATATGAATTTAACGAAAAAGCTTGAAAACGTCCCAACCGTCAGGTTCATTTGATCGAGATATGGGTGGATCGTATCTACCCAGGCTTAATCTCCCAATTTATCACAGATATACTAATTTGAGATTTTTGGTAGTCAAAAAATTAGTTTAGATAAATTTGTCATATGTATACCAATTTGGGGTTTTTCGTGATAATAACCCTAAACTAATTGACAGAGTTGCATATAACAAAAGAGAAGAATATCAAAAACTGCATTTTCATTGGAGATCAGTTGGCCTGTCACTCATTTTCATTTTTGTTTTTAAATTGAATTGCATATTTGGAACAATCGGGTCAAGAGTTTTTCGTAGGTGCAAAAATCGAATCAATGGGATGTTGAATAGAAAAGTTATGATCTGTAAAAACTTTGGTAAAATTTTTTTAAAATTTTTTTTGATAAGATGATTTGAAATGCAACATTGTGATATTTATAGGTTTCTAATATCTAAATTAGGTCAATCACGACATTTGAATTCTAACCGAACAAAATATTATGACCATCCGATTGTTTTGATCTAAGAAATTCGCAATCCTAACACTTTTTCTTATGTTGAACTGTATTATTGGAACAATCAGGTCACAAGCTTTTCATAAGTGCAAAAATCGAATTAATGAGATGTCGGATAAAAAATTTATGGCCGGTCAATTGGGTCACGAGCTTTTTGTCACCGACACTTTTTCTATTAAATTGAATTGCATTTTTGGTTCCATAAGTGCCAAAATCGAGTTAATGGTATGTACGGAAATATTATGTCCAATCAAAGTTTGAACATTTTCTTGGTCATCGATCATTTGCAGACATATTGAAAACTCATAATATAGGTTATCTATCTATTTCACAATTACGATCGGATTTACATTTATAGAAACTTGTTGGAGTGGTTTTACTTATGTTTTTTATTAATACGTTATGATATTCTATCAAATGCTCCACATTTTTAATTCCTTAGCATAAATTAATGTATATGCCTTATGGGAGGCAACAAACTTATTACCCTCGTTATTTTGTCGAGTTAGCGTTCTACATTTTTTTCTTTTTTGTATGACTCTTCTCCTAAGGCAGCTTTTATTCGAGCATTTATGTTAGAAACTTTGAAATATCTTCTTCGAGATAGCGTTCTCCATTTGTTTTCTGTCCAAATCTTCTTTGGCTAGGGTTCTTGTTCAAACATTACATCGTGTTATGTTCTTCTTTTTCTGTATTTTCTTTGATTGATCTCCAATGGAGCCACATTTCTTGATGTTTTTTTCTCTTTCATTGTATAGATCTGACTATTATTCCGGAGAGTGTGTATATATATAATATCTTCATCTATCTCATTGAGTAATTGATTTGTAATTTTGGATCATGTTTGTCTAGTATGCAATCGTCTATATTTTGTGAAGTTGGAGATCTACTCTTCTACTTTTTGTTTGATTCTTCAAGCTACTCTCCGCCTTCTTCCTATTCTTCTTACTGGCAATCTGCATTTCGATTGGCGATGACGAGGCTACTTCTGATATTGTGGCAACTTCACACGATGTATCTTCTTTTAAGTTAGCTAAATGTTGTTGACACGAGACTTCGTCAGCAAACCCAACACGCATTTTCAAAAGAAAATCATTTCACGAATCAAGTTTCCCAATTACAACGGAATTCTACCCACAACAAAAAACAATCAGTTTACATGACTGTATATATTTTTCTCATTGCATTTCTTCTACATGTACAAAACTAGAGGTATTGGACTTCACGAATACCTAGATGTCATTTCATATATGCCAGTCATGCATCCCACAAAGTTTAGGGATCGAGTTCGCGGATAATGTCAGAATTCGACCCCTAATCAAAAACATCATCGTTCCGCCGTCATACACTTAGTTCTTCCAGCAGGTTTCTTCTGCACTTTGCACTACGGACATCATAGCATTAAGACGTTAGGCCTAGTGTAAAAGAGTTCAACAAATAAATGCCCCAAAGCCCACGGACAAATTAAATCCCACAGCCGAACTCAACCGGTTTTTTTAATGAATTTTTTACTCTGCTTCTCATTCTCGGTGGAAGGCCCAAACAAGCTTGAAAAATTACAAACTTGGTATTACAATGAGCGTCTTTGAGTCTATTTTCCAATGGTATATGGCCCATGCATTGATTCCAAGTGTAGCTTCCCCAGGTTTGGCTTTTTCTGAGAAGGTGTTAGCAGAGCCGCTGTGTGAAAAATGATAATGTAGGGCCTCCCCCAATATCCTGTCTGCGCAAATTTTTTAAACAAGCTTCGAAGACGTGTTGTTAACTCAGTTCTCTTAAAATTTCAGCCAAAACGGACAAACGAACCAGTACGTACTCGCTGTTTTTTCGCAACTGTAAAATTTGCCTTGGAGTTGACCGACTTTTCCTCGTGGGCAACAAGGTCCCTTAAATCGAGGGATGTCCATGGGGGCTTGATTGAAGAGATTTGAACTTGATTTGAATGACTTAATGTGACCCCCTTTATTTAAGGAGCAAATCAAGGGACCAGGATTTCTTAGATGACTTGACCCAATCTTGACGGCGCTAAGAAACATTGGGTAATGGACTTGAAACTGTGCCCATTGGATAGGACCTTTGGACAAAGTCCCCAAGGCCAATCCTACATAAGGCCATTCAAGCCATTTTTTTAGGGTTCTTTGGCTCATTTAACTCTTAGACTCCCTTAATTCTCTCTTGCTCTCTCTCTAATCCCCCAAAGTACCCATAGGTCGTAGGCCCCCTTCTAAGCCGTGTATGTTTACGTGTGTTCCCGAGTTGTGACTGCCCCGCCTTGCTCACTTTAGGTATGGATCCTCCTTTCTCTCTTGTGCTAAGACTTTAAGTCGTTCGCTGAGGATTCCGGGCTTAGATTGTTGTCTAAAGCCAAGGTCCAGCGGTTCGCCTCGTCGTGGGCGTTGCGAGCCTATTGCCTCTATCTACTATCCACTAACTTGGTAATGTCACTCTATTTATGTGGTTTCCTGTAGTATATTGCATGTATGTGAATCTAAATGCGTGTTAAGCGTGGATGTGTGGTCCACTGGTCCTTCCTCGCGTAGCCGTGCCCCTCTAGTGTTTGTCTTCTTATTTTTGTTCATCTTTTCAGTTAAAATCTCGTACATTTGTTTCGGATCTAGCTGTTGCTGAGAGCCAAGCGTAACATTTAATCCCATTCCCTTCGTCGTCCAGGTTATTTATATTCTCATCATGATCTAGTTGCTCGTTGGAGTCCATTTGCCATCAAAATTGCATCGTAGAAGCTTGTATGATCATTTTGTGAGCTCGGTCCCTTAGCGGACCTCTTGCCTACCCCTGATGCTTGCTGAACCGCGACTGGTTCAGCACGTTAAGGGGCTTTAGATGCATTCTCCCTATGTACTGAGGTGGCCCCGGGGACCCGTTGTCGCGTCGGGGAATTTCCGTGTCCATTCTAGTCCATTTAGAGTGCAAATAACTACTCTTAGCTTGCTTTTAGCACGCTGGACAACCCGGCTTGGAGTCCTCATTGGACTTCCCTAAGGGTCTTGGATGGTCCGGTGCATCCCTACCATTGTCGTGTCTTATCGTTGTTGGATTACTTATATCGTTATGGATATAAAGATATAAATTGCGTCTTAGTATATTTTAGACATATAAATCATGTTATTATGGACATAAACGTAATTGACAAAAAAAATCATAAAAAGAAAAGGGTGAACTTCGTAATTAGTGAGAAATCGTGCTCCTAGAGATGTTCCATCTCATTTTTAGTAACACCTCATGTTAGGGTTGCATTTAATGTTAAAAATATGAAAAGCAGATTGACTTTCACTAGTAAATAGCATTAATTTGTTACCTAAGTATAGTATGTTTTCATTTGGTATTGCATGGTCATCGTCTAGTTTTTTATACGAAGCATGCTTTTTTTTTGTGGGGGAGGGGGGGTGGGGTTAAGAAAAGGGGCCGAGCTTGAAAGAAGCATGCCTCATTTAATTAAAAAAGGAAAGTCGCACGTTTAATTTTGAGTGTTAGCTCATGGGGTCCTATCCCAGGCTTAATAACAGGACGGTGTGATATTCTTTGCCCGATATTGTAATGGGTTTTACTTTCCGTAATTTATATCATGTTAACATATCATGCTTTGTATTTGATATCATTGTACTTGTGTGATCGTTTTATGTTCTTGTACAAATTTGCGAAGCATGGTCATTTAGATGTATGTGCTTAGAATTTAAAAATAAGCAAGATCACATGATCGAAAAGTTTTCAAAATGATGAGAAAAGGTACCAAGTATGGGTGCTAATAGATTTTAGTGTAATCAAATTCCTATTCCCCAAATCTCTATTTTGCCTCCCGCATTTGACTTAAGCTCCTAACCGGCCCAAAATAGGTCAATGGCGACTTCCAAAATGAAATGGCATGTTAATCATAATGAAGTGAGTCAACTAAATGTCGCGAATTGATTAGATTTGGGAGGACTCACGCTAAGTGTTAACACAACCTCACACG
The DNA here is from genome assembly GCA_031216235.1 of Syzygium jambos. NCBI lineage: Eukaryota > Viridiplantae > Streptophyta > Magnoliopsida > Myrtales > Myrtaceae > Syzygium > Syzygium jambos. The sequence continues at coordinate 26,633,611 of CM062225.1, forward strand.
AGGCTCTAGCCACTCTCACTCAGCAAGCCATAGTCCTTACCAATGTCCATTGTCCCCTACTCGAGGAGGGCTCACAACACCTGTTCAAGCATATAATTTGAAACTTGAGGAAATTGTTCAATTAATCTTAAACTTCTTATACAAATGTCAATTCAGTTCTAAAATTTTCAGATCTAACAATTTAGTCATAAATTTTTACATGAAATTCTAAATATAATGGTGAAGATTCTATCTTCCCATCTACGAACTTCCCACTTTAATTAAACTAACACTCTAGAATGATATACACTTCCCATATATTGCCCCTAGAAATATTCTAGAGTACACCAGAAACCTTAAGTCTTGGATCATCCTCAGTCCTTTGAAGGGAAAATTGTCAAAAAAGTCTTAAATCTATTGTACGGCGGCCAATTCAATCATAAACCTTTTAAGTTTGTCAATTCAATCCTAAACCTTTTTAATTCTTGCCAATTCAGTCCTTCCAGTCAATTTTGGCCGGCCGGTGCTGACATGGCCGCCGCCCGACATCGGCCGTCCAGCCAACGTTGAAGTGGCAATTTTTTACTTTTTTTTTCAATTTTTTAATCTTTTTTTTTTCTGATTTCTTCCTTTGGCCAGTTCGGCGACCGGCCAGAGGGGAGGACCGGCAAGGTCGACCTCACCGGCCTCGCCATTGCCTGGTTCGCGACGGCGAGGTCGAGCCTCATTATCGCCTGGGTTGACCTCGCCATCGCGACCCAGGTAATGGTGAGGTCGGCCTGGCTGCTGCTGGATGAGGCGAGGCCCAGCATCGGCGAGGCCGACCTCGCGGACACCTGGGTAGCGACGGCGAGGTCGACAAGGTCGACCTCGCCAGCCCTCCCCTCTGGCCGGCCACCGGTCGTCGGACCGGCCAGAGGAAGAAATCAGAAAAAAAAAAAGAAAAAAAAAATTAAAAAATTAAAAAATAATAATAATAAAATTTCCACGTTAGCGTTAGCCAGCGGCTACGTCAGTGCCGGCCGGCCAAAATTGGCCGGAAGGACTGAATTGGTAAGAATTAAAAAGGTTTAGGACTAAATTGGCAAACTTAAAAGGTTTAGGACTGAATTGGCCGTCGTACAATAAGTTTATGACTTTTTTGACAATTTTCCCGTCCTTTGAAAATCTCTGGACCGTGACTCTATTATGTGTCATTGACTTACTTTTTGAAAATCTGAATGTTGTTCTTTAGCTTTTGGAAACTTTATATCTAATATTTGTAAGTCCAGTAGAGAGATTCTATTGTCCCTGATAATTTATTTGTGAGAAATAATAATCATATAGTATTTGAAAATCTGGTTGTGCTGATTTTTATATTGTATCACCGATTTGCATAATCTCTGTAACCTTGAATATGCTTGGATGTGTACATCAGTGCGATATCCGTTTAAATATAGTGGAGTTTTTTAATATGTATATAGTTCGCTTCCAATGATTTCAGAAGTCCTAATGAATGTGGATTCTAGGTCTTTGGACAAATCTCAAAATGAGGTATTTTTCGCTCTAGTAAGGTACTATTTAGTTTAATTCCTTTCAATCGCACTTCGAATTTCAATTGTCTTTGAATTAGCTCAACGAATCTCTTGGACTAAGTTTGTTTTTGTTGTTCGACTGCATTGGTACCAAAGATCCGCGAAGTTTACTAAATTTTAGCCCTGCACTATATTTATAGATAAGTAGTATTTGGGGAAAGTATCAAAAAAGTCGTAAACTTATTGCATTTGTACCAATTTAATGCTAAACATTTTTCATTTGTGTCAATTAAGTCTATCTAGCCAATTTTGGCCGAAAATTGCTAATGTGAATGCCAGCCGTCCAACGTGGCACAACCTGCTAGGATTATACATCTGCGTATGCAATTTTCATCTAGTAAGTTGTAACGTTTCCAAAATCCTTAGCAAGTAAATTAACCTCGCTAGCATGAGCTATCTTCCGGGTCCTTCTATGAAAAAGTTTATTCTCAACAACTTATCTTGAAGCAGCAAACATTCATTTAAACCATTTGCCCAGTCGAAGAGCTTTTCACCATAATATGGCTTCCAACTGGGTAATGGGCATTAGGGCTCTGTGCTACAATTATTGTGTCTGGAAGGGCTTGTAAGTCTTCAGATCTTGGATCAGTCCCTGGACCGAACCGGCGGCCGCGACAAGCGACACGACCAGGCAAGCCCAGCTCAGTATCTTCAGCCACGTCCACGTGAAGGAGAACTTGCGCATCTTCGTCCTCGCGATGTACATCTCCACCGGGAAGTAGACGGTCAGCGGCCAAAACGAGGCGGCTCCCAACAGTCCCAGGAAGTCGTTGAAGAAGGGGAATATCATGGCTATGACTGCGGTCACGACGACATACGCGGTCCTCCACACGAGCCTGAAGAGATTGAGGTGGTAGACGCCGTAGCCGGGGATGTGGATTGGGGTTTCCCTCGTCACGAGAGTGCTGTTAGGCCAGCGCTTGGAGCAGCAGTTCTCGACGAATGATTGTGCACTCGTTTGATTACCTCACATGTTAAAGATAGGTTCTAAAATCAATCTAAATTGCATGACAAATATTTTCTGAGATTAACAGGATGAAAGGTACCAAAAGGGCACTAGTCACTCGACTAGTGTAACCAAGTCCCCGAACTCATTTAATCTCTGGTTCGTAGGAGTAAGGTGATTCTCCCATTGTCTTACTTGGGTTTCCAATCGACCCACCACAAATTGTTTGGTAGCGACTCCTAGATAAAAACCACTTGCAAGTTAAAAAACTAAACCACAAGTCGCAATACGGTATGGGCTTAGGAAAACCCGAGTTAAGTCACAAACATAGACTTAACGCATACCAGGCTATGCTATTTTCCCCCTTCGTGGAAAAATTTAGGCGGGTCGCGACAACGGGGTAAGGCTTATTTGTGCCACCAGCAACAAAAGCACTTCGGTAATAGATTCAAACTTCGAGTCAATTACTTAGTTTTTACTTGAAATTACCCATTTCAATATTGATTCGTTATTTTGCATTGTCTAAAAATAGTACATTCGAGCCCATGCTCGTTGCTTGCGACGACCGCAACACCCTGGCTCAGACCAGGCGAGGGTCGTTGGACCTTGTTTGTGGCCGGCGAGTTGGGAAAGAAAAAGGAAGGAAAGAAAAGAAGACAATGAAAAGAAAAAAGAAAAGACTAAAAAACTAAAAATTTGTCTACATTAGTGTTGGCCATGTCACGTAAGACGGTAGGCGTCCACGTTTGCGAGCGATTTCCGGGCAAAATTGGCCGGATGGACTTAATTATCATGCTCTCAAAAGGTTTAAAACTAAATTTGTTCAATTGAAAGGTTTATGACTAAATCGGTACCATTACAATAGGTTTAAAACTTTTTTGGTACTTTTTCCTCTAGAAGTTACAATTGCATCTTTTCTTGGGTTACTATGGGTCCATCTTTTCAATTATCTCCTCAACCCCATTCGAAATATATTTCCACTATCATCCACAGCTCAGAATTCCTTTGCCAAAAAGTTAATTAAGTTTATGTAGGATAAAAATTTTTATAACTTGTCGGTCGATTTAAATGATACAAAGTTTAATATTAAATGTTATAAAATCTGATAGTTAAACTAAGCTATTATTCGGAAATCTGATCAATTATTTTGACGAGGGGTACAATACTGTTGACCATCTTATACTTACCCAAAGTCTATTATTTTGAAAAATGCATTTATTCCATCAATTCTTTACACATTTTCTAACTGCTGATAAAACTTAGCTTAAAATAAGATATACTGTCAAATGGAGGTAGGAGCTAATGGCTATTCATGAATAATACTATCGTACTTATTTACAAAAAAAAAAGGGGTCCCTGTATTTTTCAATTTCGATAACTTTAATGTGATTTATTCAGAATGTATTATAGACTATTGCCCAATATAAATATCTATAATAATTACCGTTGTATCTGTTCAAATAAATAAAGTGAATATCTTTATTATTTGCTGTTTATTCATTTAGAAAAACTAAGCTATTCTTTACATTACACGTAATGTGTTTTGCGAATAATACTTGTTTAGGTTTTCCATTACTCCATTGAAATTGATAAAACATTATATGTTAATGGTGTTTGTTTTTTTCTGTGCATTTCCACATTAAAGAGAATGTATATCCAAATAGTACCATTTGTTCACCTAATCCAATAAGCAATACTTAAAACTATAAACAAACTGTGCGATGCCAAAATAATTTTTAAATTTGTTTCATTTTCAACTTTAATCTACTAGGAGGTATAGGTCGAGTTTTACAACAATGAAATGTTATTATAATTATTAAACTTGAGGCAAATCTATATCTTTATATTATGTACCTTTTATATGTATGATCAAGTGATGCTTTTAACTGATATTCTACTTATAGAATTGTACATCTTTTTTCTTTTTACTTTAGTAGAAAGTTAAATGGATTGGTACAAGCTAATTGCTTTTACTTCTTGCTTGCCTCGTACCAACTCGATGATTAAGTTAAGAAAAAAGCACAAAATTAAACAAAAATGAAAAAAATTCTTATGAATCTCATGTGATTTAATTGTTCATGTAAACTAGGCTAACGGAAGACAATAAAAAAGGAAAGTAGAGCTGAGTTGTTTAGCATGGAAGAAAGAAAAAGAACGCTTACTATAACATAATTGTTGACAATCTTCATGGAAATCGTGGATGAGCTTTTTGGGCAAATTAGTCTAATCAAAACATGATATTTGAAAGAGGCGGTGGAACGATAATTTTTGCTTGTGGAAATATCATTCCCCTGAGACAAAGAAGCAGACGAAATAAATAAATGAAGACAAGTCGATCCAACAAGCAAATGTAAAGGAAAAATAAAAGAAGAAAATAAAACTAAATAGTACTTTGGTTGGAGTTGAGAGAATTTTGGTGGAGAAACCAAAAAATTATAAGAAAAGAAGTTGAGTTTTAGATAAGTCATCATTTTACCGGAAAAAAATTTGAGAATTAATTCTAAAATTGAGATAAATGAATGCTAAAGGAAAGAGTAACCAAATGAATTATAAAATAATAAGTCGAACATTGTTTAAAACACATATGGATTTAGATTTGGTGCTTGTGGTTGTTGTAATACTCTACAGATACATGTTCGTCCTTTGTCCCGCCAAAGTTTTCTAGTTTCAGATCTCAAACTTAAAGGAAGTGCGCGAGCTATTATAGAGACGGACTTCCAATTTAAGACTTATGTTGTAATAATGGTGCTTCTAATTGGGAAATATGAAAGAATGATAAGCAATTCTTTCCAAACTGAGAATTATTTCGCTTGCAAACATAGATGACAAAATCACTATATTTCAAAGCAAAATCGAATACGAAGCATCGATTTAGTAGTCGGAAGTGTGGATTTCATTAATCCAAATCAAATCGTAGCTAGAAGCGAGGGCATTTTTCATGATGTATCTAATTTGTAATGTTGTCGTGATCAATGATGAATGCTTCGTACTCAATAGGCCAAGTGTATTAGGAGTTCTAAAACTTTATTATTCTTGCACTTGAGTTCTAAAACTTTCGCTTTGTATATTTAAGCCATAAAACTTGTCACCGTTCTATACATTAATACTTTTTTTTTTGAACTTTGTTACCATTTAGCAAACGGAAAGTTGCCGCAAGGGGCGCTTAGTAATTTTTCGTCCCCGTGACCATTAATGAGCCAACAAAACTGGTTAAAATTGTACAAGTTGGGATAAAGTCGGACTTCTCCTAATTATGGTGCACGAGATTTCTTGAGATTAAGGAGGGATTTGGAGATTCAAACTTGTTGCAAACTGCATCGGAGTAAATTTTAGCCAACTTGGCCTACTAGTTATGTACATCAAATATGTTATTAACTCAACGGAAGGCGCAAAATCACGAAATCACTGTTTTTTGGCATAAAAACAAACGGGCAAGCTAAAAAATAGATAAACCAGCTAGTTCGTTATGCTAAGTTTGAATTTAACCGAGTCAGGCGATCCTTAGTTTGCATACACTTGATTAGGGCGCGTTTGGTAACGTTTCTATTTCTGGGAATAATTTCTTTTCAGAAATAGTTTTTTCTATTTCTATTTCCTGGAAGAGTTTCTGAGCAAAATAATGCGTTTGGTAACTGCACAAAATTTCTATTCCTGGAATAGAAAAAGAACAGAAATGCGTTTGGTAACTGTACAAAATTTCTATTCCCAATTTTTTGCATTCAAATCTATATCTTTTATTTAACTATAAGTACAAGTTATAAGTGAAAAAAATCAATAAGCATGGTTTATTGGTTTGTCTAATCCTTTTTAGGGGTTTAAAACGCCTTTTAATCCCTAAACTAAGGAATCTTCAAAAATACCGCTTGAGCACCTCAAAAATTTAAATTTCACTCAAAGTGGGTGACCACAGGTATTCTAAACCATTATGTGAATTTTTTATATATTTTTTGGGGTAAAATTTATTAAAATTTGTTACTTTCCCTAAATTTGTTTCTTTTTATTTTTTCGAAAATTTTTAATGAAATTTTTTTAATTTTTTCAATTTCGGAATTTTGCAAATATTTAAAGGTTTTCTGAGTTTTTCTGATTTTTATGGATTTTCTGAGAATTTTTCTGATTTATATGAATTTTGGGAATTTTTTAATTTTCTAATTTTTTATGGGATTTTTCTGAAATTTTTCTAATTTTTATGAATTTTAGGAATTTTTTAATTTATTCTAAGCCATTATGTGAATTTTTTATTTTTTATTTTTTTGGGGAAAAGTTTATTAAAACTTTTTACTTTCCCGAAATCTGTGTCTTTTTATTTTCCAGAAAGCTTTTTATGAATCTTTTTTAATTTTCTCAATTTCGAAATTTTGCAAATTTTTATGGGTTTTCTGAGTTTTTCTGATTTTTATGGATTTTCTCAGAATTTTTCTGATTTTTATGAATTTTTGGAATTTTTGGAATTTTTTATAATTTAATTAATTTTTTTATTATTTCCGCCGAGAATGGACCGGACCGGTGCTATGAGACGGTTTGCAGACGACGGAGGATGGAGGAGGAGCTGAGGTCGTGGCTTGAGGACTGGATCTTTCTATTTCTATTTCTATTTCTGGGAACAGAGAAGTAGAATTTTTCCACTTCTCATTTCTGCTCCAAATCTATTTCTTGGCCACTTTTCTATTCCAGGAAATAGAAAAATAAAATGCATTACCAAACGGATTTCTGTTCTTTTTTTGTTCCAGGGAACAGAAAAACAGAAAAATAGAGAAACAGAAGCGTTACCAAACGCGCAATATCTAGACTTGAGCATATTGACCCGACCATTGAAGTCATTCCAACATTCTTGTGATTGTGACGTATATGCAAAGGTTTAGAGAAATATCCGACAATGTTGCCAAGTACGGTTTTGCAAAAGCTAAAACATAAAAAATCTCGATCAAATGGAGTTTGAAGTATGAAGCCAGAGGCAAAAAAAAATGACATTTAAGAATATTGGACGACAATATAAATGCGATGTAGCCATAAGGACTCCGACTGTATTGATAAAGTTAGTAGTTAAATAAGATTCGTGGTGGGCAGTTGATATATTAACATTAAAATTAAATACTTACAATGAAACGAAAACAGCTTATCTCGACGGACGAATCACTCATCCGTAACAAAGGAGGAAAACCGCTTGTTGAGTTCAAGAATTTGGCCTGGTGTAGATCCACCTAGCATCTAAAAACATTAACCAAAGTACTAATTTCGACCAAAATGCCGGAAAAAAAAATAAAAAGTAAAAATCATTTTCAAGCGCAATGTAGCAATAAAAGCATGAAGCCAGATTCAGCCTCGGCAGTAGGAGAGTCTATATCTCCATTTAACTTGCGACCAAAAAACTCTACATTGATCTAAAAATTTAAGCAATAGTATTGAAAAAAAAACCCCGCTTTGCTGTGGATGACATATTTTAAAGAAAAAAACTAAATGTTAAAGATTTTCTATTTCCAGCAGGAGTGAGATCAAAGCCAAAAAAGTCTTTTCTATAAAATTGTAATAAAGTCCAATAGATGAAAAAAAAAAACTAAATGCCCGAGAATGATCGCCAAGAAACAACATTAGGAAAATATCTATTCAAATACTTATCTACGCGATAAAATCTTAGTTGAAGAAGGCTTTTGGAAACGGTACAATGTCAAGATCGGGGTCGCTGTGCCCATCCCATCCATCACTGCCGCAGCTCTTTGCAGCATTAGTCTGTGAACTTAGGTCGCGGAAGAGGAGAGACTCAAAGTGTACATCCACCTCCATTAATTTGCAGGGATCTCCATTGTCAAAAGCGAATCGAGCTTCGTGCTTCCCTAATTTCAAGTGCTTTTTAGCAAAAGAGGTTTTAGCGAGTGAGATCTCCATTAATTTGCATGAAGTAGATGGGGACGATAGTGTTGGGTTTATCATCTCTAGAGATGAAGAAAAATAGCTGCTATTGGAAAAAAAAAACTATTTTCACTAATTTCAAGTGCTTTACCCAAAAATAAAAAAAATTAATATCACGAAAAATCCCAAACTGATATACATGTGACAAATTTACCTCAAACTAATTTTTTAACCATAAAAAATTCCAAACCGGTATGCCCGTGACAAATTTACCCTCCGTTAGTTTTCGTTAAATTTTACCGTGCTGATTTAGATGACAGGCGGTAGTTGACGGATGTACCAGTTTAGGGTTTTGCCTAATGTTTGTCACTGGTGTACCGGTTTGTGATTTTTCGTAATATTAATCCAATTTAACAGAAACTAACAAAGGGTAAATTTATCACAAATGTATCAATTTTGGGTTTTTGATGGTCAAAAAATCAGTTCGGAGTAAATTTGTCACAAGTGTACCAATTTAGTGTTTTTCGTGGTATTAGCCAACAAAAAAAATGAGACTTGCTAATTTCAATTGTTAATTTGTATTTTATTAAAATTTCACCATGTCCAAATTTGACGATTTACAATATTCGATAATAATTCGTATATCCACATATACCGCCGACGGAGGTGGCGGCGGCCAACCGGTGGCGAGCGGACCTAGCAGTGGCTGGGCGAGGTCCCAAACTTGCCAGTTATCGCTGAGGCTCGACAACCCGGCTAGAGGAGGAAGGAGAAGGAAGGAAAAAAAATGACTTGTTTCAGGAACAAAGAAGTATTTTTTTTTACTTCTTTTTTCTGCTCCAAATCTATTCTCCGGCACACTTCTCTATTCCGAGGAATAGAAAAATTAGCCGACGTTATCAAATGGATTTATGTTCTCTTTCTATTGTGGTGAATAAAAGAACAGAAAAATAGAGAAACGGGATAGTTACCCTTAAGATTTTATTTTTCATTTTTGTTTTGAAGTTTTGTTATGGTGTACTGTAAAACCATAACTCACTTTTTGTGTTTTCATCTATTTGATGAGACGATATGCAGTGATTTTATTCGTTGCAAGATAATATTCAACGAGTATATTTAAAATAATCCGAATTACTCTTGGAATTGGGAATTTGCCATCTAGCGATTCTTTAGCACGGGGGCTTAATTTAATGATTCAAAACCTTTGTCTATCTAGCTCTCTCCTATTTCCACATCACTCGGTTTCCCAATTCGGAGCGCATTAAGTATAACGAGCTCCTCCATCTCGGCTCTTCTCCTTGTACGCTTTCCTCGTCCTAATTGATTAAGCGAGAGACAAAAATCGAGACTAAGATCCGTATAATCAAATTAGAAATGTTTGAAGGCGGTCGCAACTTATCAATCTTATGATATGTCGCCCGAGCGAAATTAACTTGGATGTTTCTATTCATCGATGGAAAAAATTCGATACCGTTCGGCTCTGTTTGTTTTGTGAAAAATGAATGGTTTGAAAAATACCGTTCTAAAAATAAAAACGATGGCTTGTATCGCTTGAAATAATTAGTCAACGGAAAAATTATTAATTATAGAGAATAATTTATATCTAAATATTTTTATGGATGATGAAAATATTTATCATGCATTAAAAGTTTGTAAGCGAAACAAGAAATCGTTTTTAGCGATAGGAAAGAGAGAAATTGATGAAGAGATTGAAGTGTTTATGTTGTTGCCGGTGGCAGATACGAACCCTACCATGCGAAGAGCTAATATTATCGGAAAGAGAGAAATCGAAAGGGAAAAATAAGAAAAAGGAGAATGAAGATATGAAAAAAGCCATTTGTTGCGGTAGTTAAAATTGAAGGGGGCTTTTTGGAAACGGTGCTGCAATGTTAAGATCGGGTCACTGTGCCCGCCCATCCCGCGGCCATCCCATCCCATCCCACATGCATTAGTCTGCGAACTCAGTAGGAGGCACTCGAGTGCAAATTCATCTCCATTAATATAGCATGATCTCCCCCCAGATAAAATTATTAAAAAAGAAAAAGAGTATATTGAATCGTGGGAAGTTTTTTAAAGGTTCGAGGATGTTCCGTGTGCTCTGTTCCCGCCTCTCCGCAGAGTTCCTGGTGTCTCTCTGAGTTCAATTTGGCCATCACTCTCTTCCTCTCCAAGCCACCACCCGACCCAAAACCCTCGGAAGAAATGAGAGCAGCGTTTCACGCGTTTTTACCTCGGCTCGTCGATGAGATGAGGCGGCGCCGGGGAGAGGCTTCCCGCCCTCCCCCGCGCCGGGAGTATAAATACTCCTCCTGTTCATAGCGGTCACAGATTCCTCCTCCTTTCCCTAAGGAGAAGAGAACGCAACAAAAAGCAGGAGAACACGCGCGCTCCGGCGAGGGCTAGGCTTACCTCGTAGCCTCGGTCGGAGGAGCAGGAGAAGCAGTTGCCGATGCCGCCATCGCCGCCTGCACACTACCGATCAAAATGGAGACAAGTTAAGAGGAGGAGGAGGAGGAGAAGAGGAGGAAGAGAGCGCGACAAAAAGCAGGAGAACGCGCGTGCTCGGCCGAGAGGTAAGCCCCAGCCTTCGCCCGAGCACGCGCGTTCTCCTGCTTTTGATCGTGTTCTCTTCTTCTCCTCCTCCTCCTCCTCTTAATTTGTCTCCGTTTTGATCGGCAGTGTGCAGGCGGCGACGGCGACGTCGGCAACTGCTTCTCCTGCTTCTCCGACCGAGGCTACGAGGTAAGCCCTCGCCCGAGCACGAGTGCTCGTGTTCTCCTGCTTTTTGTTGCGTTCGATGCCTTCGTTAAAGCATTTTTGTGATATATCTCACCGCGAGATAACGCAGTTCTCGGCGTTCTTTCTCTTGAACGCTCGCATTGTATGCGCACCTTGAGCAAATCAATGGCGTGATACTGGAGGGGATTCTGTTTTTCTATATGCATAAACGTTGTCCTTGAGAGCTTGTTGTGGAATCTAGTTGGTTTTAGTCTGTTTTTAGAGGGTTTCCAGGAGGAAATCGCGACTCTGGCTGTGTATGGCTAGTTTTAGGTAAGGATTTAGGGGCTGGGGGTTTTTTCATTTGGATAGTTCCGCCAGGACCGAGGAACTTGAAGTCGACATGATGATATTGTTATGGATACGAAAACCTGCGGTCCTCGCCATGAACAAGCGAATCATTTAAGTGTGAGAAAGCTCAACTGAACATGTGCATCGCCCAATGATTCGAAACCCAACTGGAGTACATCCAGCAGTAAATTCCAAAAAAAATAAATCAATCATGCAGAGTCCGTTCTTAATTGGGAGACCGAGAATGCTCTGGCCTATATATATATATGGGCCGCAATGCTCTTTACCACGAGCTCTACATGTCTTGCCTTTATTCGTGTTTGGCTTTATTTTGTGTGGTAGCATCGAAAAGTTTACTCTGTAAGTACCTGATGCTGAACAGAACAAAGAGTTTGAAGGAGTCAATTTGATATGGGCATTGATACCCATGTCTTACAGAATTTAGTACTATTCCAAATAGTGATCTCAAATATATTGCTCGTGGCATCATTCGCATGTTCATCCGGTTTGAGATTGACATGTCTAGTTGTGAATCGACCACATAACCACTGAAGTTTGAAATATATGTTCTGTTTGAAATAGTAACCCTGCTGTGACACTCATAAGCGCTCATCTGTAACTCTACATGTCTTGCCTTTATTTGTGTTTGGCTTTATTTTGTGTGGCAGCATCGAAAAGTTTACTCTGTAAGTACCTGATGCTGAACAGAACAAAGAGTTTGAATGAGTCAATTTGATGTGGGCATTGATACCCATTTCTTACAGAATTTAGTACTATTCCAATAGTGATGCATTTGAGGCGATAATCTTCTTTCTCGACTCGACCCAACTCGTCCCGAGCTTCTTATTGGTCGCGGCATCAGTCGCATGTTCATCTGGTTTGAGATTGACATGTCTAGTTGGGAATTGACCACGTAACTATCGAAGTTTGAAATATATGTTTTGTTTGGAATAGTAACCCTGCTATGGCACTCATAAGCACTTATATGTTCGATTGGCAGCAGCGCAGCTGCTGGTTCAGCTGCTGCAGGGGCCTCGCGCGAGCTATTTTTTCTCCCGTCGAGGTAAGCATCTATTTCTATGAGAATTACCACTTAAATCGGATAGACACTGATTAGCTGAATATGCAGCCTTAAACGCCTTAACCTGAACATATATGAGTACCTCGTACGGATTGGATTGAGTGTCCATGCCCAGCTGTTCCTGGCTGAGGCTGAGAAGATTGTTCAAGCGGGCATTCAACCGGTCCCGTTTGTCCGAACTTGGATTTGTTTGGACAGCAAATTGACTCTCAGCCCTGATGTGCACACTGGTATTAATTGTAGCTACTAGTGAGATTGCCTCTTTGCACTTTTAATTTATTAACTGTAGATCTTTTGCAGCGATGAGCAGGTGGCGATGCTCGCCCTCAATCAGGGCATCATGCAATATCTGCACTACCTGAATATTGACATTGACGAATTCAACGTAAGAGCTTGGAGACGTCCCAACCATCAGGTTGATCTGGTCAAGATATGGGTGGATCGAATCTACCTGAGGCTTAATCTCCCGAAAACTGGGAATAATGCCCAGTAGATGTCTGTAAACACTGCTAAGACAAAATGACTCTGATGATTTCAAATTGATTCATTTTGTAAAGAATGGAATACTGAGCTAATATGACTGTTGGGTTTGTTTGATTCTGGAAGTACAAGAAAGCTTGGAATGACCGTCGGGTTAATATGATTTTGGGTTCGGGTTCGCTGGATTGAGATTTGTCTGAAACCATTCTTTTGTGTTCTTAGACTCTGAAGGCTACTCCTACGAAAGTTTATCAATAAGAGAGGCAGTTTGTATGTCTAGCTTTCTTAAGATGACGGTCCCTATATCGTGCTTCCCGACACTATCCTTAACTTATTTGTTATTTATTTTTAGTGTCTCCACCAAAATTCTCTCGACTCCAGCAAAAATACTAATTTTAGTTGAATTCCCCTATTGTAATTTGCGATTGATACACTTTGAGTACTTGCCATGTGTCACGGGCCGATCGATCTAGCGTTCCCACGCCCGTGCGGCTTTAGGAATTTTTTTCCAAGTAAGCCTTCCCACACTCACACTCACAAGAACTTTAGAGAGAGAAACTCTAGAGAGAGAAGCTCTGAACTTGTATTGCTTCTTGAAAATGAGAGATGATGAAATGAGGGGGAGGAGACCCCATTATATACAAGTATCGGGCTGACCGTATCCATAGATCTCTCTCCGAGATCAACGGTCGAGATCGTATTCTCCCAACTACCCCACCTACCACATTTATTACGGAAGGGTACAATTACCGTATCGCCCGCCCCAGGAGTATTCTAGAAGACATCAAGAAAACCCTAGTACTAGAACACTCGGGGCCCACCTTCTTCGTCTAAGGGTCGGTCACGGTCCATCGTCCAGAAAACCTCAGGAATGATCCCATTCTTTGGGCCGTGACACATGTCTACTATATGTTATCTAGTGTCCTCCTAAAGGTAACGCAGAATAAAATTATAATCTTGGCTGCTTAGGGCGAAACAGTTTGTGTGGACGTAGTTTTTATTTTTAAATAACCACTTAAAGTCTCAAATATATATTGCCACTTCAAGTTGTTACCCACATTTAATCAATTATATTTCAGTCCGTTCACTTTTGTATCTTTTTTCTTTTTTAAACTCTTTCTTCCTTCTTCTTCTTGTATTTTTTTCACTTTCCTTTTCAGTTTCGGGGAGTCAGATCAGAGAATTTTGAAAGAAGAAAGATTGAATCGATCAGAGATTAGAAAGATTCTAACCCAAATATGGAAAGTGTTCGAGACTTAAGGAATTGTAATTTAAAAGGTTAGAGATTCAGTTTACTTTTGAATTACGATTTTATTTCACGATCCACAATGAGTTAGGATTTTCGATCAGATAAGATATTCATAAGTTCCCTATCTTTCTTAAATTGTGAGACTTTACAGCCTGTACCTACTCCATCCGTCGTAGTTAAAAGAAGAAAGAAATCTCAATCCACCAAGATGAAAGATATTTGCCACTTTCGTTACGAGCATTGGAATTACATTGGCAACCCACCTATAACAATCAATTCACCATAACTTGAGAAGAAGAAGAAGAAGAAGAACCAATGACGGTAACTCGAGAATGGAGAGACGAGGGTAACTCAAGAGAAAGGGGAGAATGTTGCACCGCCGCTTGAATTTGTAAAGGTGATCTTCTTCTTCTTCTTTCTTTAATCAATATTGAAGAATAAATGATTGCGATGCACTATGAAACTGAGATTGCGTTTGTTCTTTCCTCATCAATTTTGGCGAACTAGGGTCCGTTGAGGATGCACTAACCATGAAATACTCACCGATTATCTCTTGACTTTGTTGTTGCAGCCAAAGCCATTACCAATGGAATTCTGGGTATCTAGTTTCACACTCCACGAGCTTGTAGACATCAGTCGCCTTGCGGATCCAACGCTTCAGAACGTCCCCCACCATGTAAAATTTCTCCGCTTCCTATCATTGTCAATGTCACGTCTTCCTCCTTAAAACTACTTTTAGTTTCATTAATTATGCAATTCGTTAATGCCTTATGTCGAGCCTTTTTAAGCAATCCCCTCTTTTGATCGTAGCCATTTATGTACTTCTATCTACACTCAACTGAATTCATTCAACTCTTAGCCAAAATAATTACGAGCGGAAACATATTTCAATTAGAATTTTGAGGCGATAGTTAAAGTCAAAGATGCAATTGCAGATTCTACACGGATTATTGGGGCGAATGTATAAAAAAGTTAAAGAACAGATGGAAAAGGGGACTACTGATGAGGACGATTCGGCAAAGAAGGGCGAAGAACCGGTCATTTGTGCTATCTGCTCGGTTCGTGCCGCTCATTCTAAGTCCAATTAGTTCGATTCACTACCTACTGCCTATTCTTATTCTTGTATATCACTTACCTTGTAGGATGAATGCAAGCATTCAGAAGAAAGGGCCAACTTCGATTGTGGACACACATATTGAAAGACATAATGGGTGGACTGCCCAAGATGGACCAAACTCAGCCCGTGAGCCACAAGGCCCACGAGATAGTTATTTGTCTATCAATAATAGAAGGCACCCCTTGAAAAACAGACGTGATTTTCAGATGCAAACACACTCCTTCGTATACGTCGTCTTCTCTGTTTTTTTTTTGGAACGCACACTAGTACGAAAGACGATCGAAGAACTTTCAAGCGCAAAGTGGCACTTAATCTGTGACAATACCGGGTATGTTCATTGTGTGATATGCCTGTACGATCGGTGATACAAGTTTGATGGTTCTCGGGCACGTTTTCCGCATTAATCGAATTCGTTCCGAATATGTTTCGAACGTGACGATCGGGGATTGAGTTTTCCTAACATTGGTATCAGAGCCCGTTTACTTGTTTCCCGATCATGCTTATGTATCGTCTGAAGTGTATACTGCTTATTTTTTTGTTTTGGCCTCGTTTTTGTTCGTTTTCGTCGCGTTGCCAAACTGTTCATGCATGTTTCGATTTTTGTTTTTCGTTAAAACTTCAATTTTATTGCATAAACAGAAAGGGCTCGTCGAGATGAGCAAAATGATGGGCGGCGCGTCGCTGAAGGACTTCGCATACGCCCTCACGCACCGGAAAGGGCTGTGCGCGCGACGGCGCGTAAGGCCCACGCGCGGCCGTGCGAAACGGCGCGTCGGTTGACCTTTGACCCGACTTGGTTGACCTGACCCGACCCGCGTTGACTCGACCATTGACCTGACTCGACCCGTTGACTGGTGACCCGACCCGGTTGACTTGACCCGAACCGTTGACCGTTGACCCGACCCGTTGACTGTACCGTTGACCGTTGACCGGTCAAACCGGACCGGTTCATACCGGCAGAATGACCCTATGTATTTCTTTCGGCCCGTTCGAGCGCATTTGAGCTCCGATTTGGGCGTTCTTGGTATCGACGTGCTCGTATCGGAATGCTCTACGTTATGGTGTATTCATATTATATTTTTGCTGCACTTATGAATGTAAAAATGCACGATAAATCCTATGTACACGTACTTAGGGGCATATTCTTTGGCATTTTTTGTAGTATTTCTCTATAGTTTTTTGAAATACAAGTGCCAAATCATATGTATATGAATAAGCATTCCTTATCTTAATGTATCATGAATTATAAGTAATCCTTTGTTCTGCATTCGTTGCAGGAACAATGGTACATTTGAGACGCACTCCGACAATCTCAAGGACGGCAGCTCAAAAGAAGAAGCTTGAGAACCTAAGAATCAAGCTAGCTCTTTATCGATGGGACGATAGAGATGATATGATGACACACATCATCAAGGTCAACAAAATGATACAGGATATCATTTGGAACGGTTTTGTAATGCCGGAATATGTAATGGTCGGAGCCCTAAAATGCACTATTTCTGAGGAGTTGGGAAGAATGTTTGATAAGGTTAGAGAAACCTTAAATAGTCCAAGCTATAAGATGCTTGTGGAGAATTTTGTGCAAGAATACATAAGGGTTGGGGCAAGAAGAACATCAACCCTTGCATTGAATGGGTCTCGGCGCAAATCATAGTCAGGATCTACGGTTTTTCCGGGAGCCTTTATTTATGTTCCGAAGAAAATAAAACTTTTTAAAGAATTTTATGAGTCCTTTCCTGTCTATGTGTTGGATTGGTACACTTGATGTTGTTCTTTTAGGATTTGGAATCAATTCTGTACATGTTTCTAGTTGATATTACATATTCTTAAACATTTGTGAATGCTTTATGATATATATATGGCTATAATTTTTTGGTGATTTTTCATTTTATATTGCCATATTATGTGTTATGTTTTATGTGGGAAGTTCTTCAAAGTTTGTATAACTTTTGAAGAACCAATTTCATTACATAAAATGATTATGTTAATGGTAATTTCAAATTAGGTTTTTTAGATGATTGAGAACATAGTGAACTTTCGACTCTAAGACCTTTAGTGAAACTATTCATTAACATGATTAGTTTATGTAATCATGATGCTGATGAAGCATTTAGATAGGCTTTAATAACTCGTGCGTATGTGTCTGAAATGTTCAGATACGATAGCTTCAGCAACTAAGAATATAGTGGTTGAACTTAATAAGGGAGAAAAATTAAATGGCGACAATTATGAGATTTGGAGTCTCAAGATTCAATATGTGCTGGAAGAGCAAGAGGCACTCAAAGCTCTTAACCAGATTATGGAAGAACCTGAGGATGGGACAACTGCCCAACACAAGAGGGATAAAGATGCCTTTGCTGTTTGGAAAAGAAAGAACTCTCTTGCTCGCATTACGTTGCTAAGCAGCATGGACAATGACATCATGCGAGAGTTCGGACGTTTCCAAAATACCAAAGACATGTGGGCTGTATTGGCATCAAGATTTGGTCGAACTTCTGTGACCAAACTGAGACAACTCACTATCCGTTTCGACTCATACAAGATGTCTTATGGAAAGACCATGAAACAACATTTGAGGCAAATGTCGAATATGATTAGTGAGCTAAAGGATGCCGGGCACATACTCACTGATTAACAGCAGGTGCAGGCAGTAATCCGCTCCTTGCCTCAAAGCTGGGAGCACATGAAGATCCATTTGATCCACAATGAAGGTATCAAGACCTTCGAGGATGCTATGCGGCATCTTGAGCTGGAAAGGATCGCCTCATGGCGGCTAAGCCATAAACTGATATTTACTTTGCTGGTTCTAGCTCGCATGGAGTTTCGGACTCCAAGAGGAAGCACCTTGCTGGGTCAAAGAAGTGGAAAGGCAAAGGGCCAAGTCCTTCAGGGAAGAAGCCGAGGGTCAACCAACGGGAGAAAGGAAAGCGTCCTTTCAAGAAGAACATTTCAAGAGTGAAATGTTTCAACTGCGGCAAGAAGGGTCACTTTGCTCGCGACTGTTGCAAGTCAAAGAAGGTAGAAACCCTTAGCATTCATGAAAATGCTACTTATGTGTCTAGTTCAGTGTTTCTAACCAAATCTAATCCTTTGTGGACTGTAGACTAGGGAGCCACAGACCATGTAGCGAAGGACAGAGAAGCTTTCGTGGAGTTCTGACGAGTTTCACAAGGAACGAAGTGGATATACGTGGGGAACAATTCAAGAGTGAAGGTCAGAGGCATTGGCACCTGTCAACTACTTATGCGTGGTGGACGCACATTGTTCCTACATGATGTGCTATTTGCTCCAGAGATTCATCGGAACTTAGTTTCGGTGTTGGTTTTAGTTAGACTTGGTTTTACTGTAAACTTCCGTAACAATGGTATAGACTTGTGTTTAGAAACAAGTTATTATGGTTCTGGATATTTTTTAGATGGTTTCATTGTATTAGATATTGACTATTATGAAGTTAATGTTATTCCTTATTTACATCATGGGTGGACCGCCCAAGATGGGCCAAACCCGGCCCGTGAGCCACAAGGGCCCACGAGGTAGTTATTTGCCTATCTATAATAGAAGGCACCCCTTGGAAAACAGACGTGATTTTCAGATGCAAACACACTCCTTCGTATACGTCGTCTTCTCTGTTTTTTTTCGGAACGCACACTAGTACGAAAGACGATCGAAGAACTTTCAAGCGCAAAGTGGCACTTAATCTGTGACAATACCGGGTATGTTCATTGTGTGATATGCCTGTACGATCGGTGATACAAGTTTGATGGTTCTCGGGCACATTTTCCGCATTAATCGAATTCGTTCCGAATATGTTTCGAACGTGACGATCGGGGATTGAGTTTTCCTAACACATATCATGCCAATTGCATTCTTCCAATCTTGAGGACTAAGGTCAACTCCTGCCTCATTTGTGGACAGGAATTGCACTGCTATTTCCCCGTCGGGGAAGGACAATCAATTGTCAGGTGAGACAATTGCCTATGTTTTCTTAACGAACATTTTAGCCGGATTACTTCGGAATTAGTTCCCATTGTAGCATCCTTATACAAAAGGAAACATTCTATCATATGAATTATATGAATTATCTATACCGGTACAGCATTGTTATTATCTATTCACACAAAGTCACGGCCCCGCATTCAGTCATTCTTGCATGCAATGAAAATAGACGCATCTTATTTATCCTTTTATCACTGCAAATCAAAAGGAGACAATCTGAGTAGCTATAACACGGGATAATAGGGAAGTCACGAAAGTACATTTGGATCCTAAAACTTTCAAAATGTGCAATCTCAGTTGTAAAATTTTGAAAAAGTGCAAACAGCAAAGGACTGGATTGGAACAATTTGATAAGTTTTAGGACTTTATTGCACTTTCTAAGTTTTAATTTTTGTGACAAATTTTAGGACTTCTAATGCAGTTGTCTCTTAGCAAACTGGTGAATTGTACAATTTTAATGCGAATACAAACTTCTTTCTAAGAAGATTATATATGCTTCTCGAAGGACAAAACATATTCAATATTGCTACGGAGGGGTAGAGCGGGATCCTCTGGCTATCCATTAATATTCACGTTTGAACGAATGGAACGGGTGGAATGCTTGCAATCCTTGATTTGCGCATTCAAGCGATTAAGAGATTATGCAAATCAATGATACAATATAACAATCAGCATAGCCAGGTTCTCAATTACTATCATATTTGTAATTCTCAAAAATATATTATCCGGGGCAATAGAATCTCTCGATCGGACTTATAAATATTTGATATAAAGTTTCCGAATGCTGAAGAACAACATCTAGATTTTTAAACATGACCCGACATAGGTAGATAAATCATGAAAAGAATTTATGAAACAAATAAGTCGATCCTTTCAAAGAAGCCAAATTTGATCATCGTGACTTTCAAATTCCAAGCCAAATCCTTTCACACACTTCTTTTATTTTTTGGGTTAATATCACGAAAAACCTCAAACTGGGACACCTATGATAAATTTACTCAAAACTAATTTTTTGACTACAAAAAACCCAATATGGTATATCTTTAACAGTTTTGCCCTCCGTTAGTTTCCGTTAAATTTTACTGTCAAATTTTTGAGTTTGATGACACGTGGCAGTTGATGGGTATACCATTTTGGAGTTTTACCCTCCGTTTGTCACAGATATACCAGTTTGTGATTTTTCGTGGTATTAATTCAATTTAACGGATAATAAATTTGTCACAAATATACCAGTTTAAGATTTTTTGTAGTCAAAAAATTAGTTTGGGGTAAATTTATCACACGTGTATCAGTCTAGGGTTTTTTGTGGTAAAAAAATTTATTTGAGATAAATTTGTCACGAATGTACCAATTTGAGGTTTTTCGTGATATTAACGTATTTTTTTGTCGAAAGCATCACACACAATGGACGTAAAATTACAAACTTCTTCCCAATTGGACCAATCCCTATTAGGTTACTAGCAGTCATATAAAAAACCTTATCGCTCATACTATGTGCTCCAAGGATCAAGTGGATCAAACAAATCGCAAAATATTATAAGAAACAATGTTGGTTCCTATTGTCTCAGAGATAATTACAAGATAAAATCAAACCTCAACAAAGTGCAACAAAACAACCTGCAAGTATCGATCATGCCTCATGCTATTAATATTGAACACGGAGAGGCATATTCGTGCGAAAGAACGAAAAGTAACCGATCAATAGTCAACTAGAATAAAAAATATACGTATGGATGGCATACTAAAGTAGCAGATTCTCTATTTCCTTATGCATAAAAGGCTCTTCAATTCAAAAACAATAGAAACCATAAAAAGCAACACAAGAAGTATTATAAGTAGCAGACCACATCACGCATTTCCCTCGGATATAAGGGTTTAAACTTCTTCCCAACTCAACCGATCCCTATTAGGTTACAAGTAGTTCTATAAAAGCTGAATTGCTCTTAATTTGACGCTTCAAACATCAAGTAAATCAGATAAACCGCAAACTGTCATCGAAAACGATGTAGCTTCCTGCCGCCTCAGAGGTAATTACATCACACACTTCACTCGACATAAAGTTATAGACGTTTTACCAACTCGACCAATCCCTATTAGGTTACTAGAATTAGTATAAAAACCTTATCACCCCTATGTGCTTCAAGGATCAAGTAGATTAGACGAACTGCAAAATGTCCTAAAAAACAATGCTGCTTTCTAAAGCCTAAGAGGTAATTACAAGATGAAATCGAAGCTCAACAAAGTAGAACATATGGGAAACCTCAAAATAGCCTTCAAGTATGGACCATGCCTCATGATAATCATATTGCATATGGAGAGGCATATTCGTGTGAAAGAGCGAAAAGTAACAGATCAATAGTCAATAGAAAAAAAAATGTAGATATGGACCGCTAATAGCAATGGAAACCATAAAAAGTAACATAAAGCAATATAAAAACAGTACCGGACCAAATCACAGGGTCCATGGTAACATTTTGCAGGCTTTTCTTTGAATTGCTTTCGTACTTGTAAAAATTGCACCCAAAAGCATTTGTGGGTCTTTAGAACTACCTTCACAGAGCTCCATTTTAACTTCTACCCTGCGTGCGATTTGTGTAGATTATATGTGAAAATTTGAAACTTAGGACACTAGAGAAATGAAGATAGATGCCTTCTACTCCTTATAAGTATTGTTTTTTGCTTCATTCTTAATAAAGCGCGCTACGATTTAGACGCCGCCTTAATAAATAGAGATGTTTTTGCATCATATATTAGGAGAATTGATTATGTAACTCCTATGATCATAATTATTCCTTTCCATGATTTATAATATTCATAAACTTTCTAAATGCTTTTGAATGTGTGTGTTTTTTAAAGTAAATTTAGTTAATATGTTGTGCTATCGAGTAGGACTTTACTTTTTAGTTTATTTTGAAGTTATGTTTTGATTTATAATGAATCCATAACTCACTTCTATGATTTCATTTATTAAATACGATACTTGTCCTGTCTGGATGCTACCATTCTTCATGCAATAGCTCTTGTTTGCCTATACTTGTCTTTGCGGTTCTTTTCGGTCTCCTTTCTCGATTTTCGGTAAAATTGCCAACTTTGTGTGGAAAAATTAATGGCCTTTTGAGGGATTTGATGATTAGTCAAATTAAAATCTCGGGAATTCGAAGTTGAAGGATGAAGAGGGATGATCAGTATTATTTAGCTAAATAAGTTCGATCTGTCGATAATGAATTCGCCCAAAATCGTGCTAAAATAGCTCTTATGAGATATCGGCTTTTAAGGATACCTTATAGTCGGAACATCTCTCCCCCTTGGGGAAGGAATTTGACATTGTATTGGTAAAACAAGCCTGTTGATGATTTGAAAGTCTCAAATCATTGCCACTTTATATGAAAATCAAATGATGCCTGCATGCATATATATATATATATATATATATATATATGTATGTATGTATAAAGATAGTGAGAATATTTATGGAGCAGTGAAGTGATTGGCCTTTCTAATTACACCTCGATTTTTTTTGTAAATTTGTAAATTTTTGGGTTGCTTTGCAGATTTTCATTTCTATTGAAGGTTTTCCTTCTCTAATTTTTTAGAGAGGATTAGATTTGAAGACTGCTTGGGGAATTTTATTAGTCTCGGAAAACCCCAAATGGGAAGGGCGCATTTTTTTGCATTTACTTAGAATTCGGTCGCTCATTTTTCATTTTTCATGTCCTTGTTGGTAATTAGATTTTCTTTCTATTAATGTGGGCGTAAATAAACCAGAAATTAATTCATAGGATTTACTTGGAGAAAGATTACTGAATGAAGAAGGCTCGGATGGGTAAACTAAATCTCGGAGTATTAGTGAAACAACGCCCGGTGAAGGAATTATGCAGCTTTTGTTATTCAGTTTTTATTTTGCTTTGTTGAATTTGTTCTCTCGGAAATTGATTGAAAATACTAGAATAGAAAATGTGTCTGTTTTATTCCTACATGAAAAAAAAATTATGTCGGCATATGTATTTTATTTTCCTTTTATCTACCTATTCAATCGCATACGATACTAATTCGACCGAGACAAACGTCCACCTTATACGTAAGATGCACTCAATGGACATGCACATCTGTGGAGCAATTAAGTAAACTTAAGCTATTTTATGTTCTGCAGAAATATTATCAAAAAAATCCTAAACCTATTACATTTTTGCTATTTCGGTCATAAATCTCACAATTTGGCCAATTTAATCCTAAATATTTTGATAATTTGCTAATTTAGTCCTAAACCTTTTGATGAATTGCTCATTTAGTCATAATCTTCTTAATGATTTGCCAGTTTAGTCTTTTCGACTAATTTCAATCGGAAATCGCTGGCGTGCCGATCTAGTCAACGCCAGCCGTCTCACATGACACGACATGCACTGACGTGGATAATATTTTCAATTTTCTAAATTTTTTTATTTTTAGTTTATTTTATTTTCCTTTTCCTTTTTTCGCTTTTTCCCCCCATTGGCCATTGCTCGGGCTCGAGCAACGGCCACTCTTGCCAAAGGCCGACAGAAGGAAGAAGGGAAAAAAGAAGACAAAAATTCATAAAATAAAAGAATTGTAAAAATTATTCACGTCAGCACCGATCGTGCCACATAAGACGGCCGACGCTAACTAGATCACCACATCGGCAATTTTCGATCAAAATTAGCCAGAATGATTAAATTGCACACCGTAAAAAGGTTTAGGACTAATTTGACAAATCCTTAAAAGGTTTAAGAATAAGTTGGTACAATTGAAAGTTTTATGACTAAATTGACCAAATTAAGGATTTAAGACCGAATTGGTATGAATGTAGCAAGTTCGGAACTTTTTTGGTAATTTCCCCTATGTCGCGCTACTTTATTAATCACAAATTGCTATTGGATGAATATATTGAACTACTAAAGAAAATAAGAAAGTGGCACCATAGTAATTATGCCTTAACATTTGTTTGTTGAGCTTACTTGTCTTAATTTATATATTCTGTCTTCTATTTTATCTTAGGAAGCAATATCTCCACAACTTTTTCAAATTTTATGTTTCTATTATACTAATTTACCCTCAAAGCTCATCTACAATTTCCATGAAGTAATTCAAAGATTGTCGCCTTCGTCAAAAAATTATTCGAACGTACAGAAAAGCCAACGAACAGAATTTAGGACATTCGATACCCAACTTCCTATCATTTAAATGTGACGATGGGTGATACAAGCCTAATTAAATTCTTAGCCAAAAGGAATTTCGAGCTGTGGACGTCAATAGAAACATGGTACAATAACAGCTTCCACACGAATTCACTTGGCGAAATTTCTCCTACATTTTAAGACCACATATTACTAGTGTTTGTCAAAAAATTTTATCAGTTGTCAAAATTAGACGTTCCGGACTTTGTATGTTTCCGCATCATACTTCTCGTTCAAATGCCTATTGTTGATTGTGAGTTCTGTGTCGATTCTATCTCACGTAAACAAGATATTGGAAAAGTTACAAAGGTGTCAAAAAATTCGGCTATCATTTGAACCTACACCCAAATGAGCTAAAGCTATTGTAAAAAATAAAGATTGGTTTTTCATTTGAAGAATCAACGATTGTGGGTTTTTTTTTTATTTCCTTGTTTTGATTTCACGCCAAAGCTATATCTTAGTTTCGCATGTTTAGTGAAATTGCTAAAAAGAGATGGGGTCGACCATTTCTAGTATTTCCTTCAATATATGTCTATATATTCTAATGTTTCTATTACGAAGATTCTGAATTTAAGTTTTCAAATATTGCGTTAATTAAGAGGATTAACTAAAATATGGTTTGCGGTTTGTTTACTTCTATTGTCTATTGAAATTTCAATAAGCGAACAAAATTCAACAAAACGAATTATAGGTGAACTCCAAAATCGGAACATTATAAATAGAAAATTGGGGATAAATGTAGAAACAATACTTAACATTTTTTTCTACGCTTGAATTCCACATATGGCGAGCTCGGGACAAAATTGTGGTTCCTTATTTTTTTAGACAATGCGTCCCTTAGTTAATGAAAAGTCTTCTACTGACCGGCCAAAATCTTGAGTTTTATTTCGATACTTATCCCCACTTTCTGTCTTGTTGAGTTCAAATTTTGTGGTTTGACCGTGCATTTAAGACGACGAAATTTTGTTGTAGAATCAACGTTACGGTGAAGAATATCCCCAGATACTATCAATATATTTGTCGCCTATAAATTTATATAAACTAGGTGGAGATTGACAAATTGCATTGAATCAATGCGCTTGATAAGCGATAAATGACATTGTTTGAGAAACATTTTGAAATTAGAATATATGATTGGCTTGATAAATAACTCTTCAAGATCATGGTACATGAATTGGCATCAGGTGCATCAACAATATATGCGAACATTTTTAGAATAAAATACTTTCAATGATTAACCATCGTAATAAAATACATGTAGATATTACATGATTGGAAGACAAAGCCATCCTTTTTTTCCCTTCATTTTCCATTTTTTTTTTCTTTTCTTCCTTTTCTCTTGGTCGCGTTCTTTTCTTTTCAAATTTTCTCTTTGAGGAAAAATTATTTCGTAGCTCTTTAAAATTCTTCATGGGTGTTGACACCTATTTTTTTAATTTGCCCAAAATTAATTATGCAAAAATTCAGGAATTAATTCCGAAAAAAAATTTATTTTATCTAGTTGCATTGCATATAGACATTAGGGCCAATTGGAGCATATTTTCTTAATTAATGAAAAAAATTTAAAATTTTAAAAAAAAAATCAGATCGGGGCCGGGTCAGGAATAGGCCCAACCCGGCCGTCTCTTTCTCTTCCCCTTGACCCGGCCCGGCTGCCTCTCTCTTCCTTTCCCCTCTCTTTCCTCGCTCCTTGCTCCTGGGCGCTGGACGTCGCTCGGCCAAGGAAACGGCAGAACCCTTAAATGCTTGAATGTGTACATCAGTGCGATGTCCGTTCAAATACAGTCGAGTTTTTTAATATGTAGTTCCCTTCCAATGATTTCAGAAGTCCTATTGAATGTGGATTCTAGGTCTTTGGACAAATCTCAAAATAAGGTGTTTTTTGCTCTAGTAAGGTACTATTTAGTTTAATTCCTTTCAATCTCACTCCGAATTTCAATTGTCTTTGAATTATTTTTAGAGCGAGCTGCATGTCGCTCAACGAATCTCTTGGACTAGTTTGTTTTTGTTGTTCGACTGCATTGGTAGCGAAGATCCGCGAAGTTAACTAAATTTTAGCCCCTCACTATATTTATAGATAAGTAGAATTTGGGGAAAGTATCAAAAAAGTCGTAAACTTATATTGCATTTGTGCCAATTTAGTACTAAACATTTTTTATTTGTGCCAATTGAGTCCATCTAGCTAATTTTAGCCGGAAATTGCTAATGTTAACGCCAGCCGTCCTACATGGCACAACCTACTAGGATTATACATCTGCGTATGCAATTTTCATCTAGTAAGTTGTAACGTTTCCAAAATCCTTAGCAAGTTCATGAGCTATCTTCCGGGTCCTTATATGAAAAAGTTTATTCTCAACAACTTATCTTGAAGCAGCAAACATTCATTTAAACCATTTGCCCAGTTGAAGAGCTTTTCACCATAATATTGCTGCCAACTGGGTAATGGGCATTAGGGCTCTGCGCGACATTTATTGTGTCTGGAAGGGCTTGTATGTCTTGAGATCTTGGATCAGTCCCTGGACCGAACCGGCGGCCGCGACAAGCGACACGACCAGGCAAGCCCAGCTCAGTATCTTCAGCCACGTCCACGTGAAGGAGAACTTGCGCATCTTCGTCCTCGCGATGTACATCTCCACCGGGAAGTAGACGGTCAGCGGCCAAAACGAGGCGGCTCCCAACAGTCCCAGGAAGTCGTTGAAGAAGGGGAATATCATGGCTATGACTGCGGTCACGACGACATACGCGGTCCTCCACACGAGCCTGAAGAGATTGAGGTGGTAGACGCCGTAGCCGGGGATGTGGATTGGGATTTCCCTCGTCACGAGAGTGCTGTTAGGCCAGCGCTTGGAGCAGCAGTTCTCGACGAATCCGAAGATGGGCTGACAAAATACCTGCATGTCGATGTTCATGTTTAAACACCAATATATGTACGTTGGATTATTCTGTAGGTCCCCGTACATAATTCAATCGACAGTAATAGCAAATCCGATTTACACGAGCTTACGCATTGCGATTGTTTCTTAGTGTGTATCGTGCAATACGCTAGATGATACAACTATGACGTATATATTGCTGCCTAAACTCAATCTACCTCTATAGACTCAACCAATCACCAGATGCATCAATAATGCGACAAGTCAAATGTCAACTTGAATACTTAATAGCAAGTTAATGGCAGCAAGTACCACATCAGCAAATTCCGTTAGCCCGTTTAATGGAAGGATCGCATTGCATCAATCTTCAAAAGTACAAGGACCACGTTGAAAAAAATGAGTTTATGGACTAAATTCAATGCTGAGTAAGAGTTCAAGGACCTAGTGTTATCACCCCAACTACATCATCAACATAAAACTAATTGATTTAGCAAGTTCCATAAAATGGTTTACCTGGTAAGCACCGATCAAGTGGACTGCAATGCAGACATTGGCTAAGTCGACGAGCCAGAACGGCTCGTAGAATCCGAAGCCAGTGAGGAAATTCCCCGGTGCAGCGTTCCCGAAGGCCGCATAACCGACACAACCGCAGAGCACATAGAACAAAGTGGTGGTTGAGATGCCGATGAGAGAAGCCCTTTTCATGACTTTGTTCTCTGGCGGGCTCGATTTCAATGTGTCCTGCAGAGAGAGTTTAAGACTCAAATGTCATACAAATCGAACCTACTCAAGCACATTTTCCTCGTATGTCAGCACACGCCTCTATAATCAAACATCATCTTTCAAATAACATACTCGAATTCAAAAAGGGTGTACACGACACAAGCGTTCACCGTGTATCTAACACAACCAGCCTAAATTCATTTGTTTAGTAACAAAGGCCGTGTTGTATCAAAGAAAAATCGATCTTCATTTTTCTACCAACATCTTCGATGAGCTTGCCGGGTCTCTAATATCGAGCATATAAGATCATCAGGACAATGATAAGAACATCTTTCAATCCGACCGACCTATGAATAGTTTTGATGCCGGAAAAATCTTCATCCTTATACGTCAACCCAATCTGTAATTATTATGGAAGGAAAGGCGATCCACAATGAACCCAAATTACTGTGCGTCAAATCAATAGCTAAAGAGAGTTGACTTCAATTATTGAGGCAACATTCACAGGTTGATAACGCACGTCACAAATGACATCAAACACAAATAGTTCATCGCATCATCCTTTTTGGTGTCGCGTAGAGTGTGACAATTGCAACTGCATGTGACCACGTAGTTCGTGACTATGATGTGCGGACATTGCATTGCATGACAACTGATAATAAAAGCAAGAGAGAGAGAAGCAGGAGAAGAAGATTTCATATGAAGATGGGACCTCACTTTATTCCTAATAGGCCAGGGCACATTCGGTGGCCCATGCAAAATTTTTAAGGAAAGAAAGAGACGTGGTCCATTCATTTCATTTCATGGTCCACAGGAGTCTCCTTCGCAGCAGGATAGTACTTTCAACCCCTAAAAGGTCAGCCTTCTTTTGCCCTCATAGACCAATCACATTCCATCGCCTAAACTGCGTTTGTCTACGCATTTGCTAGAAAGCGTGAAGTCGAGACCAAAACGGAATGTTAACTCACCTTCTTTCCATCCGAAACAACGCCTGAAAAATCGATTTATTCGATGCAGATCGTACCGAGAAACTACCTAACCGTGAACGTGTACAAATGATGCCGAAGGTTACCGCACGCGACAAACACTCGATCTTGCCATTATCATTTCAACCTTTTCTTGATCTACGGAGCTTGATTAGGGTTAGTCGTTTGGGGGGGGGGGGGGGGGGGGAGGGGTTGTGAGGAAGGCAGGGGCTATAACCATCTTTTTGTCTTGCGCCTGTCGAGGACGACTACCGAAAGGCAAGGCATTTCATGTGGCTAGGGTTTGGCCTTACGTTGCGCCTGATTGTCGATATTCCTACTTTGACTAATAACCTCCTATCTCTTTGTTTTTAGGACAACTTTCTTTCCTGCTGCACATCTCTTCATTAATAACAAATATTTTATTTTATTTTCCTTTGTTTTCTATCGTGACTCCAGTTGTATTATTACATGTATACACACACTTGATGGAAAGCCCTAGAAG
This sequence comes from Syzygium jambos, assembly GCA_031216235.1. Classification (NCBI taxonomy): domain Eukaryota; kingdom Viridiplantae; phylum Streptophyta; class Magnoliopsida; order Myrtales; family Myrtaceae; genus Syzygium; species Syzygium jambos. The sequence continues at coordinate 26,663,207 of CM062225.1, forward strand.
CATGAGATGCTAAACGTGGCAAGAAAGCCAGAATTGCTGGGCACGCACTCCAAACTTCCATGACTGTGCTTGACTTTGTCCTGAAACGGATTAGTGTTTCATCAATGCAAATTGCATGCAAGCATGTCTTTCCTGTTTCAATCCTTTCTGTTCTTCTTCAGCTGTTCATTTATAGGAGCTTTTGCTTAGACCATTGGGGTTGACTCTCGTCGTTCCATAGGACTCGTCCAGAATTCAGTGAGAAAAAAGAAGAAGAAAACCTATGGACAGCTGAATATTATGCCTTCTCTGCTGCTAAAACAACGAAATGGAAAAGGCAAAGAAATGGTAGAACTGACAGATTAAGGTTTGATGTTCACCTGAATCTCGACGAGGACGGTGGAGTAAGCGTAGGCGAAAGCGATGTCGCCGACAGCTTGGAAGACTCTCCACACCTTCTCCGATCCCGACACATCCACCCCCACTGTCGTCCCCGTTAAGGTCGTCCGCATGTGAGCTCCCCCACCTTACACCATCGAAATTCGCCGCGTTTCATTATGTGACATCCGAAGCTCATTCTACTAATCAATCTAACATCATATCAAGAATTTCCTAAACGTCTTTCAGAAGTACATAGATTCTCTTTACCTACGACTTTGGCAATGGAGAGTCCGAGGCCGATGGAGGAGTAAGCGAAGGACATGACGGCGGCAAGGATGGAGAGCCAAGAGAGCTTGTCGAAGTCTGGGATTTGGCTGAGGGCGATTTGGATGCACGCGAATATGATCATGAACGGATAGTTCGATGGTTGGCACTTCGCTTCGTGCCCATGTCTGTGGAAGCAGTTCGACCTCTCCACCGCCCTGGAAAATTGATTATATTTTTTGGAAAAATAGAAACAGAAAAGAAAAAACTTTGGTCTAAATAATAAATAAAGCCCCATCCTATACTTAGTACTTACACCATGCTGATAGATGCGGTGATGGTGTAGCCAATTGTGATGCCCACGAGGTTCCCATATTGAGCCAATCCACATAGCTGAACCTTCCTACCTCCTTGAAAATAAAAATATTCGAGAAAAAAGCTAATTAATTATAAGGAAAAAAAAAGTGCATGTCGTTCGTTCGTTCAATTGGCGAATTTAATGAAACCCATTTGAATAATTTAAGGAAGTGAATTCATTTATGGGGTTCTCAATCTCATGGGGAAGTGGGGTTTCTTTTAGGAAATGACAAAATGATGCTTGTGATTAACCAATCTCTTGGTAAAATCCTCAGTCAAACACATTCATCTCTTCTTCCTCTGGAAATGCATTGCTAATTTCCCAAATCTGATTGTTAAAAACAAGGAGGAGGAGAAGGTGGAAAGAATGGGTTTCGCCAATTGAAAAGTCTTTACTTACCCAAGTGGGCTCTCACCACATCCATGTAAGTGTAGTTCCTCTTCCCGGCGACGGGGTCCGGCGACCGGTACGAGTCAGCGAGAAGGGTGGAGGTGAAGTAGGTGACGAAGGAGAAGGCCATGAGGACCGCCGGCCCTGCCACCCAGCCCAGCTGAGCGATGGCCCATGCCAACGACAGCACTCCAGACCCGATCACGGCCGTTATTATATGCGCGCTCGCCGTAACCATCGTCCCTTCACAAAAAGGAACAAAAAAACCAAAAAAAAAAAGAAATTTATTGCATGCAAGAAGAACAATGTTAAAGAGCCCGTAACAGTCAAAACTCACGTCAAGCCAGATTTCAATACATTAAAGGACTAGGGAGCAATTTGTATGCAAGAAAACAAACGACATAATTCTTTATGATTTAGCTCATACCGGTTCGTTTGACTCGGCCATCGTCATCCAGGTTCTTCTGAACACCACCGCTTTGAAAAGCTTCAGGATCCTGCTCCACATACAAGCTGATCCCTGGCATCGTCTCTCTCTCCATCTCCTCTCTCTCTCTCTCTCTCTCTCTCTTTGAGAACTTAATGGGGGAAAATGGGAACGGTGGGGTTCTGGTTCCGAACACAGAGGAGACGTAAGGAGAGAGACAACTGGGACACTGCACTCAGAAAGATTAGCAGTGCCAATATATATATGATATGTCAAAGCAAACCCGCGCAGAAAAACTTAGTGGATCTGAAAAGCTTGTTTTGGCAAGAGGAATTGGTCTTTCAGGAAATTTTAATCAATTCTAAGCCGTTTCTGGACTGGCTCTCCAAAGGGGAGGAAAAAACGAAGGGAATGGGTGATTAGATTGCCACAAATAAGAACATGCGAAACAACAGCAAGAGAGAGAGAAAGAGGCAACACCCACCTAAGAGTGTATAGAGCTGGACCAACTTGGAAGTTCTGGACTTGGAATTGAATTGGGTCTTCTCTACCTTCCTCTTTTTCCTCCGTCCACTTTTGATGGTGTGCGTGCTAAGCCGTTGGTCCCCACTTCATACGAGGGCTCGGTCCGTCCTCCATCAAACTTGTATTCGTCAAACCTGTTTCTGATCTCTTCTCGACACTGCCTGAAGTCGGTTCCTAGCTATATCTTGCTGTTTGGCCCTTGGAGATATCAGAAAGTCTCTCTCTCTCTCTCTCTCTCTCTCTCTCTCTATATATATATATATATATATATATATATATGGGAAAACTTATTGACCTGCTCTATGGTGGAGATGGACTTGCGATTGCATGTATGTGGAAGACAGCATTGATGAGGATAAATTTATGAGGAAAGAGATTGAGATATTTGACCCAAATCGCTTTTTGGTAGGTGAGAGTGAATGTCATGGATGTTGTTGTTAATGTTAACATAATGGTTGGATCTTGTTTGCCTTCCTTCTTCTTACTTTTGTGCTCTTTATGGAGTCCTCTCTCTTGCATGCTTCCCATGTACAGTTGTACACTACATTTAATTGCTAATGATCTACATAAAGAAAATATTTTGAGTGTCTTTGTGTCATATAATCCATGCTTAATGAGCATACCAATGGGTATGTTTTGTACTTTTATTATGTATCGTCGTCCCTTAATTTTGCTAGAAATAAATAATTGAGACTTACATGCTATTTTATCAGTTAAATGTGATGCATAATTTTTAATAATGACTCGATGGTCAATTCTTTTGAAGAGTGAATTACCCCTTTTTCACGTTCCTTAAATGCTTATTCGTACAAGACAGCTAGCGTAATAACAAATTTTATACAAACTCTGACACGAAAATACATCCGAATTGAGAGATAAACATCTTGGCCACGTTACATTTTCCTTAATTACTATTTCATGTGAATGAACATATCTTGCATTAGCAAAGAGCATTAATGGGCAGTCTTCACTTGGTTTCGACTTAGGTCAACTTAGCTATTTCAATGTGCAATTCGGGAAAAATCATGTCAAGGGGGTCAGACAAACACCTTCTTTTTTTAACCTTATATTTTTCAATCTATCACAGCCACTTGAATTTGCCTTCTGAAATTACGCACCACACAAATATGTCTTGTAGCAATTATTGTTAGGGCAATGATAAAACTTTGATCAAAGGGGGCATACGAAGAGAAGAAACATCTCATCTTAACAATAAAAACAAAAAAGAGCAGACAAACAATAAAAACTATATAATTAAATTTAAAATTAAAATAGCAGCCGTGGCAACTTGTGGGGTGTGTAATCTTTTTCCAAGGAATTATGCTCAAAATTATTTACTTATTTTTTAACCTTTTTTGGCGGATGGAAATGAAAATGATGTGGACCTAACTCCAAATTACCCCAGACAGCACTCCTGGACCGTGCGATTCTTCCTGGGCAATTCCTGCAATATCCGCAGGAAAACGACACGAGTGCTGTTGGTTTTGCTGAGTATCGATTCCCTCGCGGATCACCGCCTCTGGCGACGTGGTTATCAATTGGTTAACTGATCAGACAAATTTCAGATTAGAATCCGTACCAAATTCTCGCGGCAATTTTTAATTATGATGGGGTTCACGTTCACTAAGCATAAAGCATGGGTCGGGCCTGCAGCTCTTTTATACAGCGTCCGGCTATACTGAGGAAAATGTTAGGTACAAATATTTCGCCACGTTAACCTTCAATCATCGATCGCCGCCTATTTGAATAGAGCCCCACTTTCAGATTTTTTTTTTTCCCTCTCTCCTTGCTCTCTCTCTTCTCTCACTGTTCTCTTCCTTTTTCTTTTTGCCTTTTGAGGCCATGGAAGACGCCCGCGGCGGATTGCAGCGTCGTCGCCCAGCCATGGACAATCCGCTCACGAGCATGCTTTGATCCCCTGGGTGACCATCTTTCACGTCCACCATGGACCAAGGAGGGATTCTCTTGAAAGATTTCGCTAGCTGCCATGGACGTCTGGCTCATGAGCAACACCGATGCTCGTCCGTTGCCGTCTTCGGTGTCGTTTGGGAATGCTATTAACCCCTATGCTAAAGGACATCTCATTGTTATCATTTTTTATTATGTTGCGATTGCTCCGACCAAGTGACTCACTGCCCGTCCATGGTTGTCATTAGCATTGTTCAGCCAGATCTCGTCGGTTTAGTCAGAAATAGCAACTATGCCGGTGGCGACGGTGGGGGAGGCGTAAAGGCCGAGCTCAGGTGAGAGAGAGGGTAGGTGAATGTCGACACCCCGTGCAGGTGAAGGAGAGGGCCGAAGGGAGAAGGAAAGCAGGGGTAACCGAGAAAAGAGAAAAGATTTGAAAATTGGAGCCATTATGGTCACGTGGCGATTGATGAGTGAACTTTTATGCACGGTCCATTTGACAAAACATGTGTACCTATGCGTACTCATGTATACATGTATGTGTACATATAACTCCATCAAAATCCACCAAAAAAATCGATCTATTCATTATTGTTGCGCCATAAAAGACTTGGTCGATCACTTTGGATAGTTTAATTCACTCCAATGCAATATGTGATTTTATATTCTTAATTCCATCATTTAACATCCACCTTCTGTGATTAGTGGAATGTAAAGTAGGTTTTCTGATTGTTGATAATGGACGCAAAAGCAATCTTTTAACTATTTCCAAAACTTAATTACATTAGGTTAGACATTAGGCTCCGTTTGTTTCCGGAAAAATATTTTTCCGGAAAACATTTTCCTCATTTTCCGGTGTTCGGGGGCGGAAAATATTTTCCTTCCCCAGCCCCAAATCCTTTATTGTTTAGAGGAAAATGATTTCCTCTTTTCACAAAGAGGAAATCATTTTCCCCCAAAGTAAAGGTAAAATTGCCCATGGGAGGGAAAATGTTTTCCGCGGGAGAGAAAGTTGATTGCCGGTCACCGCCATCGGTCGCCGACCGCCGTCGGTTGCCAATTGCCGCCGCCGGTCGCCACCGCCGGTCGCCGGACGCCACCGGTAGTCGGACGCCGCCGGATCGGCGGTCGCCGAACACCAGAAAATATTTTCCGAAACTTTTTCAAATTTTAGCCGAACACTAGAAAACTGTGTTCCAGGAAAACATTTTTAAGGAAAATAACTTCCGAGAAAATATTTTCCAAAAGGAGAAATATTTTCCGATAAATGAACGGAGCCTAATGAAACATCAATTCATTAACCCACCTTAAATATATATTTTTACACATCTATTTTCTGACACTTCTTTTTTTTGTTTTCTTCGATTGAATGTAGCTTTTATAGCTTATCTATTTTCTTACGTTTAATCACATCTATATAAAAATAATCCCAGAGCAATCTTTATCTGTATCCTGGTCATGGAAATGAGCTTATTATAATAGAGAGATGGTGGGTAGAGAGCGACAAAAGTTCAATAAATGAAGAAAGAGGGTGTGTTTGGGTTAGACCCGTCAAAATGGGTCATAAACCCATTTCTTAACCCATTTATTAGTAAATGAGTCATAAATGGGTTAGTTATATTTAGTAAATGGGTCATAAATGGGTAAAAGTCTTATATTAGTGTTAAATGGGTCATAAATGGGTCGCAAATGGGTCATAAATGAGTTTACAACTGATTTAAACTCAACGCATTTCTCTCACCCTCACTCAATCTTGCACTCACTCATTCTGCACTCTCATTTCAGCTTGGGTATGAATTTTCCTATATTTAATTAAATATGGAAGTATTTCAGCAATATGGGTCTAATCGGATATGGGTTAGGTATGGGTCGGGTCGGGTATGGGTCAACAAAATTGCATTGCGCATAAATGGGTCATAAACGGGTTAATGGGTCAATTTGGGTAGGACCATTTATGACCCGACCCAAACTTTGGGTCGGTCGAGTCGAGGCAAGGCAACCCCCATGAGCCAAATTTTCTTTATTAATATTGATTTCCTTAATTTTTTTTCCTTTTTAATATATTAATTTCCCCGCGGAAGCAACAAAACAAAAGCAAATTAAGGTCAGGAGAGATGAGGAACAAACGTACGATGGAGTCCAACAGAATTTTGAGGTCACATGTCGACCTCGAGCCCCCAAGTCACCATGATTAGGGGTGAGCGTGGTTCAAGAATAAAACAACCTGATTAGTAGAAACTTATAGATTTCGGATTTCAAAATATACAGGGTAGATTTCAGATTCAAAAAATTTGGAAACCTGTTTCGACGGGTAAGTTTCAAGTTCTAGGTAGATGGAACCTGGAATCTGAACAAATTTTTTGTGTTTTTTCTAAGTTTATGTCTTTGCGTGATCCTGCAGTGTTTCATAGCGTTAAATGACGAGTGTATAATCTGAATCTACTAGTATGAGCTTTTATTTTATGACTTGTTAATGTTTAATATTTTTCATGTGTTTAAGTATAAGCTACAGTTAATGGATCACAGTAGAAAGTAATGGTTATTAAATATGATGATTCCGTACAATTGTTTAATTAATAATATAAATGGAACCTTGGTAAACCTTGAAATCGATCCTCGAACCTGTGATGGGGTAGATTCCAAGTTCAAAAAAATAAGCAATCTATTATCATAGGTGGAATCTATACGAAACATGGAACCGCTCACCTCTAGTACTGATTCATGCAATGACTTCTCATTTTAATTATATTTATTTGAACCGTAATGACCGAAAAACTAATCTTTTGCATTCTCTTTTGTGAATGACAAGCCTGTTTAGTATTGTTGCATCGTTTTGTTTAATTAAAAATGAAATAAAAAAAAGAACATATTAGACCCTAGAATCCTCATTTTTCTTGAAGGGGAGTCGAACTTGTACCCGATGGTAGGTTTCAGATTTCATGTGGAACCTGAAATTGCTTACCTCTAACCATAACCCAACAAGTTAGAGACAAGACAACTTGATTAATTATCCTTTTATTTTTCTTTGTATTATTGGTCACAACCTTATTCATCTATTTATTCATTTCAGGTTGCATTTTGAATTTTGAGGTCCCCTTTAGGTGTGCTCCTTGTCATGTAACATTTTCCATGAAAATTGTTATTTTCATAACACTTTTTCTCTCTCCATTCATTGTTGTGGCTACCTCTTTGAGGGCCAAGGGCTCAGGCCTCGCTCAGTGAGGTTGTATCTTGCTAGTGCAATCACTGGCGAGGTCGAGCCTCACCTGGCTAGTGAGGGTTGCTAGCAACTTCGCTGGCCACAATCCACCCTCGGCTATAATGAAAAAATAGAAAATAAAAAGGAAATAATAGAAAAAAAATCTTTAAATTTTCATAAAATTATAAAAGAAAATTGTTCACGTCAACACTAACGGCGTCACGTAAGACGGTTGGTGTCCACGTCAGCGATTTCTGACCAATGGGCCGAATTAGTAAATTGTCAAAATGTTTAAGACTAAATTGACAGGTTTAAGATTGAATTGACACAATTACAATATATTTATGACTTTCTTAGTAAGTTTCTCACTAAAAATGTGCCAGCGAGACTCCAATTTCCCATAAGATTCAAAGTATTTTTGGATGGGCTTGGTTAATGACATTTAACGAGAAGGATCAGCTTGGTTGAGCCCGAGCTAAGCTCGACTTGATCGGAAGGCTATTTCATGCTGGGTGAGCATGGACGAAAGTTCAGGCCCAGCCTCAAGGCCAAGTTTGGACCAGGCCCGCTCAATGATCAACTTTAAGCAGTACGTTATTATACTATGAATAAAGTACATTATACTGTGAATCTATCTATATGCCTAGTGCACATATTGCTCGATATACCCCGCGTTACAATTCCCCGTCCCTTGGCGCAGATCATGACATAAAGGCAACATCGGAATTAGCCAACACTACGTTAGATGTTTCGACTCTCGATGTCCGTCGAAAAGCTATTCGGCCGGTATGCAGATTATTTCCCCTCTCGATTCATGGGCGGCTCTCGCCCTACAGAAACCTTCCAGAGGCGGGGATCCCCGCGCCACGCCGGGAGGCGGGAGAGCCCCGGCCCCATGTCTCCGAAAACAGGAGCCGGCCACGAATGACTTTTTACCCGAATCCCCTCCTCTTGGCGAGAAAGTCCAACGGCGGATCATATGTCGGCATCGGGGTCCATCCTCCCCTAGCGCCCGTAATTTCACGCAAGCCGGAGATCACCAATTTGCCCACATCGTGAAAAACGCGAAAAAGAATACATCGGTAGCAGGGAAATTTAAATCTCGTTACCTCCGAGTTCCAAGAGAAAATCGAGAAGTGGTAGTTACTCGAGGTACGATGACCAAAATTTTTGCTACTTGGCATCCACGCACTTCAAGATTGGCAAGAGCCGCGCCTCCAAAAGTCGCAGAAATCGCCAAACGCAGGCAGCTGTTATGCATGCCACTCCAGCGGTCCGTGATCCATCCTAAATTCTAAAGTTAAATCCGTCGATACTCTCGCTTTCTCGCTCGTCTTCCCTTGCTCGAGTCCGAGACGAGCGGAGTCGCGTCGGCCCCTTCGAAGCAACGCCAGCAGGTCCGCTACCGACGGCGACGGCGACGGCGACTAGGGTTTTCGGACCCAGAAGCCCGCGAATCCGGCGATGCGCTTTGCTGCATTCCGCGCGTAACTCCCGGGGGATTGCAGGGGTTCGAGAGAGTTCACCTCGACTTTGGGGGGATTTCAGGTGAGTCGTTCCTTCGAATCGAACTCGGATCTGCGACGCGGGGGCCCTGTTTCGTGTGTTCTCTCTGTTGTAAGGGTCTGGTTCGAGCGTGAATGGGGGGCACTTTGAAGTGGGAATCCGGATAGCGAGTGTTCGGATCAATGGGCCTGAGGAGAGTTGGTTTCTTCGCCGAAAATGTTCTGCATTTCGTCGTGGCGGCGTGACAGCCGCCGATCGCGGTTCTATCGACATCGCCAGGCGCTGCGATTTGATCCTACGAGCGATAGTCTAAAACTGGAAGCTAATTAACGTCCCTTTACCCTTTATTAATTTAATAGGAGAGTGAACTGGGAGAGGGATTGCTGGTGAACTAATTGGTGTGCAAGTCTAGCTTCACCATCCTCTTTTCGGAAATATGGTTTGATTGGAAGGGTTTTAAAATATAGTTTGATCTTTTGGCTTGTGGAGCTGGAGATATGGTGCTCGACTGAAAGGAGGTGGAATGCGAAACTGCGGAATTCTGAATAACATATGTTTCGGCGTATTGGGTGGTTTATTGGTCTGAACAATCATAGTTATTCAGCGAAGAGGTTACCTGATGCCAAACCACGACCGGCTAAGGTTAAGCCGGTGGCTATTATGGACACGACGCAGGAGATTGCCATTTACATCCACAGATTTCACAATCTGGACCTTTTTCAGCAAGGGTATGTGTCTATGGAACACTTCCACTGATGGTTATAATCTCCTGGTTTCTTTAGTTAATCCGGGACAGTGTGCTTTAGCTTTGAGATCATGCTTTGTGCAGGTGGTATCAAATTAAAATTACCATGAAGTGGGAGGACAGCCAACATGGCATGCCAGGAACTCCAGCAAGAGTCGTTCAGTATGAAGGTGTGTCAAAGATTAAAGCGATTATTTTCTGCTTTTTTCCATAGCAAATATTCTCCATGCAGGACCAGACATACACCGAAGAGAAAAGGTTATGCCAAACACTTTTTGAGCATCAACCAGTTTATGTGTTGACTTGCTTTGGCACACACTAGATTTATATCACCTAATATTGCATCCAAAGAGCTAAATTGTGCAAAAAGGATTTATGGACCCAGCTAGAATCATGATCAATGATAAGTTCTGGGGATGAATGTACTTTATATTTAAGGATGCTATGTACCTTAACGGTTCCTATAGACTTACCAAACAGTGACATTATGCTATTGGAGTTGAGTTAGGTGTTATTGATGATAATTGTTGGCCATTTTGGAAGTTGTAGACATCTTTGCTCTGAGGTTTATTCTGATTAAATTTTTACTTGAATGCAGTGTTTGATAATAATACTTTCGGAGCCATTTATTTTTGTGCCACCCCATAGACCTTTTCTTTCACTTAAACTTGGATATGTCACCAAATATTATGCCATTGATGTTCATTTTGATCGTTCTCTCTCAATTGACCTTCTGGCTTTTCTCTTTCGTGCTGCAGTTCCTGATTTGGGTTCTGATGACATACACGGTATATGGAGGATCAATGATACAGATAACAGTTTCTCTACACAGCCCTTTCGGATCAAATATGCGAGGCAGGATGTTCTTTTATCAATCATGGTGTCATTTAATTTACCTCTTGGTAAATTTGAGGTGGTGCTCCCTTTCCTTCCCTTCCCTTCCCTCCCCAACATTCCTTCTCTTTCACACAGTGATGCACACACGGACAAAATGTGATTCGTTTAAGTTACTTAAACCCAGAAGGAAGATAGATGGGAAGTAAGGGGACCAATAATAAGCATTTCCTGTAGTTACTTAAACCGGGAAGGAAGATAGATGGGAAAAAAGGGGAGGTGCCCTTTATTTAAATAGAGTTATCAGATAAAGCACCAATAATAAGCATTTCCTGTAGTTATTTCTAATGTTAATCGCAACTAAGGCGAGCGCAATATAAGATACCAAGGGAGTGAATAACTCTACAAAAGTTACCTAATTCCCTGTCCTCACCTTTCTAAGTCTATGTTCCGTTGGCTACTACATGCAGTAAGGAGTAACTGTGTGATTGGCAACAAATGAAAGTTGATTGGTTGTGGAATCATCAACTCTAAAGAGAAGTATTCATGGGCAGATGAAAACCTGTAACAGGGGATTTTTTGGTGATATGTGTCAATAAATGCTGATAATTGCCATTTTTTAACTTAGATGTTTGTGAACTATTTCATTTGCTTTATGTAGAGGTTTAAATTCTCATTTAGGCTAAGGACAGAGGCAACGTATCTCTGTGACTTTCTATGGAGGATAGAGAGCCGTTGCACCTGGGTTTGTAGTCAATTTTGCCAATCCGATTTTATCTTGTCTTTCTTTTTGCTGCTTGTTTGAGTAAACAACCTAGTAACACATCTATAGCTCGTATTGAAAAAATTTTCAGGGTCCATCCACATCAGCTGTAGTATTGAAGTTTGAGCTTATGTATGCTCCCATATCCGAGAGCGGGTTAGTCATTCAACCTAGTTTTGGTTCTAGTTGAATTAAAAATACAAGTTCCTTGTCTTTTTCCTCCTGTTCCCTGCTGCATGTGCTTGCAATATGCAATGTTCAATGTAAATTGAGCTTGATTCGAGCAATTTATAGAACCATGAAGGTGATTGTAGTGTACTATGTGAAGGTCTGGGTTGCAGGCTTCTCTGGATTCTTGTGCTGCTGCTGTTCATGAATTCAGAATACCTCCGAAGGCTCTTCTAGGATTGCATTCATATTGCCCTGTCCATTTCGATGCTTTCCATGCTGTGCTTGTTGATACAACTGTGCATATCAGTCTGTTAAGATCTGGTTCTGGTGTTTCACCTCCACAGGTAAACAGGTTCGTAATCATCCTTCTTTGCATGTGTTAGAATTTTTGTATATCTGTGTCATTTGTTCCATTGGCAAACTGATACTTTTGCCTCCTTAATCTGTTGAAATGTTTTTTCAGAGATTCTCGTAATGTTGAAGAGCTTTCTGGTGAAAATATTCGTGGGCTTGGTCAGGTACTATTTCGTTCTAAGGGGTTCTCTATGAGACTTCTACCTTCTCTTTTGTGTCTTGTTCTTTTTGTCAATTCTGCTGTTGTTGCTTCTTATATAGCATGTGTCGTGTACATATGAGTAGCTGCATCGGTTTACGCAAATGAAGTGAAGATCTTCGTGGAGTTGAGAGTAGGTTGCTGGCTATTGTGCTTGTATGCTTGCTTTAGCGGGTTGTTTGTGAATGTATTGATGATCTCTGTACGAAGAAGAAGTAAATACAAATTGGATGAGCCTGTATTGTTTCCATTGATCCATACTGTGTATAAAGATAATGTCCCCAAGAGCAGTAAAAATTGTTTATTGAGCTGCGGCGGCCTTTTAATTTGAATGTCCTCTCTTTCAACTTAACATAAAAGGACATAGGAGGACACTCTTAGAAACAATCTTGAGTAGTGGGATTCTACCAAGGATTTTTTATGCTGAACAGATTGTTGGGGAAAGACTTACTTGTTTCTTTTGGCATCTGTGCTCTCTTCTTTGATTTTTTTTTTTTGTGAGTCTTATTCTTTACTTTCATGTTTGTGATAGAATCAAGGACAAATTAGAGAATGCTCATGCCTACTTGCTAGTAAGAAAAGAAAATTAGCATGGATGTAGGTTACATATAAGTGGATGCATGTAGAAAGAGGAATGAGGTTTGTGGCTTTACCTTTACAAGAGAATGACGTGAAAATTTTAGATACGAAAACGCATTGTGTTCCCCCTTCAAAGTTTAGAAAGAGGAATGAGGTTTGCTGATCCATTAGTTGCTTAAATTCTGGATCATATATGTTGCCATGGAAATCATCCCATGCATATAGAAGTGTTGAATCTTCAGCGTATCTTATAAGGCTATTGAAAAATTGGTTAAGCGGTGTCGTGTTATAAAAGTTCCGGCGATGGCCTGTTTTCACACCATTGCTGGAGAATGTGGACTGTTTACCTTATATTTGGGAACAGATACAAGTCATTGATGGACCATTATGAATCTGCCGGTGAATTTTGTATTTGAATGATATCTATTGCGAAATCATAAAACCACGATTCTTTGATTATGACAATTGGTCTTTGTCCAGGCTGTAGGTCGGCTGTCTTCCTTCGATGAGAGACAATTGACAGTTCTAAGAGGATTATTAGCTGCTCGGGACCTACTAGTTGAAGAGCTGCAAAATCTCAGCAAAGCAATTGACCGACCTATAGATTTAACAGATGCTACTGCAGTAGATGATAAGACACTGATTGACCTGAGAGCTGTATTGGGTATTGCAGATGAAAAGGTCTTGGGCCCTGATAAGCTACAAAATGGTATTGAGGTCTGTACTCCATTTAATGCGAAATAGTATTTTGAAAATTGAATCTGGGTCTTTCATTTCTTAGAGGATGAAGAATCGATAATTGTTGCACTTAGTCATTTCATTTTTCCTTTGTGATGCATCCTGCTGGCTTGTGAACAGAAAGCAAATCAAAATGTAGATATGCGGATGGGTGGATTGCTCCATTCCTCATCCAGGGAAGACTTGTTTCATTCTTTTCATTTGTTGGGAAACCAGGCGCTATATTTGTGGAATACTTTTCTGAAGTTCCACAGGTTTTCTTCTTACCTTTCTTAAAGGTTTCAATTTGATCTCTCAAGCTATTGTAACAAATAACCGCCCTTCTGGTCTTACATGCTTGGTTAATAACACACGAAACACAGGCAATGCTGCAAATTTGCACATGTAAGGGACATGTATGCATGCCTATGTGTGCCAGGGATATTGGACTGGGGGACTTTACTGCCTGAGTTTGTTTCTTACTCCCTAGTTCCTGCTTGAGTTTTGGTGGCATGAAAAAGCTGGTACCAATATCCTTAATGTGGTCTCACTTGAAATTGAATTGTTAGGTGGCAATTTGCAAAAATTAATCATCCACGTTCACATTAGAAAGGCGAATGACTCAATGTTAGGATGAGACCAGAAATTGCAGATGGAGCATTGGATCATATTTCTCAAAGCATTGCATCAGATCGGTCAGAAATGACATAGATTTTGAATAGTCAAATTGACAAGTTATATATCTCGTATTAGAATTAAACTCTTAAGCCTAGTACTTGTGCTTTTATGAAACTTATTTCCTGATGGTATATCTCCAGGGCTAATAAAACTAGCATAATGGAATATCTTCGCGATGCATGGGCTACTGATCGAAGAGCTGAATGGTCGATATGGATGGTGTATACAAAGGTTGAGATGCCGCTTCACTATATCCACAGTGGAGCTGATGAGCCAACTCACAGGAGAGTCTCAAGTTTGTGGAAATTAGCTGATGATGTACTGGACTAGAACTCATTATTTCTTCAGATTCAAGTACAGGCCAGGATGTCTTTTGCTTCAGGTTCTGATGTCTTCTGGTTTCAATGCAGCCTGCCCAAAGTGCAGCCATGCGCGCTGATCTCCACCGCCGTAGTATTGCCCAAATGAGGGTTAGATCTCTGACTCTTACGTGCAATATTTGAGCCTTTTATAATGTGCTTAGGTTGCAGTCTTCTAACAGCTGTCCTTCCTCGCAGATAAACAGTCGTTCTATCCAGGACATGCATATATTCGGAGATCCTTCACATATTCCAATAGTAATTGTGGAGCGTGTGGTCAATGCACCGAGACGTACAGTTAGTGTAAATTCATACTTTAATCACATGAATCTGAAAGATCATCCAGGTTTGCTAGGTGGACCCAGTTACGAGGCTCCCAAAAAACCATCTACGCAACAGAATGGTCGCATTTTGAAGGCGGTCGTTTTTGTGCATGGATTTCAGGTATGTTTACCTGTCCCTTGCTCTTGTTGTTATCATCTTTGCGTTTCTTTATATATATGTACTTTGTAGTAGTTTTCACATACTTAGTCACCAAATCGGCACTTATGAGCCATGTTGAAGATGTAGTCATTTTTACTTGCTTTGAGCATTGCCAAGTATTCATTTGGCTTATCATGGTTATTGATTCTTTACTTCTTTCCTTAAAGAAGTAGCATTTTGCTGACATGATCGCATGTTATATCTGCCTCTTCCTTATAGGGACATCATCTTGATTTGCGGCTTGTCCGAAATCAGTGGTTGCTGATAGATCCAAAAATTGAATTTCTCATGTCTGAAGTAAATGAAGATAAGACATCTGGGGACTTCAAAGAAATGGGACAGAGGTTGGCACAGGAAGTTATTTCTTTCCTTAAGAAGAAAATGGACAAAATTTCAAGGTCAGGAAGCTTGAGAAATATCAAGCTGAGCTTTGTTGGCCATTCTATTGGAAACATTATTATACGAACTGCGTTGACTGGTACTTTTCTTATTCCTTTTCTTTTGGTGGTATTTCATACTTACGATCCAGTTTTAAATCTTGTCTATTCGCTGATGCAGAGGGCATTATGGAGCCATACTTGAGATATCTTTATACGTATGTTTCAATATCCGGTCCACACTTGGGGTATCTTTACAGTTCAAACTCACTGTTCAACTCGGGATTATGGCTTTTGAAGAAGTTGAAGGGCACCCAGTGTATTCATCAGCTTACTTTCACGGATGATGTAGATCTCCAAAATACATTTTTGTACAAACTGTGTAAGGTATTGCGAGCAACACTCTCTCTGTCTCTTCCTTGTTCCACCGCCCAAAGAAAAAGAAGAAACTCCATGTCTGTGGTTTGCATGAAGTGTTGGGAGTATGTATCACCGCATCACCAAACAAAATAATTGACAAAAGGTCTCAAATCTTCTTTCTTTTCTTTTTTTTCAGCAGAAGACACTGGAGAGTTTCCGGCATATTATCCTTTTATCTTCACCACAGGTGGTGCCTTAGTCACTTTAAAACTTTGAATTGAACGAAGTTCTTTTCTTTTTCTTTATGCTTCTGTATACGCATCTGTCTATGTGTAAACGATGAGATAATGTGTTCATTTGCTTTATGCCTCAGGATGGGTATATTCCATATCATTCTGCACGAATTGAATTGTGCCAGGCATCCTCCTCTGACTACTCCAAGAAGGGCAAAATTTTTCTGGAGATGTTGAATGATTGCTTGGACCAAATACGGGCTCCCTCATCGGAGCATAGAGTCTTCATGCGCTGCGATGTCAACTTTGATACCTCCTCCCAGGGAAGGAACTTGAACACCCTGATCGGGAGGGCTGCTCATATTGAGTTCCTGGAGACTGATGCTTTTGCCAGATTTGTAATGTGGTCTTTCCCAGAATTATTCCGTTGAGAGTCTGAATATCTCGATCGATTACACTTGTCACATCAGCTCCTTAGCCTATCTCCAGCGAAACCTTTTTGGCGCCCTACTTTGTCAAGATGATGGATCAGTGTTGATTGGCTTTTCGTGGCTAGATTTTACAATGCCAAAGCCAAGAGCTGGTTCGCAAGAGTTGGGGACATGAAGCACTGCGCCCTTGATCTTTTGCTTGCCGCACAGGCGCTCAGGTTTGAGCTTTGGAAGCCCTCAGCTGCTCTCGTAGAAATGCCTCGAGAATAGGCCGTGATGAATATATTCGGTTTGTAGGCTGATGAACTTAATCTGCCACTCCTTTGACATGGTTGCTCTGTATATTGATTTGTAAATACTGGGGTCCAGAATATGGTAATGTGTATTCAGACCTCATTTTGGCTTTGCAATAATTTAGTAGCCATCTGTCGTTGATCTTCATCCTTCATGTGTCTTGAGTTCAATATCCGTTCTGAGTTACGAAGTATGATTTGAAAAGACGAAAACGAGTTTTTGATAAGCTTGGAATTTATTAGAATTAGATCCAAAATTGGGTTTTGATAACTCCCTACTTTTGCCATATATGCAAAACAAGAGATTACGAAGTCTTCTTAAGAACGCAGCGCCACATCAAATTGGTTTTCTCTCATGTGTAGTTCTATGCACTTTACATAATCACAGCATGATCCCGCTTCTTCCACGACGTGCTGCCCCACATCTCTTCACCAATTATTCTCCCACAAAACTAAGAAGCTAATCCATCGTTTAGAGATGTTTCCATGAACCCCTGAAGAGAAGCTTCATTCGTTCCTAAATCTTCTTCATCTAGTTGTCTCGATGATATTTTGCCCAGTCCTCGGAACTCAGCTTACTCAAGTTTATCCTCCGTGCTATAGTGTGTACAGAACACTCGTATCCCGGTGCTACTCCAGATCGGCATAATCGAATTTCGTTATACAAACACAACATATTGGTGAGGTCTCATAGCACGGAACATGTCATAGAAACACACGAAACAATCATTAGACATTATCTTGGAAGCACCAAATTGCAAATATGTAGGAAAGTAAACAGCCACATTACAGTTTTAGGTAGCACAAAACTAGAAAACAAGGTTTTCATAAACCATCACAGCATTACTGAGGAAAAATATTCATGAGGCCGAGAATCAAGAATATTCGTCTCCCTCATCACCATCCTCCCCCTCGGCAGACTCAGCTCCCACCTCTTCATAATCCTTCTCGAGAGCAGCCAAATCCTCACGAGCCTCAGAGAACTCTCCTTCCTCCATACCCTCACCAACGTACCAGTGCACGAAGGCACGCTTGGCATACATGAGATCAAACTTGTGGTCGATCCTAGAGAAGACCTCAGCCACACTGGTTGAGTTGGAAATCATGCACACAGCTCTTTGCACCTTGGCAAGGTCGCCTCCGGGAACCACAGTAGGCGGCTGGTAGTTGATACCACACTTGAACCCAGTAGGGCACCAGTCCACAAATTGAATGGTGCGCTTGGTCTTGATAGTGGCCACGGCTGCATTCACATCCTTGGGCACGACGTCACCACGGTACATGAGGCAGCATGCCATGTACTTGCCATGGCGAGGATCACACTTAGCCATCATGGAAGATGGCTCGAAGGCACTGTTAGTGATTTCAGCCACGGAGAGCTGCTCATGGTACGCTTTCTCAGCTGAGATAACGGGAGCATAAGAGGACAACATAAAGTGGATCCTAGGGTAAGGCACCAGGTTGGTCTGGAACTCGGTCACATCCACATTTAGGGCGCCATCAAACCTCAGTGAGGCAGTGAGGGATGAGATCACCTGCGTTGAAACAAGGAATTGAGAAGTACATTCAAAATCTTACTTTCATAATTTGCTTCAAGAAAGGGCATTGAGTTATCAAAACTAGATAGATGAGCTGGCTAGTCAATTTACCTGAGAAACAAGGCGGTTCAAGTTGGTGTAAGTGGGGCGCTCAATGTCAAGGGAGCGCCTACAGATGTCATAAATGGCTTCATTATCAAGAAGCACTGCAACATCAGTGTGCTCAAGGAGGGAATGGGTCGAAAGGACGCTGTTGTAGGGTTCTACGACAGAGGTGGAAACTTGGGGTGAGGGATAGACAGTGAAACTGAGCTTCGACTTCTTGCCGTAGTCAACAGAGAGACGCTCCAGGAGAAGTGACCCCAGACCAGATCCAGTACCACCTCCAACAGAGTTGAACACAAGGAATCCCTGCAGGCCAGTGCAATTGTCTGCAAGCTTGCGGATCCTGTCCAAGCAGAGATCCACGATCTCTTTCCCAACTGCAAAATCGTAAGAGAATTGTTAGACACCTCACCACGGAGACCACCAATAATAAAAGATCAGGGGTTATCAATAAAATTACTTGTGTAGTGACCACGGGCGAAGTTGTTGGCAGCATCTTCTTTGCCGCTGATCAACTGTTCTGGGTGGAACAACTGGCGATACGTTCCAGTCCTCACCTCATCAATGACAGTGGGCTCGAGATCTACAAACACGGCACGGGGGACATGCTTCCCGGCGCCGGTCTCGCTGAAGAAGGTATTGAAGGCATCATCACCTCCGCCGACAGTTTTGTCACTCGGCATCTGGCCATCGGGCTATGAAAAGAATACGGAAAGCACCAATCAATTATAATGAGCTTAACATGCTCCTAGAACTAACGAATACGAGGATATCATGTTACACATTGCAATGACATCTCACACAACCATAACCGTAGCAACACAATAAACCGCAAGAAACGGACATTCAGATATATTAATGTCAGCATCAACAGAGTTCAGAATTACAACAACAATGAGCCCAAACTGTACGAAGAACGGATACAAATCCAATTGCAGGTAGATCTTATTGTGATTGCTCGACCTAAGGGTCTAAGACTCCAACAATTGAAACAGGATGACAATGTGCGGCATGTTGTCCAGACCTACATGAAAACGATTGAATGTGCAACAGATACAGATCAAAGCTCCATCTTGCGCGGACCTAGAGCATTTCTAGCAATGAAACCCACGGAACGCGAACCAAAAGGCTCGGATCTAGCTTATTCTGGCAAAAAAAAATCTTCACACGCGATGGCGTCAATAATCGGCGTCGCTAACCGAATGCGAGCTCCATCTCGCCCGGATCTAGAGCATTCCTAGCACTGAAACTCACGGAACGCAAACCGAAAAGCTCGGATCTAGCTATCACGGACAAAGATCATCACAAGCTATAGCCTCGATATCCGCGTCGCCAACCAAATGCCGAGTCCGATTCCACCTCTAAACTACGCAAAACACAACACGAACCGACCTACATCCCCCAAAACACAAAACCCTCGCCGCCAGAGAACGCACATCCACCAGCGAACCACAAACTCGCTTTCGAAAAAAAAAAAAAAAAACCTCCGGCGGCGGCGGCCGCGAAAGATCCGAGGAAGGAGGAGGCGGCGGCGGCTCACCTGGATGCCATGCTCGAGGCAGTAGAGCTCCCAGCACGCGTTCCCGACCTGGATCCCGGCCTGGCCGATGTGGATCGAGATGCACTCCCTCATTTTCGGCGCTCGCACGGGACCGAGGTCGGAGGAGGCTCGAGAAGGTGCACGGGCGAGAGGGGAAGATGCAGGGAGGTGCGAAGAGGAGATCGGCGTTTATCAAGACGCCGCCGACGAAGAAGAAGACGAAGAAGATGGAGATGGAGAAGGCGCAGAGCGCATGAAGAACGAGGAGCGGAGGTCGGGAGATATATATAGTAGCAGGGCGCCATCGGGGAAAATTGAAAAAATATCTGGTTGGTTAACCGCGGTCAGTTTACCCGTGGGTTTAATTATAGAAGTGCCAGCGAGCAAAGGTGGTGGGGGGAGGAAGCAATGATTGAAACGAGGCGCCTAGCCTAACCATGGTTAGTTGCCCGCCCCGCCCAGTTTCAAAAAATCCCATCTCGTGTGCTTTTTTATTTATTTGAATTTTGGGCGCGGGGAAATGGGGCTCGGACTTTGCCGGAATTTGCGGCTCTGCCACTCCCCCTGCATACGCTGGCAACGGATAGATCCGGTGGAGGGCAGCATGGTCATTCCGCCCCCGAGAAGTGGGGCCCGCCGTGCGGGATGCGGGTGGAGGGGCAGATGATGTTCAACATCTTGAAGGAGGAAGATGGGCTGTCGAGGATGGAGATGGAGTAGATCACGGGTTTCAATCCAGGGGGCCCAATTGGGTTCTTTATCTCTCTTTCTTTTCTTTTCTTTTCTTTTCTTTTTTTCTTTTCTTTGATTTTCTTCTTTTTGAGAATACAAAATAAGGTGGGGATGAGTTTTGCTATATATATATATACATATATATCTCTTCCCCCTTGGCTCTGAATTTATTTCTGAAATAAATTGTATTATAAAAAACAAAGAAAATCACCTCCAATATTTAAAAGAAGATCTTGAACATAAAAAGGTTGAGAAAAATCTTTCTATTCCCGCAATAAAAAAGAAAATTGATGATCTAGAAAATTATATAAAAGCTTCTATATGTTCGACAATTCCTAATGCCTTTTGGTCTAGAAAATGTCATATAGTTGATTTAACTTATAAACCATAATTTTCTGAAAAGGAACTCCCAACCAAGGCAAGACCTTCCCAAATGAATCATGAAGTCATGCATTTCTGTCAAAAGAAATTTCCAAGAACTTCTTGATAAAAGTCTCATCAGGAAGAGTCAATCACCTTGGAGCTGTCCTGCTTTCTATGTCAACAAAAATGTTGAATTAGAGAGAGGAGTCCCAAGGTTAGTCATTAACTATAAAACCTTTAAATACGTCATTACAATGGATAAGATATCCAATCCCTAATCAAAAGGATTTGTTGAACAGACTGCACAGTTCAAAAGTATTTTCTAAATTATATATATATATATATATATATATATATATATATATCACGTGACGTGGAATTCTTTACAGAGGAATTTCCCTTTCTGGCTTTTCCTACGAGTGAACCTGTGGAGGCTGGCAATTCTCAACACGATCTGTTAGCACGACACGACATGCGATTAAGTAGGTTCGGGCTTGGCATAAGCAGGATCGCATGAACCCATTTGTGACACCACAAAAAGTAGTGCCGTGCATGTATGTTAACTTGCTTAACCTGTTTAGATGCGAATTAACACATCTTAGCTGACATGTTAGCATGTCAAATGTTTTGACTCTTAACATATTAGACATGTTTTAACACCTTCAATACTCGTATTTAAAGACTTTTTCGTGTTTATAAAAAGAACGCCAAAGTTAAAAAGAATAAATGATACAACAAAAACGTATTTAAGGATGCAAAAATCATGAAACATAAAAAACTACCCGTACGATCTTAAAAGATATTAAACGCATCGATGTGAATTATTATGTGTAAATGTGTTTTATGTTTTTATCATCTACACATATTAACATTTATCTAGAGGAGAGCGATTCCATTTCCATGTGGAACCTGAAACTTACCGTCTAGGGACTGGTTTTCAGTTTTTGAAACTTCAAACCTACCCTTTTAGGGTCTATTTGAGAATTGATCGATTCCTTTATTTTTTTCGTTTTTCATTCTTTTTGGCAACTACCACAAAAAACTCAAAACTATGTCCGCTATGACCCAAGTACTCCAAACTTTTTTTTATCACAAAAAAGCCTAAACTTGCCTATTTGACACAAATACCCCAATTTTTTTTAATCACAAAGAAAACCCAAATTTGTATATGTGTGCCATATATACCCTATATTTAAGCTCCATACAAGGTAAATTCGTTACACTAGTATGAGCACGAGACTTTTAATGATACAAAAAAATTTTGGGATATTTGTGTTTCAATGGGCAAGTTTAGGATTTTTAATGACACAAAAAAATTCAAGCTATTTCTATTACAGTGAGCATAGTTGGGGGTATTTTATTGTATCAACCCTTCTTTTTTTTTTTATTTCATTGTTAGTCAAGCAAAATGTTATCTTACCATGCTTGTGTAGGGGCTTCAAGATGCTGGAGAAGAAATAAACAAAATGGATGTCATAGACTAGTGTCACGGATTGAATTCTCTCGTACTTTAGTACCCTTGTGAGTGAAACTTTGTGTCATTGGGGTGGAGAGTGCATGATGCAGAAGTGATGACACAACCGGTTCATATGAGTAGCATCATAAGGCTTGTGCTAGGAGTTCTAGGATAAAACAATTATAACTCTAAGAAGCTCTTAAGGTGGGGTAGTCTCCTATGCAAAAATTAGTTAGGAGCTAATCCCACTCTCCTAATAAGTTGAAATCAGTTGTTGTACCAAAGTATTATGTGTGTTTCTCTTGAGGGATTGAATACCCAAGCTAAAGTGGGTGTGGTATGACCCGATACAAAGATGATATTCGCCAAATTGTTTTTAAGAAAAACTATAAAAGGAATGCTGGCCTGGTATTGTTGGCTCACTAGGCGCCGCATGGGCTATTCCATAGCTAAGCATCTGTTGGGCCATGACAAATGGTATCAGAGTAGCATCTCTCCAGTAGGTGGGTGAATTAGGGAAAGCTCTTGGTGTCATTAGGTTGAAGAGTACATGATGCAAAAGTGATTATACAACTTGTTTATAGGAGTGGCATGAGGGTGTTTGTGTTAGGAGTTATGAATAGAATGGTTATAACTCTGAGAAACTTTGAAGGTAGGGTAGGCCTTCCATACTTAAATTGATCGGGAGTTGATGCTATTTTCTTGATGTGGCAATGGTAAATCGAAACTAGTTGTTTTGTCAAAGTGTCATGTGTGTCTTACTCGAGGGACCCATACTCACCCCTACATTTATCCATAAAAAGGTTAACTTATCTCTCCCGGTGACATGTTAGATAATCTTATTCTAACTTGTTAATATTTATGATAATAGGTTATAGTAGTCAGTTTGTGAAGTTATTAATTTAACTTAAATCACTTGCAGGATAATTATGATAGCATGTGACTTTGACTATCTCAAATTTTCAATTATAATTTGAGAAAAAAGGACAGAGAAGTGTTTCTTATTCGAATCGCCCAAACCCAACCCGGAAATTTATTGGTCAAGGTCAGATCGACCTGATTTTTTTTTTGTGGTTCATACCCTATTTTTTGGGCATTCGGTTTAATGAGAGTGATTGACCAAAAGATTTGATTTCACAAATCAAGAAAGTTAGAGAACTTGATTTCACAAAATAAAACTCAAATGATCAAATTGCACAAATCAAGAAATCAAAGGGCTGTGATCAACGAAATATATTTATTGTGCGAACACCGAAACTTAGGGGATTAAGGCTCCATTTGTTTCATAGAAACTGTGACATTTCTGGAAAATATTTTCCGGAAAATCATTTTCCAGGAAAATGAAAATATTTTATAATGTTTGGCTGAGATTTGAAAATAAATTGGAAAATATTTTTCTTTATTTGGTAAGAAAAATCTCATTTGATTTTCTTAAATAAACATACACTATTTGAGCGCTAGTGACTTACGCATAAATAGCCAAGAAACTCAACACGGGTATCGGGGTCTCAAGCTAGGATCTCTGACTCCCTAGCACGAGCACGGGCACTAATCTTGGGTCTATCGAAACCGAGCCTGAGAACTTGGTGCCCTTACTCAGCTCCCTGGCGCCTTGGCCCGGGTCTACAAAGGCTGGGCTTAGGCTTAGGTCCTTGGCGCTCTGGCCTAGGTCAATTGAGGCTGGGCTTGAGACTTCGGTACAAGTGCTTACGCTCGGGTCCATTGAGGCCGGGCCTCAAACTTGGGACATGGTCCCCAACTCCCGGACCCAGGACCTTTGTGCCCATGCCGTTGTCCATTAAGGCCAAACCTCGATCCTTGGCGGCCAAGCTCGGGCTCGGTGTCAATGGATTGAGGTGCGAGCGCAAGAGACCCCCGCATGGGCACGAGCACAGGAGTCCTTAGCTAGGCCTTGATGGAATTGGGCTCAGAAGTTGAGGACCCACGTATGAGTGTAGGGGACCAAGGCCTAGCCTCAATGGATCCAAGTGCAGCATCTGGTGTCTTAGGTATGGCCTAGATGGACTTGGGCCTGGCTTCCCAGGCACGAACACAGGTGTTACGAGCTCAGCCTAGATAGATTCGTCCCCGACCTCTATGAATGCTTCCTCGGCCTTGACGGACCTAGTCCCGTTGTCAAGGGCTCGAGAACCAGCGTTGGGATTCCCGTGCCCAAGCATCGATATTTAGTTTGTATTTGAGAAATGATTTTTTATTCTTCAAAGAAGAAATCATTTTCCTAAATTAAAGCTTGGTAATGAAAACCTTTTTTCGTTGACTCATTACATTTCCATTGACTCGTTTTCCTAAGCAATTCGAACGCTGAAAAATAAAAAAAATGTTTTTCCTGAAAATATTTTTAACGAAATAAACGGAGCCTAAAACTGTACTTGACCAAAAATTCAGCCGGGTAAGGTTTACAATTTCATAATCTGGAGGACAAGGCTTGCGCTCGAGCTCATGCTGTGATTCAGCACGCGAGAATCTTAGTTGTATGGTTTGGCTCAAAAGAGGAGGAGAAGAAGAAGAAGAAGAAGAATAAGAAGAAGAAGAAGAAGAAGAAAGCAGCAGCAGCTTCTTCAATGCATACAAGCCTCGGCCCAAGTTAGAAAGGTCAGTGCAAAATGCAAGCCCAAGCCCGATTCAGTGCAGTTGAATATGAATTTTTCACTAATAGTCCTTTAAAAACGTTTGAAATCAAATCCATCTGCGAGCAACTCATTTGGTTTTTCTCAAATCCACTTACTACATCAGAAACAAATGTAGGGGCAAAGTATAATATAGCTTTGATATTATTTTCACATTGTATTCCAATTTGTGGATTTTTATTAACTAATCATCATCTCATTAGCATGGTCTGTCTAGAAAAAAAGCCATTTCCCATCATCTCAATGTGATAATTTAATTCGTAGAAAATCCTGCTCAAAGTATAAGAGAATACATAAAATAGCATAAATTCAGGAAAGTCATTCTTTGATCGAGAAAAATTCAGTTGGAAGGTGCGTTAACAAAATAAAACGTAATTTTTTTCCGCCACATTGTGCGGTTTTTTTCTAGTGTGAATGATGTAATTGTGGTAGTGCGCCTGACATGTTTGTGATATCGTCTCAACGTAAGTGTATCCCTATTTTATATTAATTTCATATCCATAAAGTGGTTAAAATTAGTGTATCCCTATTTTATGTTGATGCTTTCATTTAGATAAGCCTTTTTTGGGCAAGTGGGTGTTTGGTCTACTAGATGATCGCCAAACTACTGTTGCTCACACTATGATGCAGAGCAGTAAATTGAGTGCATCTGAGGATTTCCACTGTCTTCATGGCATTATTACCAGTTCTAGTGCACCACTCAAGGCATTGTGATGTATAACACACGCATTAGACTCATCATATTCAAATGTACAGTGAAACAACATTCATGGGCTTTATAAAATATGTTCTGCAGCACTTGATTTTGTGTAATCATTGCCCCCACCTTTTGTAATGGTGCTGTGAATGTTCTTGGCATTCTAGCCAGCAATTCATTCACCTCACTCATGAGCCTTTTCTTTTGCTGTCTGATGAGCAGAGGAACTTAAATGAGATGTGATTGGCGAATATGTTATCGTTTTCTGTGATCCAACGCGCCTCAATCTTGTCTGAACGAACCCCAAGAGAGACGGAGATAGCTCCCCTCTACCTGGCAAACCTTTGTGTTTAGGTAATCATGAGCTGGGCCTGTGGCGAAGTACATAGCGTCTTTTCATGAGGTCGCGAGTTCGAAGCTTAGTGTTAGGTCCGTGAGCAAGGTCACATGCGAATGAGCGCTATTCGCGTTGGATTGGTAGCAAGGCTACGACGACAGGTTTTCCTATCTAAATTTTTCTTGATAGGTCAAGTCAAACTGAACATTTTGAAGTAGCTAGCAAGGATCACCTAGAGGGGGGTGAATAGGTGATCTTAATCAGATTATGCGGAAATGAAAGGTCACGGTTGGGTCTGAATAAAATTCAGATTCAAGACAGTTTATATAGACAAAGTTCTTGATGTGCAGTATGTAAGATAAGAGATAAGGGATAGAAAAACTGCACACAAGTTTATAGTAGTTCGGCTTAGATCAAGCCTACGTCCACTCTCCCACGCTGACAGCCTACTGGCTGGATTCCACTAATCAAATCAATGAGAAGTTACAGCAAGTTGTGCCGCTTAAACCCAAGCACTTCTCCCCGAAGTTGGTGCTGCTTATACCAAGCTGATAAATCACACTATCTCACACCTAAGCACACACTTATAACACTGTCTACACCTCTCAAATGATTACACGTTTAAGCTCACGAAAGACAAGAGATTGAATCGGAGTATGCTCAGACTTTGGATTTGTTGATTCTTGATTTCGTTCTATACCTTCTGCTCGTCGTTGATCTTCTTTTATACTCCTCCACTTCCAAACTAGCCGTTGGACAGTCTTCAGAGGATCATCTTCCAATATTCACCTTTGGACAGATTTGTATAAAATAGATTGAGTAGCCGTTGGTTGATAAAATCTGAATCCCGCTGATTCTGATCGCCCATACAATCAGAATCTTGGTTTCCATAAGTAGAGTTTTGTCCGTTGTAAACCAATCTTGTCTTAGTATTTGATTGTCAATCAATTTGATTAAGATTGAACAAATCAAACCTTTCCTTCTGTGAAATCCATCCCAGATCACTAGCTGTTATTTTTCGTTCTGAATTTTGCTTCTGAAGAATTACTGCGTCTTCGTCTTCTTATGAAGAATTCAGCTTCTGAAGAATTTAGCGTTTGTCTGCGTCTGAATAATTTCAGCGTCTTTCTGCGTCTGAATAATTTCAGCGTCTGCATTTGAAGAACTTTTGCGTCTGAGTCTGAACTTTTCGTTCTGAGTCTGAATCTCTTCTGCTTGAAGTTCTTTCACAATCTGAACACGAACTAGATCAAGATTGACATATGCTTTTCTTCCAAAAATAACTTCCTGAATCAAAATACTTCAAAGTATTTATCAGACTTACAAAATACTCATGGACAGTTTTGTCAACTTCAAAATCTATTGGGAATTTTCCTTAACACATTTTATGACGGGTGTGAACTTCTGGCAGTGAAGGCACGAGAGTGCTACTACGCTAGTCCCCTTCTCACATGTGATGATAAAAAGTTCACTAGGAAAGTGCATTTTACATAAGATATATCTCATGTCGCTAATTATAGTCAAGATATCATACAATTTCAGAACATGATAAGCATTAGATTATCGCATTTTTCTTGACACACAAAATTGCTTTATGAAAAATGATTGGATGGTTTTGCCACCTTAATAGTATAATTGTTAAGGAAGACTCTTTTCTCGTCAAAGAGGAGGCTAGGTAGCATGAACTTCTCCTATCGACCTAATATGTCAGTTCAAATGCTAGTCTATCTGCTAAAAAAGGGCACCTGATATAAAGTGTTTGAGACCATTGGGTCCACCTGCTACAAGGGCATGCAATAATAGCTCGTATCCTTCCGTCCGAGAGAAACACATAGGAAAAGAATGCAGAACTTCCATATCTGTTTGGAAAGCATTCGTTATTGTTACCTCTACATTCAGTCATTCAGGATCTATGTTCTTGATCGTTTCAAAATTTAACAAGACCCTTCTTTTCTTCTGATAGCATCAGTTGAGAAACCAAGTATAGTTACTCGAGAAAGAATGAGATCAGTCGACTTAATTTGAGAGACGTAGATGTACCAGTTAGTCTAAATCTGATGTATTCCTAAATTGCAGATTCTTGACTGTTGTGTACAAAATAGAGGACAAACATGACCTGGAAGCTTTTCTGGCTATTCCTGTCCTTTTAATGCTCAAGAGCATCACCCTTTGATCAAAGCTTCCAACTTTTTCTTTATGGTGTCTCCACCATGCCATAAAGATATATATTTAGCCAATGAATCTTATGCTTCTTAGAGGACCCGCAGGCCACTCATAAAAGTCAGGACTAATACCTTGCAAAGTGCCGAAACAAGAACTTCCATGCTCTTGCGCGCAAACACGTGCACTTGTAGTCATGATCAGAATTTGATATTGTTAATCATCGGAGCCATATTGTATAAAAATTGACTTCAGATGAGGTCTCGGTCTACTAAGTCGTTTCTTGAAGTCGATTATGGGTAATAGACTATGTTTCTTGAAGTCGAATTGTAACCTGTTGGATTATGCTTCCTGGAAGATGAGTCAATTCTTGGGTTGCACTTGCGCAGCAATGACTCTAAATCGAGTGAAAGGACACAGACATATATAAGATTCTTATCCCTCGCTCGGTATGCCTTCAAATAGGGCGAGGTTCTTCCAACTTGCAAGGCCACTATCTCCGGGAAAATGAGTTTTGTTCCTTCTTTCCCTTAATAAAGCAATCAAATTCAACAGGGAAAGAGAGGGATCATACAAAAGGTGAATGATGAAAAGGTTTCTGCTTCCTTCGCTGTCTCTGACTTAGATGGGGACAAAGATGCTCATCAGTTAATCGGAGGCCTATCTGTCTTTTGCCAGTGGATGGCTCGGTCGAAACGGTTCCTCCATGTAGAATTATGTCTCGCTTATCAATTCAGAATCAGGACCCACTTTGATGCTAAGGAAGCCTATTGTGAATCACAGCCCTCCACCCCTTACCAATGCGCTTGCTCCTTTTGAAGTCCTCTTTCTTTGCATCACTTTCATCTCCACGAAATGGAAAGGCAAAGATATAAAGGAGCACATAAAAAAAAATTTAAAAAGCTTGGTTATGAAGGTGGGACTGTGAAGAATACAGTTACTATCCGTCATACCAAAGATGTCATACTCATTTAGTTCCTCAATATATTACAGAACCAGAGAAGCAAAAATTAAAAAGAAGGAAAACTAAGAAAGTTTTAAGCATTGGCATAATCTACAAGCCAACATTTCTTTATACATAGGAACAAAGGGAAAAAAGAGCTGTTGAGCTCTAGTTTATGTAAATAGTCTCTCCTTAGTGCTCAGAGACTGTACTTGTGTACATATAATAGACTTCCTACATGCCTATACCGAGAAGCCCACTGAACTGCTTGTCAGATCGTAAGAGTCACTTTGCTTTTGGAGGATTGAATGTTTCTTTAGTCATGTCCGACAACTTGCGAGAATCGAATTTGCAAGGGTCGGCCTCTATCAGCAACTGAACGACCTCATTCATGGTTGGACGTAGAGCAGGGGCTGCATACGTGCAGTGAATGGCAATACGAAGAACCCGAATTATGTCTTCCCTAAATGAACCTGATAATCGCTTGTCCAAAGCTTCTACAGTGCTTTCTTTGGTGTCCACTTTGGTTGAAATCCAGCATATGATGTTCTTGTTCTCCCCAAACTCTGGCTCTGCTGGCCTCTTCCCAGTTATTAGTTCCATTAAGACTACCCCGAAGCTGTAGACATCACACTTGGTCGTCGCTTTTGATGAATATGCATACTCTGTCTCGGAAATCAGTATTGTTAATGAAAGCAATTCGCGACGAATTGTGAAATAGTACCATAATTTTTCATGCAGTTGCACAGTAAGAACTCATGACTGGTTCCTACTCTTTTCAAAACATTCTTTGCCTATTATGGCGTGCTGCTGAATCAGTGACCTAGTTCTTTGGCGATGGCACACTTTTTAACATCCTACACCACTAATTAACTTCTTCGAAAATTAATTTTTCTAGTTGGAATAACAATAGCCATGTTTTGTGGAAGATGCAACAACTATTTGTCAGGTCAAACTTAAAGATTACCTGGGGCCAGGTACCCATAAGTCCCCGCGACGGCAGTAGTAGTCGAATCCTTACCGCCTCTTGCCTTCAAAACTTTGGCTATGCCAAAATCCGCCACCTTGGGTTGATAGTGAGCATCGAGCAGGATGTTGGTTGACTTGATGTCTCTGTGAATAATAGGCGGTAACAGATCATGATGGAGGTATGCCAAACCCTGCGCAATCCCTAGCGCAATCTGATGACGAATGGGCCAATCCAGATTGTAGGGTCCCTTGTGGAGTGCTTCATAGAGATTTCCGTTAGGCATGTACTCGTAAATCAGCAAACTGCAATCCCGACTCGAGATGTAACTGTACAGCTTGATTATGTTCTTGTGCCTAACATTTGCCAAAGTTTCCACTTCGGTCTTCAACCCCTTGTGCAGAACTAAATGATCTTCAGAAACACTATCTTTCGCACTTTGGCTCCACAACCTTTTCACGGCCACAACTTCCCCGCTGCTCAGCACTACTCTGTAGACCGTGCCAGATCCCCCATGTCCCACTATGTTGTCATTGACCATGGCCTCGATGATCTCCCGTTGATCAAAGTTTATTCGATGGAAACTCTTCACGTCATATGAGAAGAGTGATGAAGAGAGCGTCTCATCACGTTCCATGACCGATTTGTCCTTGCTGCACTGGCGCTTGAGGAACAATATTGTTCCCAGGGTAATGATAGCCGATGAAATTCCTATTGCCCAGATAGAATTCAGCTTCTTCCGGGTGGAGGTCTGTGGGCATATGGGGAAACCCCCGTTCGATGAATTAGTGGATACAGAGACGCAGAGTCCTGGGTTGCCAGCAAAGCTTTCTGCTAAACCTCCTTTCACGAATAAAATCGGAATTGGACCGGACAGAAGATTGCGCGAGAAGTTAATGGAGTTCGGCAGCAATTTACAGAGACTTTCAGGGATTTTCCCCGTCAGTCGGTTGTTCGAGAGGTCAAGAACATTAAGTGACTTCAGTGAAGACAGGGACTCGGGGATGGAAGAATTCAGCACGTTATTTTGCAGCAACAACAAATTTAGCTTCTTGAGATTGCCAATTTCCAAAGGTATTGGACCCCCGAGCGCATTGCCACTCAGATCAATCTTGACTAAGTTGGCGGCACCAGAGATTTCGGGAGGTATCACACCTGAGATGTTGTTTTTCTGTATGAAGAGCTCCGACAAGTTCCTTGCATTCCCGATTGTACCAGCTATGGGACCACTTAGATTGTTATAACCCAAATCTATGATCGAAGCGTGAGGCAAACCTAGAATTCCTTCTGGGATTGGCCCCTCTAGGTGGTTAGAACTAACCCGAAACCGTAACAGAGTCAAGCAGTTCGCGTAACTGGACGGTAACTGTCCAGAGAAATTATTATCCAGGAATAGGAAATACTGCAGTTTACCTCCGTTGCAGGCTTCTGTTGGCAGGAGACCGGAGAAGTGGTTTTCGGATAGCTCTAGGACGATCAAAGGCGACAATTGACCCAAATTCCACGGAATTTCCCCTGTGAGCTGATTACCATAAATCGACAGAATGGTCAGGGTTGTTGAATTGCCGATCACGCTCGGGAGTTCTCCAGTGAGGCTGTTGTTGTAAACTTGCAAGACTTTGAGATGAGGGAGCTTGCATATAGACTCTGGGATTTTCCCCGTCAACAGGTTGACCGACATGTCCAAGTCCAGGAGCTCGGTAAGATTCCCAAGCACCTCTGGTATGCCGCCAACGAGCTGGTTGTAGTACAGCTCGAGATGCGTCAAGTTCTTTAGCAAGCCAAGCTCTGTGGGGATCTCCCCCATCAGGTAATTTCCACCCAATTCAAGATCAACCAACGATGTCATGTTTCCTATCGATGGTGGGATCAGTCCCTCAACCATGCACGTCATCAAGATCATGGACTTGAGTTTGCTTAGCCGCGAGATGCTCTCGGGAAGTCTCCACAAGTCGAAGCCGTCATTCTCATTGAAGTTGAGCAACTCGAGATTGGTAAGGTTAAAGACTGACATGGGGAACTTGCCTGTGAAGAGATTGCACGAGAGATCAAGTATCCGGAGAGATTGCATCGGCGAAAGATCAGGTAGAGTTCCACCGAGGTACAAGAAGCTCATGTCGAGCTCTTCCAAGAGAGAGCAGTTGATGAAGCTGTCGAAGAAGTTGCCATGGAGCTTATTGTGGCCAAGCCTAAGGACACGCAACTGCGGCAGGTAAGAGCAGATATCGGCAGGAAATTGACCAGAGAGCGACCACCCGCCTATGTCCATCTTTACCACGTCCCCTTGATCGTTGCAGCTGATTCCTGCAAAGCTGCAGAAAGAATTCTCTGTCCCTCCATTGAGATTCCACTTCGACAGAGCGTTTCCATATAGCGAATTCTTCATCAGGGTGAAGAACTGGGATTGGTTTGTGCTGGCCGCCTGAGATAGGCACGACAGACATACAAGCCACACGCAGAGGAAGATGGTAGAGTGAAGAGCCATCGAGTGTGTTTTCTGTGTGTTTTGTGAGAGAGAAAAAGAGAGAGAGAGAGTTTAGGAAGTTTGTTGTTGCAGAGAAGGTAGTGAGTAGTATATAAATTGCATGACTGATGGGATCACCGGGTGCAGCAGTAATAAGTCCTGTTTGACAGGAAAGAAAAGGTTGGTTTGCGCATACAAGTACCCTGCGCGCGCGCGCACGTACTTCGATCTTTCTCTGAGAGAGAGAGATGCATGATTTTGCATAAAGGAGCTTTATGTGTATGCCCCCACTAAATCAAGTAGAGAATAACCATTCAATGTTTTGGTTCTACTTTATGCTGATGAGACACGTGAATAAACCGCATCCGATCCTGATCAAGCTCTATGTTCCATCTCTGCGTTTTCCATAACCAAGCACGCAGCACTCGCTGCGTTGCCCTCTCGTCCATCATTGCACATGCCACTGTTTTCCTAAACGCTTGTTGCTCAATATCATTTCTGGGTCCGGCACTTTAATCTTCAACTTGCTGGTTTGACAATCGGCCAAACAATAACTATTTCTATTCTTTTGTTCTTAGAATCAGTTTTGAAGAAGAAATCTATTTGGTAAATTTTTTATTCTCGGGCACAAATTTACAAAAATTTGTTCATAGAATTAGTTTTGGAACAGAATCAAGAAACAAAAAAAATTGCTTCTTTATTTTGGGAACAAAAATCAGAAATGAAAGAGAAATTTATCTTTTTCCTTCTTCTTCTTCCTGGCCTATTATGGCCGACGACCGGCCACAGATCAGGGTTGGCGAGGGCAACCCTAGCCAGATCCGGCGAGTGCGGCTCGCGGCGGCAAGGGTCCAGCCCTCGCCCAAATCACTAACCGCCCTTGCTGGATCTGACGAGGGCGACGGCGAGGGCCGCGACGCCCTAGCCGGCCCTGGCCTATGGCCGGTTGCCGACGTCGACAACCTGGCCATGGCGAAGGAAGGGGAAGAAGAAGAAAAATTAAAAGAAAGAAATATTAAAAAATTCAAAATATTATTAACAAAAATAATTTATACAGTTACCAAACGCATTTCTATTCTTTTTCTATTTCAAGAATAGAAATATTGTGTAATTACCAAACACCTTCAAATGTTTAAAAATTGTTTCCGGGCACGGAATAAAAAATAATAATTTTTGAATAGAAATTATTTTCGAGAATAAAATGGTTCACAAATGCACCCTTAGCTGTTTAAGACCATCCATGCATGTCCATGGTGTCTTGTTTGTACTTTTACTGAACAACACGCATGATCACATCACGGTAAAAAATTGATTCTTGAGCAGTGTGGGGGTGGTAAAAGAACCATTTCCATGGTTGACTTCGTGGAGGGCCACTCCAAAGTGCTTGTTGGTTTGCTTTCACTGGTTTTTTGGGGTGAATGACACAGAGAATCAGATCAAATTCCTTCAATAGACAAAAGGTGGCAGGCCCAGTTGGGGAATAGTATCTCCCCCCCACCCCCCACATCTTTACGCATATTGTTGTGGGGAATCCGGTGGAGACCACACGAAATAATTTAGCAAAAGGTACATGGAAGAGTACAGGAATGTCTTTTTCTCTGTTCGCTCAGTGGGTTCTCTATTCATAATACAGCAATCATCTGATATGTCCCGAAGACAATCATGGGTTTTGATTAGTTGTGACTGGCAACTTCAGCTTTGCAGACTTTCTTTTGGTGCATGTTATAAGAGAAACGCCATTTGTTTTCGTGCAAGGACGTTGGAACGATCGATAGATGTCATCTGTCATCAAGCAGAGATTTAAAGAGCTCTATTTTCCCATGAAGCAATTCTTTAAAATGCATCTCTTGTTAGAGGCTGCTGTGTATCTACAAATTATATATATACACACACACACTCTTTTTTGGATTCTCTTTAATGTACTTCATTTTCATTTTCATCGAGGCATCATTTTTCTTCTGTAAGGCAGCTCATAAATATCATTATCGCAATTGATCATCGCTTCTTGTCTTCGTGATGTCCAAGTACTCACTCTTGCGGTATTTGGGTTTCGATCGGCATGATGGGTTTTCTTGATAAAAGATCAACACTTGCTTAAACCCCGGGATTCGATCTAAAATATGCTTTGACGGATTATGCCTTCCGGCCAATCGGTATTTGGAATTAATTCGTATGAGCACGGATTTCACATTGATTTTGGCTCTCAAATAAGCTCACCCATATCCAAACATTAACAAAGATATTTTTTCCTTTGGAGTGGAGGAATGCCGAGCCCAATGATGAATTCCCAAAGCAAAGATGCCCACTCTCCAAAAGCAGGATAGGAGAGCAGAGGAGAGGTGGGCTTGGCATCTCGGATTTTCTCGAGGGGAGCGACGTGGCGGCGCCCAAGAGGTCGCCACGGCTTTGTCGCGATAAACAAATTATATTCTTGCAAAATTGGCCAAGTATGAGCAAAAGGGGGGATTAACAGTTTAGCCAATCATAGAGGGCGGGTGCATCTTCTGCTTGGTTGATGACATTGGGTTTGTGCTCTCGTATAGTGAGTGAGGGAGGGCAGGGGTCAGACAAGGACCCAAAGGCCATAATCAAGGGCCACGAATGCTTCTCTCGCATCTCTTTTTTGTTAATCTTGCCAATCTTCATCCTGCGGCCTGCCGCGTCCCAAAACCCTAAACAAAGGTGACATTCTTGAAAAAGAGATTCGTCTGCTTTCTTTTGAGGATTCTGCTCATTAGTGTGATTCGTTCTTCCCAAAAGATCGAAGGTGAAGATTTGGTTTGCAAGAGTAAAAGTCTGATTAAGTATATGTTTGTTTCATACAAAATAAGTGATAATCGCTTGTATCGCTTGAAAAATACTTTGTTTGTTTCGCGAAAAATGAATAATGTAAAAATATATTTTTAAAAAATGTTTGCTTATATTTGTTACAAAAATGAATCACCGAATAATACTTCCACCATCCACAAATATGTTGAGACATAAATTGATGTCAATAATGAAGAGATTTTCTATTGACTAATTATTTCAAGCATATATGCGATCATTGTTCTGGCGCTAAATTTGTACACACCTCAGGAACAACAATGATGAGGATTCCAAATCTATAGCATCTCGAAGTGGAACCAAAAGACAATCTGCTCTGCGCACAAAACCTTGTCGACATCGCTTTGCTCCTCCAAACTCTGTTAGGATTAGGCGCACAAAGATAATGAAATAGAAAATAAATGCGAGAAAGAAAAATTGAGACATAAGTTTATTCTAGTTCACTTTAGTTTACCCATAAACTAGGGTTAGAAGATTATACTAGGGTTAATACCACGAAAAATCCTAAATTGGTACATTTGTGATAGATTTACTCCAAATTATTTTTTTTTACCATAAAAAACCCCAAACTGGTATATCTGTGACAATTTTATCCCGAATTATTTTTTTAATCACCAAAAACCCTAAACTGATACACTTGTGATAATTTTACCCCGAACTAATTTTTTTAATATTATTTTTATTTTTTCAAATTTTTTTAGTTTTTCTTATCTTATCTTTTTCCTTTCCTTTTCTTTCTTTTTTTCCTTCATCTTCAACCTCTGGTCGGTCGCTGGTCCGGCAAGGTCGGCCCCGCTGGCTGATGGCGAGGTCGACCTCGCCAGGGGTAGGCAAGGCCCACCTCGCCAATTGCCAGCGAGGGGTTGCCTTCATCGCTTCTGGGCGAGGCTGACCTTGCCAGTTGTCGGCAGGGTCAAGCCTCACTAGCGATGGCGAGGACGACCCCTCGCCATGGGTAGGGCAAGGCCGATTTTGCTAGTTTCGAGCGAGGTCGGCCTCGCCAGCGGTCGGCGGGGTCGACCTCGCCGGCCAGAGGTTGAAGATGAAGGAAAAAAAAAAGAAAAGGAAAGGAAAAATAAAAGAATAGAAATACTAAAAAAATTCGAAAAAATAAAATAAAATATTAAAAAATTAGTTTTTGATAAAATTATCACAAGTGTACCAGTTTGGGGTTTTTGGTGGTCAAAAAAATAGTTCGAAGTAAAATTGTCAGATGTACTAGTTTTGGATTTTTTGTAGTAAAAAAAATAGTTTAGGGTAAATCTGTCACAAGTGTACCAGTTTAGGGTTTTTCGTAGTATTAACCCATTATGCTATCATTAGCATATCTCACCTCTTTAATTACAATTCTTTATTACAAGAGAAAGATATTATATATATGCAGCACAATAGCTATTCATGGGCCAAAGCTCAATCTACTAATAAAATATGGGCTTAAACTATAAAAGCCCTCTAGCGGTTTGAGGATGCTACTCCTGCGACCCTTGTCGGGGCAGCCCCTACAGACCCCCGCCCACTCATCGGAGAGCAAGACCCTGGTGCCTTCCTGATGGGGAATATGAACCACCCCTCAACAAACTTGAGCTCTAGCGACCTTTGGCTCGGCTCGGCTCGGCTCATGGAAATCTAGCAAGCTCGTCCCTGGCCTGTGGCTTGTCGCTGGCTGTCATCGTGGTTGGCGACCGGCCGAGCAAAAAGGAAAAAAAATAAAGAAAAGGAAATAAAAAGATAAAGAAAATAATTAAAAATTTGATTTTTCATTTTTTTTATAAGAACAAATATGTTATTAACTAAGGATCCAAGCCTGAACAACAAGGACCTGTGCACAATCCTTATGGACCCGGGCTAGAGTGCCAGGGCCCGAGCACTGCCTTTTTATGGACCTGTGCCTGGGTACCAAGGCATTGGGCACGGGCATCAAAGCTTTGAGCCTAGTCTCAATGGACTTGGGTGTGGGCATTGGGGGCCTGGGCTCGGCCTCAGGCGTCGGAGACTTGGTCCTAAACACCGAGAATCTGAAAACCAACGTTGGGGGTTCTCATATCTAAGCGTAGAGTTTCGGGTGCAAGCATTGATATTTACTCATATTTTGAAAAATGTTTTCCGGTTTTTCAAAGAGGAAATCATTTTCCTGAATTTAAGCATAGGTTTTCTGTTGATGAGGAAAGCATTTTCCGTTAACTCATTTTCCTAATCGAATCAAATAGAGAAAAATGAGGAAAATATTTTCTACGAAACTAATGGAACCTAACTATCCAAAATTAATTCCATTATCGTTGTCAATCTGATTATCTAAAACAATGACCATTATGAGGATGGTTGTAGCCTGAGAACAAAGGCATATTTCGAGTTGAACCGCCGGATTTCGAGCCAAGCTCGACCATGAAAACATAATACTTGTTCGACTTTCGAACACCCACCTTGAGAGTTAGTTGAACTCGAGCTCGAGCTTCTTAATACCATAGTTATCGGAACCAATCGATATCCGATTCGATCTATATCTTCAAGTATAAACCAATCAGTAGATAATTTCCTCATTGCATGATAATCTATCCATTGCCCTACCGAACTTAGTCACACTTTTTGTATTATTGATACTTATCAAAAGATGCAATTTTTATCGTGTCTAAAGGTATAGTCATACAATATTTTCACTATATTCTATTTTTTACAATCCAAATATAAAATCGAGTAACGTGGAAATATTTGTCATTACATCTAAATATGATCCCTGTGTAAAGGAAATAATCGGTCGCAACATCTTCTTATGCAAACATGACCACCGCTGTCTTATTGTCCTAAAGAAGCACTGACGTTCCTCGCCAAATTAAAATATGCCTAAGACAAAATAATAATTTTCGGTGGGAAAAAGTGTCAGAAAAGTCTTAAATTTATTGCATTAGTACCAATTTAGTCTTAAACATTTTAATGGTGTCAATTTAATCCTAAACCTTTTGACATAATGCCAATTTAGTTCTTCTGCCTAATTTTAGTGGGATATTGTTGATATGGATGCTGACTAGCTTACGTAGCACAATCAGTGCTGAAGTGGATAATTTTTAACAATATTTTAATAATTTTCTAATTACTTTTCCTTTTTTTCTTTTTTTTCCATTCCCCTTCCTCCTTCCTCCAACTAGTCACCGGACCTCGGCACGTTTAGAGGCCAGTACCGGCGAGGTCGACCTCGCTGGCCTCTAGTAAGCCTCATTGGTCATTGGCAAGGGCGGGGCACGACTAGAGGTCAGGTCTCACCAATGGCCGGCAAGGCTTGACCCTCGCTGGATCGGCGAGGTCGGGCCTCAATCCTCATCGAATCGTTGAGGTCAAGCGACTGGCTAGAGGAAGGAGGAAGGGAATGGAAAAAAGAAAGGAAAGAAAAAAAAAGAAAAAAAAGAAAAAGAAAGGAAAAACATTTTAAAAAATAAATCGAAGAAAATTAATAATACATTATTAAAAGTTATCTACGTCAGTGCTGGTCAGCGTCCAAGTCAATAATATCTTGTCAAAATTAGCCAGAAGGACTGAATTGGTACTAGGTCAGGATTATATTGTCACCATTAAAAGGTTAATGACTAAATTGGTATCAATACAATATGTTTAAGACTTTTTTTATACTTTTTCCATTTTAGGTATTTCCCTAAACTTTACGGTTTGATTCGACTTGATTCTCAAATCATGATTCACGATTCATAGATTTAATATGTCGATCCACGATTCATATCTTAATAGTACAAATTTGAGTGCTTATAACATCTATCGAGTAGCGACTTGGCGCAAAGTCTTTTGTTAGCTTTAGACCATCCGGGGTGAGCCGGTGGAGCACGAGCTTCTTCATATTCAATGCTTCGATTACGCCACCTACTAACTCGAGCGTGAGAACACGGACACCGCCGTGCAAATTGCTTCAAAGGCCTACGCTCGACCGGTTTGTTCACGAGACTTCTCGAGTTTTTCGCGGGCTTCCAAGTAATTTGGTCTCTGCGCTCGGACGCTTGGATTCTCAAAAGGATAATAATAAAAGAAATATAAAACAGAAACGTGAGGCTTTTGAAGCTGAAAACACCCCACAAATCTTCTACTGTCTAGTCGTTCATCTGATTTAACCTATGGCTAACACTCCAAGGCCAATTTGGGCCACCGGCCCAGCAGCGTAGATGCCAATGCAGATTAGATCGAAGATGACCTGGCTCGTATCTTCTTAGGCTTTAATTACTCTGTTTCGACATCTTCCACAACAATTTTGACAAACTAATAAAGCTTATACGAACGATAATCGTCGTGATCATGGCTCGGTGATGTCGTCTTGCAATGCGGAAATAACAACCGGACGTCCGATTGCGTTAGTTCTCGCTATTCAAAAGAGTTCTTTTGATTGTGCATCGCTTTCTAACTCTTAAAAATTCAGATTTGTTTTTCGTTTGGAGCCTGTAGTTCCTTATGGAGCGAACCGATCACAACATGTCACGAGGAAAAAGGAAAAGAAGGTCGGAAAATGGTACATGCTTGTAACCCATAACCTAGCAAAGATTAATGAAGAAATTGACCACGACTTTGGGAAATCCTTGCCTGAGAAGAGAACAACGAACGGTTTCCACATTTACATTGAAGTTCCCATACAATACAATCTGAAAATGCTCCTATACAACAGTTTCTCTTCGTTTGTCCGGTCTCCGACATTCCATCCCATGATGTTCAGGTTCCGAAGCAAGCATCGGGTGTTCCCGGTGATATGTAGCCCTTGCCTTCATCCCGGGAGTTCGATGTCTCGCTCCATCGGCATCGGGCATCGGCTAATACCCCACTCCTCCTATTTAGTTGTAAATCTTGGTCAGCCTTTCCCACTCTCCACGCCGAACTTGCCATCTTTCTCGAAGACAATGTCGACTGGTCCGCACGGCTCGGCTTCCTCCAGCATCTGAACCACGCGTCTCATGGTGGGCCTGAGCGAGGGAAGCCTCTCTGTGCACCGAATTGCGATCCTCAGCACCTCGATGGCCTGCTCCCGTGTGTGATCTTGCACGATCCTTGGGTCCATCAGGCGCATCACGCTCTCTCTACACTTCAAGTTGCTCGCGACCCAGCTCACGATGTCCATGTTCTCCCCGTACTCCGGCTCTATTGGCCTCTTCCCCGTCACAAGCTCCATTAGGACCACCCCGAAACTGTAGACATCGCTCTTCTCATTGATCCTGGACGTGTATCCATACTCTGCGATATAGACCGTGCATGAATTATAAGCACTGAGCACTGTCAAAACTTTATTGGCTAATTAATCATTTTATATCTGGTTTCACTCGAAGAGAGCTATCAGAAATTAATTTAAGAAAAGGAAATACAAGGGCATGGCCATGATCAATTCCTTACCAGGGGCAATATAACCAGGTGTTCCTGCTATGACCTGTGTGGAATCTTTGACGCCACGATCGGCTTGAAGGATTTTGGCAAGCCCAAAATCAGCAATCCGGGGCTTCATGAGCTCATCCAGCAAGATGTTGCTCGACTTCACGTCGCGGTGAATCATGGGCCTCTCACACCCATGATGCAAATACTCTAGTCCCTTGGCCGCCCCGACCGCGATCCAGTACCGCGTCTTCCAGTCCAGCTCCGACTTCCCGGACGAGTGGAGCCTGTCCCACAGGCTGCCATTGGGGAGATACTCATAAACGAGCAGGCTCAAGTCCTCGCTGGTGATGCTGCAGTACAGCTTCACCACATTGACGTGCCTAATCGAGCTCAATGCGCGGACCTCGGATTCAAATTCTCGGGATTTTTTGCCGCCCTTACCTAGCATTGGGCTAGTACTGAGGTTACTTCTCTGGGTACTAGACTCCGCCTTTGGGATGTTCTTCACGGCGAGTTCTTGACCGCTAGGGAGTTTCGCCTTGTACACGTTCCCGGAACCCCCTTTTCCAATGAGGTTCTCGTGCTTTATGGAATCAAGAATCTCATCCTCGGTGAAGGTTAATGTGTGGAACGACTTCACTTCCCAGGACTCTTCTCTTGACTTGCTGTCTCCATCCTTGTCTCTGTTCTTGATGCAAATGAAGCATGCCAGGGATGTCAGTAGTAGCACTGAAGCTATAAGGAAGCAAATCACGATGGTTCGGATGATCTTCGATGTGCCCGGATGAGATGAACATTGCTTGAAGGAACCGATCCTTGTGGCGGTGCACAGGCCGGGATTTCCGGAAAAGCTTCCATTGTATGCTTCGAGCGAGAGAGATTGTGGGATACGGCCAGTCAAACGGTTGTTGGAGAGATCGAGAAGGCTTAGTCTTAGGGAAGATAAACTTGCTGGAATCTGTCCCGAGAGTTTGTTATCGGACAAATTCAGAGAGTTCAGAGTCAGCAAAGATCCAAGAGACGATGGTATTTTACCGGACAGCGAATTGTGAGCCATGTTAAGGTTGCTTAGTGAAACACACGAGCCCAGTGACTCGGGTATGGCACCAGAAAGCATATTATCCTGCACATAGAGGCTGCTCAAACTTTTCAATTCGCCGATACTCACCGGGATTCTCCCGGAGAGTTGATTGTAACTCAAGTCGATTTTAAACAGCAATTCAGCTTCCAAAATCTCCTCCGGCAACTTACCCGACAAGCGATTATTTCCAACTAGTAACTGAGTCAATGCCTTGGCATTCTTAATATCAGAGGTGATTGGCCCTTCAAGCTGGTTCAAAGAGATGTCAATCATGTCCACATTTGGCAGTCCCCAGATACCAGCAGGAACAACACCCGAGAGACTGTTGTTGCTGACCCGAAAGCGTGTCAAGCTCGAGCAATTCGCGTAAGCCCCTGGGATTTCACCGGAGAAGCTGTTCTGAAGCACGAGAAGCTCCGTCATCGTCCCCTGCTTGCACATTTCTGGTGGGATCGTACCCTCCAAGAAATTCTCCGAGACATCTATGTAAATGAACTTCGCCCATGAGCCGAGCTTCTGAGGCAGAGAACCACTGAACATGTTCGTGTAAAGGGACAGATTGACAAGCTTCTGGAACTCGCCAAACTCCATTGGTACTTCCCCAGACAACTGGTTCTGAAATAGCTGCAAAGAAACTATGTTTGTCAAGAATCTCAGTTCAGACAGATCGCCCTCGAGATAGTTCATCGACGCATCTAAGTACTCAAGTTTGAT
Source organism: Syzygium jambos (assembly GCA_031216235.1). Classification (NCBI taxonomy): domain Eukaryota; kingdom Viridiplantae; phylum Streptophyta; class Magnoliopsida; order Myrtales; family Myrtaceae; genus Syzygium; species Syzygium jambos. The sequence continues at coordinate 26,705,637 of CM062225.1, forward strand.
GAGGTTTCTGAATCCGACAGGGAACTTTCCGGTCAAATTGTTGCCATAGAGCTCGAGTCGCCAGAGATTCACCAAATTTCCAATCTCTTTAGGTATTTCACCGGTCAAATTATTAAGTGAAAGCTCTAAGCTTTCGACCTCAATGAGATTCCCGATAACCGGCGAGATCTGCCCTTCGATGCTGCAATTCGTCATGTAAAGTACATTCAACTTCAAAAGGCTTCCTATTTCTTCAGGGAAAGGAGTCCTATCGAAGGGATTGTCTCCGACACTCAAGACGATCAAATCCGCCATGTTCTTGAGGGAACTCCACGGGAAAGCCCCGGAAAACCCACTCTTGTTCAAGTACAGATAACGCAGCTCGCGAAGAGACGAGATGTCTGGGACCGATCCTGAGAAGAAATTGTTTCCAAGGTCCAAGTACTGTAGCTTAACGCAATCATTCAAATCGCCCGTTGGCGTGCCGTGCAAGGAGTTGAATCCTAGCGCGAGCTTCTCCAAGTTCCTGAGCTCGCAGATCGATCCCAGGGGGAGCACGCCCGCCAACTGCCAGTTTGAGAGATCGATCTCCGACACCGACCCGTTGACATTGCAGGTGATGCCCGTGAATTGGCACGGTGGGTTGTTCGGCGTCCAAGAAGAGAACAGGTCTGGATTTGGAGTTTGGAGTGTGGTTGTGAGGTTGAGGAGTGCGTGGAGCTCATCGGCAGTAACGGCCGAGGAGAAGAGGCAGAGGAAACAGAGCAGGAACAGAGGGGCGAGGTTTCGCCGGCCGGTTGACGCGGACATGATTGGCGCTGGAGAGAGAGAGAGAGAGAGAGAGAAAAGTGAAGTTGAAGGGAGATTGAAGATGGAGACAATTCAACCTAGGAAGATTGTCTTCCCATCATCAACGCATGCTCTGTTTCTCTCTGAGCAGAGGGGGTTTGGCGTTCCTGTTTTCTGTTAATAACGGTAGGTACATGCCTCATTATTAGGCACAGACAATACAAAAAAGAAGAAGGTAATAATTGTGGTGGTGTACATACAAGTCGTCCAACTTTGATTTTTTTTTTTAATACTCAAAGGCGACTAGGTGAAGCGTGATATTGCGTGTCGGAACTATCTTTCTGAACTTTATTCTAGCGTTGTCCGACTTGAATATCAATTTGAAAATCAGATCGAAAGAATCGAATGGATTCGAATTAGCTGAACGAAACGCAAAATTTTTCATGCTAATTATAAATTATTTCTCTTGTCGTTTTTTTATTGGGTTGGAAATCAAAGTGAGTCTTATATTCAACATGAAATGTCCCAACTCTTTTTTTTTTTTTGCCTACTTTTGTTCGGTACAAATTGTATACACTATTATATTTTAGTTTGCCTTATTTGAACAGGATATACCTTATCACACCCAAAAGAAAGGACAAGAAGTCACCTAGACATGCACGTTCAATGGATTAAGGTAATTGAATATTTTATATAAAAAAAAATACTTTTTAAAAAGGGTTAATATCACGAAAAACTCTAAACTAATACACATATGATAAATTTATCCTAAACTAAATTTTTGACTATCCAAAATCACAAACTGGTATACCAGTGATAAATTTACCTAAAACTAGTTTTTTGACCATAAAAGATCCCAAATTAGTATCTTTGTGACAAATTTACCCTCCGTTAGTTTACGTTAAATTGAATTAATGCCATAAAAAAATCACAAATTGAAACGGAGGATAAAACTCCAATATGTCAACTGTTACGTTTAATCCAATTTAGCAATTTGACGATAAATTTAACCGAAACTAACAGAAGGTAAATTTATCATAGATTTGAGGTTTTTGGTAGTAAAAAAATTAGTATGAGATAAATTTGTCATAAATATATTAGTATGGGATATTTCGTGGTATTAACCATTTTTGAAAATAGATTAAGGTTCTGGCTTTTTGCTTCAGAAGCGGGTGAGAGAAGCAATGTCCTTCTTTTTATCATGTAATGGCGATACACCTTCTAAGCAATGCATGGAAGCTTCGCTTATTATTAAAGCAATAATGGGGGAAAACAATTGATTTTTGTGATGCCTCATCCATATGTTTTCTTACCTTCGTTTGAATTTGATTGGTTTTTAGCAAAATGACAATGATTGGTTTTTTTTCCTTTTCTTTTTTTCTGTCTTGCCAATCGACCAATTGCTTATTAGTTAGGTGGCTTCAGAGCATTTCTTTATTGGGAACCGATTGACCGATGCAGAACGCGGTCGATTTATTCCACCGATTAAGCCAGACCCCCCGGGCATCATCGATGTGAGAACATCGGGGTCTTCCCTGCCCAATGTTTTTTTTTTAGATTAATTGAGGGGTCCAGATGGGTGTTTATCTACAATGAAATCTAATGATGATTCACCCTACCAAAGAGGACAAGAGGATACTGGCAAATGCATGCTCAGTCGGTCCAAAACAAGATTCAAACATGATGTGAAGGACAGTATATGATTACATTGACTGATGAGCATTGAATATGCTGTCTCAAAGAGATGTGGTCCGAGTACTCTGATGAACGCGGTTCTAAGATGATGCATGAGACAAGGGATAGTTTCAGTTGGATTTACCCTTGATAAAATCATAAATCTTCTAAGAAACTTAATGAATGGACAATTCGACGTGCATTGTGTGTTATGGTTATTATTAAAGCAAAACTAGAGATTCGATCGAAAAATGAGGTGCTATGCCGGTATTTTAGCCAGGGAAAGTATAAAAAAAGTTATAAACTTATTGCATTGGTACAAATTCAATCTTATCATTTCAATTGGACCATTAATTCCTAAACTTTTTGCATTTACGCCAATTGAGTCCATAAAACCAATTTTGATTGGAAATTGCTGGTATGGAGGCCGACTATCCTATATAGCATGACTGGTGCTAACATAAATAAATTGATCGAATAGACTTAATTGGCATAAATACAAAATGCTTAGGACTAAATTTGTCCAATCGAAATGATAAGACTGAATTTGTACCAATGCAATAAGTTTAGAATTTTTTTGATACTTTTTCCTATTTTAGGCAGATCTGCACATTTAAAAGCGGAGAGTATTGCCAAAATTTTAACAAAAGAGCCTTCGAATTTAACGGTTCACGTGAATACATAATAATACAATTCATACAAAACTTTTTGTGGGGAAACACGTTTAATCTTCTTGGGTCGCTTGTCTTATAATGTATATCTGAGAATTAATAGTCTCTTAGCAAATTATTGGAAGAAAAAAAAAACAAATTACTGCTTTTCATGTTCTCTAAATGGAGTAAAAAAGAAAGCTGGAATGTAAAAGCGAAAGCAAAAACTTCTCTAGGACAAAACGATTAGCAGCCCCTAATGCATCCAAAACCTAAGGAAAACAGCACGAAAGCACCAAACTCTAAATGAAAAGCGAGGTGGACGAAAAGTTAAATTTCAACATTGAACTTGGACGGTCTCTTTTCTTTTTCATACCACAAAGTGTCCCCTTCACGGCCAGCAGCCGAGGCTGACTAAAGTGTTTTGGAAACGAAGGAAACGTTCCACCCAAAAAGACAAGGTAGACCGAGAAAAATGGAACTCTCGTGGAAAGAAACCTTTTATGGAACGTGCTTCGGTGACAACTCATGTTTTTTCTCCCGTTTATTTTGTTTTATTTTATGTTCGAGTGATGTGTTGGTTTTTCTATTATTACAAGAATGAATTACGTCCGGAGGCCGAATACTTAGAAGCTCAATTTTGCCCGCTTGTTTTTTTTAATTAAAAAATAAGATATGTTTTTTTCCGCTGAAATATAAAATACTATATTGATTTCTAAAATCACGAAAATATTAGATGCCAAAATTACACGCCAACATTTGCACGCCGTGAAAGTTTAGGATGTTTTGGATTGACCAACGGTGAAAATGTGTGCATCGCAAAATTTAAGTAGAATGTGAAGAGATGAGTTGATAAGAAGTGCTAAAACTCGTAGAGAAAGTGTAATTGACTTTTGAAGCTTTTGAGCGGTGATCGACTACGTATAAAACATTTATCGGGGATAAGATTGATATGCATTGTTCAACATTCGATGTCTAAATGTATTAATTTATTAAATTAGGAGGTGGTATCCAGGATTTGGCCGCCGGAAATTTTGTTTTTTCTCGGGCCTTTCTGTGCTGTGCAGGTCCTGTCAATCACCCATTGATTTGTAAACCCCAGTTCACGAATGCAATCCCCCCCATTCTCCACCGGCAGTCCATGTTCAGCATCTCTGGTGGACCTTTTTGTGTGCACTAGTCCAAGTGATGCTGACCATTTCGTTGGACTACTAATGTTCAAATCCAATGCATCGTGAGCAAAATGAGCACGTTTGCCTTCCTTGCCCGAGGCATTCATTCATAAAGTCAAATGAGGGGCCCTAAAAAAAAAAAGAACCCTCGCCAATTGCAATTCGCAGACGCCCACTATACACAAAGTTGCTTAGACTGGACCTTGCATGGTATTGGCCCACGTTTGGTTTCCATCGCCGTTACTCTCTATCTGTCTGTCTGTCTGTCTCTCTCCTTCCTCTTCCTGAAATCCCTAAATTGACACCCCAAACAAAACTTCATTAAAAAGATGCATCCGGCTACATCGGGATTGTAGCCGTGATAGGTCATCGTTTGCAAGTCGTGGCTATGGCAGAGTTTTTGTTTGCGATGTAAAATTTTATCGGAATACTGTCCACTGTTTTAAAAGTTTAAGACTTTGATGGCATGTCAAAATTTCGTGAAACTAATGCCAACTGTTCAAAAAGTTTAAACTGCTGGATAAAGATGTGATTTAAGCTCCGTTCGTTTAGCGAAAAATGCTTTCTAGCAAAACATTTTCCCTCAATAAGTGAAAACATGAACAAAAGTGAAAAGAGGAAAACATTTTCCCCCACCTTCTTGTTTCATTCATTATCTTTTTCCTTTTTCTTCTTCATTCTCTTTTCTATCTTCTTCTCCGGCTAGTCGTCGATGGTCGGCCATAGGCCAGCGAGCCTTGAGCTCGCCAGATTTCGACGAGGTTGAGCTTCGCCAGCTTGTGGTGAGGCTCCGCCTTGCTCGAGGTCGCCAAAGCCTCGCCGATGTCTGGTGAGCTCAAGCCTCGCTTGTGGCCGGCGACCCTCCAGAGAAGAAGAAGGAGGAACAAGAAAAAAAAATAAAATTACAAATATTTTTAAAAAATATTATAAGTATTATAAAGAGGAAAATCTTTTCCATACCGAACAACGGAAAACATTTTCCGAAGCTTTTTCAGATTTCAGCCGAACACCGAAAAATTATGCCATTTTCTACGAAAATGACTTTCGAGAAAACATTATCCAGAAATGTCATATTTTCCGCCAAACGAACGGAGTCTTAATGTTGATATATTTTGATACGTGAGTCATTGATGGTGAGACCGCGCGGTATGCTTCTGATAGCCATTTCTTGAGCTGCCACTGTGCACCCTCGTCATCGTCGTTCGTGAAATAGAGCCAGGGAGGTTGGCCACACCCTTGTAATCGTGATAGGTGGCTGTAGGCGGGTCGTCCTTCGCGAGTTGGCCATGTTTCTCGTGGCCGTTTCTCGAGCTTCCATTACTTATCCTTGTCGTCTTCGTCCGTGAAGCAGAACCTGCACAGTTGGCCACGTTGCGGTTGTAGCCGGCCCTGATCGTAGTCATGATAGGTTGTTGTTTGCGGGTCATCATTTCGAGTCGCAGCCGCGACGCATGCTGTTTGTGGTTTGCTGATGGCGAGACTGCATGGCGTGCTTCTCGTGGCAGTTTTTTGAGTTAACGACGCACCCACATCTTCGTTGTTCTTGAAACAGAGTCGGAGCAGTCGACCACATGGCGAATTGTAGCCGTCCTGGTTGTAATTAGCAAGCAGTCATTTGCACACATCCTATCGTCTAGTGATTTTCGACTACATACAGTGTCTTCTTGATTGACAAAATTGTGCGAAGCACACGTCAACTCAGCAGGTTGCCGAAACACCGCCTCATCACCTCAGGTGCAGGAGGCTACTATACCTGTCTACCCGGCGGTAGCCAGCCGAAGTTGACGTAATGTCTACATTCACCATCTGAAGCCCCCTAAGCTCCCTCTCCATCTTTGTCTTTCCAAAAGAGAGGGAATACGAGAGGTGAGTCCCACCCCTGGGGGGTTCTTCCCCTTATTTCTTCTCTCTTAAGCCTTTTAACGACCGGCTCAGGCCTAAGCTGTTTTGGTTGTAGACGTGAATAGATTATCGTTAGGAGGCCGTCCTTTGCAAATGTCACGCCGTCCAGTGATATCGACTACATACGAAATATTCATGGGGGATAGAGATTGATAAACACTGTTCCACGTATGATATCTATGTATTAATTTATTAAAATTTGGAGGTGGTATCCAGGATTTGGCCGCCGCAAGTTTGGTTTTCTATGCCTCTGTGGCGTGCAGGTTCGTCGAGCCCTGTTGATTTGAAAACACAAGGGCCCCCAATTCAATTCCCCAATTTGCCCGGGCAATCCATCCTCTGGTGGGCCTAAACATTTGCACTGGAGTCCAAGTGATGTTGACCATTCACTTTGACTACCCACGTTCCGATCAAATGCGTTGCGAGCATATAAGCATCTTGTCTTCCTTGCTAGGGTGAATCGGGTCCAATTTGGGCCGAATCGAAAATGTTCTGACCCAAAGTTATCTGCACCCGACCCAACATATATCCAACTCATGCACGACCAGGCTCACATTGTTAAAATACTTTTATTTTTAATCAAATATAGGAAAACTCATATTCAAATTCAGGTAAAAACAAAGAGCGAGCGAGTTGCAAAATTGAGCAAAGGCGAGAGAAAATCATAAATGTGGGCTAGGTCTAAATAAATTGTGAACCCATATAACATCCGTATTATTTTAGGTTATATTATTCTAAACTCATTTATTTAATATGATTAATCCATATAACAATTAAGCGCATTAAATATGAGTTAAAAAATGGATTATAACTCATTTTGACCGGTCTATACCTTGCTTTAGCCCTTCATTCGTGAAGTTAAACGAGAAAAAGTAAACCCCCAAAAAGAAAAAGAAGAGAAAACCCGTTATCGTTTGCAATTTGCGGAAGAGCTCGACGTTATTTTCGATTGTCACCAAACACTTGCTGAATCGCAAAAATGCGACGCCTAGCTAGAATTCTTGAATACTAGCGGAAAAAAAAAATACCAAACAAACTTAATTGGGCATTTTATTAGATAATGGGGTCCTCCCTTTTAATTTTTAATTTTTAATTTTTTTGAAATGTTCTGATGTGGCAATAGCCCATGGGTGGGTGTCCTCGTTATTATTGAAAGAAAAAGAGAGAGAAAAAAAATTTCAGTTTACTCACATTTGTGGTCAACGAACGGTCAACAATCTACATCGCGGTCCAGCCCGCGAACCCCTCTCTCTCTCTCTCTCTCTCTCTCTCTCCTTCTTCTGGGTGATGCTGCCATGGAAGCAAGACGAGGTGGAAGCGTTCGCGTTCGCGTTCGCGTCCTGCGTCCTTCGCGAGACTTGGGTAACACGTCGACCTGGGATTCTTGTGGGCTGATGATCGAAGTTCGTATTTTTTTTTTGGTCCAGTTACCATTGATTGCTCGTTTCTTCTTCTGCATTCTATTCGTTTTTGCTTCGATTATCCAAGCGAAGAAGCCTAGCATCGTCCTTACGTTGCGAACCTTTCGATGTCTATCTGGTCGGCATTGAAATACGGATGTCTTGTTCGAATTCGCGATCAAGTCTGTTTTTTTGTTTTTTGGGCACTTTCCAAGATTGCGAATGATTGATTGAGGTTGGCTTATCTTCTTGTTTCTTCTTAATTGACTTCCCCGAGCAGTGTTATCTCGGAGGTGAGGCTGTCCTGGACATGGGTTTTGCTCTTTTTTAGCTCGTGGGTGATGAGGAAGTGAGCTTGTCTAAGTCTGGCTTGTGTGTGAAATATGGAACTTTTGTCTGTGGGAAAGAATGCTTCAGACTAAGTATAGTCTAGCCAATCTGTAGTTATGAACATTATGGTTGGTGTTCATCGGGCAATGTTCTGCAGCTGCTCGAATGCCGTGGAGGGTTGTGAATTATGATAATCTGGTGTGGAGAGCTTAGACTCTTGAGTGAGGATTTGAACTCGTCGAGTACTGCCAAGTATTGCAGAGTCTAGCAAGATAGTCTATGTTAAGTAGTTCGTGGACTTGCACTTCTTTTGGTGATCGAATGGGATAATGGCTTACAGGAAGTCGGTGGTGGGTGTAACATTGAGTTAGCTATGATGATTCTACTTCTTGTATTCTTAATGGCATTGGTTGCTAATCAGTACATGCACCAGCTCTGACGTTGAATTAGGAGATTGAGTGGCTAATAAAGAAAAGAACCATATAATGGGAAATGAAGGGGTGACTACTGCTTATTTGTCTCCTCAGATGGATTTTGTCCATGTCTGTACTTGCCATGAGGTCATGCTGTTGATTGATTAAGATCTGTCCACGATTTTTATCTACCTCTAAGGCTGAGTTTTCCAATGTTAAGTCATCTTTCTTTCTTGCTTGATATGGCAACAAATGGTTGTGGTTTTCGTATTTGCCTTCAAGAACTTAGTCAAATCCTAGGTGCATTTCTTATTTAGTTTAATGTGCCTGATATCCGCCCAATCCTATTTAGCAACAGTCACTAATTGCCAGATAGGATACAGAATATCTTATAAATGGGCGACCCAACCTGACCATTAGCTTTGACTATCCCTTTTGTCAAAGTACCTCAATAGTCAAGTCATCTAGAAGGATATATTGAGGGAACCATTTGGGCCCTTTAGGCATTACTTCTTTCGAACATTTCTCAATTGCAGTACTCCTACCCGAATTATTAGTTTTCATTTCTTCTTGATGCTAATCATAATTATGTGTTGAAGGAATCACAGTGGCAAGCCAAGTGAAGCCAGGTAAAAGCATTTCTCTTTGATCATATTGGTAGAGATATTAGCAATGAAAAGTCAATACCTGCTAGATAAAAATATTCAAATGCTTTAAGCCAAACTCGATTAATGTTGGAGTTATCTTACATGGCTGGGTAGGCTTTGATAAAGGAGGTAGAGAGGTGTGTGTCAGGTAGCTGACAATGGGCACTCCTTATTCTACAGTTGAATCTCTATGAACCGAGTCCTACCGCAATATTGTGCAAAAACTAGGTCGTTGCTTAGAAATGACGCACTGCGTGGCCCGAGTATATACTGGCTAAGAAAGAGAATAAGAAAGCTGTGAGAGGAACGAATCTGGCAACAATCAATGATGTTTATAATCTTTTGAACACCAAAGAAGAAGAAAAGTATATGCACAAGTTGGTTAGAGCAATAAAAAGGGCGAGATCTAAATAGGCTGAGATGAGTTAAGGACGAGGATGAAAAGTCATAGTCTTAGAAGAAGCAGTTAAAAACAAATGGAGTATTTTCATAAGCTCTTTAATGGAATGTTATAAGAGAAGTACTTCACCGGGGGGAACTACATAATTTGCAAGAGTGTAGAAACTCCTTCTATTGACAAATAAGGAAATGGGAAGTTTCTAGAGCTTTGATAAAGATAAAGAATGGGCAAGCGGTAGACGCATGGTTTTACCCATTGAAGGGTGGATGGTTAAAGGTGAGATCTCTATATCTTGGATCGTAAACCTTTTCAACAAAATTTGCATGAATGAAGGAAAAGCACTTTTGTTTCTATCTACAATAACAATGGACATCCAGGACTGTGCCAGGGATGAATGGACTAGCTAATGAGCCACATCAATGAAGCTGGGGGAGAGAATTATCAAGAACGTCAGTGGAGGTAACAGGCACGTATTTTTAACACAATCAAGTGGGTTTTATCCCAGAGAAATATTTTAGAGGATTCTTGGAAAGAAAGGAGTACATATTACTTATATAGAAGCGATAAAGTATATGTATGATGGTGCCGGTACCACCACTTAGGCCATGGACAAGAAATGCAAAATTTTCCTGGAACCATAAAGTGGGGACTTCCCCCTCCCAAGAGTCCCTAAGATATTTTCTCCAAATATGGGCTCATGAAAGCTAAATGGGCGGTACATCTTGGAAGTCTTGAACTGTTGCCTTAACACCTATTAATATATTTTCTTGAACATTGTACCTGTGCCGCAATATGGAATAAGTATGTGCTGATTTGTCTTTTATAATCTCCTTGTTTTACCACCACCACATTGGATCAGTGATATTAGAGCTACAACACCCGACAAGTGGTACCATAACTGGTATCATTAGCTTTATACAATGAGACTTTATTAGTATGCAGTCTCGATGTTATCTTGTGTTGGTTACTGGTTTTGCAGGCTTTTCAAACAGGGTTTTATCCACCTGTGAAACTTCCTTTTCATTCTTTTCCTGGGCTGATCTCTTGCGAGGTTGTTTCTCTATGTTAGAATATTACTATTTTGTTATCTCTAGTTAAAATTAGACAGCTCATTCTTGAACTGTTTGATCACCATAGGGAACCATTTTGAATCTTCAGTAATACTGCTGAGCATTCATAGTAAATTCCATAGAAGCAACAATTCTTTGCTTATATGAAATGTTAAGTTTGCACAATGTTAATAACTTCTGCTGGTGTGAACTTGAGACATGTTGGAACCCCTGTGACATGTTACATTGGTATGTTGATTAATAATGCAGCTTGTCTGATTTGAGTTGCGAGCTGAAGCTGGTTAACTTATGATTTGAAATGCAAATTGTTGCTGGACAGACAATGGAACATTTCAATCAGCTTTAGTGGTGCCCGCATGAGACCTTGGTTGTAGATTTACAATTTGAAATAGTTGGATTCGTGCCAAATATGTGGAGCATGTTTTCAGGTAAAAGATGATATGCGGAAAGCATGTTGCTAAATGGCAACCAAAAATGAGTCTTCCGGCAAGCTTGATGATTTCTTGGAGGGAGGTATTTGATGATCACAAGGATCCAGACACTGAACCCCCAAAGAAAAGTCTACCTAATGCAGACATATGTGCATATTATACAATTTACACTTTGTCAATCTTAAACATGGTCTAAATTCTTGACCTCTATATCCATTGTTTTTGACAAACTAAACTCAAAACACTTCCGACTTTGAAGAAACTAACATATTTTGCAAGAACATCTCACTAGCAACACATCCATCAAGTCATCAGAGTATAAAATTCATATGGACTATTGTTGTCTATTATAAGGGTTGGTTGCCCTATGTATACGTCATATGTACTGCACGTGATAGATTGAGCTCCAAGTGTATCATGCATGATTTTATGGTTTCACAAGCTTACTTGTCTCTTTCAAGACAAACTTACTGTCTTTTCTGCACATCTCTAAAGATGGTGGAGGGAAATTCAACTTTTTGATTGAATATTTCACCTGTTTCTGAATCCTCCGGTTCGTAAACATTAGTTTATGGATTTCAAACCGATGAGGTGTGGCTAGATACCGCCGAATCATTTTCTTTCTTTGGCAAAGGGGCAGGTTAAATGTTTGATTGGATTATCTGCTGATTGCCATCTATTGACAAAATGCAAAGGCTTCTGTTCTGGAGCATCAGTATGCATTGATTGATAATAGATATACGAATGGGCAACATCCAATGTTGATGGCGTGCCTTTTGTGTTTGATGCTTTGAAAACCTGATGTTCATGGGGGCCATTTTCACAAAGAGGTTGATGCTTATGCTTTTATCAGTGAGCAACTTATGCAGATATCACTGTTTGTCTCACTACTGCTTCCTAAATGTATAAAATTGCATTGTGGCTTTGATGTCCCGAGAGAGTTTATACTACTAAAATGTCACAAGTTACAAATTCTGTTTCTGTAGGACATGTATTTCTATCACTATGAAATTCATAAATGAAGTAGTTATATGAGGATATTTGGAAGGAAGAGTCTTGGATATTGTGAAAGACCCATCACATTGTAGGCATTTTAACTTCAGGTACTTTACGCAAGTGCTAAATGAGGAAGTTTTACTTCTGATATTTGATCTGAATTTGTTAATTCTCCAGATATATGTTTCAAAAAGCCTCGTCATTTCTTTAGACAAGCATCTGATGAGAAACAAGGAGACGGAACATTCTAATTGTACCTCAGTATATTTGTGTGTTCAATTCATTCCCTTAACAATTTCAAGTCCTTTAAACCTTGGAATGCCAACTTAAACAATTAGAGCTGTTGTGGTTAAGCGGTCTTTCTTTCTTGTGCTTTTGACCAGTCAAGTCGTTAATCTTCAGAAGGGTGTAGCGTCCGGAGAATAGGACCATGGTCTTAGCAAATTGGTGGTGAAAACTTACCAGTCCATGATGTGCAGCTACATATCTTCTATTAACTTCAAGTCTCTTTGCTATTGTTTGAGCTAATGCTCAAAAGGTGAGGGCTTCAGAAGAGGTATTTTGTTTTATCGATTTGTTTGGTAGAAATTTGTCACGGTAGAAGGAAGTTTTATTGCTCATACTTATTTTTGTCAATTGAGTCAATTTCTACGAGGTTTTCTATTTAAAAATTTTGCTTATTTTTCAAACTCAAAATTATTCAGTACCTGTTTTCTCATACTTTTTTTATAGCATATTCTGACAAAAGAATTAAAATTCGGATTATCAATATTTGTGCAAAGATACATGAGTTTTGTGAGAGTTGTTAGAACAATAAACAGTAGCACTGGATTGAGGATCTTTACAGTCGGAACTGAAGTGGTACACATTTTGCATGTTGGGAATTGTGGAAGACAAACTATGAAGGACGCAATTATCTTCACGTGCTTGATGGCAACTCGGGTATAGTTTTATAATATGCTTGGTGGGGTATACTTTCCACAAAGAAAGAAATTCTCATTAAAAAATAGATGCTACTTTCTGGAACTCTTAAACTTTTGCCTGATCACCATGGATTTATATGTGAAGTAGAGAGTTGCAGATCCAGGAAATACTCCCCCAGCTACTTCTTCACCAACCATAAAAGCTGCTGGTGGTTGGGATATATTCTCCAGAAAGTATCATTTTCCTTTTGATGTAAATGTCATTACGCATGAGTTGCCTAATCATGGAATTGGAATCTCATGCATTTCTTTTCCAGCGAATTTGTTGTATGAATTTGGTCAATTATGCTTAGTGGTTAACAGCTCGCATATAAGTTGTGCTGCTTGAGACCTTGATAGAGACAATATTTGGTGCTCTAAAATTCCAAAAAGGTTGATTGATCATGTGGAAGGCCATTGGCGACCTCTCCTTTTCCTTCTTGCTTGCATCTGAATCCTGGAATAAGTTCTTTTGTTAATGCCCTTATATGTATCTATGGAAGTATGTCTTGCTTTCCTGCTGCTGAGAAGTATTACTGTGACATGCTTTTCGGGTATTGTGTTATAGCTGCTGGAGTCTAAATTTATATTTAACTTATGAAAGCTGTTAGAACTTTTCTTTTATCTTCAAGTGTCTTCATTCTTGTTGGGTTTTTAAACTGAAGTTGATCTGAAAGGACTGAGCAACAAGTGCTTGAATGTTTATAATATGTAGGTCGAGGGGTCTGTTGGGCATACTTGACTTCAACCAATCTTTGATTACCTGTACAGAGCATTTAAGGTGAAACAAATGTCAGGCATTTATTCTGTATGATGGGTTTGTTCCAGGTTCAGGCACTAACCTTTTCAAGAAAAGTTGGGGGGTGAGAACTGGAGGAATGAGGGGATAGAATCTGTGAATTTGATTCTAATCTCGAAGGGCATAATCTTTTAATTAATGTCAAATCCTTGGCAGGTCCTGTCACTTTTGCATATCCTTTTCACATTGAGAGTTGCATTACAGTGTCTAAGTACTGTGTTTGCTATGATGCACGAAATTCGGTCTGATGGCCACTATGTGATATTTTTCTCTTTGGGCTGCAATGTATCTTTTTGATACACGTGCAGTGGCATCTCCTCCATGTGATCCTAGCGCTTGTCCATTTCCATGAAAACAGTCTGGTGGGATCTGCCCTCTTCTGTTAGCCCCACTTCCCCAGTTGGGGATGATAAACCCAAGATGGATTATTTTCACTCTTATTAATCAGTGTCGTGCTTTTTATCTCTGCTCTCGTTAGCCCCTATTTTTAACCATAATGGGCAGGCATTATTGAATAATTAGGGAATGACTGACGTGTTTATCTTACTAAATCTGGACCATTTTTTTTCCTTCCCTTGTTTTTAAACCTTCATGTCACATAGCTCTCAATCTCCATGTAGAGCCACTCGGTGAGCTGGAGACACATGGACACTGACATACAGGATGTGGATTTCAGGGAAGCTATTTCTTATTCAAGGAAACAGAGGAGAAACTGGTGCTTGAAGTTGCTCAGTCTGAGATAAAAGGCAAAAAAAGTTGAGCTGCTTTTTTTGCTTATTGGGGCAGGAGATGGTGGTGGGAGGGGCTTTCTGTTTCTTTTTGCTCAGAAGACAGCCATCTTTGGTCCTCTTTCTGAGAGACAGTCTCTATCCTGTTGTGGGTGAAGGGATACAAATTAAATGGTTGGAATGGGTGCACGTAAACTCCTCTGTTTTGCTCCCCTTTCTTCTATCTGCCGGTACTGTACGCAGCCATTAAACTCCCCTTGTGGTCCCATTGGGAACCCATACACCAAACTTCTCGTATCCATCAATATGAACAAATTTTCATTTTAGTGCAAAGAGTTGCAAGGGATTTGATGGTATATATTAAGCACATTTTATTTGTGACTAATTAGTGCAAGTTCTTGGGCCAACATGTTTAAGTAGGTTAGTGTATCAGAAAATTGATTTGACCAAAAGGAGACTGTCAAATGGATCAATTAGAAGTATTATCCCCCGACATTGTTTAGATATACCCTTTCGATCACTGACCTGGAATGACTTTACATGGAGATAGGATGAGTTGATATCTCCCAGATGGATCACAGATCTCAGCAAAAGACCCGATGACATTGTTTAAGTAGACCCCTTTGATCATTGACCAGGAATGATTTTATAAGGAGATAGGATGAGTTCGTATCTCCCAGATGGATCAGAGATATCAGCCATATACCCCTCCACTTACTCCCCAGAAATGACCTCCCACCACAAGGTTTTTTTTTATGCATATATTCACCTCACCGCAATCCAAGCACTTTTACCTCATTCAGACTTGATTGAGAGAGAGAGAGACAGAAAGAGGATAGGACCCGGAGAAGATTTCGCACGCGGCATGTTACCTCTCAAATATAGCAACTAGGAAAGGCGTAATGTTTTGGTGTCGCAATAATTTGCACCAGTTTGGCGCAATCTGAACCACCGTCTCTATTTAGCCAGCATGATCGAGACGGGAGGATTGTCATTCTCAATGGGGATTAATCGGTGGCTAACTAGCTTTAGATATCCCAACGATGCAGGAGAACATACAACAGTTGCAGACATGGTAGTGGGTTTGCATCACCATGGGGGGATCTTGGGGCAAAGCAAGAGAGAGCCATGCATGCATGGAGGATGGCATGCCTCCCTTTAGTGCATGCAAACATCTCCTCTGCTACCAAGTCATGAAGCAAACCCAACCATGTCGCCAAAAACGAACACCCCCAATTATTCCCCTTGTCATTTCTGGCAGGCGAATTTGCTCTCTCCACTTGGCCCCCCCTACCCCCCTCTTTTCTTCAAGATAAAATTCTTTATCGAACCTTGGTACGTTACGAAAAGAAAGGGAAGATCACACACCTAAAAGCCACAAGCTTCATAAAAACATTATCCCCTCTGAAAGTGCAAAGACATAAAATACTTGAGGTCTCATCACAGTAATCCCACCCATCCCAAAAAGAGGATCGGCCACTACTGCCATATAGCCTTGGAAACCTGTACGTTCTCTCACAAACAGTCCAATGTCGGTTTGAAAATACTAATTATTTCCCCACCAGTGCCTTCTGGGGTTTTCGCCCTTCTTATATTCAGATAAAGATCACTCAACTCGGTTCATACAAAAAGTGTTGCCACTCACTTTCCTCCTAATCTCTCAAGTGTGTGCTCAACTAAGCTGCCAGGCAATTACTATATTCAATCAACCAAGGGCGGACTGGCCTTAGCAGCGATAGGGGAAGGTCTACGCGAAAAGGTAACTACACAACGCAGTAATCTAATTACGGGCCGTCTACCTTTACATTCACCCTCCACTGCAAGCATGACCATGACCACGTAATAACCTAACGAAAAAATTACCCATGGCTACACCAGAAACTTACATGTAGTAGGGTTTCTCTATAATGGGTGTATTGTATAAGTAGCGCACTTGGACTTCCTATGCACTAATTCTGTCTTTTTTCAAATTCCAAGAGGAGGCCCCTCATGCATTACATATAAGTAGAGATCAAAAATTAAAGATGCAAAGAAAAGGCGCACACTTTTGGCGGGTCGTCGACACGTCCGTGGGAGAAGAACCGAAAGCGGGCCCGACTCACGCCCCCGGTTGTGTATATATAGACGGCCCCTCTTCCCTCCCCTGTCATGCCAACAAAACTCTTCATTGAAGGCTCGAAAAAGAGAAGAAAAAGAGAAAGAGCTCACCCTCTAAAAGCAAACAAACGAATCCGCAACAAAACCCAAAAGTTTGCACAATCTCGTTTTTTTCATTCCCCTCTCCGTCTCTCCGTCTCTCTCCCTTTCTCTGACGCACAAACATTTGAAATAACCTTTTCTGTGTTCAATTGGCCACTAGCAATAGTATCACCACACACCACCATCATAGTTCATTCGTTTCATCAAAGCTATCATGTGCAACCCGAACCCATCTTCGCTTGACGTCCCTGAGAAGACCCTACTCAACAAGAACCCCGATAAGACCACCATGGACCTCCAAGATGACCTCCACAGATGGCCTACGCCTTCCGAGGTAATAAACAAAAGCTATTATTTCCACTTTTTTGCATGCATGAACATGATGCTCGAGGAGATTTGCTAGGAAAAGATGGCCATGCAAAGCTTTAACATGTTCTTTAAATTTTCTCAGGCTTTGGAGGAGATTAAGGCCATAGGGAAGATATCCGGGCCGACGGTGGTCACCGGCCTGCTCCTGTACTCGAGGGCCATGATCTCGATGCTCTTCCTCGGGCGCCTCGGTGAGCTCGAGCTCGCGGGTGGGTCCCTCGCCATCGGGTTCGCCAACATCACTGGCTACTCCGTGATCTCCGGCCTTGCGATGGGGATGGAGCCCATCTGCGGGCAGGCTTACGGCGCACGGCAGTTCAAGATGCTTGGCCTCACGCTGCAGCGCACCGTCCTCCTCCTCCTCTCGGCCTCCATCCCGATAACCTTCATGTGGGCCAACATGAAGGAGATCCTCTTGTGGTGTGGCCAAGACGAGGAGATATCATCCACAGCTCACACATTCATCCTCTTCTCAATGCCTGACCTGTTTTTCCTCTCTCTGCTTCACCCACTGAGGATTTATTTGAGGACTCAGAACATCACATTGCCTCAGACCTATTGCTCAGCTGTTTCGGTCCTCCTTCATGTCCCTCTCAATTTCCTCTTGGTGGTCCACTTCAAGATGGGCTTTGCTGGTGTTGCTATAGCCATGGTCTGGACTAATCTCAACCTCTTCGTCTTGCTCTCGGCCTACGTCTACTTCTCGCGCGTGTACAAAGATTCTTGGGTCGCCCCAAGTGCGGACTGCCTCCGGGGGTGGTCCTCCCTGCTCGCCCTTGCCATGCCGACCTGCGTCTCAGTGTGCCTCGAGTGGTGGTGGTACGAGCTCATGATCGTGTTGTGTGGCCTGCTCGCGAGCCCCCGTGCCACCGTGGCTTCCATGGGGATCCTCATCCAGACCACCTCGCTGGTCTATGTGTTCCCCTCGGCTCTCAGTCTCGGGGTCTCGACCCGGGTGGGGAACGAGCTCGGCGCGAGGCGGCCCTCCCAGGCCAGGATTTCCGCCATCATCGCGCTGGTCTGCGCAGTGGGGCTCGGCCTCGGGGCGATGCTGTTCACCACCCTGGTGCGGCACCAGTGGGGGCGGCTCTTCACGGGGGACGCTGAGATACTGGAGCTGACGGCAGCGGCACTTCCGATCGCAGGGCTCTGCGAGCTCGGGAACTGCCCGCAGACCACGGGATGTGGCGTCTTGAGGGGGACCGCTAGGCCCACGATTGGCGCCAACATCAACTTGGGCTCATTCTACCTCATCGGCATGCCAGTGGCGATCGTGATGGGGTTCGTGGCCAAAGTGGGCTTTGCAGGGTTGTGGCTTGGCTTGTTGGCTGCTCAGGCTTCATGTGCATTGCTCATGCTCTATGTTCTCTGCACAACTGATTGGGCGGTTCAAGTGGAGAGAGCCAAAGAGCTCACTCAGCCTCCTCCCTCTTCTTCCTCTTGTTCATTGCCAATCTCATCCAAAGGGTCATCAGCTGATTCTGCTCCTGTCTCTGTCGTCATGAACCAAAAGGAAGCAAGCAGCAATAAGAAGAGGGCTAATCTTGAAGAGATACTTTGTGTCAACGAGGGTGGCGATGATGATGGGCATATTGTGAACTCAGCTTCATCACATGAGACAGACCCTCTGTTATCCACTCCAAACACAGTGCACTGATGGTGATTCGCATGTTAACCATTATTCCCTCCATTTTTGCAGATGTCGGTCCTCTCCTCCTGAGTGGTTGCTGTGTAAAAAGAACCAAAAAAACCCAAAAAAAAAGAAGATTAGATTCTCATTGATCATCCCACTTAGTGCTATTGTAGAAAGTTCCTTTCCCCCTGCGTTTTTTTTTCTCTCTTTTGTTTTGGGTTGTGCCTATTTTTATTGACTTTCTTTTTCCCCCGTCTCGCTGTATATCTTAATGGTTCTCTCATCTCAATACAATACTGACACAGTAGAGAGAGAGAGAAAAGCTTAGGCTGTCGGTTGGTTTCGAGGCGATAGAGAGAGAGAATCTGCCTAACAATTTTGTTTGTTCTTCCCTTCCATATAAGGCAACAACACTTGGCTGCCTAAAAAGGAAAATTAGCATAAATGCCCCCTTTACCTTTGGGATTTACAAAATGAGGCGCGTGCAAGCATACGCATCGAGGTTTAAATCTATAATATTGTTCCTGAAATACCTTAGAGAGCGATAGATGGGCCAGAACATTTTTATTTAGGGAAAAATGATTAGACATCTAGTGCTTACTACCGGACCTTGCCCCCCATACAACTAGGTTTCGAACAACATTATATGAATGTAGTGCGACGAATTGCTTTTTATCACCACCTCAAACAAAGCGCGGAGTGCTTATTTGCAGATGAATTAATGGAGAAAGGGTATTACCATAAACATATACAAGGCATGGATACGATTGACGATACGCATTGTGAAGAAAGTCGCTTTCAAATTAAGAATGTCACAAAACATAAAGAAGGATCTGGTTGTTTCATATATGAGGAGAGACCGAAGTTTTCGAGAGTTTCTCTTGTGTTCTTGAAGTATGACGCTTTCGTTGGCTCAGGTTAATCACCGCATATATAATGTCATCATTTCCAAAATGGGAAGAAAGAAACTCTTGACGCTGTACAAACAGTAATTGATTCCGATGGACGGTAAATAACTTGACACGCCTCGAGAATGCTTTTTCTAAGTGTGCATCCCAGTGTCCACCCCTTGGCTACCTCCAATTCCCAAAAAGCTACACAGATTTTCACACGTATCATGGATGGCACAAGCGAGTGCCCAATAATGAGTGAGGGTTGAAGATAATTGGGTGGGTGGGTGGAGGCATACAGGGGGAAAGGAAGTATGCAGTGAGGAGAGTGGAACTTGGAGGAGGAGGATGGGGGGGCCCCTGTTGAGAAATGAAGAAACAAAATCTAAGCAATTATTGAGTCTGTCTACTTCTCTTATGACAAGAGCAGGATCACAGTGGCCCTCTTGCTTCTGCCCTCCGCAGTTCCCCTCCCAAAACCTTTTGTTTTCATCTGCCACCCCCCCACCCCACACCCCCCACCCCGTCTTCTCAAAATCAAACACTCTTTCACCAACAGAACCATTTCTATCAACCTCTTCCGATACCCAATGTTCCATGGGGGAGGACATCTCAATGGACTTTGTTTGTAATAATGCAACAACACTGGTGAAAAACTTATCTAGGAACTTGAAATTAGAAATTATATCCAATTGCTCCTTTTACCATAATTGCTGGCTCTTGTCTTCTTCTTCTCCGTCCGTACATGCGCATTTTTTCTTATGGTTTATTCGGATTCACATGGGAGATAAGGTGTTATAGTGTCCGGCGTAATTGGTTTATGAGTTTTACATTGATTATATGAATAAATATTTTTTCTTTGCTAAATTATTTAACTTGTTAGACATGTCTTTAAGTCTTATGCTATTCATGTCCAAGATATTTTATCGGTAGCTAAGTCTTGTGCCACCTCTAATCAGGATTACCCGTTTTGAGGTCATGGAGACCCGAAGTGAAAATTACCGTCTACGATGCCCGAGTGGGGACTCCTTGCAAGAATTATCAGAATAATGTGCTCCACACTCACTTCTAACACATTCAGTTGCAAAGAAACAAAAAATACAGATCAACTGATCAAATCTATACATGGGGAAAATTACTAAAAAAGTCCTAAACTTTTTGCAATTATACTAATTCAGTCCTAAATCTTTTTTTTTTGCCATTTTAGTCCGAAACATTTTGCAATTGTGCCAATTCAGTCCATCCGGCCACTTTTGGTCGACCAGCGCTAACGTAGACGTCGGCCGGCCGACGTTGCATTATTTTAATATTTTTTCCTTTGTCTCTCTTTTTTTCTTTCCTTCTTCCCCCTGGCCAGTCCGGCTAGGGGGAGGCTCGCCAGTGAGGTGACCTCGCCAGCCATGGGTGAGGTCGAGCTCGCCCGGCGACGGCAAGGCCTCGCCCAGATCTGGCGAGACGTCACCGTCGTTGGGCGAGATCTTGCCAGATTTGGGCGAGTCCTTGCTGTCGCTGGGCAAGCTCGACCTCGCCCATGGCCAGCGAGGTCGAGCTCGCTCGGCGACGGTGAGGCCTCACCCAGATTCGGCGAGGCCTCACCGTCGCTGGGCGAAGCCTCATCGTCGCTGGGCGAGCTCGACCTCGCCCAGTGACGACGACGTCTCACCAGATCTGGACGAGGCCTCGCCGTCGCCGGGCGAGCTTGACCTCGCCCATGGCCAGCGAGGTCACCTCGCTGGCGAGCCTCCTCCTAGCCAGATCGGCCAGGGGGAAGAAGGAAAGAAAAAAAAAGAGAAAGGAAAAAAATATTAAAATAATGCCACGTCGGCCGGCTGGCGTCCACGTCAGCGCCGGTCGGCCAAAAGTGGCCGGATAGACTGAATTAGCATAATTGTAAAAGATTTAGGACTGAAATGGCCAAAAAAAAAATTTAAGATTGAATTGATACAATTGCAAAAGGTTTAAGATTTTTTTGGTAATTTTCCCTCTGTACATGATCATCACTTTAACCTCCATTGATCATGTGCTTCTATCAACATCGTGTGCATGATATGGATGAACTGTTAGAATATGTTTTGTACTTTGAACGAGGCCCCTGCTTTATCATTCTTTAGGTTCCCCATTATTTCTTTTCCTCCTAGAGCCTTAAGCCACTTATTCTCTCCCTCCTATTATTCTTGTTGTTGTTCTTTGTTTTATTTTTATTCTTTGCCGCAATTGCCTGTGGAAATTGTGGCAAGGAATTGTCTTTGTGATGGGTGGAACTACGCCAATTTTCCAAAGATGCTAATTTTTTTTCGGTACTGCAAATTCACAAAAGACAAAAATACGTGCATATCCATTTCTCTTTGGTGCGTACAAATGAAAAGCTCTAGTGGTCCAAGAGGCAACAAGTTTCTTCTTCTCCTCTCTCTCTCTCTCTCATATTATGGATTTAGGAAGATTTAACATATTTAATTGGGTCACTATTAACACAAACTCACACACACAATCCTACCGCAAAATATTTAAAAAAATTCAATTCAATTTTAAAATAAAAGAAGTTGCTTAAAAAAATTCACAGCGGCTTGACAGGAAGAAATGCTAAGGTTTGTGTATTGACATCCAATAGCATTTGCATTAGAGGAATATCCTACCATTACTTTATTAAGCATTTGGGATGAGATAAATTCCACTTCCAAATTTGACACTGTATTGGTTTTCGAGGACTCTTGTGTACATCCACACAAACCATGCTTTTGCTTGACGCCTACGATGATAGATATTGTAGAGACATGGTTGGTGACAAATGGTTGTGCCTCGCCCTTGAAAGTTTAGCACGATTGGTGCTCGGAGAGAGCAAATTTTTCCCCTTCGAAACGGTGCATGCTCGCCACACGGAACCTTCATTTTCAAGTAATTTCCTCAGCATTAAGCAAAGCTAAGCGCTAGAAAAACGGACTTTCAAGAAACCCTTTGGGGAAAATATTTGATCACCACCAATATATCTCAATATGATCAAACTAATACTACTTTGGTTAAGAAGTCACCTTCCTTGAAACGCACCCGAGATCTACTCTATTATTGCTCTCTGACAAAACCCTACAAACAAATTGCAAAAACCTTTTTCTGATTTCTGATCTCCCAATGGTGGGAATCTCCTCAAAATGGCGATCGTTTTAATTGGGAATTATTCTCAACCAAAACACCCATCATTGTCGTCAACATCATGGTGACTTGGAATCGAATAACCATGAGCCACGTGTCATTCCAAAGGGGATGATACTAAAAGCGGCCGTTGACGGAGCGACAAGTGTCTAGCATCTCTTAGTCACTTTCCTTAACTTAGTGTCTAGTTCAGCAAATTGCACGAGAACGCAATCGCTTTAGTCTTTTTTATATTGTGTTAATACATTGTCACAAGACAAAGCCAGACAGAAACCGACCGCCCCACCCCATTGGCAGAGACTAGTGGCTGGTTGATGCACCACAGACTTCAACAGAAAAGAAACACTAAATTAGGGTACTTTGGATTAAGAAAGACAGAAAGTGATCTCTTTGATTAAGAACACAAAAGAAAATATATTAATAAAATAAAAGCTTACTAAAGAATGTGTTTAAAAGCAATCCATGAAGTTCGTGGCCACAGGCGGAGCTAAATCTGGCAATGGCATATGTGCTCTTTTTCCTAAAAATGTCTTTTCAAAGCACCAAAGCGCACACGCACGCTCTGGTGAGAGAGAGAAGTTCAAGTGGGACTTATCTTTTCTGCATAAATATATAATAGTTAGTTGCTCATACTAGGAGTGCAAGATTTAAGCTTTGGCCAATGTGGCTATGAAATCTGACACTCTATACCATAACAAGTGTTGGTCTTCTCTTCTAGGCAAAGACCTCTGTGTCAAACCCAGCTCCGTTTATTCCACCATTTCTGCCGAAAGTCTTCTCTTTTCAAGGGCATTTTTATCGTTTGAAAAGAGAGAGAGAGAGAGAGAGAGAGAGAGAGAGAGAGAGAGAGAGAGAGAGAGAGAGAGAGAAGTTGGACATTGATCCCCTAGCTATCTCTCTAAGTAGTTCATGACCCACATTTGATGCCTCCACCAGAGGCAAAGTTGATGTAGTGTCTTGAAGTTTCGTTGGATTCATGCACCCACATTTGTCCATTTTGTTGCGTGCTGTCAAAGATGTTTTGCAGCTACTTTCCATGTCCAGGACCGAGTTCAAGATGCATGCGCCTCAATGTTACCCTTCACTGCCTTCTCAATACTGTAAGGTATTTGCGCATATAGCCAATTGCTATGTGCACGTCGTTTCGATTAATAAAAGTAGCTCTAGAACATGCATAACAATGGACAAATCAAAGTTCCTTCTATACATGGACCCTCTCTTAGTGTTTGATCTCGTTCCACTCATTGTAAATACTCATAGGACAATTGATTGTCAGGTAAGACATGGGGATCTCATTGCACGCCGCATAAAAAGCAAAGGATGTTCTAGATGATTCAAGTCCTAAAGGGCAGTACCGCAGGCCTTCAAATCATTCTATCATCCCAAAAATTAGTACATATATGACTGTGGATGACCAGCTTGTTTAATGAGATTAACCACGATTTTATTAATGGAATGAGTCTAGACAATAAGTCCGGTGCATCGTGTCTACGTCTAAGAAAGATGTGACAGATGAATATGGCTTGTTATGACCGTGGATGACCAGCTTGTTGGGTCTTCCGTGCTGTACTCAAATGGAAAAGAAGCCTACTTCCAAAAGATGGATCACGTCTACGTCCCAATTCAAATTCAAAGATGCCAATCGTGTGGTTTCGATCGATGTAGTCCCTCGCATAGGACACACCGCACAACAGTTTCCCCAATGCCTTTCTTTCTAAAGGTCCCCCTTTCTGTTTTGTGCTTGAGGACCTTTTCTATTCTTCTTTTGGTAGGACCATTTATATATTCATTACTTAATCAACTATACAATGCCACTATAAATTTATAGTTCTACAAGCAGCTTCATCCGCCTGTGGTGTCTTTGTTTCTTACTTTGGCGGTGTATGCGACGAAAATCTTCGATTTATTTTTCTCTTTATCTGTTTTTACTGTGAGATGGACTTCATCTGTGTCGTGTAGAAGCACTCACAGAAAACGAAAACGAAAGAGTCTGTGTTAAGGGCACGTTTGGTGACTTTGTTTGGGGGTGCGTCACCTAATGGGCCGTGGGTACCACTCGGAGGGAACAATGGTAGGGTTTTTCTTTCTTGGGATTCGTTGCTTGTGCTGAAGATTTTTCGCAATCAAGCCTTGACAACTAAAGGGCGTGTTCTTGTCCCTTTAGAAGACTCCGGTGCATTTTGTGTCCAAATTGAAGAACTGACCCTTCACTTGGGAATGTCCCAAAAGCTCACACATGTAACTGTTCTTCCTTTGGCCCACTCTTTTTTGTTCCTTTCTGAATTTTCACCCCCCAAATGATCATGCGCTCCGTACGTATCGGTGCGGTCGAAAACACTTAAATCTAACTTAATTTCGTATGAGATTTACATGATCCGACAATTTTCATATCCTTACGGTACATGCACGGAATACATGCAATTACATCTTTTCCGTCTCTTTCTCTCGAACACATGTACATCGTCAGCGCACACGGAAAATATTAATACATTTTATATAGCTTTGGAGACAAAGTCAGCCTCAATTAATTAAGAGTTGGATAAGAATCTACAGCCGACCCTCTTACTCCACTACTGTAAAATGCAATGATAAGTGAGAAAACGTTATTGTTTATCTTCGAATTGAATATATTATTCTGGGCGTTCGACTAGTCGAGTCTTTCTTGGGAACACGTGGGTGATAAGGCTCAAAAAGAGTGGTTCCAAGCTGAAACTAAGAAAATTAATCAATTGTGTCATTGCATGTGTCTTTCTTCGCTTTGACGTGAGAAAATAAACAAATAGCAAACGCCGCTCCTCCCACTTCTTAGTGGCCTTGACTTTATTTTGGGGTGGTTTGCTTTATCGCCATCCTAATGTTTGACCCACGTTCCAATATCACTTGTTCTTTGACTATGTCTTTTTTTTGGTAAGGTTCTTTGACTATGTCTTTGTCGGTGTTAAAAGCAAAGATTACATGCTCTATGAACACGCAGAGGAGAGAGAGAGAGAGAGAGAGAGAGAGAGAGAGAGAGAGTCCGAGAAGCTATGGACTCTTATTGTTTTCTTCTTTTTTAAGGGAAAGAAACTCCGAAACATATTGCTAAGAGGATGCAGAATAATTGCTTTTCTCGGTGGGAACTGGGAGAAAAGTCAAACCTTGAGACCAGATAATGGAGTATTTTCAGATTCACCATCAAGGGTCAAAGCCCTAATTGGTCAGAACTGTGTGCACAATTCATAGATGATCACTACATGGCATGGCATATGGAATGGTGAACAAGGATATATAATCAATGTAACATACGGAACAAAAAGATGAAGCATCTCTATATGCAGTCTTTCACAAACTGATGCAATAGACCAAGTTAGTGTTTCATTCAAACCTCTCCCTTTTGGCCAGACACAGAAGGTCCTAGTTTGTGTCTTGAAAGCCACGCAACGCATTTGTTACCAAAACAAAAACAAAGAAGAAGAAGAAAATTTGCATGCTCCGACAAGTAGAGACTTCTCTTTTCTAATGGTTGGATTGTAACTCCCATTTGTTTTTGTCAAATGGAACTCTACAACATCAATTTGCTTATAGAAATTGTTGCGACCAACCTAGCAACGTGAATAAAAGAAACAATTTGAGTAAGAGGTAAATTGCGCTAGTGAAATCCGAAAACAATGGATTTATGTGGTTTAGCGGCGTATCTAGTCCACACGAATAGATTGACGTGATGGTTCCTCTATAATAAGTAAAGAGGAAATTATAAACGTTTGAAACGTTTATATTCAAGTGTTTTTCAATGCTAAATAGGTTCAAAATCCACAAGAATCAATCATAAAAGAGGAGTAGTCTCACACTTTCATTTTTCTTGGATGACGGCTATAAAAAAATCTCTATAGAGGTCTCACAAGTTGCTCTACTAAAACAAACTCTAAAGTTTGGAACGAGATCCCATCGAGGGTCGGGCGCTGCCAAAATAAGATTGAGCATGTGGCTACTGCATTGAAAAACACAATAGCTACTAGGCACTATCCGAAAGCCTAGCTAGCTTGTCCTAAAGCCTATACTTAGTCCATAACTCAATTATAATGGAACCATCTAGTTGAACTCTCTATGGAATTAACACTTTTTGTAATTTACTTCTTGCTCGAATGTTCTCGTTTGTTCACGCTTCGCATTAGCTGTAATGGAATGGCGAAGATTCAACATGGATTATTTGGGTTTTTTTTTTTTTGGTTTTTGAAAATTCGGTCTCACTTGAGTATTTACATGGATTGATGGAGATGTTGCGCATGCTGGATGAATACCCACTATGAAACGCAAGTGAAGACAAAAGACAAGTTTTTTGCATGTAGTATTCTCTTTTGAAAATCAAAGGCACTTCCGGAGGGATGCAGGCGCCGAAGAATGCAGCACCTTTGATTTTCTAGAAGAAAGCATGGCAAAAAATTTGTCAATTTGCTGGTCATTTTCTTGAAGAGACCCCTTGATGTGAAGAAGATACTTACTAGGATGAGGTTAACATCTGGTCCTCAGGATTGTCTACAAAAAAACTCAGGTGCAAAATTCAAGGAGTGAAGGGAAACCTGAATGTGATGCGAAAAAGACTCGAATTTCAATTTCGTTCAACATGTTTTTTCAAGTAGATAAAGACAAAGTTCGTTCGCCGGTCCAAGGCATCAAGGGAGATTCAAAAGGCGATAATTGAAGAATAGGACCGGCAATGTCGGACACGACGTGACGATTTGGCTTTAGCCATGAGGTGTATCACTTGGTGTTGCAATGGAGGGATGTGCACGCCAAAGCTTTGCTTTCAGCCCATTGGCTTAAGTCCACATCCTCGATAGTGTTGTATATCCACTAACGGGTTACTCATGTCGATTACTTGCTCGCAATGGACTACTTCCTCTTGGCTAACGTGATGCAAGAGTCGTTCTTTGAAATTCGTTCAGCAACCTCACCCAAATTCACCATGCATCAAGTCTTCATCTAACAGGATTCGAGTCGTGGAAACCTCATATTCTTCCAAACATAAAATCTTAGTTGATTCACCGTTCAACCAAACCTTTAAAGTCTAAATCGTCGGTTGTAGATGAAAGGTATCTTAATAACTTAATGCACACGCTTGAAACGGGAGAAGGATATTAAAAGTATTAGTGGTCTGCCCTAAGAATTAATCAACGTTGATACTCTAATATTAGTTGTGGATTAGGTTGTATCGGAAAACCGATCTTCACTATATTTAGATAGTCATAATGTCTTGCTAGAGACCGCTTATGACTTGTGGGCTAAAAAGAGTTTTGAGTACACTGCTAATGTTTAATGAACCTACATGGTCGCACACAATAGCGAACGGATTTAATATTTTTTGTGCGCCTTGATCTACTTAAGAAGTAGATTTTAATTTATTCTTTTATTTAAATTATCTATGAGGTCGTGCGCGTTATGAGATAACAATTAAACGTACAATTAAAGGTGGATGGTTTGGCGGGCCTAAATCGCCTGTCCACTTTTTTTAATTCCATTGGATAATGAGACAGTATAAATAAATAAAGAATCGTTCTCTGTCTAGGGTTTTTCGATATAGTATCGAAAATCAAAAGGTGTTGAAGAAAAGAAATTTCGAGATCTTTCGCTAGCACGTGGATCGTTGGAGAATTCCATTCGTGTGTGTGGATACCGGTAGAGGCGCAACACTTGGGGCGCTAATCCAGACACAATCAGTTGTCGATTTATCTTCGATCTGCAAAAGATACGTTTCGAAATTCCTTTTCGATTTTAATATACACATAGATCCTGTCCAGGGTTCTATATTCCGCTGCGTTGTTTTTCATTAATGAACCTAATAGTGGTATCAGAGCTACTTGTGATATATTGAAGTTGAATCGGAGCCCTAATTATTGATACATATGATGTATGCCTGAAGTGAGTCTAAATTAGGGTTAGATGAATTTGAAATACGAATTGATATGATCAATTGAGAAGAAATGAAGCAGGGATGGGTCGATCCTGTTTCGCTCGCGTCGAGGCAAAGACGGCGTCGTGCCAGGGTTGTTGCCCGAGGTGGAGACCGCGGGCGGAGACGGCGGCGCATTTGGGCCTGTTGCCCAAGGCGGAGACGGTGGCGCATCTGGGGTCTGTTGCCCGAGGTAGAGACGACAGCGCGCCTAGTCATCCGACGCATCAAGGACTCGAGGCGTCCGGCTAGATGCGTACGGTGAGGGCGCAGGAGGCGGTAGCAACGAATAGTCTCCCGAGAACACAGAATTGAGAATTCTGTCTAGTTTTCAGGGGCTCTCCTCAGAAAACAGAATTGAGAATTTTGTCTAGTTTTTGGGGTGCTGCCCCTTCGAACCCCACTTGCTGACCAGTCAGCGAGACCACCGCAAGGGGCTCTGTCCCTTGACCCGTGTATAGAATTGGTCGTTCCCATATGATTGATGTACCTTTATTATTATAAGTGAAGTTTCGTTTATGTTTATAACATGCATACATTCATTGCTAAATAAACAAAAGAGTCCCTAATAAAATTAAGTAATAATATGATGCATTTCCAATCATACACCTATTAAAACTTGAATCGTCAATAGATGGGCCTGCCAAAGCAAGGTGTCTTTAACTATTTGAGTAAAATAGGATGGATAATAGTTATCCATAAGTCAAGATTGGTTTACTTAACGAGGCTATCAAAACGGTTTTGGGCCTTGAGGCATAGTGTTTGGGGATAAGATATGAGATGGCAACCTCAATAACCAAGAGTTGTATTCGATACAATTGACAAAGAGTTGTCTACCTAAATAACTTAGTCTTGAGCGGTAAGCCAAAGTTTACTCGAGTCTTGGTAAAATATGGATCTTGGTCCACTATACTTATTGGGACACATGTTATAAAAATATAGTGGGAGTTTATTATTTATAATATTAATGAACAATTCACTTTGCATATTTGTTGTAGATAATGGCAAATAGCTCTGCATCACACTTTTTGCTGCGATCTGTCCTTAAGAAGGACAAATTGAATGGTTCAAACTTTTTGGACTGGTATAGAAGTTTGAGAATTATTCTCAAGCAGGAGAAAAATGATTATGTCCTGGAGAAACCACTCCCTCAGAAGGCACCTCCTTCCAACGCTCCCCATGCGGAAAGGAATGATTATCAGAAGCATAAAGATGATGCATTGGATGCATCATGTCTAATGTTAGCTACCATGAACTCAGACCTTCAGAAGCAATTTGAGAACGTGGATGCCTATGATATGATCATGAACCTGAAAAATTTGTTTCAGGAGCAGGCACGCACTGAAAGGTACCAAACAGTAAAAAACCTTAATTGAGTGCAAGCTAGTAAGTGGGAGATCAGTTAGCCACATGTCATAAAGATGATAGGTTATATTGAAAACCCGGAACGACCGGGCTCTCCCATTAGCCAAGAGTAGGCTACTGACATTATTCTTCAGTCATTACCTCAAGATTATGACACGTTTATTATGAACTATAACATGCATAATCTGAATAAGTCTTTGACTAAACTGCATGGGATGCTCAAAACTGCTGAGCAAAATATCAAGAAGGACCTTATCCCTAATGTTCTCATGGTTCAAAAGGGGAAATGCTTTAAGAAGCCAGGTAAGAGGGTAAGGGCAAGGGCACTAAGCCCAAACCCAAATCCAAGACCAAACCGGGTTCGATTGCTGATGATGTATGCTTTCATTGTGGTGAGAATGGACATTGGAAGAGGAATTGTAAGAAATATTTAGCGGATCTGAAGAAAAAGGGAAGTGAGACTTCCGATTCAGGTATTTATATTATAGAAGTAGATGTTACTACTAGTTCTAATTCATGGGTATTGGATACCGGTTGTGGTATTCGCATTTGTATGGATGTGCATGGACTAAAACGAAGTAGAACACTTACAAAAGGTGAAGTGGAACTACGAGTTGGAAATGGAGCAAGAGTTGCTGCATTAGCCGTAGGAACGTATGATGTAGCTTCACCTTCTAGCATGATTTTAGAACTAAATAATTGCTACTATGTACATGTTATACGCAGGAATATTATTTCTGTTTCTTGTTTGGACAAGGAAGGTTTCTGTTTTGATATAAAGAACAATAATTGTTCGTTTTATCTTAATGGATTATTTTATGGTAGCGCCCATATTGTGGATGGGATATATATTCTAAATCTTGATGTGACAATCTATAATACAAAAACAAAAAGATTTAAATCTAATGATTTGAATCCAACCTATCTATGGCATTGTCGATTAAGCCACATAAACGAGAAACGAATTCACAAGCTTCATAGCGATGGACTATTAAATTCATTTGATTTTGAATTATTTGATACATGTGAATCTTGTTTAGTTGGAAAAATGACAAAAGCTCATTTTATTAATCAAAGTGAGAGGACAAAAGAATTATTGGCCCTTATACATACTGATGTGTGTGGACCACTAAGTTCTACAGCTAGAGGAGGTTATCAGTATTTCATTACATTTACTGATGATTTCAGTAGATATGGATATGTTTATTTGATGAAACATAAGTCCGACTCTTTTGAAAAGTTTAAGGAATTTCAGAATGAAGTACAGAATCAACTTGGCAAGAATATCAAGGCTCTTCGATCTCATCGAGGAGGAAAATATTTAAGCAAAGAGTTCAATGACCATCTCAAAGAGTGTGGAATTGTTTCACAGCTCTCTCCTCTTGGAACACCACAATGGAATGATGTCTCTGAGAGGAGAAATCGAACTTTGTTAGACATGGTTCGATCAATGATAAGTCATTCAGATCTTTCATTATCTTTCTGAGGATATGCACTTGAGACAGCTGCATTTACAATAAATAGAAGTCCATCAAAAGCTGTCAACAAGACACTATATAAGATGTGGACAGGAAAAGTTCCTAGTATGTCTTTTCTTAAGATTTGGGGTTGTGAAGCTTATGTAAAACGTTTACTTTCTGATAAGCTTGGACCCAAATTTGATAAATGCTTCTTTGTGGGATATCCTAAAGAAACGAAAAGATATTACTTTTACAATTCATCAGAGAATAAAGTATTTGTTACTCGAAATGGTGTCTTTTTTAAAAAAGAGTTTTTTACTAAAGGAACAAGTGGGAGTAAAGTAAACCTCAAAGAAATCATTGCGCCACAAGAGGGTGTTCCAGTTCATGAGGAACTTCAATTAGATCTGCAAAGAGTTGTAAAGTCTACTCCAGTGACACCTATAGTTCATAGGTCTGAAAGAACACATCGTGAACCTATGAGATATGGTTTTCACGTGACAGAATATCGTCATCTATTGTTAATAGAAAATGACGAACCTACGACCTATACATAAGCTATGATGGGCCCAGACTCCGATAAATGACTTCAGGCCATGAAATCTGAAATGGACTCAATATATCAAAACAAAGTTTGGACTTTAATTGATCTACCTGAAGGTATCAAACCTATAGGGTGCAAGTGAGTTTTCAAAAAGAAAACTGATATGGATGGAAATGTTCGCATCTATAAAGCACAACTAGTAGCTAAAGGTTTCAAACAAACTCATGGTATTGACTATGACGAGACCTTTTCGCCAGTGGCCATGCTTAAGTCCATTCGGATTATCCTAGC
Source organism: Syzygium jambos (assembly GCA_031216235.1). Taxonomy (NCBI): domain Eukaryota; kingdom Viridiplantae; phylum Streptophyta; class Magnoliopsida; order Myrtales; family Myrtaceae; genus Syzygium; species Syzygium jambos. The sequence goes on from CM062225.1 coordinate 26,737,800, forward strand.
GTTTGCTGCATATTATGATTATGAGATATGGCAAATGGATGTAAAGACAGCTTTCCTTAACGGAAACTAGAGAAGGATGTGTACATGACACAACCTGAAGGCTTTACATAACTAGATAGTATTGGGAAGATATGCAAGCTTCAACGTTCTATTTATGGATTGAAGCAGGCATCATAGAGCTGGAATATTCGTTTCGATGAAACTGTCAAAGAGTTTGGCTTCATTAGAAACAAAGAAGAAGCTTGTGTATACAAGAAGTCTAGTGAGAGTGTAATTGTGTTTTTAGTGTTGTATGTGGATGACATACTACTCATTGGAAACGACATTCCTATGCTTCAGTCAGTTAAGACATCGCTAGGAAAATTTTTCTCCATGAAGGACATGGGAGAGGCAAACTATATCTTGGGGATCAGGATCTATAGAGATAGATCTAAAAGACTTATTGGACTGAGTCAAAGTACATATGTTGACAAAGTCATCAATAGGTTTAATATGCAAGACTCCAAGAAAGGTTTTCTCCCGATGACACATGGCATAAGTCTTAGCAAGACTCAGTGTCCTTCAACACAAGATGAGCGAGACCGCATGAGTAGGATTCGTTATGCATTAGCTGTGGAATCCATCATGTATGCTATGTTGTGCACTCGTCCCGATGTTGCTTATGCATTGAGCATGACAAGTAGATACCAGTCAGATCTAGGGGAACCTTACTGGATTGATGTAAAAAATATCCTTAAGTACTTGAGAAGAACTAAGGATTTATTCTTAGTCTATGAAAGTGAGGAACATATCACTGTAAGTGGTTACACTAATGCTAGTTTCCAAACCGACAAAGACGACCTTCGATCGCAGTCAAGTTTTATCTTTTGCTTGAATGGTGGAGCGGTGTGCTGGAAGAGTTCCAAGCAGGACACTCTTACAGATTCTACGATAGAAGTTGAGTATATTGCTGTTTCAGAAGCATCAAAGGAAGCTATTTGAATTCGAAAGTTCATAAAAGAACTAGGAATCAGTCCCACTAGTTCAAATCCAACGAACCTTTATTGTGATAGCAATGGGGCCATAGCTTTGTATAAAGAGCCTAGGTCTCACCAGAAGACCAAACACATACTCATGAAGTATCATCTCATTCGAGAATTCATTGAAAGAGGTGTTGACACCTAATTTTTAGCCGATGCGTCATTAAAAATAAAAAACTTCGAGATTATGGTTTCCGATCGCGACGGAGCCTGTTTCTTGAGCAAAAAGTGTCGATTTTTAATTCCGTCTGTTGGTTTAGCTTTTATAAGCGATTTTCTAATCATTTCATGCAAAAACCCGAAAAGTCAAATGGTTGACTTTGGCGTTGACTTTTTGGTCAACCCTTTGACTAAAAGTCAACCCCAGGTCAAATTGGGGCTTTTCGCATAAAAAGGTTCCTTTCAAATCCAATTTCACTTTAGAAGTGAAAATTTCAGAAAAATTCAAAGATTTGATCATAAAATCAAGCTCCTAGTGAAAAGTCAACTAGGGTTTGACTTTTGGTCAAACCTTTGACCAAAAAATTGAAAAATACAAAAATCCAAAAATCATATTATTTTACATTCAATTTACCTTTGGCATTTGAAATTTTACAAAAATTGATTTAGAATCAACTTTTTCCCAAATTGCGAAATTTGATTCAAATCAATCAAAAATGAAATTACTTCATTTCCAATCATTTTTTAGATTAGTTTTCTTCACGACATTTGATCTAGAGGTCATTTTATATCCAATTTTTGAACCAATTTTGTGATTCCAAGCCAAACACAAAAACCCCCAATTTTGGCCCTAATCAGTGATTTCGATCGATTCTTCATGATGTGCGCAATTGAGACACGGATGAGCTTAATTTCTTATATGAAATCCAAATTCAAAATCAATTTTGAAAGATTCACATGAATTTGAATCAATTTAATCAATTTAGTGATCCAATGATTAGGAAGTCTAAGAGTAATTGGTCTAAATAGCGCAATTCAACTTGGCTCACTCTAGACTAATATTCAATTTGATGAATTGGGACTCAATTTGGTTAATTAGACCTCAATTAAACTTGTTAGTCTAGCTCGGTCATGCGATTACCCAAATTCAGAGCTAATTGACTCAAATCGGTTTAATTCAAATTGAACTAATCCGATCGGACTAGTCATTTTCCGATCGAAATTTTTGATAATCGATAATCCGGTCGGACCAACCAAGGTCAGTCACATCCTCTTGAGTGCAAAAATGACAAAAATGCCCTTAATAAAAAATGACAAAAATGCCCTTAATTGAGAATGACAAAAATGCCCTTCTTCAAGGATTAAGCAAATTAATTAGGGGATTAGCAAATCAATCATGGCCATTCATTTAGAATTGATCATGTCCATCCATGATGCCATGTCACCAATCCTTAGCCTTTAAGGAATATTCTTAATCATTAAGGATTCATTTTGGACCATTGGATCAATCTAAGGGCTAGAATTCAAAGTTGGGAGAGGTATATAGTGTTTTTCCCTCCAAAAATCAAAGGGGGGTTCATTTTTCAGATCTGATTTCTCTCTCTCTCTCTCTCTCTCTCTCTCTCTCTCTCTCTCTCTCTCTCTCTCTCTCTCTCTCTCTCTCTCTCTCTCTCTCTCTCGAGCTCCCTCTCGGCAGCAGCTGTTCCGGCCTCTTGCCGGTCACTTTCCGGCGAGCCGCTGCCCCACCGGCGTCCCCCACGGTGGCCTGAAGCCAATCGCAACACCAGCAGCCTTCTCTGGTGGCCGGAGCATCTCCCTCCGGCGAGTTCTTCTTCTCGGCAACATCACCGGCATTACCGCCGGTGATGAGATCAGCTGGTTCATCCGGCTGAACCGGCTCTCCGGCGACCTTTTCCGGCGATCCAGACCTTCCGACTACATCCCTCGGCGTCCTCACGTCGCTGTGGTGGCCGGCCTCTCATCGAACAGCCACCGGATTTCATCCTTAACTTAATTTTTGGCTGATTAGTCTATTCGTGAGAAAACGAATTAATTCTCACATTATTTCGTGCAATCCATTGTCGTAGGTTAGCCGAGCTTTCCGAGGCTTCTCCGTGCCATTCTAGATCTGAATACGGAGGCCGGATCGCTCGCTTGAGCGTTGGAGCATTGTGAGACAAGGTAAGAGCACTTGAACACAATTCTGTAAATTCGTGTCCAGTGAAACCTGTTGGCTTGAGATGCTGATTTGAGCTTGTTAACGTCGAAATCTGATGAAGTGATAAACTAGAGAGTCGTAGAGCTCGTCTTAAGCTTCAATTTGATATATCATATGTCTCAATCGGACTTGATTTGCTATGACAAAACACTTTTAGAAGTTAAGATCAGAATCTGGAATATGTTGCTCAAGTCTGTTCTGATGATTCCTTGACTGACGTTGTGCTGTTTGATAAATTTTATGATTTTTTATAATCATTTTCTGGAAAAACTTCCTTCATGAGAGTTGTAGAACACATCCTGATCTGTTCACCATAAAATTTTCACAAAATTTTGAGCATGTTAGCCTAGTACGATTTGCAACGTCATATGCATGTAAATCTGGTATCATGCTGGTTTCAGTCGACCTTTGTGTGTTCTTCGATGTTCATAAATTCGTGTGTTCGAGATATGAAAAAACTTTCTTCACTAAAGTTCTTCCTGAGATCGAGATATTTCTATTGATACTAATTTCATCAAAATCGGAGATCATTTGAATTTTTAAAAGGAATTCTCACGATTTGATCAGAATCTGTGTCCAGATCTTATTTTCATTCCTTTGGAGTTCAAAAGATGTTTCTCCGAATTTGATAAAGTTAGAGTCTTTTTTTGCAAAAAATCAAAATTACAAAGTTGTTCATTGGGGTCTCATTATGTCAACTGGAAATTTTGAGGACCTAATTGCAATTTTTGGAGGGCCAATTTACTTGAAAAGTCTTCACGGGTTAAAATTCCATTTGCAATTGAGTCCTTCGCGAAAACCGAATTTTATAAAAATTTGGAGGGCTTTTTAGCAAAAACTCAAAACATGAAAGTTGTTGCACACGGGGAATCCTAACCGCACAAAAATGTTCGCGCTTTTTTGATAAAGTTTGTTATTTTTCCCGCCATTGTTTTGAAATTCATAACTGAACCGAATCCAGCCTGTCACTGAGATTTAATTGGGCATTTTCGGGAAAATTGGTTAGGATTTAGAAAAAATGGTCTTCTTGACTTTTGATCCTCATATTGTCAGATTTCTAATGGCACCTGAATCACTTCATTTGGACGTCATTAGGATAGTTAATCATATTCAAACAGATTCAATCCGAATTAGGCATTAATTGAATAAGTGGTCTTTTTTATAAAGCCCACTTCTCATGGTTTGTTTGGCTTCGAAACAAGGCCCATGGGCTTGAATGCATGTTCATTTTATGATTATGCATGTGTTTGTTAGATGAATGTTAGGCCCGGTGCATGTTCGGCGGGTAGCCCATTCATGATCATTAGAACCCGACTTTAGGGGTTAATTGATATGAGTTGCCGTTTTGTGAATGCAAATGGTAGCTCATTATCATTAACCATTAATCAAATAATGTTAGATGATTAGGTGGGTGATGAATCGAAACGCATGAAAAACAAAGGCCGATCCCGAGGCCCATGCTTAATTAGTGATTGATTGCAACATTGTTCTTTCATATGTCGTTTGTTATGAATGAACGTTATGAATGTAAACACCGACACCCGAGAGGCGGTCCAAGGAAGAAAAATCCGAAGTTGAAAAAGCCAAGGTGATTGACCGATGTCCAATCCGGTCTCAATTTGTACTCATTTGATGATGGTGCCAAACCGATGTCCAATCCGGTTTCAATTTGTACTTAATTCATTCATTCCCGATCATATCTCGGGTTTTCAATTTGTGTTGTAATAAACACCCGACGAGTTGCGGGTTTTTACTTTCTCGCACTTAGAATTAGCTCGTCTTTTCAATACTTCGAGTGTTTACTTTAAGAAATGTCTTTCAATACAATTGATTGTTTCTTTCTTTTTCTAGACTAAGATAGGATTAGTTTAGAATCTTAAATGAAAATACAAAAACAAGATGCATGATCACCTAGTGGACTAAGACTTTGGCATGAAAATGGTAAAAAAACAAATGCATGACAACTTAGATAACAACCATGTTAAGTTTAGCGATACCGAAAGGGCGTTAATAGAAATATTAACGTAAGCTAGTCCCCGAACCTTTGATATCTGGTTTTCGTAGAAATCGAAACGAAATTCCCGCGTTTCGGTTGGGTATTCTAGCCGACCCCCGACCTAGGCTTGTGGCGACTCCTAAAAAAATAATAATAAAATCAATCCGCTGTCACGCGAGATATGGATTTAAGGAAAATCCACGTTCATGATCAATGAGTTATATGGCTAAACAAAAGATTTACACTTCAGTAAAATCATTTTAAAAAGTGCCATATGAACAATCTCATGAACACTTATCTCTAAACCCGCCTCATCCGAGCTCGGCCCTCGAGGGGTAGGTCGCGACAAGAGGTGATGTCAAGATGTGGAAAGTTGCAACGGAGTTGAATACAGCTGATCCGTTGACGAAAGTTCTTTCACAACCTAAGCATGAGCATCATTGTAACACTTTAGGCCCTAGACACATTAGTGATTGGTCTTGATTTGAGTGGGAGTATATATGATATATATTTTCATTGTTCATTAATAATATATATATTATATTTGATTTCGATTTAATTTGAGTATATAGTTGAATGCGAAATCTTTATCCCCTGAATATTGAATATCCTTAATAGATAATCAAATACGTGATTTGATCGTGAAACTCTATTAATAGAGTGGATATTAATATTCTAAATGTCCCTAGTCAATTGTCATTGTGCATTGGGAAGCAAATGGTATTTGAGACTAGCATGTGAGTCAACTGATGATCAAGTTTCACGGATCATGAATATAATGGTATAAAGTTGATTACATGAAATACATGTTAGAGAACATTGTATTGAACAGACCCACTATGAAAATACTATAGGATTGTTATATAATGTCGTCAGTATTTCTCATCACAACTATAGAGTATAGTCCTTTGACTTGAGTCTGCCATGGTTTATTAGACGTGGATTGGCATGCTTTAATATTGCCAAACGTCAGCCGTAACAGGTGATTATAAAGGTAATGGCTGGGCATGTCATGAATCGTGCTGAGTGATGTGAGTAGACAAGATGGGATTTGTCCCTCTCATATAACGAGGGTATGATTTCTTGGCCTTCCGTGGAGTTGAGACTGTGAAAGGTATGGCCATGCTCAAGTGAGTTGAAAAGTCAACTACTTGTTTTGACAGTCTAACTGCGGTATCAGGAAAATAAGTTTAAGCTATATAAGGATGATACTTGTCCTGCCTTATGCTTAACTCGGAAATCAAGTGATAAAGGGACTTAGTTTATATGATTGGTTATAGTGCAAGTGGGAGATTGTTAGTGGTTTGACCTAAGAATCAATCAACGTTGATACTCTAATATTAGTTGCGGATTAGGTTGTGTCGGAAAACCGATCTTCACTATACTTAGATAGTCATAATGTCTTGCTAGAGACCGCTTATGACTTATGGGCCAAAAAGAGTTTTGATCACACTTCTAATGTGTAGTGAACCTACAGGGTCGTACACAATAGCGAACGGATTCAATATTTTCTGTGTGCCTTGATCTACTTAAGAAGTAGATTTTAATTTATTCTCTTATTTAAATTATCTATGCGATCGTGCGCATTATGAGATAACGATTAAACGTACGATTAAAGGTAGATGGTTTGGCGGGCCTAAATCGCCTGGCCACTTCTTTTAATTCCGTTGGATAATTAGGCAGTATAAATAGATAGAGAATCGTTCTCTGTCTAGGGTTTTTCGACATAATATTGAAAATCAAAAGGCGTTGAAGAAAAGAAATTTCGAGATCTTTCGCTAGCATGTGGATCGTTGGAGAATTCCGTTCGTGTGTGTGGATACCGGTAAAGGTGCAACACTTGGGGCGCTAATCTAGACACAATCGGTTGCCGATTTATCTTCGATCTGCAAAAGGTACATTTCGAAATTCCTTTTCGATTTCAATATACACATGGATTCTGTCTAGGGTTCTATATTCCGCTGCGTTATTTTTCGTTCATGAACCCAACAAGAAGTACGAAAAGTTGTGTATAGAGCACACTTTAGTGTAAAAAATTTTTGCTACATCACTTAAGTGTTAAATTAGAGAAAAAACAATCACTTAAGTGCCAATGGCGAGATATTCTAGCCAAAATTAATAAGTGATTTTTTAAATTTAATTTTTTATATGAGTTGGCATTATATTTTAAAAAACCCCATCCACATGGACCTGTAAAACGATGCCACTTCATCCAACGTGGCACCATAGTCCAAAAATGACGCCGTATCATGGGTCAACAAAAAACGACGTCTCACCAATAGTCCCAAAACGATGTCGTTCCACAACTCAACAAATAACGATGCCCTTCCGTCATATTCAACCCTTGGTCATCATTACACCTCTCCCTTTGACAGTCTTCCCTCATCATTGCCGTTGCTCTATCACTGTCGATTGTCGTTGTCATGCCCCACACCCTAATCAACCCGAGCCTCGGGTGTGCGACAACGGCGAGGTCATTTAATCACGACATCCCAGGAGGCATCATTGACCCATCCTATTGTCTAACGAATAAGTACACGCGGAAGTGAAAACCAAATCATCCAATGAACAACACAAAAGGGATAGCATGGAAATGCATACACAAAAACATGCTTGATATATGTAAATGCCTTGTTAACAATCGAACGTTAGCAAAATACAAACGCATGACTATGGGCCTTTCTCCGATTCAAATAGTAAGGGGTCAGGGGTTAAATCTAGTTTCTCTATCAACAAGAGCAACTACCAAAAAGAACGTGGCTTCCTCCACGTTTGGGCATACTATGGCTCCTCTAAGGGATCGTAGTCCGGGTTCGACTCCAGATCGCTAATGAGACCGTTGGGGACATTCGACGTTGAAGAGTCCCATGAAATTGCGCTTGGCGCACTCGGCAATCTATCAAAGCTCCAGAGAGGTCCCCAACGCTCTTCCGTGAACCAAACATACCATGCCTTAAAACGATGAGGAATTAAGTTTGCAAGCCCCTCGTCGACCTAGACGGTCGTTGTATACTCCTCGTACACCGTATCCGTTCTCGGTGCTACAAACTTGACCACCTCTACGTCTTGGTTTACCGAGACACCAAAGCACATAATTGTTGCGACCTAAAAATCGGGGTTTTACCGATCTTAGGCTAATGGATTACTAGATCAATTAAACTGACTAACCTAGCTCGAGTTCTCCCAAATTCTACCAAATCGCAACTTAGGTCCAATTGTGAGCATGCAAATATTTTCAATGGGAGTCACCACTAATCATTTAGGGTAGGTTGATTAGAAACCTAAATAAAATAGCGGGAGTACTATTTTATTTCTGCGAACCAGAAATTATGGATTCGAGGACTTGGTTACGCTAGATTCCCTAACGCCCTTTCGGTACCAATTTCAGAAAAAACACTCAATTTGACAATTTTGATAAATCTTGACTTAGAGTTCAAAGGCGCAGAAATTTTCTCTTTTTTTTTATTTTTTTTACTTATTTAAATGAAAGCTAACCTATATGTAATGCTGTGCAAAAATTGACATGCGATTAATGCAACCTAACATGCAAACTATATGTCATGCGACGACGTAACCTATTTCTGATGACGGGCATATTATTTTTTGTATTTTTTTTAATGAAATTCGGAATTAAAAATGCCAATTATCTAAACATGCAATATTATCTAAAGAAATTAACCTATTCTAGAGTAATCTTTTTGGTATTTTTTTAATCAAAATTCGAAATTAAAATCAAGTAAAAAAATAATAATAACCGCTAAATCTTTCGAATTAAGTTTCGATCTGAAGTCTGACAGATCGATCCTAAAATTCGAAATACCCGCTATGGAAATAACTCTATCTAAAGCCTGATAGATAGATTTATTTCCACATGTGCGGTTGCGGATTAGGAAATTTTCCTAACCGATCACACCTTGAAAAGATTTCGCTATATTGAATTTCTTGGATATATATTCAAAAGATTTTGAAATTTTCAAATTCTATCCAAGTTTGACAAGTAATACACATCCAAGATTCCAAAGAATATTTAATTAAATCGCAATTTTGAAATTAAGCGAGGCAATAAAATCCTAGTTAGATAATGCTCTGATCATTCAAATATGCAAAGTTAGGTAACAAGAAGCACAAAATAAGCAATAAAATATCTAAATTGATTCGGATGAGACATTTACCTAAATGCGCAAATAACTTTCCAAATTCGAATCGCCAGCGGATCGGGATTGTGCATCGGGACTAGCGGCGGTAGGACGGCGGGTGCGGTGGTGCGCGCGGTGTGGCCATGAGAGCTTTAGACAACCCGCCGAAAGGAAAGACCAACGTATGACAATGATAAGAACTCGCCGTTCTCCCCCTTACAGCAACCCCAGAACGCTACATCCAGCCAGATGGAACCAGGTGACGACAGGAGTTGCAAAGGGGTCGACGTGGTGCGAAGCAGAGGACCAACGGAAAGCTTCAAGAATGCTTGTGTAATGTCGGGAACGCTGCAAGAAACAGAGACCAGCACGGCGACAGCTGCAACGTGAAGTTGGACCAGCGAACAGCCAAGCGCAACGCCTGCAAGTTCTCACGATTTTTCTTTGTGCAGAACCCCCAAACCTCCCTCTTTGTCTTACTCTCCTCCACGGATGAAGACAAATTCTCTCCCTCTTTCTCTGTTTATGTGTGCCATGTATTGTGGCTCTTCCCCCTGCAAATTTCCTTCGTGGTTAGTCAATAATCAACAGAAAATAGTAAAGAAAACTCAAAGCGGAGGCATCAATCTTAAGTGTTTCATGGGATCCTGATGGTGAAGGTCTGAAGGCGTGAATTTCGCGAGAAGGTCTCTGCCCGTGAACCTCTTCAATTGATGTTCACCACTCAGCGCCTCTCTCTAACCTCTCTCTAAGTGTGTGTTTCTTGTGCTCTCTCTAAAAATTCTATTCTGAAAATTATGAGAGCCCCCTTCCTTAAAAGACATAAACATATATTTATAGTATAAACCTAGGTCAAATAGCCGGGTCTTCTAGTCCTAATGGGCTTAGGCTTGGGCTTAGGCTTTAATTTTCATTTAATTCCAAATTGGCTGAATTAATTTGGGCTTTTATTCAATTAACTTGATGGGCTAATTTAAGCTCAAATTAAGACAACCAAGCCCTTTTGCGTGTGATTTTCGGCCCATGCTTTCCGAGTGAGCCGAGTCTCGTTCGATGCCCAAGCTCAATTTACATGATGAATTTTAAGCTCGCTTGCCACCGTCGATTCGATGCGGAATGCAATTAATCTATATGAACCTAAACTATATGCTATGCAATTTTAATATTTTTGTTCAGGGGTTAAAAATTTAATCCCTAATTTTTTATGCAATTAACACTAAATGATGCGTCAAAATTTAGGTGTCAACAGCTGCCCCTCTTTGAGTGGAGGCTCGCAGAGGTTTCGCTCAAAGACTGAGACCTAAATTTAAACTATGCAAAATGATGAATGATGATTTTTTTTTTAAAAAAAGCAATGATGCATGATATGTAAACAATAAGGAACGTATGCTAAGGCTTCTCACTTCGTGTGGAGCGGTAAAAGAGCCTTACATACGGATCGCACAAAAGCGTCCAAGTGAAGGAAAGCTTTATAATGCTTTGGCTTCCTTCGATCTCCAAACTTCTAGTCCACTGGAAGTATGGTTCTCGAGGTACTGGATTGCCTATCTGTTACCTGTAGTTTTCTATAGATGCGAAATAGCGCATGATATGAAGAAAGAATGAGGACGTGTTGCCTATACCACTGGGCAATCACGAAAAGAATCATGTCACCTCTTCCATTGGGTGAGCATGAGGTTGGTTGTACCACCTATTCCACTGGGTGAACACAGAATGAAAAATTATATTGCCTGTTCCACTGGGCAAACATTTAATGGGGTGTGTTGTCTAGTCCACTGGACAATACGGAATAAGAAACTATGCTGCCTGTTCCACTGGGCAAACATTTAATGGGGTGTGTTGTCTAGTCCACTGGACAACACGGAATAAGAAACTATGCTGCCTGTTCCACTGGGCAAACATTAAATGGGGTGTGTTGTCTATTCCACTGGACAACACCAAGAGATATGTCACTTGTTCCACTTGGTGAACATATGAGAGGGATCATGTCTCAGATTTTACAAAAAGAGAAACAATGAAGAATAATTAGTAGACGTACCTAATTTCACTTACCTTGTAGGAGTAAATCGATGCATAATTCTGATTTTGTACCATCTGACAATCACTTAGGCTTTGTTCCAAAGATGTTACTTGATGAACGTTGATGGACTTCAGTGGCCTTCCTCATAGGAGTGTCATGGGGGAATCTTCTGGATATCGTCTTGGACACTTAACAATTGGGTGAACCAGGGACTATCCTAAATGCTCATGGGTTTTTTTAACAAAGTACCTGGATATCATCAGAGGTACTTGAAAAGGATTGATCAATAGATGCCTGGATATCGCTAGAGACATCTAGAGATAATCAAATATAGGACCTGACAATTGCTCGAATAGGTTAGGGATACCTGGATAGTCACAGACATCCAAGGGATAGAGATATACTTACCTGGTGATATCTCTGACTCTTGAGGGCGTGTCTCCTGCTAGACACGGTTATAGACAACAAGTAATATGCATTCATGGGTAATCAAGGACGCATATATTCATGCATTATAAATTCGACTGGTTTTCATGCATGACGATTTTATCGAGTCGGTATTACAAAATTTCACTGGGGAAAATCATGACAAGACAATCCGGATTCACAAGCAGATATCTTGAAAATGTCGAATGAGGGACTTCCGGTCTGGAAGGGCTTTCTCTCATTCTCATCAAAAAGTGGCTAATTTATGGGAATCACTCTATCTCACATTCATCATGTGGACAAGGGTCCGAGTATTCTCGCAAACGGTACGACCTTACCAATTTGAGAGGTCTTTGTCAGGTCTATAACGTGGGCTTGGTCAATGGCTTAGCAAAAGGGACTCTTCGAGTCAAGGCTATTGAAAGAAAATACTCCGCAATTGTCTCCGGGTTTACAAGTCAAGAACCCTGCAAAATGAGATAGAAGTGGACTTGCTCGCACTTCTTCGAGCTAAGCTTATAAACATCTGAAACTCTACGTTAGTTCAAGTGCCCTAATCTGAAGAGACTTTGCAAGGGACGCAATGTAAGCTACGCTCATGGGTTGAGAAATGAATAGATCATTAGGCTCAAAATGTGTATAATTGGGGCGAATAAGTTGGTGATCATCTTGGCATTATCACCGGTCTTCTTCTTCACCAGGGATTGTCTTCTCGGTAGATGCTCCAGTGGTTTCGAGAATTCGTCACTTGATTCCTTTGAGACTTGTAGAACTTCTACTTCACTAGGATTCATGACTTTGACATGCCATAACTTGACATTTTTTTCTAAAGATCTCCCTTTTTTTTTTGGGCATTGGCCTTGCTTTTACCAGGCATACTGCTTTTCTTGCCCTTTCCACTTTTTTTTTGGGCATTGGCCTTGCTTTTACCAGGCACACTGCTTTTCTTGCCCTTCCCCTTTTTTTTTTTTGACTTTTGACACACACTGTTTACAATGCATATATCGGCCAACCACACTTTGGTTTGTTTTTATCAAATTACTCGACATTTGGACTCTCAAGGGTCTTCATCTTTTATCAGCGCTCCGAATATGCTGCTTGAACAATGATGACTGTTGCCTTGCCCCAGTGTGGGGGATGATCACCAACTGGGTTCATATGAAATAAAATTGTAGGCTCAATTGGGCTTAGCAAAGGATAAAATGTGTATAGGATAGAGAAAGAAATGCTCTTCGTCATCCTAAGGCACTTGAACTTCGCGTGAATTCATCTGAAAAAGCAACACTCGAAGATTGATGCAAGTGAGAGCAAGAAAATTTCTACTCATTTTTCACCTTATGATGCTGACTTACCTCCAGTTTGCCCCGATGTGGGGTGGTTCTTGACAGGGGTAATTTGAAAGGATTTCTCCAAACATTTAGGCTCAAAGTGGCGAAACAATGGATAACCTGTAGTGTTTGGGATAGAGAAATGAACTGCCTTTCGTCACTGCAGTTGCCGTACCTTTTGCGAGATAACCTTTTACCTTGCAGATATGAAATTTTTCCGCTCAACTCACTGGGGATTAGTGCAAGGGACTGTGTATAGGATAGGGCTTGCCTTTCATCATCTCGATGTACCTCATTCAACACATTCAATTCATTCTACATGAATTATAAGATTGTCCAAATAGATTTTCCTTTTGAAATCGATGATGCAGACCGATAAAATAACCATGCAGAATTTAAAGCCAAAGCAAACATCTTAACTTGAAATTGATTGATACCGTTTATTCATCAGTGAAATGTTTGCAATTCAGAATATAAAACTAAACACTTGAAAGCTTTTGCTGCAAAATGTTAGATTTTATTAGGGGTGATACATCTTCACAGCATTAGAATTAACAGGAGTGGAGAACTCACGACTATCCATTTCTGCGAGAATCAGGGTACCTCCGGAAAGCACCTTATTGACTACATATGGACCATTGTAGCTTGGGGCGAATTTGCCCCCAGGAGTAGGAAAGACTGGCAATACTTTCCTTAGGACTAAGTCAATTACCTGGAAGTGTCCTTGACGTACCTTTCGGTTGAAGGATCCAACTATTCTTATGCGGCAACTAGATTAAGCGTTTCGTTTCACTATTAGGGAGATTTGCTCTTATCTTTACTTCCTTGAGTTCCTTCGTATCACTCGGGTTAATAGTCATGGTTCAGTCTGAAGTAAGAACTTTGGACCTTTCATGTCGTTCTAGGCCACGCAGCATTTCCGAGGAATCTTCGAGTTCGTCGATGTCATCGAGATCAGACTCGGTGGCACATAATTCATCAGAATGGACCATTCCCATACCCTCACGTGTCACAAGATTGCCCCTGAAACATAAAGTAGGGGGTTCAGAAGGACAAATAGGGCTAAACATTGCATTTTTTAAAAAAAATTTCTCTTTTTTGATTTTTTTTAAATTTTTGGAATTTTTTTTTTGAAATTCTCTTCAAAAAGGTTTTAACACGAGGGAACATGAAGAAGCCCAGGCCTCAGAATTCTCCTTGGACTATATTTTCTTTTATTGGTTGGATATCATCACCGGGCTGGTTTGATGTACCTCAACATGCCCTCAAAAAATTTGTAATTTCATTGATTATCACCGAATGAATTACATTTATTGGAATGGAAACTGGGACAATAAAGTCATAGAAATGAAAAATCCTAAAAAGCAGCTCCCGAGACGGGGCAAGTCCTAGAAAGCAATAGAAATTCCCACGCAGGGGAGTGTGCGAAAAATGTAAAGGTGTTACTCTCGCGGGCCAGTGCCCATTTCATCCAACGGTCCTTCCTCGATAGCTCCAATGAGCATATTATTGAACAGAGCAATGATTCCCTCCATCGCATCATCAGGATCTTCTGTCACTAGAGGTGTTAGATCATCCATACCTCCCCATCCATCGGGGACGATATCACGTGGGTCAATATAGAAGCTCGGGGGAGCCGAATATTTCACGTAGTAGTCGAACTTGCCGCTTGGTTGCCCCAGGGTGTCGATCACCTCCTTCTCTTCATGTATCATTTTTGCAGGACTCGGGGGTGTAGTCCGGATGTTTGGGACTATGAGAAGATCGTCTCGGCCTTGGCAGAGCCACGAAGCACGGAATGTGAATGCCCCAGTATCTAAAAGGTCCTGAACCTTGTGCTTTAGAACATAGCAGTCATCATTGGAGTGACCGACTTTTCCCATGTGATAGTCACACTTTTTGGATGGGTCGTAGTTGGAGAATCGCTCAGGATTAGGCCGCTTCGGCTCAGTGGAAAGCAACCCCTTTTTCCAAAGGATCGTCAATACTTGGGATAGAGACCTAGGGAGAGGAGTGAATTGTCTTCTAGCGCCTTGTCGTCGATTAGAGAACGGGTGTCTTGGTGGGCTGTCTTGACATCCAGGGAGTAGTCGTGCTTTGCTTTGCTGAGGCCGCGATGTTGGAACAAGTGGATCCCGATCACCTTGTTCGTGCTTTACAAACTTTGGACGCAAGATGCTCAACTCCCTAGGGTCAGGGGACTCAATAGTACTACCAGGTACGACTGCTTTGTCATTCGAGTCGGTGCTGAAAGGCTTCGTTTGAATCATCACCCTTGGCCCTTGAGGAAAGGGAAGGGTCATGGTGAGTTGTTTCAAGCAGTCCGACAGATGCACCGTTTGCCTCGAGAGTTGTTGGAGTATGACAGAGGCTTGCTTCAGGTCCTTCTTGATATTAGCGAGGCGGTCCGGCACTTCACTCTGAGCACTTTCTTTCATGGCCAGGCGGGAACGGCCGGTGGTTGACGATTCATAATCACTTAGCTTAAGTATCAACTTCCTCACGATGGTGGCTCACAGCTAGGAGCGTTTTGGCTTGGCGGCTGGCCGACGTATAGGGCTCTGAGAAACAAAGATAAGGACGACGTTTATGCAGAGAAGCCGCAGTCGCCGCGAGAACGGCAAGTGGTGGATGGAGTTGCGGTTTATGTTGGGCGGTGAGCTCACGGTGGCGGAGGAGCAACAACGAAGGAGCTCAGCGAGCTTGCCCCTTGGCAAGGCTCAAGCGATGGATCGATAACTGTGGATGATCCGTAGTTACCTGATTCAAGAGAAAT
This sequence comes from Syzygium jambos, assembly GCA_031216235.1. Taxonomy (NCBI): domain Eukaryota; kingdom Viridiplantae; phylum Streptophyta; class Magnoliopsida; order Myrtales; family Myrtaceae; genus Syzygium; species Syzygium jambos. Next base: position 26,753,659 of record CM062225.1, read on the forward strand.
GAACTAAATAAGCACATGGTTAAGACGAGGTTGGTCCATGACACGCTTTCTAGTTTTTTTTTATTCTTCATTTATTCATAAAAATACTCGTATATGAACGAGACTTTATGGAAAAGTGCTCTAAGCAAAGAAATATAAATAACACTCTAGACATAACCTAAGAACTAGATGCATCGAAATCCCTAATCATAAAACTAGGAAAACCAAAAATTAAGACTCCCTGAAAACTATGAATTGAAAACAAATTTGCTAAAGCATTTTTTTATTATAAAAACGATGACAACCTCTTGTGAAAATAATGACCTATGACACATCTAGGAAGATGAAGACAGATTGAAAATAAATTCTCCAAAAAGACTACTTTGGTTTTTATTTTTTTATTTTCAAAGGATTCAATGATTATCACTTTCGAGTTGAAAATCGATCTAGACCCATCATGGACCGACCCAAAAAAAACGAGAAAATAAGTAAACTATAAGATAAAAGTTCAGAAGACTTACTTTACCAGGTAAGACCATGACAATCACATAAACATGCACATGAAATGAGAGTTTAAATCTTAATCTATCTATCCTAATGGCTTTTGCAAAGTGAAATGATGAACGGAACGACATATCGCAGCCTCGCGTACAATCATCATGACTAGTCGCAGCCTCGCATACAATAGTCATGACTAGTCGGGTCCAATCACTTCGGCTTGGTTCGGTCGACAAGGGCAACCTCCATGCGTAGTAGCCTCACGTGCATGAGGACGACCCTTGAGCCATTTTTTTGAAAAATTTTCGGGATCCAAATGGGATAACCTTTAGCGAAGTCTTACCGCCAAGGTTAAAGAACCATCTAAATACCATCTTAGAACTATGGGTGCGACCCAGGTCCGGTCACAGGTTGTGTGTGGTGTAGTGCAAATACTGTAAATCATGCACAATAACTATATGCAAACACCACTTCAATAGTACGAAAATTAATCAAATTCCAATCCACCAAACCTGCAAAACAAAAGGTTAGCCAATCACTACTCCCCTTATAACTCCCATCCTGCAAAACCATTTAACACCTAAGAATGAGAATTCAATCAAATTTTGCTAAATCGAGTGATTTTTCAATGAAAATTTTCTGGCCTAAGTCCTCCTTAAATTTTCAAAAAATTCAAGTTAATCCCCAGCGGAGTCGCCAAGCTGTCGCGACCTAAAAATTGGGGTTTTACCGATCTTAGGCTAATGGATTACTAGATCAATTAAACTGACTAACCTAGCTCGAGTTCTCTCAAATTCTACCAAATCGCAACTTAGGTCCAATTGTGAGCATGCAAATATTTTCAATGAGAGTCGCCACTAATCATTTAGGGTAGGTTGATTAGAAACCTAAATAAAATAGCGGGAGTACTATTTTATTTCTGCGAACCAGAAATTATGGATTCGGGGACTTGGTTACGCTAGATTCCCTAACGTCCTTTCGGTACCAATTTCAGAAAAAACACTCAATTTGACAATTTTGATAAATCTTGACTTAGAGTTCAAAGGCGCAGAAATTTTCTCTTTTTTTTTTTTACTTATTTAAATTAAAGCTAACCTATATGTAATGCTGTGCAAAAATTGACATGCGATTAATGCAACCTAACATGCAAACTATATGTCATGCGACGACGTAACCTATTTCTGATGACGGGCATATTATTTTTTGTATTTTTTTTAATGAAATTCGGAATTAAAAATGCCAATTATCTAAACATGCAATATTATCTAAAGAAATTAACCTATTCTAGAGTAATCTTTTTGGTATTTTTTTAATCAAAATTCGAAATTAAAATCAAGTAAAAAAAAATAATAACCGCTAAATCTTTCGAATTAAGTTTCGATCTGAAGTCTGACAGATCGATCCTAAAATTCGAAATACCCGCTATGGAAATAACTCTATCTAAAGCCTGATAGATAGATTTATTTCCACATGTGCGGTTGCGGATTAGGAAATTTTCCTAACCGATCACACCTTGAAAAGATTTCGCTATATTGAATATCTTGGATATATATTCAAAAGATTTTGAAATTTTCAAATTCTATCCAAGTTTGACAAGTAATACACATCCAAGATTCCAAAGAATATTTAATTAAATCGCAATTTTGAAATTAAGCGAGGCAATAAAATCCTAGTTAGATAATGCTCTGATCACTCAAATATGCAAAGTTAGGTAACAAGAAGCACAAAATAAGCAATAAAATATATAAATTGATTCGGATGAGACATTTACCTAAATGCGCAAATAACTTTCCAAATTCGAATCGCCAGCGGATCGGGATTGTGCATCGGGACTAGCGGCGGTAGGACGGCGGGTGCGGTGGTGCGCGCGGTGTGGCCATGAGAGCTTTAGACAACCCGCCGAAAGGAAAGACCAACGTATGACAATGATAAGAACTCGCCGTTCTCCCCCTTACAGCAACCCCAGAACGCTACATCCAGCCAGATGGAACCAGGTGACGACAGGAGTTGCAAAGGGGTCGACGTGGTGCGAAGCAGAGGACCAACGGAAAGCTTCAAGAATGCTTGTGTAATGTCGGGAACGCTGCAAGAAACAGAGACCAGCACGGCGACAGCTGCAACGTGAAGTTGGACCAGCGAACAGCCAAGCGCAACGCCTGCAAGTTCTCACGATTTTTCTTTGTGCAGAACCCCCAAACCTCCCTCTTTGTCTTACTCTCCTCCACGGATGAAGACAAATTCTCTCCCTCTTTCTCTGTTTATGTGTGCCATGTATTGTGGCTCTTCCCCCTGCAAATTTCCTTCGTGGTTAGTCAATAATCAACAGAAAATAGTAAAGAAAACTCAAAGCGGAGGCATCAATCTTAAGTGTTTCATGGGATCCTGATGGTGAAGGTCTGAAGGCGTGAATTTCGCGAGAAGGTCTCTGCCCGTGAACCTCTTCAATTGATGTTCACCACTCAGCGCCTCTCTCTAACCTCTCTCTAAGTGTGTGTTTCTTGTGCTCTCTCTAAAAATTCTATTCTGAAAATTATGAGAGCTCCCTTCCTTAAAAGACATAAACATATATTTATAGTATAAACCTAGGTCAAATAGCCGGGTCTTCTAGTCCTAATGGGCTTAGGCTTGGGCTTAGGCTTTAATTTTCATTTAATTCCAAATTGGCTGAATTAATTCGGGCTTTTATTCAATTAACTTGATGGGCTAATTTAAGCTCAAATTAAGACAACCAAGCCCTTTTGCGTGTGATTTTCGGCCCATGCTTTCCGAGTGAGCCGAGTCTCGTTCGATGCCCAAGCTCAATTTACATGATGAATTTTAAGCTCGCTTGCCACCGTCGATCCGATGCGGAATGCAATTAATCTATATGAACCTAAACTATATGCTATGCAATTTTAATATTTTTGTTCAGGGGTTAAAAATTTAATCCCTAATTTTTTATGCAATTAACACTAAATAATGCGCCAAAATTTAGGTGTCAACAATAATCCAAATGTCTGTACTAGAGGCCTGGAAAGGGTTAATCAATAATATATGAGTAAAACTCAATAAGTTCCTCTAAGCCCCGTATAGGAGGATACCTCGCCTCGGAAACTCGAAAGGTAACCTCATACTCACATCATGCCACATACACAATCGAATGATCACACATGAATACTTACCTCCCGTCGGCATACAATTCATACAAATAATCACACGTGAAGCCTCGCTTCCAATTGGCATGTGACAATTGCACATAGTAATCAATAACACTTCATATCACATATCCATGCACAATGCATCCACACGTGTTCCAATTATTATGATTGCTCAGGGCCATGACCGACACTAGCATCGATGGTCTTCCGGTGTAATCGGGTATTGTCCCGCCCCATTAGGTATGGCTACGTCAATCGATCTCACTCGAAGACGACATTCAATTAAGAGCTTCGTTTGGAAATCCATCTGCGAACAGCAATCGAAATCCATTCGGCATCTGAAATCCATCGGGCATCATCCCCCGCAATTATACGTATATAGAACCATTTATGTGATCACGCAAACACATCAAGCACTCAAGCCAATTATTGTCTTTCACTTTGGCCAATGCAGGAGTGTTTAATGCTCACATGATTAGAACATCTAAAATCCCGCACACATAAAAATGCACTAAAATAATCACATCAAGATTAGTCATATCTCATTGGAAAGCTCAGAGTGTGTAGGTCTTATCTCTAGAAGACATCAAGCCACGACTCAAACGTTTTCACGTGAAAAATAGTGTATCTTTGAAATTGGGTATATCTGGGCAGTTTTGCACAGTAACAGAAATCCCTTCAAAATAAATAGTAAATGAACTCAAAAAATTCTAAATTTTGGCTATGTTACAGAAAACACCTTTATAAACATTTCTTATGAGAGCCAAAAACCTAGTTCAATCTATAATCATGTCATTTTGTCATTCAAAGTCAAACCTGAAATCAGCTCGTGAGCACATATTGCTCAATCTTAAAAATATATCTCTTTCAGTACCTAATTTCAATTTGAAAGCCTCGAAATTTTTATATGTCATAGAAAGGAAAGTCCTTAACAACTTTTGTGATAAAGCTTGTTTAAAATAGATCTGAAAAAATTTATAAAAATCGAAAAGACGTGAAGATCATGAAAACTGTGTTTCTGGGCAGTTTAAACACGGTTTGAAGATGCGCTTTCATACAACACAAATCAACTCCAAAAATTCTAGATTTAAAACATGTTAAATGTTAAAGATGTGGTGAACAACTTTTGTGAAGAACATAACCCCAAATTCGACCCAAAAAGACATGTAAAAAAATAACAGATAGAAGAGGTATTGTAGTTCCGAGTTTTGGGTTTCAAAACAAATCTCAAAGATTCAAGTCCAAATGGATATCCACGAAATTTTGGCTCATCTAGCTCAATTCCGGAAGCTTAAGTGGACAAGCAACAATCGCTATCACCTTCATTGAATAAGCTATACCCATCCTTCTCACATGCAAGTCATTAGAGACTCAAGGTTACACTTGCACACTCAACCTAGGTCCGAAACTTGTAGAATAACACCCTATCCATGGATTAGAAGAACTATTTACTAAACTGGTTGGACTACAGTCAACGACGAACAAACGGTGATGGCGAAGAGGACGGCGACGACATCACGATGGCATGGCGGTGAGGAGTGGCTTGGCGGACAGCGTGGCAACGATGAGTGGCAAACGACGGCAGCGTGGCGACAAGGACGGCACAACGCGATGGTGGATGGCTGTGGCGAGCGGCGGTGGCGGCGGTCAGCAATGATGGTGGCGTGGGAGGGAGAGAGGGAGAGAGGGAGGGAGAGAGAGAGAAATGAGAGTGTGAAATGAGAGAAATGAAAGGCTTCTCCCTTAAGTGATCTTGCAAGAAGACTCTAATAATGCAAGTGTATTAATGGCTCAACCACCAAACCTAGCCCTAGTCTCCTTAATTTGCTCCCAACCAAGCAATCTAATGGACAAGAAGCCATCTAACAAGCTTCCCCAACAAGTCTCACTCTTAGGTAATCATGGCTAGCAAGGTAGGCTCAAGTACATAGTTATGGACTCACTAGGGAAACCAAACTAGAAACCAATCAAATTGGTCTTTTCCCTCTCATCCAAAGTGGCGCCAACCCCATACAAACAAGATCAAATTTTGGTCTTGCCTCAAATAAAGCTTCTAGAATAGGTTAATAAACATAGAACACCATTATGCACGTAGCACATTAATGTGCAACTTTCTAAAAATCAATCAAGGGTCAATAGTGGCGAAACGAGGTTTACCCTTTTTCTTGGTTCGAGTTCACTTCATCAAAGATTAACGTCCAATGATACTTAATTAATCATTGTCGGATTGAGGATGTCATGGTCGTCACTCGCTCTCATGAATCCTCCTGCGCAGTGCTTTCGTAGCAACACCTTAATCAAAATGATATCAATTCAAATCTCAATTGACCGTCGAAGGGCGGAATCTACGAAACAAAGTGACGAATTGAACATGCTCGCAAGATAGGCACTTACGACACGCAATGTATCCACTTGAAAAGAAACATCGACGCAAAGAGGAAGAGAGGATTGACACAAGGTTGAACCTATCAAGAAGCGGAGAGAAACGAGAGAGACGTCACCAATCTTTGTATGATGTGCTAGGGGAAGGAGCACCCTCTCTCTCTAGCTTTAGGGTTCTTATTTGGAGGAAAGGCATTCATCGACGTCTTTTATGCCTTAAATGTTGATTGGACCCTTCGGCGAGTCACGTTGGCTTAGGATTTTAATAAAAAAAAAAAGGCTAAGCCAAATTTCCGGCCAAACAAATCGAAGTTGGCATTGAAAGATCGTTTTTCAAAAAATTTGGTACTAAGTGATAAAAAAAATTCGATATTAAAGTGAGTGTTGTACATAACTTTTGATACTTTTAATGCCTTTCTCCACACTGGAAACTCTTATCCTACCATCATAGCCCCTTCTTTCATTCGTATAACTAGTTAAGGCGTGAGTTTAGTACGTGTCTGGCGCTAGAACGGGGGAAATTACAAAGAAAGTCCTAAACTAATTACACTTGTGCCAATTCAGTTCTAAACTTTTCAATTTAACCAATTTAGTCTTAAACCTTGCAACAATTTTCCGACTGAGTCCTTCTAGCCAATTTGACCAGAAATCGCTAACGTTGATAATTTTTGTAATTTTCTTTTCTTTTATCCATGCTCTTCTTTTTTCATTGTGCCAGCCAGGGTTATGGGCAACTCTTGGAAACCGCAAAAGCCCTCACCTACAGTCAGCAAGGGTTGCTAGTGACCCCCGTTGACAAAATAAAAAAAAACAAAGAAAATATATAAGTTCAAAAAATAATAAATTTTTTTTAAAAATCACCAAAATTGTCCACGTCAGCACCAGTCGTGACACATAGCATGGCCGACGTCCACATCAGCGATTTCTAGCCAAAATTGACCAGAAGAACTCAATTGATAAATTGTTAAAAGGCTTAGAACTAAATTGGCCATATTAATAAGTTTAGGACTGAATTGGTACAAATATAATAGGTTTAGGACTTTTTTTGTAATTTCCCTGCTGGACTGGGGTAGAAAGTTGGTCCCAACCCATCTACAAAGTAATTTTTGTATAAGATAGAGTTCGATTTTCTAGGTACAATAGTGGAAAAGTTAACAGATAAGTCACCTTTATAGTCACTCTGCAGAATCGTAGATGAGATTTTCACTTCTTACAGCTCCTCGTTCATTTCTCTGGAAGAACCTTTCAACATTTTAATACTAATGTGATTCTCTTTTTGATTATTACATTCGAGTAATTTCCATTGGATACAGCGGTCCCACGCACACCGGATAATCACCGGAGCACACAAGTCCGTTCTCTTAGGATTGGCTCCAAGAGAATGAATTAGGACATCCTGGGGTCTACCATGAATTAGAAACACAAAAGTTCAATTAACATTAGTCTTGACCAATTATATCTCTCGATTGATCCACATGAGCGGTAGAGATGTTTTTTTCATGTCCATAGTGACCCAACCCAGCCTTGGAGTGCCCAATATCGCAAAGACTGTCAATAGGCCGAGTTAGGTTTGAACTTAATTTTTCAACAAATTCTTGGGGCCCAGTTTTCTGCATGTTGAAGCTAATGATGTTCTAAATAACTTGTAACTTGTTCACGAACAATTACTGAAGACAATGTTTTTCTGGGTCGATCACTGTTAATTGCTTGTTCTTGAAGTCTATATGCAGTTCAAATGAGAGAAATGTTACCTCCTTGCCTTTCCTGGTGATTCGATCGTCGGTGCCGATGATCGAGCCGGGGCTAAAAGGCAGCCCGAGATGATCCTAAGGTGTGGCTAAAATTAGCAGGTCGATTTCAAATCATTTATGAACAAAATATTGGTACATCTGCTACCGACCCAATAGGCTAAAGAATGACGGTGAGATCAAGAGTTGCCGCTGTTTATGAGGGTAGGTGCGCGGTTTAAGTTAGATTTTGTATCGATTCTTATGAGCTCCACGTTGTCATGACTATCATGGAACATACCAAATTAATATGCAAACCAACTTATTAAAACTCCTTGTCCCATTAATTTCATGTTTAGCGCGGTGTCTTGCAAAAGGGTCGTGTCTGAACGCGACCGGCCCCCATACGTTGGTCGGCCGGAGCTGTATCAGGCAGGTCGGAGTACGATATGACTTTCATTAGGCCCAGAGATTCTGTACCAGGCCAAATTTTGGGCTTGGGCTAAAATAAGCCCAAACTCTTTTTGCGAGCTATAGTTCTTCGTCATGGGCTTGAACGTTGAGCCCGCATTCGAATGCCCATGCTTATTGAAAGGCACAAGCGAATATCGTCTCGACCTATTCTCATGGCAATCACATTTTAAGACAGCGCGCGACTCAAATCAGCCCTACTTAAGAGGAGGCAGAATGTCATGTGACCGATCCGATCACATGTCTTCATTTTTTATGCTTGTTCGAAAATCACGACAGGTAACGCTCTTCGTATTCCGTCGAGGCGTCGCTCTCTTCATCGTTCAGTAGATCGGGTGCTTGATTCTTTACTTCTTGTATGGACTGGCGACGAAAATCTCCGTACCAAGACATTAACGCAGTGCGATGTGAAGTGCAGCATCCGCAGTCGACAATCATATTTATCGACTCCCTATGGCGAGTGGAATTAGGATTGAAAGGGGAATGAAATGCTTTGAAAGATTGAAACACGGATAGAAGTAATTCGTACGTTAACATACTTGTGTGTAGGCGGCTTGGGAAAGATCTACGTACACCTTTCATCTCTCAAAAGCAGAAACGGAGACGATACAAACGCGACGACAAGAAAATAACAATACTGGGACAAAGCGATGGTGGGAGTTAAGAAGACCAGCAACTGAGTTCGAGCGCTTCTTGAAACCTCGCTGCTGCTACAGAAGATCTCGAAGCTGGTGATGCGTAACCGAAACCCTGCGCCGACTCAACGGCAGCTTCAGCTTTCGATCGTCTGCTGACGCCGAGTTTCCCAGACACGAAGCCCATGAAGACATTGTTGTGGCCGGGAGCTCCGTGATCTGGGTTTCGAGGGTGAGACCTCCGTGCCTGATGAGAGTGGAGGGGCAGCGTGAGCATTGCTGATGTCGGAGACATATTTCTTGGCTCAAGACTCGAACTCAAGCTCACTCGACAACGTAAGATCAAGAAGAGGGAGCTCTCGAAAAAGAGTGAAGTGGGGTTCCTGTGGTGGGTCTTGATCGATGGTGTGAAACAAACAAGCAAGCAAGTCTGTGCGTGGGGTTGGCGTTTATATAGAGACGAGAGAGAGAGAGAGAGGTTCAATGAACTGAGGGTTGTAATAACAGACAACAAAAGAAGCAGAATCTATGGGCGGTTCTTGGAACACCCAATCCAACATGCCAGTTTAAGGAAGAGTGAGTGTGTTAGTTGCTGCGGATAACGACGTTGGTGGGCAATCTATCTATCTATGGGCAGATCTTTGCTGGGTTTATCCAGGCGGCCATGGTTTCTCTCTCTCTCTCTCTCTCTCTCTCTCTCTCTAGTCGGTGGGGATCAAGCTCTTTATCTTTTGACTCGTTCTCCACTTCCAATAATTCATCTGTATTTTCAAAACAATTGTTTGTGCTGTTCTCCTAAAAAGAAATGTCTGGGCCTTTTGAGAATATTTTAGGGGAAAATAACGAGAGGGGGAGATGAGTCAGAATTCAAGAAATGAAAAGGGATAATCACAACTTCGATCATCCGTTTATTTCACGAAAAATAAATAATTTGAATAATACTTTTTCAAGAATGATCTAAAAGATATTTTCATTATCCTAAACAATTTAGTGGATAGTGAAAACATTTTTTTTCGACTAGGTATTGCAGGTAACATGAGTGATCATTTTTAAGAAGGAATATTTTTTGAATAATTCATTTTGCGTGAATTAAACGTACTCTAAGTTTAAGCTATTGTTTTATCTGGAATGAGAGTTAATTTGGTGATACGAAAACAGTTCATGAGTTGTTGAAATGGAATTATTTACTAAAGAGCAACTATTCGGACATCTTCTATGAATACGTTTTTCTATTTACTCCCCATCAAAATTTGAATGGTCCATTAAATTTAGGCTCCATTCATTTTGCGAAAATATGACATTTCCGCCAGGAAGTCATTTTTCGGTATTCGGCTGAAACCTAAAAAAGACCTGGAAAGTATTTTCTACTGTTCGGTATGGAAAATCTGATTTGATTTTCTTCCTTGCACTTTTTTTAATAATTTTTATTTTAAAAAAATTCAAAATTTTAAATTTTTTAAAGAATTTTTTATATTTCTTTTCTTTTCTCTTTTTTTTTTCTTTTCTACTTTCCTTGCCAGTGGCCGACCACTGCAACGGTTGGCGATCAGCCACAGGCGAGGCTTAGACTTGCTCGCCCAAGGCCGGCGACCTCGAGCGAGACCGAGCCTCACCTTGCTGGCCTTGATCAAGGTCAACGCCTTGCCAAATCTGGCAAGGCAAGGCGAGGCAAGGTAAGCCCTCGCTTGCCCGAGGCCGGCGAGCTCTGGCATGGCCTAGCCTTGCCTCACCAACATTGAGCAAGGTCGGATCTAGTGAGGCGAAGGCCAAGCCTCACTTGTGGCCAATCGTTGGCCATCACTGGGGCCGGCAACCTGCTGGAGAAGAAGGTCCAAAGAAAAGAAAATAAAAGAGAAAAAGAAAGAAAAAAAGAAAAATTTAAAATTTAAAAATAATTAACAATTAGAATTTTTTAAAAAAGAAAATTAAAATAATTAAAATGAATGGTGAAAGAATGGGGAGGGAAAATGTTTTCCTCTTTTCAAAAAAAGGGAAACATTTTTCACACTTTTGAAGGTGTTTTGTCCATTGATGGAAATTGTTTTCCATGGTTAGTTTATTTTCCGTAAAACGAACATTGAAAAACTCGAAAAATGTTTTTCCAGAAGTTATTTCCCATGAAACAAACGGAGTCTTAAAACACAGGGAATATAATCCATCTATCATGTTACTCGCTTTCAATTTTGATCATCGTGCTTTATCGTGACAAATTTGTTCTCCAAAACTAATCTTCAGCCATGATCTTCAACCATGATTTTCATTCAAATATAGACGGAAAATGCTGTAAGCATCAAAGATACTTATTTGCTGACATTGAATAGAAGATAAAAAAAAAATTGGAGGGGAAACTTTAAAAATGGTAAATGTACTGCTCCTTATGTGCAACTCTGATCATTGGATTTGATCCCTAAAATCCACTTGTTCACGATTTCATAAATTTCATATTTTTTATCCAAATGTAGATAAAAAAGTTGAGAAAATGACACAAATGGTCCATAAATTTTTAATTTATTTAACGTGATCCCCAAATTTTAGTCTAATGTGTAATACTATTCCCAAACTTTTAAATTATTCAATGTGATCTTTGAACTTTTGATACATGCTTAATTTAGTCCCAAAACTATATGAAAATGTTCAATGTTATCCCTAAACTTAAATTAATGAAAAAATAATATTAAACAATTTCATATAGTTCAAGGATCAAACTGAACATGTACGAAAAGTTCAAAGATCACATTAAACAGGTCAATATTTTAGGGACCATATTGCATATTGAGCCAAATTTCAGAGAGCTCATTGAATAAATTAGAAATTTAGATATCACATTATATATTAGGTCAAAGTTTATAGATTATTTATTCTCCCAAAGATTTCTGACTAATGTTGGAAATAAACATGTGGCCTCAATGCGCAATAAACTATCAAGGTACAACATTCATGATAAAATAGACAAAAAGCACATCATTCGGTGAATAAACATATAAAAAAATCATGACTTGATTGAATTAATATATACACATCGAATTGTAAATTTTTTGACTAATCAGTAAATCCACTCGTGATTTGGAAGATTACCAATTCGTCTAATCGATACATATTATCTGAACGTTGAATCAATTGGACCGAGTGGAGAATTGAACTATTTTGAAAGCTATGGTTTCTTCTCTATTTTTTTTTTGGTCACTTTTTCCTTCCATGATGACCTTGGACAGAGCTACCGGCCCCCATCTGTCATCGATGTCGACAGCGATCCGGACGCGCGCCTCCGTTCACAAACTGGTCAACCACCACCACCACCAACACCACGGCGTGGCGTCGCCCCCTCTGGTCGAGCCTCTCCTCTTCGTTGTTGTCGTCTGTCATCCAGCACGGCGGAGGGAGATCCGAAGTCAAATTCACGTTGGAGCTCGAGCGAGCATAGGCTTGAGGTTGCGAGCCTTTGGATTTTGTTCAAGCATTTGTTACCGACACCATTCTTTAGTATATTTGCCTGTGTTTTGCATGGATTTCACGCATAATTTTTATTTTAAAATTTTGTGTTTGTTATACGAAAATAGTGGAGCTATAAAAGCGACAATAATCATGAACTAATTAAAGAAGTACACAATGAAAATAAATCATTTAGAAGATAATTGAATATTATGGGTTCATTTTCCGCATATATAAGTTCACTTTACTTTTACCTATACTTTTCTACATAATACTTTAAAAAATTTACTATCTCTATTTGATTCGAGTAAATCGTTTGGTCATTTCTTTGAGTAATTATTATTATTGTTTAATCAACTTTAACAACAATATTGTATTTTGCTACTTGTTTTATCTGATCTAGTGAAAGTGATTTTACTCTAGATGGTGTATTATTTTGTAAATGTATCGCATAAGATATCATGGATAATAGAATCAATTTTACGTGTAATTATAGATATAGTTACTTTCTCATTCCCATATAGTTTATTAAATTTTGTAATTTCTTAACCATATTAATTTTTTAAAAAAAGTACCTCTTAATTTTTTCAAAGATATTATCTTATTCTCATAGATCAAATTTACTACTTATTGTTAAGAAATTTTCCTTCAAACTTTCACTTTTTTTCTGAAAAAATCTTAAATTTTCATTTGGAAAAAAAAACTCCCTCCATTAAAATACTATGCATTTAATGGGCAAAAGTCGCTTTAAATACGATATATTAGGTTATTGTTATACTATATCACAAGTCCTTTTTTTTGTTAATGTTAAAGATGCAAAGTGCGGAGCTTATGCATGCAATTGATGGGAAAATCTGACAAAAAATGCACCCAATTAATGTAGTTAACAAATTTAACTAATTGTTGTTAACAAATTGCACCTCTTCCAGATATGGCAGATCATGATTTGTCTTCCATAACTACAAATAATAAATAAATAAATAACTCCTAAGGTCAAATCTGCTTTTTAATATTCGTCAGAGCACATAAGTGGCTTCACGACAAGTACAATCAAAACTGAGTCAACGGCTATTATCGGATAAGCGGGTGTCAAAATTGTCAAATCATAGCAAGGTCATCGGATATTAAAAAGGAAAAACACCATAAAAAATTTCAAATTATATCACCAGTGATAAATTTACTTCAAATTTTTTTGTGATACGAAAAATCCAAAATTATGACACTTGTGACACATTTACTCCTCACAATACTTTTGCCCAAAGGCATTTTTATCTTTTTCCTTTTTTCTATTTTTTTTTTCTTTCTTCTCTTTTCCCCCCGCTAGCCATGGCGGAGAGAAGCCAATGAGGGTCGCCCTCGCCCGACACCGACGAGGGTCGCCATCACCCAAACCCAACGCTAACAAGGGCGGCCCTCGCCGACTTCCCTTCGCCATGGTTGGCGGAGGGAAGAGAGAAGAAAGAGAAAAAAAAAGAAAAAAAGACAAAAATGTCTTTGGGAAAAGTATTGTGAGGTAAATGTGTCACAAGTAACATAGTTTGAGATTTTTCGTGTGACAAAAAAAATTCAGGGCAAATTTGTCATAAGTGACATAGTTTGGGATTTTTTGTGGTATTTTCCCTATTAAAAAGGCCTAATTCAAAAAAAAAACGTCAACTTTAGGTCTATGGACAATTCTGGCCTAAACTTTTTTTGTCCCGTAAAAAAACACAAACTTTAGGTTGAGTGACAATTTTAGCCCCAATTTTTTTTATCTCATAAAAAATCACTAATTTTCGCAATGATTCCAAATTTGGCCCCCCGTTAACTTTTACCATTATTTGAGAAAGAAGGTTATGGTGGTGAGCTTGACGAATCTCGTCCATGACGTCTATCGACAGACGCTCGTAAACTTTAGATTACGTATAGCTAAAGAGATTTAATCTGGAGATATTTTTTACTTGCTGGTGAAGTGAAGGAGACGAACACCATTATTCTTCAAATTATGGCTTAGAGAATAAGACAATGAATATTGCTTTAAATACAGTCAGCAAGCCATGTAGATTTATTGCTAATGTGGAATAGTCAAGGTAAATAATCAATGGTTCTAAATCAATGGGGGCCAGATTTTGGATTTAAGTAAAAGTTTGTGCTTTTTTACGAGACCAAAAAAGTTGAGGCTAAAATTGTCACTTGACCTAAAGTTGGTGTTTTTTTATGGGACAAAAAAATGTTCAGGGCAAAATTATCTCTCGACCTAAAGTTGATGCCTTTTTACGGGGCAATAAAAATTTCGGGCCATAATTGTCTCTTGACCTAAAATTTGTGTTTTTTTTTTGGAATGAATCCTATTAAAAAACCAAACCTTCCAAAGACTAGTATATTGTAGTATTGTACGAATATAATGTCATCGAATACTTTAGTCTTTATAAATCCATTAATCTCGACATGAATAATGTCATCTTTTAATCGCACTGAAAAAGTATATTTATTCATTATAATAAGATTATGTAGAGATGTCATGCGTAAATGGATGGTCAATAGCTATGGATAATAATACGTGGGGAGAATCATGCATGTTTGGAAGCCATATAAAGATGAGCCTCGAAATGGGTGGTGCAAAGATTAGCAGATAATCGAGACTTTCTCGAAGCTTGATTCAAAGATTGTGCTGAAAGTTACCGTTGAAAATAAATCGGGTTAAGCATTGCATATTAGGTGAAGTTTGAATTCCCCAACATCAAACCAAATACCAAGAGGGAAACATTCGTGAATTTTCTTCCATTTTTCTTGAGGAAGTGATCCGGCGATTATGGCAAATTAATCATTATTGAGCGTAAAAGCAAAACGCAAGCTACAGAACGCCGTGTAGCTCACAAGTCACTTCCGACACGGAGAGAGTTACCAAATCAAGAAGACACCGTGCTCAATTCGATCCTTTCCAGAATTTTTTCAACCTTGGAGTTTCATCTCTATCTCAATCTCCCGAGACAGACAGCTCGTGTGCAAGCATCAGTGTCTCTTTTCCTGCCTCTCTGCATATACCCAATTGGTGCCTTTGAAAGATTCACTCGGAACTTTGAACGCTTCAACTTCAGTTGCTACCCTCTCTCTCTCTCTCTCTCTCTCTCTCTCTCTTCAAGAGTCCATAAAAATCCTCTCTTTGTTGCTGGATCTTGACCGCCTCTCCACTCTCTCATTTTTTAGCTCTTTCTTTTCATCTGGGTTTCTTTCTTTTTTGTGGGGTTTTGGCTTGATATTATCTTCTCTGCAGTCTCGTCAATACCATCTCCTGCATGACCCGGTTCTCAACTCATATGTATAACTTCGCAGATTGAACTTCTTCTTTCTTTCTTGGGTTTTCGGTAGGGTTTCGGCTCCGATCGGTTGGATTATCTGTTGGGCATTTGTTTGGGGCGTTGCTCAGGAGTCTTTTAGTTTAGTTCTTCTCTGTTGAGTTGAGGAAATTTCTGATTATGGTCATGTGAGTTGGATCATTTTCTGATGTGCGATGTCAATGGCGTCGATCAGGAGAACTTTGCCTCCTTATGATGATCGCAATTACCCGAATGGTGACGCCTTTTTGTTAGGATCATCACCAAATCAGAGGCCTTTCTATGTTTTGGGCAAAGCGTCATCTGCTTCGCTGGGTTTCGCCGCATCGGGTATTAGAATCCGCAGAATGTTCGCCGCCTTTTTCCCGGGAAAGTACCCGAGAAAGTCTCCGGCGTTGTGCAGATCATTTTATAGGTTTTTGTTGTTTTTCGCACTAGGATTTTTACTGGGATTGACCCCTTATGGGCATGTGAACGACTTGCGAGCTAATCGTCCATTGGAGGTTAAGCCGCCTCCAGTCAATGTCCGGTTGGATGGTGAAGTGGATCAGTCCATTGAGCATCGCGATTTCATCATTAGAGCTGTTAATGTCAGGGTAGAAGAAAAGGTTGAGATTAATTTGGAAGAGGGTTCGAGTTTGGTGCCTAAAAAGCAGCTCATTGTGGTTACGCCGACATATAACAGGGCCTTGCAGGCCTACTTTTTGAATAGGCTTGGTCAGGTACTAAGGCTCGTGCAACCCCCATTGTTGTGGATTGTGGTGGAGATGGATGCAGCTTCAATGGAGACTGCATACATATTGAGGAAAACTGGGGTCATGTATAGGCATTTGGTTTGCCGTAAGAACACGACAGATGTGAAAGACAGGGTTGTGCATCAGCGGAACAGAGCATTGGAGCACATCCAGCACCATCAACTCGATGGTATTATGTACTTTGCAGACGACTATAACATTTACTCAATAGAGTTGTTTGAGAACCTGAGGCAAATTAGGTATTTATAAGTTTTACAAGTTTCTTCTTAATTATGTTGCTTCTGTTTGTTTTGATGGGATGCCATTAAGAAGCCCTTTTAATTGTCGATCATTTTCATGGCTTGTATCTGTATTTAATTGTAAGTATCTTGCTTTAAGATATGGCATCGTTGGACTGAAGGTGTATGTCTCAGAGCAGCGACCGTTGGAAACTCAAAGATGAGTTCTTATGTTTTCTGAATCATAATTAGCCTTGCTGGCAAGGGATTAAGTAGCCCATAACGGGAAACTCCATAGGATTGTAGATGTGTTTGTTAGTTACTTTATGCCTGTTTATTAGCTTACAGTAATTTTTTTTCTCATTTGTATTGGCGAACGTTTATTGCTGAATCTGCTACTTAGGTTCTTTGCTTTTATGATTTCCTTCTTTGCCCATCTAGTTTGATTGATGCATATGATTGCAATCAAGTTTAGAGTCGGTGTACATCTTTCATCCAATTTGCCTGACAATGTTGACAATCAGGAGTTTGTTAGGATACCGCACTCTGCAGCACACTCATAAACCTGACTTTCCTTTGGCTGTTCATGTTTTGTGTTTGGCCCCCTCATCAGTCATCTCTCACATGCTCATGACTAATACACTTGAATTTATGGAGACAACTCTTGCATGTTCTTTATCGGAGTTGTATGTTTTACCTTAGTTATTAAGTTTTACTAATGCGCCATTACACTATCTTCGGTGCTGATACTTTTTTCCTCATTATTTGAATCTCTGTTTTAGTCTTAATCCATTTGCTTTCCGCTGACTTTTCTTTTTATTGATTTTACAGACGTCTAGATGGCAACCCGTGTATTGAGCGGGTTAGCCATAAAATTAACACTATTCTGATAATGTTTGAGAATATTATATTCAATATTATATGAAAATTCATCAATGAAAGCTGGATGTTCAGATGTACTTAGTGAATGTAATTGTGCAAGGGATACTTGAACAAAGTTGGTGTAGCGAATGAATACTGTCATGTTGAATTAATGAAAACATAGAAAATGAGTTGTGATTTTATAGTAAATCAAAACATAACTTAAAGCAAAGTGAAAATTGAAATCACACTTAATAGCTTATCATGTTGACTGTATTTTAGTTTCCTAAACCACATACTCAATAGCATTTAAAAAGTCCATAAATATTAATGGAGACAAATAATCATGAGATGCTAGGAGTTAGGTAATTAATTCTCCTTTGGTTGAAAATACTTGATGGAAAACTTTTGCAGTTGCTTGGGTGGCGTGTGGGTGGCAGAAAACAATTCTTTCAATGAGGAGAAGGCATCTCTGGCTATTTAGAGTCTTAGGTGCCAAACTTTTGGGCAACCCTTAAGAAAGAGTTTGTAATATTTGCATTCTGACTCTTCTGGCATGTAGTGTATGTGTGTATCCATAGTGGAAAAAGGACTTGTTGAAGTCTATTCCGTCTGGGCAAACTAGATAATGGGCGTATAGTAAATGAATATATTTCCTGTCAATTGTTGATCTGTTATGTAACTGAAATTTGCATCTGTTATATAGGATGTCCTGACTTAGCGCTGCTTGCTTTTCAGTCGTTTTGGCACTTGGCCTGTTGCGATGCTCGTGCAGAGCAAAAACAAAGCAATATTGGAAGGTCCTGTTTGCAACGGAAGTCAAGTAATGGGTTGGCACACAAACGAAAGAAGTAAGAGACTCCATAGGTTCCATGTCGATAAGTCTGGATTCGCTTTCAACAGTACGATCTTGTGGGATCCTAAGAGATGGCACCGTCCCAAATCTAATCCAATTCAGTTGGTGGACTCTTTAAAGGAAGGTTTCCAGGTAATAATTGGAGTCCAGACGTAACGAATGTGACTAGTGTGCTTGATATATGATTTATGCAATTTACAGTTCCTCAATTTCTTTTGCAGGGTACAAAATTTATGGAACAAGTGGTAGAAGATGAAAGTCAAATGGAAGCAATTCCTTCCGGCTGCTCGTTAATAATGAACTGGCATCTCCATTTGGATGGTCGCGGTCTTCCGTACCCCCAAGGCTGGTTGCTTGAGAAGAATCTTGACAATGTTCTCCCTCTAAGATGATGAAAGTTCGAGTGTTGATACTTTTCACCGGAGAGATGTAGCAACATAGAATGAACTTGTGGATGTGTCCCCAGATATTTCTTTTTAAGGTCATACCTGGTGAAAAAGAGAAGAGAAACATGAGCAGATAAGTCACCTCTCATGTTTGCTTCTGTAGAATGGACAGGATCGGCTGGTGTTGGTGGTGGTCGTACAAGCAGTACCACCTGGTGAAGTGTCAATGCCGATCGAAGGTGCACAACACACTAGTCGTTCTTTCTCAGAATGAAATTTTACTTTGAGCTTCATCCTCCAACACAAGGTTTCCATATTCCGTTTCTTTTCTTTTTTGAAATCTTATGGGTTTAATTGCACCCGTTCAATGTGATGCAAAGGTACGTGGTGCTGGTTTCCTATCGAGGTTGGGATGGTTGCATATCATTCATGTAATCAAACGTGGGCAAATGTCCTCCAGATTAGAAACGGAAAAATTTTCTTTTGCTTTCCAGCATTTGACACACTATGCAGGTTCAGAAATTACCGCACTTAATGAAGGCACGATATATGTTCATCCATCATTTTGACTCATTGATTGTCTATTCTGAAAGTTGCTGATTCATTGCTATGAAGTGGCCAAAAGGAAGTCATGCAGTGAAAACTGAAAATAAGTAGGATTGAATTCGCATCCGGTACTTGAGCAGCTGATTCCTCCTTATCTGGCCACAAAAAATAGAACTGCTCTTCATTAAAAGGTTATTTGTTTGATATTTTTTGAGGTGAACTCGAGCTTATACAGAAAACACAGTTTTCCAGAGCCTATTCATGTTCATAATATGTAACAAAATCCTGGCCAGGATCACCAGGGACACGAACATAAACAACAGCCTGTCGCGTTCCGTCAAGTCCCATTTTCGCAAGCTCGTCAACACATGTCCGACGTCGCAGATCCTATATCGTTGCTGCATCCGGAGAAAGCATACTGCATTCATCAAACAATGTTTTTCAGATGAAGGCGTGGGCAATATCAAGAGCATCAAACTTCAATTCTTCCATAGTTTACCAGAAACTACTGTCAAACTGGAGGTTCTAGTCCTGCCTTCGGGTGCCCAGACTTGCGCAGCAAAGGCGGAAGCGGAAAACCAACAACAGTCCAAGCTTATATTTCATCTGTCTCGTGACACTCCTCCTGCCCATGCCTTTCCCAGGGTTTTCTCTGTTCGGGCTCAACGGACATTGGATCTCTGTCCCCCAATTCTGTTACTTTCTCTACCGCAATGCTTTTGTCTGCAGTTCTTTCGCTAGTTCCGGCAATCAATCGGATGCGCGTTCGGATTCTCAATAAGAGCCTGCAAATACCCTTCATGAAACCACACGTTTTGATGCAACAGCATCTACCGGAAGGTAGATCGCCGCACGCCGCACTTGTCGTTCTGACCACTCACTACGAAGGGATATGGCGCCCCACGAATGACTATACTCACATTTTGCCACCAATGTACAAAATATTGATGTGACTGGAATACTGTAGAAAAATTATTATACGTTACATCGGATTTCAATTACCTTTCTAAATAATACCATGGGGAGAATGATGACAGGAACCCATCGAAAAGTGAAATAGAACATTAGGTGACTAGGTCATTCATTGTTAACGTCAACAACAAGACCCGAATGTCAATACAATGCTTATCCATGGTGATTGGATGATCTTGTTTTACAATGTCAAACAATCAAAAAGTATTTAAAACAACTCCTTATTCAAATGTGTGCTTCTTATTATTTTGTACAATTTGGGAGTTTGTGCCTTGGAAATTACAGCATACATCTCCTCATGTTAAAATCGACTACAGAATGCTTGAAGATTTTTTTGAATTTTTATCTTGGAGGTTAGAAACTAAACAATTATGCTTAGGTTGATTTTCGTTAACTTAGAATGGTTCAATGAAGCCAAAATGAAAATTTTTTCCTTGTTTTCTTTATTTTTGTTTGGTTATCGTAGAAGAGAGACTTTCCAATACGCATCGTCGTTAGTGGGGTGGGGTAAGGGGGACGTAAGTGGTGAACAATTTCTTTGAACGCTAGTTATCTTCATATTAAAGTAATTTTCTCGGCCTAATACCTTAGAAAACCTCAGAGTTTATCTTTTGTTCTAATTTTACCTTTTATTTCGTAAAGAATCTGAAATTTTAGGTCTAGTCCAAATTCTACCATAAACTTATTTTTTGTTTCACGTAAGACCCTCAACTTTACATCATATCCTAATTCTACCCTAAACTCTTCTTTATTCTATGAAAAATCACCAACTTTAGGTCAAATTGACATGAGCAGGTGGTAGTCTTCTGTATACAATTAAAAGAGAAAACAAGGAGAGCAAGTGAAAAAAAAAAGGAAGAAGTATATGATAGAAAATTAAAAATTTGATCAAAGAACTGATCAATTCGATGACAATAACGATAGAGTCCTATTCTACATGTCGATACCTCCATCGGAAAAACTTGTGTTGGGCATCAGGTTGTGCTGGGTCCGGGATTAAATTAAATTTTTTTACTAAATAAAAAAATTCAAAAATGATAATTATAAATTGAATATATAATTGTCATATTCAATAGAATTTGCAAGAAATGCAAATATAATAATATTTTAGGACATATTTTTTTATATCCCAATATTAAGAGCATTTCAAAAATCTTTTGAGGAAAATGAATGGAAAACACTCACTTAATTAAACATAAATATAGTATAATATATCATTAAATTTGAAAAACAAACTATACGTACAAGCGCCACGATTATTATTACACATAATTTACACCCAAGAGAATTCTAATAAATTCAGTGTTTTCAATGCCAATCCCTCATCATGATTGGGATGATTAGGTGTCATTGTCCTCTTGTTCACGTTGGACATGTTCGACCATTAATTCCTTTTTTTAAGTCAAACTGCACCTACTGTCTTTCATAATCCATTGGCAAGTATTGAACGTCGACTCGAATGATACCGTAAACACCATTGAAGCCAATAAGGCACGAGCTGTGGTGGAATCGGAAACTGCGAAACCATGCTCTGTCATTACTGTAGAATGTCGAGTTGTCTTCGCCAACTCTTTCAATGTTTTTGGAGTAGTTTGCTGTCAAGTTCGTTTTCAACTCATTGGGAGATGAAGACAAAAAGCTAGCAGAAGGCCAAGGGTGTTCTTCTTCTTATAAAGGAAAAACCATGTGAATTTCTGAGTGCACCATTTCCGTCTGTGGATTGGAGTTCGTCATATTGAATCAGCTAGACCCAATTCCTCACCATCGCCAGTATCTGCTTCACTTAGACCTCCTTATGCAATCCCAAATGTTCGCAATATTGAGCCAGGAGACTTTTGAGCCCCTCCAACATGAATTGAAGATCCAAGACAATGGATGGAAAAAAAAAACAGTTGGAATTTTCTTGTAAAACATCTGAGAATTTCTCCTTCACGGCCAATACTGCTTCATTGGAGAAGGAATCACCATTTTCGTTTGCTAATTCAACCGACATCATGTATAGAAATGAAACGTTGATGGATGATCATTATGCGACAAAGCATCAGTTGCAATGCTGAAAATCTACAAGAAGGCCCTAAAGATTTCAACAATCCTCCAATATTGTATTAACGGCGGGAGATCAGCGCTTCCACTATGAATAGTGGAGTATAGCGATAGCACACCCATACACTTGCATGTTTTCTTCAACACTTTGTACGTGGAATTCCACCTTCTTCTTACATCTAACGGAAACTTCTCAACTTTCTTTGCTTGTCATCTAGAGGACCTCTAGCTCTCGATGCCTATGTGGGGTGGATCTAATATTTTGAATCCATTCACATATGGTGGCCACAAAATCGTACAACTGCAAAGATTGTTTTGCACGAGCCAGTTAATACGTTAGAGAGGTGTTCAAGCTAGCAATATCTGAAGTGATGCAGAAGATTTATCGAAGATGTGAAACACTCATTGTCGGCTCTCATTATTTGGTATTCATTTCAGAAGTCATGGGGAAGACTAACTTCTAAATTGTAAGAGTTTGATGTAATTTCCATTCCTCATTGACCTAATGTTCGGAAGCTACATAGTAGCTCCATAAATCAGAAGTGAAAGAGATTCAAAAGTTACCCATAAACGATTCGCCATTTTGTATAGCAACTTGCCATTTTTAGTGTTTATTATATGGGGAACGAGCCTGAATAGAGTCTACAGAGCTGTTCAGTGAAGCCAACGGGTTGCTGATACAAGCTCCCTTTGTCATTACATCTCTGTATCGTGTCCCGCTTGGTGCTTCCTCAAGTAACCTGTCCCATTCGTCAGATAATAAGTAGCCACATACCGCGCAAACGGCCTTCCATTAGTATCAACTCAACTCTCAATCCAGGCACTGGACGTTCATACCCGCCTAACCACTGCAATTACTGGTGTGTATTCTTGGGGATATGTGATTTTTCAGAGAAAGCGACTTGGCGGGAACTAGCTTCTGCGTTCGCCCCTCAATTCCTCCCAATTGTCTAGTCATTATGTCTCGTTGTCGTCTGATGGCGGAGCCGACACAAAGACATCATTATCGCAGTACTCACTAACTCCCATGATAATTGCATAATGAAGTACGAATTGAGTTAGGATGATCGGAAATGGTTATTATTGTCGTTGTTCTCTATGACGATGTTTAGAGTCCAATCAAATCATTGTGACGAGAAAATGAAATCACTGATATTAACAAACTGTTTTAAAGAGCAATTGCGTCAGGAAGTGGAGTGAGGATTGAAGAAAGCTGAAAAACAATAGGGGAAGGGAGCCAATTTACAAAGGGTATATGCCTTCTCTCCTACCAGTCAACCAGCCGGCCGTCCGGCGTTCTATGATCACTCGTCAAGTGGCCCCAAAGATGATTTCATGTTGTGGTTCCAACTTAGGAATTCTGCAATAAGAAACAATTTTCGGGCCTGAACTAGCCCACCGGCTTGACCCGGTCCGGGGTCTGGGGTCCGGGTCTGGCCGTGCCCCAGTTGGCATGGCCCATTGGCCACTAGGGGTGTCAATGGATCGGGTCGGGTTGGATTTCTATGATACCCGACTCGACCCAAATCACAAGGGGCACATGCTCTCTCTGACCTGGCCCGGCCCAAAACGTATAAAACCCAAAGCGAAAATCCGGGTCGGGTCGGATCGGGTCGGGCTGGGTTTTTGGGTTTGCAGGTGGGGGAAGGAGCGGGAGGAACTCGGATAATGTCTGGACCCAACAACAACGACAATGCTGCGTCGTCGTCCCTTCTTCCTTCCTCTTCGGATAATGTCCGGATCGGATCGAATGCCACGGCTCCTCATTGACCTCCAGAAGAGCAGAACAGTACTCAAGTCCCGGTGAATTAAGCCGAATCAGACCATGAATGCTTCCTCCGTGAGCATAGCTTCACTGCCCACGCGAAACGCTACTTAGAGATTGCCGAGTTTGGCTGCCCCTCAAGCGCCGAAGCGAGGCACAGTGAAGGACGCGACACGAAGATTTGAGATTGCGACGCCATGGCCAACCGAGATCCGAGGTCAACGCAGCGGTCGCGACCTCAATCAGAGGGTCTCCATGTCCAAATGGCGGCCTCGGCGAGGTTGCCCATGGCGTCGGTGGCCTCGAGCCCTCGTCGTGACACAATGGGTGACCTCGAATCGAGGCGTAAGTCGCAGTGGCATGCCTTCGTGCGAGGCAGAGATATAAACGGCAAGGGGACAAAGCACAGCGACCACTCCAGAGGCAGGTGGGTTTGTAGTGGTGAGGAAGACGCGAAGCGAAGAAGAAGAGGGAGGAGAAGAGGAGGAGGAGAATGTGCTGTGTTAGGGTTTTTAAAGTCACGGGCCGGCTGTCAAAAAAGCCCGGTCCGGACCGACCCGGCCCGAAATAGGGATAATATTCAAAATTTGGAGCTATTCCAGACCCAGAGGAGGCCCGCCCCGAAGAAGCCCTAAATTTCCGGGCTGGGCCGGATCGGTCCAGGCCGGTCCGGGTCGGGCCGGGCTTTTTTGACAGCCCTATTGGCCACCCCTAACAGCAACAATAAGGCCGGGTCTGGCGGTGCCCCAGTTGGCATGGCCCGTTGGCCACCCCTAACAGCAACGATAAGGATTCTTCTTGACTGAGCCAAATTATGGTCTGAAGATGTAAATAGATGAGGAAAAGTTTTATATTTCTGTAACTGGTAAAATGCTATCTAGAGCACTATTTCCTTTTTTCACTTTTTGACTGCAATTTTTCGAATCAATTATTTCTTATAATACAATGATAAGAAAAAAATTCAGAGCCTATCCCAATAGGAACCCGATCATCCGAACTATGATGAAATATACAACTAATGTACATTTCCGGAGCAGCAGCAGCAGCAGCAGTGGAGGGATCTCACTTAAACGGTGATCCCTCCCGGAGAACATAACGGAAGCAGAGCTGAAGTGGCCCCTTCAATTTGACAAGGCCATCAGCCGCCACAACGAGCCGCCAATTTACATCTTCTACTCAAAAAATTTGAAGAACCAAATTTGCCAACCTCCTCAGCCCCCGTCTGCTGCCGTATAGCACAGTTTGGCCAGTCTATAAAGCCATGCATTTATGATATCACGTCATCGTCGTTCCATGGACTGAAGAGCTTGTGCCTGAGGTCAGAGAAGATGAGACATGTGGTTGGTCGACAGTTTCACTTGTGAGACCAAGAACCGACAGAGTTGTCCTGCCAACAATCACAGTTTAAAAACCAAGTAGAAAACAAGGACAAAGTTATGCACTTTAAACTTCAATTGGAAAAGAAGACATCAAAGACCTCGAAATCATAGGGAAAAGCCCCTAACAGAAGACAAAATCGAAGAGAAAAATCGAATCAAACTACTTAAAGCAAAAGGCCTAAATAGTCTATGCAAAAGGTAACCCCGACATTCTTTCATCATAGGGTCAAAACAGAAAGAGTAATGTTCATCACACTGTTGATCCTAGCCATTCATGCATCAAGATCAAGTTTATAGCTAAAGTGCAATGTCAAGTAAACAGTAAGAAATTATAATTATGGACAATCAAGAAATACATCTTGTTGGGCCTTGCACCCTGCCAGATTGATAGCAAATATCAGGCTCTGAGGTGTATAAAATCCATATGAGGAGATGAGTAAACTGACAACAGCTGTAAGTAGTGAAAGTGAGGACTGCAAACAAATTAAAGCTCCCAAGGACTCTGCAGCACCCTAAATTTTCCCAATACCGAATGAGCCTGCTTCCAAAAGATGTAGCCTGACAGATTCTGCTGAGGAAATAAAATTTGGTTTATGCAATTTTCTATTTTCTTTTCAAATTCAACCCAGCTACCTTACAAACGTTGGCCGTCCACTCATTTACAAAAACAAATCAACAGTCGGTGCAAATGTTCTGTTTTTCTACAAATTAAAAGCAGAACCAAATCATTGAAGACCAACATTTGACATACTCCTACATCAGTCACGGCACAAATCGCTCTCCTTATTATTAACAAGATCAAACTACTACAATCCAAGTTTTTTTTTTTTGGCTGGCAATTCAAGTACTGCAGATTATTGAAATGCCAAATCTGCTTGTGGCACACCTCTCTTGTTTTACTCTCAGATGGAAGTACAAGAAAAGAGAAATGTCTGACGGAGAACAACAGCAACGACAAACTGTACAAAGGTATAGAGCAAAAAGTACCTGGGTAGTGAAGCTCTAATATTTGGTTGACTTGCAAAAGCAGCAAGAGGCCCTCTCAAGTTTGCATATTTAGTTAAAGAACTCTCAAGTTGCGGCGGGGGCAACTGCAAACAGCAAAAGAAGGGAAGATGCTGCTTACTGAATTACATGGAGGGATTAAAAGAAATCAAAGAAATATATCATAGGCACCTGCAACAATACACCGAAAGAATGTGGCTGCGTCTGGGATACACATTTCAAGAAGCCCACCCAAAGCTTAGGCATCTTCCAAACCTGACATAAAAGCATAGATCATGTTAGCTTCCACAAATCAAACTTATCTAAGCCATGCTATAAAAGAAAAGCTAAAAGGAAGATGAAGCCAGCATACCTGCTTACTAACCAGCTTGGAGAGTATCTCCATTACAAAATCGACCTGTGTTTACAAGCAGAAGAGTCAAGTTCCATGCAAGTCACAGAAGTAATCCACTACTTCTGGAGATATATACAAACACCAATATTCTGAGGCTTTTAGACAATTAAATCAAAAGGCATCAAGAACAGGAGAGGAGACACTGGAGCAGACTAAGCAATCAACGTGCTTAACTATCCATAAAGCAAAATCTTAATAATAACCTATATCAAGAAAGTCTGCACGCAACCACTTAATAATAACCTATATCAAGAAAGTCCGCACAAGTCAGAACTGCTTCAACTGCCAGTTTCCCATCATCTTAGAGTAAAGTTTGCTGAGGGTCTGAAGGTAAAATAAAGCATCTTTAAAGCAAGGGATACTAGGATCAGTTCCCCGCACCTATACAATCATTTTTCGATTATGGAATTTGAAAATATATTATTTAGTCAAATTTGAGAGAATTCAGCCATTGTGCTGAGAGAATTGAGCTTGCGAGTCCCAACATGTCGCTTCCTTTATGTGTTTCGCTGAAAGGACCTTTACTTTTCTGATTTTCTTTTTTTTTGTTTCAGCTTCACGCTCTCTTTCCCGTCTGTAGCCCATCAATCGAGAACAAGTGAGCTTTAAGCCTTTAAACTTGAAGTAACAACATTACCAAAATTCTTTCATATTTTCTCTTAATTCCATATTTCTTGTCTACAAGGGGATTGATGCATTTGCGATTAGCGAAGAAGGTCATTGGAAAAGGAGACTGCCTGCCCAAAATTCAATTGCTATTAATTCAACTTAGCTCATCCAATCATATAAGAGATGTGCTTTCTGGTATTTCTACCTAGCTAAGCATGTGAAAGTATCAGCCAGACAAATTGAACTAATATTTAAAAATAGAGTAAAACCCCCAATGGTTGACGACCAAAAAATAAAAACAAAGAGGCAGTTAAACTAATCCTATCATTACCATCGACAGTGAAACAACTAAAGCCCAGAAAAAAGAGTTACCAGTGCAGGAAAAGCGTCAATTGCCTGAATAACTGTTCTCATGAACAGAAGAGGCAATGGAGTGCGATCAACCTGGAAAATGGATAAGATTTTGTCCTTTAAAAAATGAACAAGATATGTGTCCCGTAATGCATCAAGCAAAAAACCACTCACCATCTGGTGCAAAGCCCTCGCTAGCACCTGCTGGGTAAACACTGTCCGTTGCTCAAAACAAGTGGAGCAAGCGTCCATTACCTGTCAAATAAATGACCAACCATATAGATGAAAGTCAAGTCAATGTCGTAATGCCGCCTAAAGCATCAACCTGAAAGTCGAAACGACTACACTCCATGCAACTGGCAATTTTTAAATACTCAAATAGATGTGCCATAGTTAAAAGAAGGCTACAATTAACTATGAGGTTTCTGATCCTACAAAAACATGCTGACACCATGAAGAATATGGCAAGGCTGTTTCTTTTTCTGCTAAGTGATGCTAATTTTCCTTTGCCAATGACTGAGAACTAGCCTGAGGTCTTCATGCTCTCGTATGAATAGATCAACTTTCAATGTGGAGAAGAAAGCCTGACTATATGATTGGTGGTAAGGCCAGGCGAAGTAACTCAATTAAGGCTCAACTGGTCAACGTATCCACTTCTTATGATTAACCTAAGAATTTCTACAAGAAAAATGGTTATGTTGCCTTGGATGGGCAACTTGATAGTGCTGTATAGTACTGCAATAAGTTACTTTCCCTAATTTTCACAGTAGACTTCACCAGTTTGACCCACTAACCATATGAGGAACAGGAATTCAGAAAAATGACTAGTTTCAGAAAATTGGATTTAGCCGTAACTGAATAAGCACCTAAACAGGCAATAAACATTTATAGTCTCATCCCTTACATCCTGGACAACTTCCAATAATATTTAGACTTTAACCGCACATCAGAGTTTGGATAACACTATTTGGCTGATGTACCTATTGGACGTGAACTCTGTCTTCCTTTTAATATTGCCTACGAGAATGTCAAGTATATTTTTCACTTCATAGAAACTGAGCATCTTAGCAACTCAACTACTGCAACGAATTTAAAAAAGCAAACAGCTAATTGACATGGTTATAGAAGTTGCATATTTTGACCACTAGCCCAAGGAGATAACTGCTCCCAATGGTCAACCCACCTAAAATTCCTCACACTGGTAGAAAACAAGTCAATCCAACAAGATTCTGTTCAATCAATCAGACATTTTTACTCCAAATTGTTCAGTCAACCAGATTGATGTATGACACTGTTAAGATGCTTCATTATCTTGGATTCTTAGGCACACCGGCTCACTGTGATAGTCGCACTTAAGATGACACAATACTAAGAAAGAGAAAACTATTCAGCTAGTCCGCCCACTGAACATAAAAACTCTATTTCTCATACAGTCTACAAGAAAAGCAGAGCGTCCAGGAAAAACAGCAAATAAAATAAGCGCAGTCTACAAGCACAATACTTAGGTGTACGGACATTTATCATTTTTAGCAAACTTTGAGCATTGAAGCTCTCAGGCTCAGCTGACTTCAGAGGCAGTTATCTTAAAGAACATTCGCCAAGGAATCAAAATTATCATGAGTGCTGCATAGAAAAGAGGATACTGGCAGTAACTTTGGTAGAACCATAAAGTATAAGGAAAAAGGACTGCACCATACAACTACCAAATATAAGAATCGGGGCTGCCTAAGGAGTTGCCTCTATCCTACCAAGTGATGCACTCTCCATAATTTATTAGTATAATGTTGAACTAAAGGTAACTCCAAGTCAATAGCAAGTCAGGAAGGTCAAAGGGCATCCTCCAATCCAGGGATAATCAAGAGAAACCTAAGCAAGGCTGATCACCAAGCCAACCATCCGGTCTTTTAAAGTTCTGTCTTGAGCCTTGAATGAACTACATTCGATTCCTTTGTGAAACCTGTTTCCATCCTTGAAGCCTACATTCAGTGCTTTTTGAATTTTAAGTTGCAGTATATGCAGTTATATAACCCTTGAATTATAGTGGCTTTCCGCACATGGCACTGCCTGTGCAGCTGCAACAAAAAGAGTCCATTGCTTATCAATCAAGTTGAACATTTTTCCCTGTACGTGTTTGGACCCATTCCTTTTAGTAGGAGACACTATATTAAGAACACAAAAAGTTTATAGGCACAAACAATGAAGACTCTAGTTTTGCGAAGAGCTTCCAACTGAATATGGCCATCTCCTTCAATGAACTAGCAATCTAAATCAAGATGAGTCACCTTTTTCAGCGGAACACCATCTTTCTCAGGAACAATATCATGTATGGCAACCAACACTTCTGCCGGCGTCAAAGCAGGACCAGTATGAGCAGAACCCTGCCATTAAAAAACCTTCAGATTTTTTTGCTGAACCAAAAATTCATAATTTTTTTCTTTTTATTCTTTGTGGACCATAAATGGATAAATTTTCCTTTATAAGGTCAAAAGAAGACTTCTGCTAAAATCTAGAAGTTAATCTAGCAACTGATAGAGGAAAGATAGTTAACTAGGCAAGACACGGTCACATTTAGAAATATTAGATACCACCATAAAAGTAACATCCACACATGAAGATTTCACAATTTTGTTTGAGAAGTATGAGCGCATCTTCTGGCATTTACGTCAAAATCGGGTCTCAGTGCATAAAAATGAAGAGTACCTACTTTTTACAAAAATGGCTCTCTGTATAATCGAAAATTCTACGGTTACTTTCCCTCCAAATCGACCAAAAGGATGCCAGAGGGATCAAATGAATCTTCTCTCTTTCCTTTCTCAATGCATATACCCACTGGGCTCTTAGCTGTTCTTGCAGTCTTCGCACTGACCCACTGAACGCCTAACGATCAACCAAGCCAAATTCCACAACATTCTTGACCAACCATAATGGAACAGTAAAAGTTAACAGTTTCTGCTGCCTCTTTACAGAGGCAACACCTATTTGCCATGATTTGACCTCGGTTTTGCAAATTCACCGATTCTTTACTTGACAAAATTGTTGTGCACACCACTTATGTTTTGTCTAATTACTCTAGACACCATATTGGAATCCATTGGATCCGTGAATTAATGAAATATGATCAGATTGCTTTCCGATGAACCTTTTTCCAGTCCAGGTAAACTAAAAAATGTTTCCTCGAAAGCATCACTTCAAATATCATTCTCAGATAAGTTCCAATAATTAAGGACATAATTCCTTTAACATAAAATTTCTAGATTGAAAAAGTTCACATTAAATCACCTAATCATATTCTATTAATTTAGTGGATTCACTGGTTTTAACAAAATGTCAAAGTAACTAATCAAAGCAAATTGGTCTCCCCACCATTTTTCCAGAAAAAAGGTGTAGGAATAGTTTGCCTAATCTGGTCGTGGAACAGGCATGTTAATCATAGATAAGAATGTCGACTTTTCAAGTTGCACAAGCTTATAGCATAAGACTGTTTTGAGATTGGAAGTGATTTTGTTTAACCTTGCCAACTATCTCGATCATCCATTCCAAATCTAATGTGCAACATTCATCTGAAACCAAATCTAACTATCAACCCTCACAGAATAGATCAGTCAACGCACTCTGTAGTAGAATAAGTGAGGCTATGCAAATGAGAATAAGAACACAATAAAGTGCCACCACATATGGATCACTATGCTCTTTACAATGACAAGCCAATTTATAAACTTCTTTTGGTACCTGTAATATGTGGGCAAGTGCCTTTTGGAACTTTTCCGGAGGAAGGTTCACCAGTCGAGGGAAGATGGGTAAAACCTAATCACAAACATAACCAGTTTAAGTTTCTATTTGATGACGACAAGTAAAGCCAATAAAGCTGCTTTCTACCAAATGATTGACGGTCCAAAGATTTCTCAGACTCAATAAGAAAATTGTAAGGCACAGTGGCATAAGAAGATCAATTTAATTGAATCCCCCTAGTGGGAAAGACTCAGTTATTTGTGATTTACTCTCTTACGAAGATCAAAAGTTGCAACAAAAAGAATTGTGATCAGGCACTCATAACATGCAGATTATTTACATTTTGAAACTGAAAGACAAATGTAGCAGGGATGATAACAGAGTCAAATTCGTACATAGAAATATACTGCTATACACTTTCAAATCAATTGAAAGTAATTTATTCTGAGTTTCATTGTGTTGGTGGCATACAGCAAAACACAATCGTACCCTGAATAGTAGTGGGTTCCCAATCAAATTAATACATTATGCAAGAAAAATCTGAACTCCTGCTATTTAAATGGTGGACATGCACAATTGGCTACAGGCAATATTTACTTTGTAATGGAAACATCTACATTCAACAAATCATTTCTTTTTCATGTCATAGAAGCAGTTTAGTTAACAAGCAGTTGGAATTAACATAATCATGATATTGTAGATCATAAACAACTAACTAGTTCAAATAAAATAGATGGAGAAGGAGAGGGAGGGAGGGAGAGAGAGAGAGAGAGAGAGAGAGAGAGAGAGACCTCGCTTTTGGAAAATGAGGGTAACATTGGGATAAGGATCGAAACATCCTACACAAGGAATACTGTTAGTGGAAATTTAAGTACACAAATTTTTGAATTATGTAGTAAGAGGTAGAGATTGTCATAAGAACCTTCAGCTTAGTTTCATATAAGTGTTTGACGGTGGTAATCAGATCTGGAGAAGGTACCATTTCCTCGGTCAATATTTGCAGCACCTTACACATATATAATCATATTAACGACTTCAAAAATACAAGATCCATATTAAAAATAAACACTCAGATGTATAACAAAAGGATTATACCAGCATCAAAAGATTTTCACTTCCTTGAGGCGGATCTGATATTATTTGCAGCAATTCAGAATAAGATGACCCGAAGGCCCGTATAAGAATTGGGATATGGCGATGCACAGCCTGCGACATTCAAGGAAACACACAACAAAGCAAAATGTTAATAGCAGTTGACCATTTCTCTTCACACTTTATTGTGTCTGAAGCAAATCTGAAATCAAAGGTAGCGACGGGCGAACCATACTTTTTCACCAATTAAAATCTCATATTTGAAATGCACACAAAATGCAATAAATACTTATGATCCTTCATGCTGAAGAGCACTCTGCTGACCATGTGCAAAGTGCAAGTTATGACCAGCATGCAACCCAATCCAATCCAATGCATTCAACATGCTGATGCACATCAGCATGCAAATAACTATTTATGCAAATCAGAATGCCATTCTCACTCACACGAACTTAGAAACACAACAATAGCACAGAGAAATTGGACAAAGGAAGAGAACTTCCTTTTAAATACTAATATGTTTAGTAAACGAGCGTTCAATTCTATATCAAACAAACGAGTAGCTAAAGCCAATTTAGATATTAGAAAAGCACCTGCTTTACAGGTCTTGGTGCTTGACCATAAGTATCAAACAAAAGGCTAAGTAGGCTAGGTTTCTGCAAGAAATAATATATCAGCATATTTTCGATATAGAGAAAAAAAAGGACAAAAGAAACATCTCCAGTACGGAATGTATCGTCAAATATTCAATATGATTCAAAACTTGACGAGACTATTGGATATTAAGCGGGCAACTACTGACCTTCATACACAAAGCAAAAAACAAAGAAACAAGTCGTTGAGCTTCAGACAAAGATAAAGAAGAGATGCCCTGGGCCAGGGGTTGTGCACCACCCATAGATTCACTTTCAAAAGTTGCAGCCTCTGAAAATGGAACTTGAGAACCACCGCTGGAAGTATTATGGCTTCCAATCTGTTAAAAAGATATGAAAAGAATTTTGAGCTGATTTGTGAGTGTAGGAATGAGTTAGGGTTGTCAAACGACTAACAGATTTTTCATGGGTAGAAGGTTTTGGCAGTTTGGGAATGATTTTCAAGCCAGCGATACTCAGACAAGCAATCTTGCCTGAATCCGCATCCCATATCTCAACAAATATGTCAGAATTTCTAGTCCAAAAGCTTAGAATATTAAAAGGAAGGAGATTACATGCATATGAGCCATTATGAAAGTGTAGTCAAGCAATGTGGATATCACTTCAACCCCCATCTGACAAGTAAAATGGACTGAAACTTTATGAACAGGAAACTGCGTGTAAAATTAACTTAACTACTACACCAAGTGTGCGGAATGATACGATGTTAGAATCTCCAATCCAAAAGCAGATGTTAGGTGGAAGGAGACCATATTTTTAACCCTATTGTAACTCTGTATTCAATCAAGAGGGATAACACTCTGTCAAAATACAATACTAACGCATGTATTTGTGACTTAAAATTAGCAGTCACTACTACAACCTAGAAGGAGCGCAAAGACAGCAAAAGTATCAAGCAATACCCCTATTGCACATTGGAAAGTAGACTATTCTAAATGCAACTTTACTACTATTATAGGCATTCTTATATCAAAACAAGATTGAAGGAAATAAAAAGAGCAAAAGCAATGTTCCATACCTTCCCTTCATCTGGCTGTTCATTCGAGCCAGGTTGGCAAACCTCAACATCTGAAGCATTCTGATTAACAGCTGAGAATAACGTACTTTTTGCAAAATGCTCAATAGTCTCAGCAACATAACTCAGCTGAAAGAGTTTGTTAGCCACCTGTCCATATGCAAACAGAAGAAAATAACATGAAATAACGAACCACGTTCTGACATCTCAACGAATGATCTTTTGATATATTATAGAACCCAAATAGTAAAAAAATCCATGGGAAAGGCCAAAACATGTAGATACATCTCGAGCTTCCTTACCAGACGAATAGCTTTAGCCCGGATTTCCTCTTGTGAATGAAGAGCACACTGCCATGAAGACGAATATCATTACAAGATGCCAAGAGTAAGATCCTAACCAGCTATAACCATGAGGTAACAGCTATAACTGCTAAACAAGTGTCATATTGGGAAAACATTCAACTTTTTAAGACCTCATCGTCTATCTAAGAAATTTACAATCAGATGTATTCATATTATCTTTGCTAACAGTTTCTATGCACATTCTTTTGCAAACTTACTATTGTCTTCAAAGTTAAGAAGGAAGCTTACATAGACAGATGGTGTCCTACGGAATAGACGACATTGACCATGCTGGGTCAATTACTTACCAGAGAAAGGTGCGAAAGAAGATGAGCTATTACCAATTTTTGATATAACAAAAACAAACTATGCCTTTTCCCAAAATGCAGAGGAGTGCTACATGAATCTTTTTATGCCATTGTGCTCGATTCTGTATTAATTCTTTAATAAGCTCCAGATAATCCAATCTTTTCATATTGTCTCCTTCCACATCATCTTAGACCATTCCTTTCCCCTTTACCCCGGTTTCCATCTACTAATCACACCTCCTCACAAGAGCCTCCAAAGGTCTTCCTTCAATATGACTAGATTATATATGGATGTAAAGGGTAATCAACAGTAATCAATAATAAGACTCAAATCTGCCTTTTCTGGAGATTAGGAGGTTTCAAAAATACGTTTGAAAGAGAGAAAACAGTATCAAATCTACCAATAAGCAAACCATTTCAAACTCCTTTTTCTGCCAAAAATCCCACAAAAGTTTAACTAATGAAACCTGCAACAATACGCTTTAGAAGAAACCATGCGATAGAAATCCACTACGACACAGTTGTCTTACTTCATGAAATCACAATTAAAGATTGAAGGGAAAAATCAATTTGTACAAATAAACCACTACTTTCTGCGGAAAATTTCTTTTCAGGTCAAAATCACTATCAGTAGAATCCTGGTAAGTAATCACACTTTCAGTTCTTCCACAATCAGGTGAATAGTATAAGAAACCAAACACACAAAACAGGGCATAAATTAAGGAAGCCAAGAAACAGCAATCAATACAGTCACAAACAGGTAGCTCCAGTAAGTTCATTAGTTTCATACTTTTCTCCGTGGTGCTGAGATTATAAGATTGAAAAGTTAGAGTAGACCCACGGAGTAACAAAAATCTTAATAAAGATAATCTCATTGAAAAAGATTACCTTCAAAGCTATATCCAAGCAGGATTGCCTGTAATGAGGACGGCCCAAAATCAAACTCCATACAGCATTAAGGCCTTGGGTGACACGATCAGCATCACGCAGACTTTTTCGTTGGTAATCAGCAATGTCAGAATTGCAGAGATCATCTAGAAGTTTCAACACAGAACTGGGCAAAACTGGAGCTTCACCAAGAAGTCTACTCAATGACTTGTCAGAAGCAGGAAACTTGAGTAGCAAAGATTCAGCCTACACAGAGAATGCATCAACAATAAGGCCTCACAAAATAGGAAGCAACATGCAGTGAGACAAACAAGTACCTACCACTTCCAAGAGAAATTTGTCGTATGTGACAGCATATGCAGAGCTTTCAGCCGAATCAGATCCAGATATAGAATGTAGATAATAGAGGACTTCCAACACAAGCTCATGGCCCTGAAAGAGGGCCAGGTGAGTATCGATTATCAAACAACCAAGTTAAATGTAATACCACATGATACCAAGTCATCAGCAATAATCCAAAAAGTAAAGGGAAATTCCACCGATAAGTATAAATGGACAGACATGATGGGCCAAATTATATGAATCGCCTAAATACAAATTCCTTAACTTTAGCTAGCATCTGACAAATTACACAACAGACTCATCTAGATAAAAATCCTTTGAATTCTAGCTAGCATCTAATGAATTACACAGCATAAAAAATAATTGAACAAGCTCACTCAAACTTAAATTATTCCTCAGGAAAGTCTGTTCTTTGACATATGTGCATGGGGTGTCAACTATGAAAGATCGAAGGCCTATAGTCTTGAGATTAGATTCGTAAAACTGCAAGGAAAATTAGGCCACACGACATCTCAAGTATCCTACACAAGATTATACATTTAGGGACACGAAAAAACAGTTTCTTTTTCAAACCAAAAACATATCCTATATGAGTACCAAGGAGGTAGCACCCCCATGGAAAAGTTAAAAGAGAAAAGGAGAGGGTCTACAAAGTATAACAGACTATCCACAATAAAAAGGGGCTTTCAGTGACCCAAAAGCCAAGACCTTTAACCATCTATTCATTACCCCTGAAAAAAGAAGAGGCTAGACTCCCAGAAAACCTCAAGTTTCTCTTCTCCAAAGAATTCAAAAAAAGTTTTTGGGGGATAGCAGCGAGTATCAACCTTCTCTCTTTGTTATTTACAAAAAAATATCCAGTCCGACTCAAAAACAACCAAGCAGGATATTAGGAATTTCTAACTACTAGCTTTGCAAAATTTGGCAATAGAGTCATCCAGTACCTGAATATACCTACGGGAGAGGGCAAGCACTAAAAACTGACGAAGGATGAAATTTGCCAACTTCTACATTAGACTTTAATGTAACATTTAGCGAGATAATATAAGAACCTTGCCAGATTTAAGCATGTAAAATCAGACAACATGCTTGGGAGGCAGTAACCGTTAAAAATTTGAAAAAAGTGAAGCAAATGAACCACTAAGGTCCCAAATGTGACGTACCTTTTGTAATTGGTAATCCTCAAGGATATGATTTTTCAGCATCCCAACTAAATCATCAGCAGCAGCACTCTGAATGAAAATTATATGTTAGCAGCACATGATTTGTTGATAATATCAAAGAAGATGCAAATGGTTTAGCCCCGCCTAGTATTCAGACAAGAAATGGCAGTATATGAACCCAAGCTTCACAATGCAAATTCTATATGAAACTTGAAAAAAGATTACAAACTGCACTTCATCATATACATCCTCTTATATTGTAATTTCTACAAATCCAAGAATAATTAAACATTATACAGCATTGCCAGTATGGAAGAGCTTTTAGTTTAGGTTTGTGATGATTCAAGTCCCTATGAAACTAATATCATCGACCCAGCAAGTGTAGAGACAACCAGAACCTTTGTCGCATTAGGACACCAAAAACAAGCAGCATACTTGTTGTCAGCAGATATCCCATTGTTGGGCCCAAGACAACAAAAGAATGGCAATAAAAGTAAGAGAAAGAGCCAAAAACGCCACTAGTAGGCATACACAACAAATATCCGTCTTCAGGCTCATTGTGGAAGATGAACTTCCTCTAGAAATTGGGGAAAACCTAGTGATGCTAATAGCATAGTCACCATGAGGCATATGGCATGCCTAGAAATCGAGACAACATGCATTATGAACTCGATAAAGATATATTATAGGATGTCCTTTCCAATTTGGAGTCCGCTTGCAAAAGCATAGTTACCATTGATCCCCTCCAAAAGAGGACCGAGTTAACAACGATGTTTCCTATGAAAGCTGGCGCAGAAACATTTAGTCACATAATGTTGCATCAATCGCAGATCACACTTGTTGGGATCTAGCTCTTCAATGATAAATATTTCTTGGTGTGAGAAGACACAATTTTGCATGAGTTTCAAGAATGGAAAAGCTTCAAACTCCTAAAACTATTGATTATCTTTGAATTTTTTTCCCGTGACACACATAACAAAGTGAGAGGTTACAGGCAAGATGAAAAATCTTGTTCATAATGCTTGTAATGTCCCTCATCTTCTGAATAGACTTTCTTCCAGCATATTATAAACATTATAGACAAATGGCTGCATAATTTATAAAGAAGGTTTCTCGCACCAAAGAAGAACATACTTGCTCACCAGAAGAAAAAAGCACAGACTCAGCTTCTTATGGGCAATAAAGAGTCTGCCTACCTGAGCAACAAGTCGAGCAATTAATGACATCGCCGTAGACCCACATTCTTTCCCATTTGGATGCTTGCATGACTCAATAATCTGCTTAAACAACAATTTTCTGACATTGGCTTCCTGTTCCCCATTAAGCTCAATATAGGATGGAACAACAGGTAGGTCCTTTCCTGTCTCCTCAGAGGCAGCAATGTTTGCAACAGCTGAAGGACACTGATCTAATTCCACATTCGTTGGTGTCTCAGATTCAGCCATCTGCGTGTCCTCTGCTTTCACTATATCATCCTCAGTTATTTGTTCGGAAGAAAATGCTACATCTGAAGAAAGACCAACTTCAGCAGTAGGTTTAGTTTCCTTAAAACCATCCTGAACCTCCTCTTTTGGAATTAATTCACTGGTATCATGCAAAGATGATCCCAAAATCTCATCATCACTTTTCTTTTTAGATATTAAAGGTGACGAAGCTGTTTTAACACCCACCATAACAGATAACTGTGGCTTATTCGAATTAAAATCATCCAATTTAGATTGCAGGTCTCCAGAGTCATCCACAGTGGGTAATGCAGCCTCAGGAGGCACTGCTAATCGTGGATCCTGGCGGCGGGGATCCTGGAACATAATTAACATCTTTAATGTATTCATTCATCCCATATAAATTACCACATGACATCAACTATAGTAAAAAGTAAAGAAAAAGAAGCACATGAAAAATAGCCAATAAAAGCTGTTTTACCCTTCTTGGATCACGTTTAGAATCTGTAGAGACGCTACTGACAATGGATGTTTCAGGAAATGATTCGCTGGTAATAGAAGCAGTAGAATATGGTATCTGCGCAACAGACATTGGAGATGGAATAGAATTTGCAGGAAGAAAAGAAGGTGCTGTAACTTGTACTGGACTACTTGCAGAACCTAATTGTCCAGTTACTTCGGATTTCCCAAGCCTTGTTAAAGGTGGAGGAATCTTGGGCAGGTGTTTCATATTAGTTATCACAATATCAGCTAGTAAATCAGGATGGATTTTGGAAATAAGGATTTCAAGTGATTCGGCGCCTCTTTCTCCTTCGGCCAGCAAAGCACCAATCATAGCAATCATTTGTTCCACAGGTGACAAATCACCGTTTAACATTGAAACATTGGGGGATACACCATTTGCAGAGGTGGAACCATGGCCAGAATCCACCGTTTGTTGACCTGGAAAAGTTGAGTTGTTATCAGCAATATATCGACCTCGCTTGGATGCCACTTCCAGATTGTGGGCTAACATTTCTTCATCTTGAGAAATTGGCCTTTTCTTAATCGAACTTCCAAGAGTGGACATTTGGCTTGAAGAATGATCTTCCTGCTCATCAAATTACATCGATGAAAGAAAGAAGATTACACACTTAAAGGTTAACACTCTTCAAGAAGAAATATGATACCAGTTTTTGAAACAAAATCAAGAAGATTCAACCTTGACCAAACGGGCATCACGTGATGCACGCTCAGCATTTCTAGCTAACTTCTCCATTTGCCGAATTACTTGCTCTGCCGCATCCCCTGCATTCATTGCTCGTAGAGTCCCAAGCAATCTCTCCCTAGACTGAAAATGGAAGCCAATGCAACTCATCAGGCTTAAGTTCGTCTTGAAAAGCATAAGATATTTTTTGAGCTCGTTCTTTTGAGCTACAGAGATGTTCAGATCAAGATTCTAGGAGCAGTACATCCATAAGGAGCAGTAGGACTAACTTGTTCAAACATGCAGATCAACTACCAACTTATGACATTGCCTTTACCAAAAAAAAAAAAAAAAAAAACTACTAACTTATTATACGTGCAAGATTTAAATACCAGCTATAGTCTTTCAAACATGCGGGCATTCAAGCACTAAACAACTACCGCAGAAATAAGATACAGCTACTATAGTAAATGAAGTGAGAACCCACACAAAACAAAAAAAAGGGATGCCCAAGCTCAAGTTAGACAAAGGCTTTTAGAGACATAAACCATTATTCTTGACGGTATATAACAGCAAAAATTATATCTGACAACACTTCAAGCCAACTTTTCACTGACAATGATCCCCAGAAAATACTAAAAAAGCATAAAACAACACTATGAAGATGTACAAACAGTTAAGACAAAACAATTATACCTCTAGAATGGTGGGACTAGTACACCTAAGAAATCCTAAAAAGGCAGTTCTCAACGAATAACGAACACTGGCAGCATGATATCCCTTCCCTGTTTCACAGTTTGAATCGAAAGCAAGCAGTGCCGAGAAGACAGTGCCGAAGTGTTGCAGCCTCTTTCTTCCTATGGATGCCAGACTGTCAAAGTTGAGCAACAACAACGACAATTAGAGAGAGAGAGAGAGAGAGAGAGAGCGAGAATAATTCATAGAGAAACCATATGTCATCCCAAGCGATGACAAACGAAATGAGACAAGACAAGATCAGATATAGATAAATCAATCAAAATTCACCCACGGTCAGGAATGTCAGGAATGACTACACAACACTGACTTCAAGGAAAAGAAGCCAATCAACAGAGAAGCGCATCATACAACAGTTTCACATTTCTATTCCTTACTTCTTAAGCATCATCCAGCAGAAAGCTAGATGAGCTACATATTTGGATCTGGAGTTCTCAAAGTCTAGCTATCAGATCACCCCAGAAATGTCACAATTCAGAACACATTTATCATGCCAAGACGCCCAAATATTAAGCTCTTTCAATTCACAAGTTTAAAAATACTAGCAATTGGTCGACCTAATTCAAACTTACAGGCCCACCATGGATAGGATATAGTGGAACATTCCAAACCATAGAGGCACACTTTACAATTAACATCATCATTGTAAAAAAAATTATCAGATGGAAGGCAACCATAAACACAATGCCCTTGACAACAGATAGAGTGACACGGTCAAGAATGATAGACTTTTATGTCAAATAGTGTAGCAAATGCAAGTCCAAACTGCAATCGACAGTGATAGCCAGTGGCTTAGCATACATAAAGTGAACAGTTCATTTTAAATGAAGAAGGTAATATCTAGACCCAACAACAAGAATTCAAACATGTACGTCTAAACTCGATGAGGATAGTAGCACTCTCAGAGCAATTACCATGTTCCTGATAGCTGTTTTTCTAAAGCTTCATTAAAATACACTGGAGAAGATGGAAGGGCATCCTAGATTATGGAATTATCAAAACATCGTAGAGCACAAAGCTCTGTATTCTCCAAGGTAAAGTGGAGACTTTAATTTCAAATGTTAAAGAAATTTGCCTAAAGGAACAATATGAAGTTTAAAGTCCTATCATTAAACATGGTATCTGGAAATTATCACTTAAGCTTCTCATCCATCAAGCACCAATCTATCTAAGGTAGAGCAAGAGGACCTCCTTTAGTTACCCAGAATATACCCAAAAGGTGCAGAA
Organism: Syzygium jambos; assembly: GCA_031216235.1. Lineage (NCBI taxonomy): Eukaryota > Viridiplantae > Streptophyta > Magnoliopsida > Myrtales > Myrtaceae > Syzygium > Syzygium jambos. The sequence goes on from CM062225.1 coordinate 26,795,516, forward strand.
TAAACAAATGTAGGCCTCATTGGTCGTGACATGTGATTTTTCACTATTTTCTAAATGAATGACGAAGGGATGACAAGTGTTGACCCAAGACCTATTAAATCTTGCTGATGGTGGATTTCCACCAGGTCATAAGACATGAAGTAACCGACTTCTACGCTCTCAAGTCAATTGTAACACTTAAATTTAGATCACACATTCATCGAGCAGCTCAGCTTGAAAATTGGTTGGCAGTCACCCTACAAAATTTTACATGGTACCGAAGCAGGAGGTTAGGTGTACAAATCTCTCAAAGCCCCTTACAGGGTAGGAACAGTCATGAGCAGTCACATGAGAAGATCAACCAACTCAATATAACATAAAAAAGTTAGCATCTATTCATTCCCCACTTTAGAAACAATAAAGAAATCCCACGGGCTAGTCTAATAGTTAAGGACCAGAAGGGTGGGCGTAGAAGGCACATAATACAAGTCCAATTTATCAAAACAGCCAGTGCAAGCAATCCTAAATTTGAGGCAACCATTGGACTTCGGCTCATGTTTTATTTGACCTATAAGTTGAGAGGGGTATTGCACAGGCCCGTGATTTACCTACCTAAGATGAGTTTCCTAATCATCGAAAAAAAAAAAAACAACCAGACATATCATTGTCCAGATACCAAAAACTGTAAAGGGAAGAAAGAAGCAATACGACAACTGCAACATTTGAGAACACAACATGACAATTTCTAGAACGATTAATCTTAAAGAGCTCCATGCTACTGCACACGACATTTGAGGAGAGAACTAGATAGCAAGTCAGATGCAGGTTATAAGCACCCCAAATCTAGCCTCAAAAGGTTGACAACACCAAAGAAAGTTAGCACAGTGGTTTTTGCTATGCATGTACCATGACTGGGAGTAATGGAACATGTAAAAATTTTCCTTGGTTAATAAAAGGCAAATGAACACCTAGCAAGAGAAAAAAAACTTACCGACAACTCAGGTAAAAAGATGAAAAGTTAACATGCACAGTCCATATCCATCAAAATCCATTCTTAAAAATAAAATTAACTTGCCCTTGCTCTACAATTATTAGCTAAAGAAAAGGCATTACATGCCAGATATGTCCCACTTCCTACCCTTGTGATAAATGACTTAAACATATTGAATCAATTGCCAAACACTATACTGAATAATTCCTGCAAATGACCTATCTAGTTCTATCAGCACCGACTGATAAGCTGGACCAGTGCATGGGCTATCTACTGAAGGATCTCCACGGTAGGCTGTGATTACATAAGTTATTATCACTAACCATTCTCAAGTCATAATACTCTGCAGATAACCAAAGAGTGTCTTTTGTTTGTAATCTGCGTTAATTTTGGCATAATCAGTCGAGATTTGTGCTACTGAGAAAGTACATCTAGCATTTTGGCTTCTCAAAATGCATACTAATAATAGTACAGATATCTGAGTGAATAATGTCAGCAAAATCAAACGTGATTTCACTCATTTTGCAGATGGCCAATCTGGAAAGGACAAGTAGATGCAAATCAGCAAATCAGACATCTCTTCTGGATCTGCTTTCCTATAAAATACCTATCTGATAATTGATATGGCTTTGGAGTAATCATGACAAGAAAAGGAAAGAAAAAAGTATGGGAGTGCAAGCATTAGGTGAATAAGTCCACCAATATTTTGATGCAAAGACCCATCAACGGGGTTGAAAAACCGGCAAGTGCAAAAGATCAAGCTAAGCATATCAAGCTCTGAAGTTCCCAATAGTAATTAATTCTGATCATTGAATATATAAAATGTGTATCAGCTGTCATGAATAATTTGTACACATTCAGCTGTATCCAGGTACAGCAGAGAAAAACTCAAAGAACGGTGTAGTAAATGGTCTATACGTCAGTTTACAAAGCATAAACTGCATCATTTGACCAAAGTTTCTCTGGGCTCAAGGATGGCCATTATCCATTGCTTAACAGTTCTACATTGGCCAATGGTGCTCCCAAATAAGTGCAGCCTTAACACTTCTAGCCCTGTGACTTCAAATATCTGAACCACCATTGCTGCAGTATCCAAAGCCATTAACTCCACAAAAGAGAGCTGATCAGCAGACTGCACTATTATCACGCACAAGCAGCAGATGTTGTACTACCTGTTCCAAGCTTCAGTGACATCTCCAATGTTTTCAAGATAGTAAAATGGGTGGGCAAAATGCGGTTCTATCCGCTACCTCTACACAATTATGTGGCTTCACTTATTTTAAAGTTATTTAATAACATCAGCAACATGTTAAAGATTATGATATAGCCATAAAAGCATTCATCATACAAAACTCACAATTCTAATGAACTACCAACTCAGTGACCACTAATTGGAAATTGACTCAGTAAGGAACTATACTAAAGCAAGTACTACAATCAATTACCAGCCATATTCGCAATAATTGTAAAACTCAAATTCAAAATTAATAGCATCGAATTCATACAACTTTCATTACATCTGTTGGGTATTTTGGCATGTGGGTGTAAACTACATTTAGTTGGTATTGCAACACAAATGTATGTTAAATAAATAGTTCCAAGTGCAGGCATCATACATACAATAGTAGACATGACACAAGGCACCTACCATCTATAGGGTGCAAAGACCAAAAACGTGATCAGAAAGGACAAGCCACTGGAATCACTGAATATAGGAACAAGCAGCAAACATGAACATCAAAATCTTCAGGGCAGAATTAAGGGTCATGCTTGTACATGAAGTCATAACTCAAACAGCAACGAGCAAGAAATCCCAGCGTCTACCAAACAGATCAAAAACATTTTTTAAACTCCAATTTCTCAAAGACCAAAATATTTGATATTATTTATGCCTGATAATACAATAATGACAGAAAACAAGAAAAAAGCACCATCCATGTTCCCTCCATATACCATAACAGAAAGCACATTCAACTGGAGTAGTGTGTAATATTGGTACAAGCTTCAAATACGGGTCGCTGTTTCTACAAGTTTTCCTATGATGTCCATTTTTTACTATTTATTTTAATTATAACTAGTTTCAATTGCTCTTTCATCTCAAAATCATCAGGCAGTCATAAGTCTGAAATATGTATATTTGGCAGTCAAACAATTCCTTTCGAGATATAATTTGCATGTATCTTTGCAAAGGTCATCAACAAATTAGATAAAAGATAAATTAAAACGCTATCTTTTTCACTCTGAAATAAGCTTGTAAAGGCAATACCATGACTACACTCAATAAAAAAGAATGGGACTCACATTTTTCCAGTTCTGTTTTTACGAATGGTGAGAATTTTCTGAAATTGTTCTTCACAAGCCCTCAAAAGAACAGACTTCAAAGGATGACAATCAGTAATCTCCCTAATTCTGATAACAAGCATGTCTAAAAGGGATTGAGGGTTGCCAACTAATAATCAGCGGGAAATTCCTTTCTCAAAACAAGGACGATCACGAAGCTAAGAAAACTCACCCAAAGCAACAATGACAAGCATGATAACTCCAGGAAAATCCTCTCTCAAAGGTTAAAATGCTAAGTACACTATGTAGAAGCAAAGGATGCAAATAAAGTTCTAGAAGCATCAGCATTAATTACAAGCAAGCCCAGTTACTTTACTTTGCTCTTTGGCAAACTCATCAAGAGAATTGTCCAGCAACCGACCCACGCCAGACACAACTCAGATCCCTGCTTGTTAAAATGGTGCATTTCTAATGTTCTAATGTTCTAAAGAGTTAGGAGTCTGATTCCAAAATCATTCTAACATACACTGCATCCAGCATCTACCAACTTTAAGCTAATTTTGAAAACTAAAATGCTGATTCCATCATCCACCAGTTATTACTGAACCCTATGATTTCACAATAAGGAGAATATGTCAACAGATATAATGCAAAGAAGAACACATACAAAGGCGCTAAAGAATATGACATTCAGCGTGAAGACTAACAGAACATTCAAGCATACCAATTTATAACTGCAATTGCCAGACACCCCGGAAGACTGCTGGTCACGGACAACATATCCAATAAGTACTCAAGAATCATCCCTGCTTCTGACACGAACAAAACAGGATCAATAATAGAGTGACTCCCAGTGAGTCGTGAAATATTAAACACCTGTCCACCTGTTTCAACCAAGCAAAGACCAATAACTATCCCATCAATTTCCTTTAGAAAGAATCAAATCCGACAGAATAGGGTAAGCAAAAGGAGAAATTGAAATATCCATACCAAACTGCAAACTGTGAAACAGTAAGCTTCTTATAGTAAGGACCAATACCTTCTGGCAGAGGTTGTCCCAATTCATTGTTGTCGGGTGTGAAAAGTAAGACATATCTCTCCAAAAATTTCAATGCCAACAATCTTGTACTAATAACGCCAGGCTACAATATCAAGTCCATAAATTTTCTAGTCAGACAATGGTATTCTTCGACATCAATAGTAAAGATGCTAATATGGACCAAAATGGGTTTTAAACAGTCAAAACCCCAATAACATAAAATCCACCAGGCAAACGCCAATTACAATAGAGAAGTGCGGGTTAATAAATATATAGTGAATAAAACAAGCTCCCAACAAATGCCAGTTATCTATTTGCAATTTCACATGTAGGTCTATCATAAGAAAAGAGGATTTTCTACCTGGCACAATAATATATCTAAGTTCAGAATAAGCCTTTACCCAAGAGCAATCTAAGATATACTTGCTTGAAATTATCCGTTAAAATAATATTGTTTTTTCATGTATCACACAACAAACAAATTAGAATCATAGATAAAATCATAATTCAAACTACATGGCATGGCATAGCTAAGCAGTTGCCCTGCTGCTGTCAATTTGGAACAGCAACAGTCTGTGCCTTCACTGGGTATTATGTGAACATCATCAGGTTCAGTGAGATGAGAAAATGCAGGCATGGAATTAAGTCAAATCGAATTTAGATAAGAGGCAGTTCTTCACTGTCATATTTCTCTCCATAGTTTGATTTTTCTAGAGACAGAGAAGAAGAGCCTTCAAGAGCATTCAGTAGACCACCCGTGTTTCATACATAGATGGTTTCAGCCTGAACACTTTTGGTAGAACCTTCTATAAAATGTTTGACCGTGCTAGACTATGTAGCTAATTCTCTTCTAAATGATAACAGAAAAATGTCAGCACCTCCTTTGTTCCCTATAGCGACACTTCAATATTAAACATAAAAAGAGAAGATTATAATAGCAATAGTAACAAAATTGCAGAGTACATAAAAAACTGGGTGTATAACTATAAAAAACGCATTAAGATCTAAATAAGCACCTGTTTTTAAAATTGGAGATCATATAAAGTCCTCATATAAACCAACTGTCAAAATATCATAAACACATGTTCCAATGCACATATATAGTCAATTAATAGAAGGATCATCTAACCCACTCCTCTCTTAGCAGCTCGGACAGTACAATAGTATTTGAGCATTTCAAGGGAAATGCATCGTGAATTATCAGTTCTAAAACAAAGGCAAAATATTGCACAAATTCTTTTAACTCATCAAACTCAAGCAAGAAAATTAGTCTTGACAAATATGCACGCTAGCTTATCATGGTATTCCATCATACCAGGACTGCTTGATGAAAACTTAGAATTCTGCCATACAAATGAATGTTTATGTCGTGAAATCATAAAATACTGAAAGAACCTTAAAACTGTAAGTTTCATCAACACACCTCCATCGCCGTGGCAACAATGTTATCTCTGAACTTGAGCATGGACAGCCAAATATCTTCAAGCCATCTCTCAATTTTGCCACGGATATTAAGCTGTTTCCAACAAAATGGCCATGAATCAGCTTTTTGAATAGTAAACCCTTTTTCATACTTTACAGCAATAACTATCATTTTAACAATGTAAAGAATCCTAGAGAAGTACTACAAAACATACATGACACAAACATAACTACCATTAAGACAGTTATTTAAAGTAGAAGCTCAATGTATGAAGTTATAACTTATAAGAGAATGGAACGATCCACCATTCTGCCATTCACAAGGAAATTACATGTACCATAGTGTCATTGAGATTTCATTATTCCCAAACGTGCAACCTACTTCTACAACAGCTTTCTACAGTAAATTACATACAAATGAAACTAATGTAGGGATACAACTTAAAAGTACATTCAACCATCTGCAAAACAATACAGACAAAACTGTGCCAGAGTGGCATCACTCAAACATCTCCGAGTTCATCGGCAATCCAAAACAAATGGCCATCAAAACTCCTAATTTAATGTGTGTGTGTGTGTGTGTGAGAGAGAGAGAGAGAGAGAGCGCGCGAGAGAGAGAGAGAGAGAGACAAGAGAAGACCTGCACTGCCATCTCCTCTAGAACTCTGCAAAAGATTTTGGTACCGCTGATTATACATTGCTTAGCAACCACAGAGTCAACATCTCTTAAGTATGCCAGTAGTACCGGCATTAACACACAAGAATGCTCCAGCATTTTCAGTCCAAGTTCTTCAATAGTCCTAGTTAGCATTAAAATAAAATTGAATAATAGAGTTAGAAATGCTAGATAAGCGCCGCAAAGCAAGAACTATACCGCAGCAACATCAGTAGATATAAGAACTCAACCATAACTAGTGATGGCCAATGAGATAAAAGGGCAATTGCATATCAAACAATGGCTTCCAGTAACACATACTGAATGACTCGAATCTCCAACCAAAACTAAGAGGTGTGATTGAAGCCTAATTTCCACTTCTCCCTCTTGCCATGACAAGCAAATACCCAGACAAAAGAGAATCATTGTTAAGCTCTCGGTACATCAAGACATATCCGGTCCATAAGTAAATTATAGGATAGGGGCTTAGACAGATTGAGAAAGTTCACTAAAATATTCTCTATTTCTCCCAAAACAATCAAAATTGGAAGAAAATGTTAGACAGAATAACAAGTTCCATAAATCATATTAAATGAAAATCCTCCAGATTCTCACAGATGTCATTTATCAAAGACAAAAGATCAACTGAAAAATAGCAAATCTGTGTGATGCAGGTCAGTAGAAATGATGGCGGTTTTTCGCATGAAATCAAAAGACAATAAAAAAGGAAGAGTTTTTCCAATCAAATCTAATACATAGATCTCCACAATCAATTCCATAAATGATGATATAGCTCCACAAGTAAATATGCAACAAGAAGGATCAAATCACATACATAAACACACAACAGGAAGATAAAAGCAACACAAGTTAGGACTCATGAAACTAACTCGATAAGAGATTTTCGGATAAGGCTGTCCGGTAAACACCGGAGCTTGGCCAAATGTCGGAAGAGATTGGACGCCAAAGAAGGGTCAACAGACAGTAAAGCATGCTTAACTCGCTTGAGATAAGCAAGTTTCACCATCAAATTGCCACGATTGTTCACGGCAGCAATGAGGGACAGAATATGGTCTCTTGACGCCATGTGAATGGGGAATGAGCACTGTTGGAGGACTAAGGAAAGCTAGGGTTTTGAGGAAGCCACAGAGATATGGTTTGGGAAAAATCGCTCTGTTTTAAGGGAGAGCACTGAGGGCACAAGAACGCCGCATTAAATATTAAAAAGTGGGGAGGATAATGAAACGCTGTGATAGGATTAAGGAAAGATGCCCTCAAGAGATTCCTTTAAACCAAATAGAGCAAATAAAACTTATTTCATCATATTATACTGCATTAGTAAAAATTAACACCATTTGTATTTGATAATCCTACGCATTAAATATTTCCAGTCAATCTTCAATATCTACACATAAAGACCATAAGAAAATGGATTGCCCATCTCATATCTCAACCAAAAAACACTAATAATTGATGTCTTCCTTTTTTACCTCCACAAATATTCTCAAATGAGTTTGAAAAAGGCAAGTACACATTTACTTATTATGTAGACAAATCATGATAGGAGATTTTAATCTCCACTTTCGAGTGCGCACCCCCAACATCATTTACCACTCTACTCTATGTCTTTAACATGACAGGTATTCTTACAAGTAAAAGTCAGAGACGTTTGCAAGAAAATTAGAAGCAGTTAAGGAATGAACACCAGTTTCATTCCCCATAATACCAAGTGTAAAACTTGTTGGGCCACCCGCTTGGCTCCACTAATGGGTGCATAAGTAAATAAGTTATTTCCTGGACAGTGGATTACTAACCCACTGTGGGCTTCTTCATGATTAAGAAATGCACTAAATTTCAAAAGTTATTCATATCTACAAGCTATTGAAAGAAACCATTTGCATAGGAAAGCATAATGCCATCTATTTTTCATGCTATTCATCCTCTCAATATATCATTTCTTGAGCACACAAGAAGTTATGCCTTTTGCTAATTCAATTGTTCAGAGCAGGCGGAGGTTATTGGATCTAAATAGGTAATCTTTCTTCCAATCATGCTTCAACATTTTGACTAGTCTTTTGCTATTGACAAGCCCTTTTCTCGTCAAGTTTCGCATATTTTATTCATGTCCTTACTCTGATACTTTTGCCTTAAATAGTTAAGGCAAAAGTATACTGAGAAGATCGTTAAGGCAGAAGTTTATGATTAAAATAAAATCTCATAATCTCTACAATGTTTACCCTTCGATGGACATACAAAACGAATTGACTATACTGAGAAGATCATTTACTAGTGTAATAAATATGGTTTAATTAGCCAAATTACTTTTATTCGTGTCTTTTTTAAAATGCTCCTCTGAGTTTTAGTTGTTTTCATTCTTACTATTATCTATGAAGCAAATTTGTTTCACATCACCTACTGACTATATAAAAACAAGGTTTTTCTAAAAGTTCTCAAATTAAACCCAAGATCTGCTCAAATCAGGTGCCCAAGGGGAACTTCTTAAACTAGAACTAAAACTAATGTACAAATTAAGTTTTTTGTAAGATTGATTTCTCTGTAATGTGAAAAACTGTTGCAATATGTTCTTTGCAATTTCTCAAATAATCAAGCTTTCCCTTATATTGTAGTAATTCTCCAAGGCCCCCCACTCAATTACACCACTTATGGAGTTGATAAAATTACAACGAACCAAATTATCTACATATATATGTATATATATGCCATGCATCATATCTACTACACTAAAGAGCTTAAAAATAGATTTTAAAGATTTGTCCGACTTTTCTACAACTTGGTTTTGTGATTGTGGATTTTTTAAGGAACAAATTGCCATCTGTAACATCATAAGATCATGATTGTGTACATTCAACTAACACAAGGCCATATGTTCATTTGGAATACAAGTCCAAACCAAGTCTTTATCGACATCAACTTGAAAAATATCAGGTTAATCATCATGAAGCATATAAAAGATCAAATCCTTTCCACCGTGATTCTTTTATAGACCTTAAGATGAAAGGCTCCATTTAGTAAAAATCTGCTTTTTTTTTTGAGAAAGTGGTAAATCATTATAGTGAAAGCAGCTCTATTAGGGGAAATGTATCTCTGTTATCAAAAAACTGACTTTGCAAGTTATGAAGAAATTTTTTGAGGGAAGAAAAAAATAAAATTGTTAACCAGCAAATTAGCTCTATTACTTGGTAAAGAAGCTATGTCCACGAAAAACTGCATTTTAAAGGAATAAAAATCTTGGTCCAAGCAAAAGCAACTGAAGTAAATACATTTTGATCAAGAGAATCTCATTTTATCTCAAAATAGTAAAAGTGAAGGATTGTCAACCATAAGGCATTTAAATATCAGGAAAGTAGCAAAACCCACAAATAGCGGAAGAGAGGTACTTTGAGCAGCCAAAACAAATCATTCTCTAACCAAAAGTGACTTGGCTGAGGCATGTGTTCTCTAGTCACATAAACATGGCTTTCTTAGCCAAGAATAGCGTTACAATGGTCTCATCATAGGAGGTAATGCTTTCCTTGCCAGAGTGTTAGCTCTGTTGAAACCTCAAGAAGTTCATTAAAAGATCTAATGATTTCATTCTGCTAAGTTTGTTTGTAAAAGATACACTAGTCACGCTTTAAAAGAAACATTTCATAGTAACATATGACAAAAAGTTGGACAACCAATCCAACGCATCCAACAAAAGTATAAACAGCAGCATCCACAAGTTTCAGGATAACCCGTAGATAGAGATCACTGATGAGATCAAAGGGGACCATGTCAAATGATAGCTTTCAGCAATTGCAAATGATGAACGAGTGCATGACCATGAGAAAAATAGCTGGATACGAAGACCCAATTACCATCCTCTCTCTTTTTTCTGCTGTAACAGACAAAATGCCACCAGGCAGAAGATGACTTGTGAGGTTTCAACGGCCAATTAGAAGTATCACCCGACTAAGTTAACCACAACAGAGTAATTTCGACAATAGAGAAAGTACACCACAACATCCTTAGCAACACTCTGGTAGCAAATATGACCGGATGAATGACGTCCACCATAAGAACCATTAGGAAGGTAAGTCCTTCACACCGTGCAATAATTCTTCAATTTCGCCAACTCGATACACATACCACCTAGGCACGACGCAGGCAATCGCTAATCAGGTAGAAGAAACAAAAGCCTAAGTGGCAAAAAGGAACCTAAGTGGCAAAAAGGAAGACAGAAATCCGCAGAGCGTCAATCCGCAATGAGCGACAACACACTCCTCATAAAGCGAACATTTTTCACCACAAGACACCGATTCCGAAGCAGGCAGAGCAAGTTCGTCCAACAAACCAGAAGACGGAAAAAAGAAAGAAAACAAGTTAGGGCTCGGGGGACTGACTCGACGAGGGATTTCCGGACGAGGCCCTCCGGCGACGACTGCAGCTCGGCCAGATAAGGGAGGAGCTCGGAGGCGAGGGAGGAGTCGATCGAGAGCAGAATGTCCCTGGCCTGCCGGAGGGAGGAGAGCTTCACGGCCAAGTCGCCGTGGTTGTTGGCGGCGGCGAGGAGGGAGAGGGCCTGGTCCCTGGAAGCCATGGGCGGTGTGGGGGCGGGGCAATGCGCGCGGCGGAGGATGGCGGGGGTCCTTTAGGGTTTGGAGGAGGGCGGCGGCGGCGGAGGTTTCCGTGTCGGGGCAGCGAGGCTTCGCAGTCTCATGGAAGGGAGAGAGAGCAGTAGGAGCGAGAAGAACCGCGAAATAGAGAAAAGCTTTTGGAAGCAAAGGGAAGGGGGGATGGAGGAAGACGATGAACGGCAACACACCGCCTGAGGATCGACGGGGAGAGAGAACGAAGGCCAAGTTAGTATAGCTCTTACATATATCCATAAATAGTTTTTTTTTTAAAATCAATCGATTTCCTCTAATTAAAATTAGGAGAAATTTCAAACCAGTACCAAAATTCGGTCATTTTCTCAAAAATGGTCTAAAGTTGATATAGTGCTAAATAAGGATTCAAAGTGCCCAATCAGTCTCAAATAGAGGTTCGAAGTGCCCAATTAATTTCAAATAAGGATCCGAGTTTGCCAGCCGATCAAATGCTTATCGGTCGGCAAGCACGTCACTGTTCCGGCAATTAGAATATGGGCAATTTTGTGTGTTTACTTTTTTTGTTTTTTTCCTTTTTTTGTTTTTTTCTTTTCCTTTTCTTTTTCCTTTTCTTCTTCTTTTTTTTTTCCTCTTTTCCCTCCGCCGGCCAAAGCTAGGGCTAGCGGAGGTTGCCAGCCTCGGGCAAAGGCTGCCCTCACCTGACCCTGGGTTGCCCTCGTAAGCGTCGAGCGAGGGTGGCCCTTGCCCAACGACGAGGGTAGCCTCCGCCAGCCCCGGCTATGGCCGACGGAGGGAAAAGAGGAAAAAAAAAGAAGAAAAAAAGGAAAAGGAAAAGAAAAAAACAAAAAAAATTTAAAAAAGTAAAAGACGAAATTGCCCTTATTCCAATCGTCGGAATAGTGACGCGCTTGCCAACCGGTAAGCATTTGACCGATCGGCAAACTCAGGCCCTTACTTGAAGCTAATTGGGCACTTCGAGTCCCTATTTAAGACTGATTGGGCATTTTAGACCCTTATTTAGTACTATATCCACTTTGGACTTCTTTTGAAAAAATGACCTCACTTTGGGTATTGATTTGAAATTTTCCCTTGAAATTATGCACTGATTGGTCATTTGGGCTTAGGCCCCTTTTTTTCAAGAAAAAAGAAAGAAAAAATTGGTTGGTCCAAAATTTGAATATTTGTACCGGGATACTGAGTTATAAAATAAAAAATTTAGAAAATATTTATGTGAAGATGATCGTCTGCATTGGTTGTAAAAATGGATAAACGAAAAATCTTTTCATGATCTGCAAAAATGTTTAGACTTATGATGTTGTCATTAATTAACTAATAACCTCAAGCAATGAAAATATGATATTTCAGGAGAAATATTTCTTTATTTTCCGTGAAACAAATGAGACATTATACTTTTAGTACGATCTAAAACTTGTGGCTTTTAGTAGCACTAGTATCTCATATTCTATCACATTTCGCATATGAAAATAGACCCTTATACAATATTAAGTATCTTAAATGTAGAGGTTTTAGCATTAAACTTCATTTAACGTGGGTTGAATTTCTGTAAAATTTTCTAGGATTAAATGTTTTTTCCATTTTTTATATACTCTGATGATTGTTAAGTTTATCAATTTGACCAAGTATTGTAATGTTCAAATCACGCTAGGTCAAATTTTATGAGTAACATTAACCGAGTGAAGCATTTGGTTATTTCCTTCTCTTATACTTGAAATGTAATTTTTCATTTTTCCATATTAATGGTAATATACTAAGATTTCATAAATAAAAAGTTTATGTAAAAATATTTGTGTTGTGTTGTTATTTCAATAAATCACATTATCGTGAAACTTAAAGAACTTTCTATCTATACTGTTTTATAATGTAAATAGAACCCTCTTTTTCATTTACAGATCTCGAATCTTTTTCCTTTCTTCCCCAAAATCCTCAAATACTTTATTGTGAATGTTATACACATGGGCAAATGTGTAAGTTAATAATTCTATATCTCTTAAATGTTTCAATATAAAAGTTTAAAACTCTTTTATCTTGTAACATTCTGAGGTGGGCGAATACGTTTTGAGTGAAAATAGGATGATGTTTATAGATAAAGGATAGATTATGATCACTACAAAGGCGTAAAAGATGTGCTACTGGTTAAGGATAAAGATCGAGTTTGATAAAGTTCACCATCAAGGCTTAAAGGATGAACCACCTGCCAAGGATCGATGACTTCGTAGAATAAACTTACCACCAATGCCTAAAGGAAAATCCACTAGCCAAAATAAAATGGCTTCTTGGCTTACAACCAAAGAAAAATCCACCCTTTTGGGATAAAGAATCGAGAAGGATATTTGTTAACACATAGGACAATCTCATGTTTTCACAATATTCATGTCTTTTCTACTTTACAAATAAGATTATACATATTTATAGAGAAAATAATATATTAAAAATAGACTAAGCATCAAAAACATGGGAACGGCCTCGCTACTAAAGATATAAGAAATAGAAAATACAATAAAGTTATGAGAACTAGAAAATGCATTTTTTTTGTCATACTGTAAAATGCATTTAAAACACCAGGATACTTTAACTTTAACTCTTGAAACCTACTAGGTTTAACCTAGAATACACTTAAGACTCATAAAACTAAGACTAAAGACAATTCACGAGAGACAAAGTAATTAAACTTAGACTCTAATTTCGTTCATCAGCCTGCAAAGCCCAATCGATAAACAATATTGGAAATCGTCCACAACAACCTCCAATTGTTAGGTAGTCGATTAGTCGTCTTGGAGTCGATAACAAATTTGTAAATTGACATCTAGTAATCAATCGACAATCATGAGATTGACAACTATTTTTGCAAGTCGACAAATTGTACATAGAATTGACATCTTCAAACTTAGACCCATCATCAGCCTCTAGCCGAAATTGGCATTTTGCTTCCAAACTTAAGAATTGAGCTGGGTTATCAACGAGGTGCAAGTTAAGCTTGCGAGTTGACTAATAGAGCCTGATGCTGCCGCATCAAACTTTTCAAGTTGTTGAATATTTGCCCTCAAATCTGTCATTGCATTATCTCCAAGATTGAAAGTAGCTAATTTCCCACAATTATCCTTACTAAAGAAAGTCGACTTCAACAAATTTCTCGGATGGCCTCTCCAATGGACAAGATAATAGATTCGCTTGATCCCTAATAAATTCTGCAAAGCCGAAAACACATCTTCAAGCTTACTCATTAAAGAACGCATTTTAGAGCGTAAGGAACTATCTTCTCCATTTGTTTTGCTTAACCACAAACAAGGAAGAAACAATCTTCTGTTTGTGAAGGGCTCTCTCAACTCATGTTTCACTCAAGAAAATGTTTTCTTACGTGTATTTCGCTGCCTAAGTTGATTTTCGTGGATCATGAATGGATTTTAAGGAATAAGGTGATATGTGTCTTGTCATTGTTAAATGAGCAAGTGTTTTTATGACCATCATGCATAGTTTTCTTATCAAATTACCAAGGCCTTCCCAACAATAAATGACATGCATCCATCAAAATAATATCACATTAAATTTGATTGTGGTAACTTTTCCCATGTAAAATTATATGAGAGCTTGTTTGGTTACCTTGAGATCATTTTCCTCACTAAGCTTGTACGGTTGAAAATGCTTAGATGTTGGTAACTTCAATTTCTCTATCAAGGTCATCAATTCTACGTTAGTGCAGCTCCCTTCGTCAATGATCAAGTTACACACCTTCGCATTGATTGTGCAACGGGTTTCAAAGATATTCTTCCTTTGTTCCTCTGCCTTTGGTGCGACCACAGTGTAAAGCTCTCTAGATGAACTATAAGTTCCCTTCATCAGCATCTTCCTCAAACTCATCATGTTCCTTGGATTCATTCGGGCCTACATCTTGCTTAGCATTTTGAAACTCCAAGTTAATCTTTCTCAATATGCTAGCAAATTTCCATATCCGTGGCACTTGAAGCATTTCCCACCTCTTTTATCCGATTTTATTTGGAGTTGTTTAACGCACTATGTAAGTTTCTCATTTTCTTGCTCCTTTTTCAAAACATCAACATCAGCTTGGTTAGAATAAGTATCCTCTAAGAAATATGTACCTTCAATTTGAGGCTCGGCCAAAAAACCCTTGCAGCACTTCAGTATTTTCTTCAATTTTATGGCTAGCTTGCAAACATCTTCAAAGGACCAATATGATTGAATTGCAACAAAGTCGGCTATCTCCCTATTCAAACTGGCAGCAGGGAAATGAGTAACAATTTGCTCTTGCAATTCTTGAACATCACACCTCAAAAGAAGTTGCTTAAACTCCCTGATGTATAATCTTCAACATTCATTCTCCACTGTTTGAGGGAATTCATCTTGAGAAACAGGTCTTGCTTGTTGTTGTCGACAAGAACCTCTTCTTCAAGAGTATCTTGAGCTTTCCCCAACATTTAATTCTATTCTATCCATCCCCAACTCTTTGTTCTTCAAGTTTTCCCACCAAAGCAAAGCATATTTCTTCAACTTGAGAACAACAATTTTGCATCGCTTTTCGCTCAAGTATGAGTGAAAGTTCGAGTATGAGCGAAAGTTGAATACTCGTTTGATATCATTAAAGTCGCATGGATTGACATTTCCCTTCAAATTCTGATGCCTCTTCACGATCATTCTCCTCTCGCATTCTTCTTCTCCTAACTTGATGATCCAAATCACTAGAATCATCTCCAGTGTTGTTGGATTCGCCATCAGAATTTGTACGAAGTTCAAGATCAATATGGCGTGGATGAGGAACTCAAATTCTTTGTGATTGCTCTTGTTGCATTTGATTCTCTAGGGGGTGAGAACTCGCTCCTTTTGTTGTTGGAGAGTTGTTAAGGCACAGTCACGCCTTTCAGTATGTGCTTGTTCTAAAGTTAAGCCTCTTGAACTTGATCAACTATTTCTTTTTTTCTTTTTCTTTTATGAATGAGAGTATGAGATGGAATAGAAAATGGGTAACAAAAGGAATAACTCAAAACGACATCAATCTTGAGCTTTTATTACCAATTTGATGGGATTGCAAGGTAGGTGAATACGTTTTGAGTGATAATGGGATGATGTTTGATAGATGAACCATAGATTGTGATCAACACAAAAGTGAAAAGAATGAACTGCCCGCCAAGGATAAAAGACTTCACCAATTAAACTGTAGACTCTAAATTCGTTCACCGGCTTGAGAAGCCCAGTAGACATCTTGAAAGATTGACAAATAGTAAAGAAAATCGTCTAGAACAGCCTCCAGTTTCTAGTCAGTAGATTACTAGTCTCAAGGTTGATAACAAACTTGTAAATTGGCATCTAGGTTGTCGATCAATAACAATTCTTGCAAGTTGACAACTTGTGTGCATAATCGACATTTTCAAACTTGGACCCATTGAATCAAACTTTAGTTGAAAATGTTAATACTATGAAAAGCTCCAAACTGGTATACCTATGATAATTTTAATCCAAACTAATTTTTTTACCAGGAAAAACCCTTAACTAGTACACTTATGACAAATTTACCCAAAACTAATTTTTTAACCACCAAAAATTTCAAACTCGTATATTTGTGACAAATTTACCTTCCATTAGTTTCTATTAAATTGAATTAATACCATAAAAAATCATAAACCGGTATGTTTGTGACAAACAAAGAGTAAAATATAAAATCAGTACATTTGTCAATTGCCGGGTGTCATTTAACAAAGCAATATGACGGTAAAATTTAATGGAAATAAAATGAGGGTAAATTGTCATAGGTGTACTAGTTTGGAGTTTTGGGTGGTTAAAAAATTAATTTTGAGTAAAATTGTCACAAGCATATCAGTTTTGGGTTTTTCATGGTATTAATTGAAATTTGCACTTTGCTTCCCAACGTAAGGATTGATGTGGATTAATTGATGAGGTTCGAGTTGAGCTTGCGAGTTACTAGGTAGAGCCTGATACTGTAACGTCTTGAATTCAACCCACTTTTGTGATCAATAAAATGGATATACATTTCTCATTTTGTTTTAGTAAGTCTCGTCCGGAACTGATCATTCTCGGGATACTGTCCATTAGAAAATGGCTAACTAGGAAAAACAGTACGTGGACCCAAGAACTCGACCGTGAATTGGGTCCGATTTCGAGAAGCGACGAGGAAATATTTTGTGCCAACGTGGGCCGATCCAAGGATGATGACGAATTTAGTTTGGCCAACGGCGTACGATCGGATCGTGGGTGATTCCGTACGACCGAGAGTACGCGTGGCGAACGATCCCGAACTTATTCCAAACGATCGCGATCCCTGGAACTAGCGATAAATCCTCGTGCTCTCTGGGAAATTAAGACCATCACGACTCGAGTAATCCTAAGTCGATACGTGTAACCCCTAAACAGGCGCCCGTTAGTGAGAGACGCTAAAACCGCATTTGAGCAAAATTGATTGTGGAATTGAGTCCGGACTTCGGTGTCGAATTTCACGGGCGTACATAACTATTTTGTAAGGACAATATCGTATAAGTGTGGCCAATTATACTTGGAATCAGTAGAGTCGAAAATTGAAAATTTTATCCGGGATTGAAAAATTACGATTGTGCCCCTATGCCTAATTATAGTGTTCCGAATCTTGGGGTTAATTGGGCGATATTTTGGGGTTTAATTTATGGTATAATCAGCCCCAATAATTCAGAATATTATGGACAAGATTGTTTCTCCATTATTGGACTTGGATCAATCTCAATCTTTGGATTAAAGACAAGATGGGCATTATGGGAGGTTGGTTACTTAACCCACTAAGTCTAACTATGTTTAAACCTTGCAATATATCTCTCTCACCCTCATTCTCCCTCACTATCCTCCGGCCACTCCCTCCTCCCTCTCTCTCTCTCATCGATTCTCTCTCTCCCCCTCTCGAACTCATGAAGCCCCTCGCCGGAGCAAGCCACCGCCCGCCGGAGCAGGCGCCACCGCCCTCACCCGACCATCCGATCGTCCCATTCTCTCTTTCTCTCCTCCCCGTCACCATCTCAGTCGCCCCTTGCCCATGTGAGACCAGCCGAGGGCCATCGCCGTTGCCATCGCCAAGCGTCGCCGCTCGTCGCTACTGGTCCGGCGCAAAGCCGCAGCTACTCAACCACCCTCGCCACCTGTCCAGCCTTCATTAGGAGCTTAAGACTTGGTGAGTATAACCCTAGACCCTAGTTAGGCTAATGTATATTTCTAAATGAGTTTTAGGGGTTATTTAGGGTATTTTAGAGGTTAATTTGTGGAGACTGTCTAGGGTTGATCTTGTGGCTAATTTAGTGACTTAGCGTGATAATCTAAATGAGGTTTAGTGGCCTACAATGTGCTACGTGGTGGCTGATCATAGAAGCCGTGATTCGGGCCAAAATGTGGATTAGGCGGGTGTAACTTGTGGACCGAGTGGTGGCTATTTTTCATGGTGATTTTTATGATCTAATGTGATGATTTGGAAGTGAATTAGTGGCCTAGAGTGGACTGTTCATGGCTGATTTGGCGTAGGTTTGATTTGGGCCATAATTGATTAATCGGGGTTTTAGTGTGAATCACTAAGTGGATTGTGATCGGCCCATGAGGGGGGTTGAATTGAGCATGGTTTAATTGTGATTGTGTAATGCCCCGTTGTGTGCTTGGTGTGGCCAATTCATGAGACGCTTAGTAGACTATCGGCATGTGAAGTCTTGGTGTCTTAATTGCGTGAATTTAGGTGCCAAATTACATGTGGCGACTAATTTGGATTCGTTGGTTCATTGGGCATATTGAGATACGAATTGAGCATGTCGTGGCATTAATTGAATATATGGCCAAATCATATTGAGTGTCCAGTGTGAATTTCATGAATGCCGAGTATGATATTGTGGCCACGAGTGTGCATCTCGAGCATTGGCATAACATGTGCATATGTGAGTGTGTACGAATGACATGAGTATGTGATCACTTAAAATGCCCTGATGTGTTTTACGCAGAGTTCAGATAATAACTGGTGATTGTGTACGTGTGATCACATAAAGCCCTGATGCATTTTACGTGGGGTATTGAACCCGTCCTGAGGCGTGTTACGCAGGACGATGCCCGGACTACCGGAAGATGGCCAACCTGATGCGTTTTACGTGGGTTTTATGTCATGAGCCTGATGCATTTTACGCGGGCCAGAGATCGATCTCGAAGTGATAGATCTGATGCGTTTTACGCGGGTCAGACCTGATGCGTTTTACGCGGGTTGGAGGAGAATTGTGAAATGGCATGTGTGCAAGTGTGCAAGTGTGCACCGATGAGCATAAGCACGAGTTTGAGCACGAGTTTGAGCACAAGCATGAGTATGAGCATGAGCAGATGCATGACATGCGTGGTGGCCAAGTGATGTTGTATATGTGCCACGATTGAGTTCCGTGTTATTATTGCGAATATATAAAGTGCCTAACCTACATGGTCAATTAAGTATTGGATTTGGACATGAGGGCCTAAGTCATTTATATTCTGGATTATGTGTTGTTTAGTGCTTGTCAGGGAGGTGCATGTTAGTCTAGTTTAGGTTTAGGGGGCATACTCGCTGAGATTTATTCTCACTATTATTTAAACCCCAACTTTTCAGACCCCCGTCCCTGAAGATGTCTGATGTTCCGATACGTTTTTGGATTCCATCTCAAATAGACCGGGACGTGACCGAGTATCCCGTAGGGAATGCGGATACCTATATTAGACATTTTACTATAGTGTGGGTCGACGTGGCCACGCATCATTTTTAGGCCCATGAGTATATAGCTTAGTTGTTTGGAGACTACTTCGGGACTTTTGAGCCCCTCGGGACTTTTGACGTCCCGTTCAACGGGCTAGGCGAGGTAGATCCCCAGTGTCAGGATGCAGATCTGGCAAGTCCCGAATACACATTCGAGGGGAGTTTCAGTTCTAGCCACCGGCCTATCATCTGGGAGGTTGATGAGTTTGACTCGATGGATGAGGAGCCAATGGACTAGGATTCTGATCCGTAGCCGATGGAGTCGAACGAGGAGCCAGAGCCAATGGAGTAGGACCCCGAGCCTAAGGAGGTGGATTTAGAGAAGGAGCTGGCAGAGGCTGAGTCCGAGCTGGATTCCATGGACTCCGAGAACGAGCCGTCAGACAGCTTTTCTGAGTCCTCGGAATCTAACTCGGACTAGGTTTCGTAGGGTTTAGTCTTAATCTTAGATAGGTCAAATCAATACCCTTTTTGATCAGAGCCCTACCTAGTTTAGTCTACTTGACTGCCCGAGCCACTTATCCATTTTTGTTAGTAGTGGCCGTTGACCCGCTTTTAATTTTTGAGCGTGAGCTGTAAATGGATATTGTATATATTGTGCTGATATCAATACAAGTGTATATTGGTAATGTTGTTAGTGATTGTGCTATCCTTGGTCATGTGGTTTTTTATATTGTTTGGGTGTTTTTACGTTGCTTCCGCATATGCAATGATCTCTATTTGGGTGTTGGGTCGGCGATGCGTCATGGGACGTCGCGCTTGAATCGACCTCGGCTGGGTTGTCGCGCACCTTGAGGTTCGGGGCGTGACAGATACTCCCACATCACAATCGTTTTAAGAAAAATCAAATCTTGAGATATGTTTATCTTTTCACATATCCAATTTCTTTCAATAGTGTAATTTTACCAAGAATATCTTTCTATATTAACTATTCCCATATGTCATAATAAAATGATTTTCCTAATCACGTGGATATCAATTTTATGCACATACGCAACACATATGCACAATTTCTAGTCAAATTAAATAAAAGATCCTACTCATGTGTTCTTTATTAAAGTTAATATAGTTAGTCATCAAAATAAAATAAATAAATAATTCTGGATATGCACATTTAAGGATTTTTTGAGCATGAAAAAAGAAAAGAATAATTATCACTTAAAAGTAAAATGTCATCTTTACAACACACGTATTAAAATGATTGGGGCATGAATAGGAAAATGGCAATGCCTTCTTAGGAAATTTTGGTGATTTTTCCTTTTTTTTTCCAAATCTAGGAGCAAGTAAGAAAATTCTTTTTTCTCTTCCCAATTTCTTTTGGGATGATATGTGATTTAGCTAGGTAGATGAATAGAACTTTAATTAGTGTTTGGCCCATAAGAATCTTTATGGAATTTTTAATTAGTTTTCTCTCTTTTCAATTTTCAGCTTATTTAGTTTTCAAGTGATTTTGATAAGTACAAACTTTAGCATTTCCTATGTATTGAAAATAAAGTTTAGCATTTATAAAAGGTGAATTTGCCATATTGATCGGTCTTTGAATCTAGAAAGATTTTACAAATATGTCCATTAACCCATCAACATGTGTGAAAGATGGGTTGGATTTTGCGGGCTGTTCCAACCATTGTTGGATGTGATTTTAAGAGCCGAACAAGAATTGATACCATGATCAAAAGCGACATAAGTTTGTATGCTATGGATTGATTTGTGGCTGGATTTGTATAATTAAAGTTTTATGTTAATATATACTTTCCCATGCATAGTAACAATTGATTTTTTTTCCTTTGTAATTCATTAAGAGCAATGATAACCTCTAAGAAAATAATTTTAAGGACAAAATCAACTTCGTGAATTCTAAATACCTAGATATACTATTACTTTGTATCTTCTGATTATAAAATATAAATAATATGTGATTTCAAAATTAAATGACCTTATTCTTTTATGTATTTTCATGCATACCACATGAATTATTCTAATCTAATAGTGTTGATGATAGGATGTATAGGTTTTTGTCTTTGGGTGCCATGTCTATTTCTATTCTTTTTTCTTTGTCGTCTTCTTTTTCTTCACTTTCTTTTTTTTAAACTTATTATGTAATTATCTTAGAAATATACATGTTTTGTCATATTTGGAAGTTCTCTACACCATAGGTCATGATACGCAATTTTATCGTCCCATAGAATCAGCAAATTTTTATTTATCTCGATCCAATTCATGAGGTAAAATATATGTCCTTATGAATTTACAGCAATGTTGGTAAGGTGTGTGTGAGAGGCAATTTACCACATGGCACAAAACAACATCACATGATGATAGCATGATTTGATTTTAAAATGAAATTACAAAGCTAGTTACTTACATAATGTTCATTTCAAGATATTGCTAATGGGAAAATTGCCCAAAAGTCCTAAACCTATTTTATGGCGACTAATTCAATCTTAAACCTTGCAATTGTACGAATTTACTTTTAAAAATTTTGACAATTTGCTAGATTAGTCTTAAACTTTTCAATTGTATCAATTTAACCATGAACATCTCGAAGATTTGTTAAATTAGTCATAAACCTTTTAATGATTTGCTAATTTAGTCATTTTAGACAATTTTGGTTGGAAATCGCTGATATGACAGTCTAATTAGTGCTAGCCGTTCTACATGGCACGACTGATGTCGATGTTGACAATTTTTGCAATCTTTTAATTTTATAATTTTTTTTCTCTTTATTCCTTTTGTTTTACCCTTTTTCCTTCACGTGGCTTGGCGAGGGCTGCCATCACCGGCCTCTTGCACGCCCAGGCAAGGGTGGCCCTTGCCCAAGGCCGGCCCCCTAAGACCAATAGAGGGAAAAATAAAAGAGAAAATAAAGAAAAGAAAAGGCAAAAAAGAGAAAATCTAAAAATTTGCAAAATTGCAAAAATTGTCCATGTTAGCGTCAAACACCGGTTATGTCACGTAGGATAACCAACGCCGATTAGATCGCCACATCAGCAATTTCCAGTCAAAATTGATTAAAAGGGCTCAATTGGCAAATCATCAAAAGTTTTAGGACTAAATTTACACAATAGAAATATTCATGACTAAATTGGTCATCGCACATAGGTATAGAATTTTTTTAACAATTTTCCCTATTGCTAATTAATACCATAAATAATTGACTTTCCCATCTCAATTTTAAATCTCTCTCATCTTCCCATCATTGGTTTTTTTTTGGTAAACTCCTTTGCATTCGAAGATACAACCTAGCCAACATTTTGCCATATTTGTTTGATTATCAATATAATTGAAATTTGTAATTTGTCGTGTACTATGCATCCCTAGAGAGTTTATACTCTTTCCCTTTATGCACCATTTTCCAATTTCCACCGTTTATTCGAAATCTTCTGCATAGGGTCTCGCAGGTATTGCATCGGCTGTACACTGATTAGAGTTATCGATTCGGAATACCACGTGAACAAATTAAATTCACAAAATGATATTGTGAAAAATTTCTTCATGAACATGTTGATGCTTCTCTAGCCAAAAAAGAAAAATATGATGCTTCGTTAGTTTTCTTTATTCATCTCAAATAGCACAAAAAGGACATAAGGAAAAAGCATCAACAATAGCGGCACACACAAGTGTCACTAGGGTGTTCATAGAAGAAGCAAAATCCATATGCTTTTGGCCCGTATTTATGCACACACGCAGTGTTGCAAGGCTTCTCTTGACAGCCGCCGCCGAACAATGCCTCTTGACACTGAGCATCCGCACCTCGCATTATTTCCAGTTCATTTCCTGCACATGTAATTATTATTACCATAAATTATAAAGTAAGATAAGATATATATATCATAATATTAAACATTAGAAAACTAATGTTGAAGAAACTTACCAATGGTGAATAGTAGGGCAAACAGAAGAACGAGAGAAGTTGAGTGAATTTTCATGGTTCAGTGATGGCTTCTTGTTCTAGAGAAGAAAGGGAAAACAAGACAGTGCAAAATAGAGCTTGAATACTTGGTTAATGATTGAGTTAGGCTAAATTTATACTCAATTCAAAAACATAAAAGAAAGATGGAAATTAAATGATATATGATTGACTTCCTTATTTGAAAAATAGTGATGGGAAGTGCAATTAGGAGAAAAATCTCTTCATTGAGTATTTACCATATATAGTAGATATGTGAAATCAATACTCTTTAACTTTGTTCTCCGTAGCCATTAACTAGACAATTGACTTTTTCGATATATTTCATGAGGCGATATTTATACATATATATAGTTCATATACATTGAATTAAAAGAAAGATGGAATGTTTAGATAGGCCACCAATAAATTTTCATCTTTTGTTATAGATTTGCTTCCTTTGTTTTTAGGAAGGTGGGTCCGGTTCGGTTCTCGATTCTAAGGAGGGAGATTCTGATTCCTGGTTTCACTATTATAGGAACCGAGAACCCTGTATCTAAAATCCCTAATTTTCTTACTACTTCTTTGTTCTCAAATTCTCATCTACTTAGATTAGTTGTTGGAAGTTTTTTTTGTCTCTCCAAAGAGTCGGACCAATACCGTGTCAAACAAATGACAAATATTAAATGATCGACTCTAAGAGGCTTCGCAGAAAAATTTTAGCCCATCACTCACTTTCATGGTATTATTGGATGTCTTTCTCATCCATCGAAGAAGAATGATTTACCAATTCACTGAGAGGTTGATATTTAATTTTGTTTCTTGTTAAGACTTGCGATAGGAAATGTAGATATATGCTTCAAAGGGGCATGTAGAACATTTTCCAAAGTTTGTTTAGACCTTTAGTTTATTGTTGTTTTGGAGTACCCACCATTTGCATGCTTATTGCTTTGCTTAACCTGTCCTGTTTGGGTATTCATTATCATGTATTCGTGCCTAGTTTTGTTCTTTAGTGAGGTTCGATTGTTTCCGTCATTTACTCTTTCAAGAAACATCTTAAGCATGATGGTTACATAGTTAGAACAATGGTGATAATGGATGTGTCGCGCCGTGCTTTTTTGTGGATTTTTGGGCTTTGCGTGCTAAGGAGGTATTTTCATGCAATGGTCTCTCCCAGACCATATCTCACGTGACAGGGAATGGTAATTTCCTATTTGATCTAAATTTTCGATTTTGGAGTCGCCACTAGTCATTGTTGGTAGGTTAACTAGAAATCTAATCGGGATATGAGAGAAATATCATGATTCTACGAACCAGAGATTTTGAGTACGGGAACTTGGTTACGCTAATGATCCCGAATCGAGATCCCTAGCGCCTTTTCGGTACCTAAGAACAATACATTGTCTAACGTATCACACAGTTTTCGAGGCCTATCCACTAATCCTATCCATTCTAATTGCGAGGAAAATCAATCAAGAATTAAACGCGTAATCAAGATCCATCAAATCAATCAATCCTAATTTGTCTCTAAAAATGAAAATCAATTAAAACATCCAAACCCTAATGAAGCCCTAAAGGCTTGTTCATTTTAAGATTTGTGTCTTTTTAAGGTTTTAGGGTTTTTTAGGAGTTATAACCCCTAAATTTGAGATTTTCTAAAAATGCTGCTTAGGCACTTCCAAAAATTCAAATTTCACTTTTCAAGGTTGGCCACAATGTTTTTGGACCATTTTGTGAATTTTGGAAATTTTTTTATTTTTGATTTTTTTTAAAATTGAATTTTCGAGAATTTCATTAATCGAGAATTGATTTTATGAATTTCTGAACATTTTTATGAATTTTCGAATTTTCAAATTTTTTATATTTTCTGAATTTCTCACATTTTTTATTTATGTTTTTTGAAATTTTATGAATTTTCTAATTTTTTTTGAAATTTTATGAATTTTCTAATTTTCTGAAATTTTTTCTAATTTCTGAAAATGTTTATATTTTTTTTATTTTTTTTATGAATTTTATATTTTTTTCTATTTTTTATTGAATTTTTTAGATTTTTTTATGAATTTTTTTCAATTTTTTATTTTTTAATTTTCCCGTCGGATTAGTGGACCAGGCCGGTCCGGTTCAACCCGGTTCAGCTTGGCCGAACCAGGAATCGCCGGTGCCGATTGCCCTACCAACGAGTACGGTGTCAAAACAGCACCGTTTCTAGCCTTTTTCACTGGGGCATTTGGCCAAACAGGTGATGGGCATGGATCTGGGCTTGTTGTTTTCGAGGCCACTGGTTTGAGCTCATCGTCGATGAGCCTCCGGCGACCTTTATGGCTAATTTTTTTGGTTCTGTAACAACTTCATATCATCCTCTACCAAACTAGACTAAATGAATAGCCGTCGAACCTTCGTCGGCCGGCGAACAGATGGTCAGAAAAACCTTACTTGCAACCCTATTCCAAACTAACTATTCAAGCTCACAAAATCGTCACACAGAACGCCCTAGCCATCTAAATCGGTTCTAATCAACACCTAATCATCAAACAAGGTCAAAGAAGACTGACTTCGGTGGTCATTGGCCACGGGGGACACTCCGGCGAAGGTTCTTCGAGCTTTGGTGAGGTGGTTTTGGTAACAGCCAACTCGGTTTATGCATATCCAATGGTCAAAATGCAATCAAACGTCATAAAAAATGATCTGAACACGTTTGAAGCATCTAGTATGACAAAATCACGAAGAAAAATGCTTGAACAATCAAAAAACATGTTCTGGAAATCAGTAAACACCAAAGCAACGAGCGATCTTTACCTTCTTTGTTCGATGATCAAATGATTTTTCCGAGCTGGTTTACTATTATAGGATCCTTCTCTGATACTCAGGCTTCCAATAGGTGGTCTTGGAACCTCCGGGGGTGATTTGGACACGCCGGCCTAGGTTCGTTTCTAGGTGCCGGCGATCAGCTTTGAGCCGGTCGTCACAAGTGAGGATACTCACCTCTGGAGACCGATTTGCCGGCGTTTTTTCGGCCGGAAAGATGCCGATCACTCAGTCTCAGGGAGTATCAACTCTACCCTTTTCTTGTTTTCTCTCTTTCATCTCTGTTTCTCTCTTCTCTCTCTCTGGAATTTGGTCGAGCATGTTCTCTGTGTAATGATCAGTTTTTTCTTGTTTTTATCCCTCTTTTCCGAGTCGGTTTATCACTCCTAATTGATTCTAAATCGGTTAGGAATGACAAGGATGGACAGCTGGAGAATTGAATCTCCAGCTATCCATCTTGTTTAACACGTGATGGAAATCGAGATTTGAATCGACAAAGTGGCGGGTTTGAACTGTTTTTTCTGGGTTTATTGAGTCTGGGGCAAGTCGAGCGAAGAAGGAGACCGACCCGGGTCGGGTTGGGTGGACCTGGTCGACCCGGGTTGGTCTAAATTCTCAAATTAAGCTCGATTTTGGCCTAATTTTCAAAATTAAACCCCAAAATTGAATTCCTCATTACATTTTGAACCCTAACATGTGATTTTTCCCAATTTTTGTCATAATCATGTTCAAGATTTTTAGCTTTTTATATTCGGGTTATTAGGATTTTGTTCAATTCGATACCCTAATGACCTGATTAGGCAAAATTAGTGTCAAAATTGAATTACCCACATCAGATTAACCCTAAAAATGATGGTTTCATTATTCGACAATTTCGAATTGGGCACGATTCCCAATTTGAGTTCAAAATTCTGAATTTTCAATTGAATTTTGGGGATTTTTTATTTTTATGACAAATTGTGCAATTGGACCAACCATTATGTAATTCAAGGTCCTAGAATTTGTTGTGAATATACTATGACTTAAAAATTAGGGGTGAGC
The DNA here is from genome assembly GCA_031216235.1 of Syzygium jambos. Taxonomy (NCBI): domain Eukaryota; kingdom Viridiplantae; phylum Streptophyta; class Magnoliopsida; order Myrtales; family Myrtaceae; genus Syzygium; species Syzygium jambos. Next base: position 26,822,964 of record CM062225.1, read on the forward strand.
AAGATCGACCGCTCAAATCGGGACCGGACCGGACCAATCGATTTTGTTCGGTTCTTGGGAATATCGGTCCGGTTCCCGGTTTCTAAAAGTGGAACCAGTTTCCGAGCAATCCAGTTCCTGGTTCTAGGGTCGAAATCGGACCGGATCAATGAATATATATTTTTCTAATTTTTTCATATATATTTATTTACTTTTTAAATATATATTTAAATAACAAAAGAAGCACTTGATAGCTCATTTTTATTCGGTTCTAATGGGACCAACCCAAAAATGCTTTCATATATTGGTCCTGAAAATACTTCCCAGTTCCCTCTTGCCTTTACCAATTGTTCCCATTGGAACCAGACCGGATTGAACCGGACCGACGGTCCGGTCCATTCTTGTCCACGAACCCAAGATTAGCTGGTCCAGTCCCCGATCCTAGAAACTGGGACTCAGTCCTCCCAGTTCAGTTCTCGGTTCTTGAGTTGGACCGGACCGAACCGGGAACCGCTCACCCCTATTAAAAATGACTAGAAAAGATTTAATTACATTTTTAGTTCAACTTGGGTGGTTTGATTTTGCTTAATTTTAGAAAAAACACATGCCTGATTGAAATTTTTCAAAATTGATGATGCATTAATGAAATTGAATTTAAAATAAGACCAATGTCTATTTTTATGGAATTTTTTGATTCCATTTACTATTTTTCTTGATTTTCTCACTTATTTTGACTAAAAGAAATTAAATAAAAATTCAGAAAAATGCTAAAAAATTTATTTTTGGTCTAGAAATAAGTTTCTAGGCTTGGCCAAGATTCATAATACTAATTTTGAGATTTTTCAAAATATGAAAGAAAAAAAATGAGTTAAAAATCAGGTATCAACGGGATGGTGGAAGGAGAAAAGAAAAAGTTGTAGTTGCAGTTGCAAATAATTGATACACGACACTTTAATTTTAAACTCAAAATTTTAATTACGTTATTAACTATGATTGATGTTTCTTTTAATTTCAAGTGGTTAGAATTTGGAATAGAATTTTTATGAATGTTTGAGGACCAAAAGCTCATCTTTTTTTTCTTCTTTCCTGCTTCCCATTTTGTTTGTGGTCCTAGATATACTAGTCCCTTGTGAATTATGTTGCGTATCAATTCACGAAATAACTTTTCATTTTAAATGTATTTATTTGAACCGTAATGCTAGGAAAATTAGTTTTTTATATTTTCTTTTATGAAAGACAAGTTTGTTCAGTATTATTGTATTCATTATCGTTTTGTTTAATTAAAAATAAAACAAAAAAAAGAACCTATTAGACATTGGAATCAAACTTGAAACCTGTGACATGGTAGGTTCCAGATTTAATATTCCAACGGGTAGATTTCAGATTCTAAAAAATTGATGAACCTGAACCCGAGAGTAGGTACCAAGTTCCAGGTGAAACCTGTAAAGAACTTAAATTGCTCACCTCAACTATGCACACTCCAACTCATTTAAAACACTGTAGCTGTAGATGCTTGCTATATTCGCATGCACAACCTACACATGTACATGAACATAAACACCCATACATATGGGGAAAATTATCAAAGGTCCTAAACATATTATACTTGTGCCAATTCAATTTAAAACTTTTTAATTTGATCAATTTAGTCCTAAATCTTTTGGAAATTTTCTAAAACAATCATAAACTTTTCGATTCTACCAATTTAATCATAAACATTTTAATTACTTTTCAATTTAGTCATTTCGACCGTTTTTAGCCAAAAGATGCTGATGTGACGCTCTAGTCAGTATTGGCCATTTTATATGACACGACCGATGCTAACGTGAATAATTTTTTATCATATTTTTGAATTTTTTCTAGGCCAGCGAGGGTCGGCGCCCTTGCTGGTTTTGAGCTAAATTTTGCTTCTTGTAAGACGAGCCAAGGAGCTAGTTGATGCTCCTGACAAGAGGCTCCGCTATAAGATCTGCAAGAACGAGCACAAGTACTGTGCTGTGATCAAAGCATACGACAATGTCAAGCCTTTGCTGCTCGTAATCGTAGAAGTCAACTTGATGGAGTATTCCATCATCACTATTTTGTTCCAAAAGATTGATAGCTCCATCAAGGATGGAAAATCTACCAAGCAGTTCAAGTTGTTCGCGTTGCCCATGATACACGAAAATACATCAAAGTTGGCTGAGCTATTGAAAGATTCCAAGAAAGATGTGGATAAAAATGGGCTCACCCTGCAGGCCCTTTATGATTGTGTTGTCGCCAAAAAACGGCCAACTATCAAACTTAGTCGATATAAGCATACTTTGGTCAACAATGAACAAAACAATTAACATCTTGAAGGGAATCGGCAACTTGCTAATGAAGTTATTGACAATATTAGTTTTCGACAAGAGCTTTCATGAAGACTTGAGAAGTTGATCGACAAAAGCATCGACAATGGGCATTCAACATTTTTGGCTAATTCAGAAACATTTTTTTAACTTCTTGTGGATATTTGTTCTATATAATAGAAGCTAGTGGATAACACGACTTCTTATAACTACGCCATTGGGAAGTTATTTGTTCTTTGAATTCTAAAATTGTAACTATTGTTGTATGTAATCATCAATTGTGGGCTATAAATAGCCATATCGTACTCTTTGTATGGATTCGTCAATCAATCAAAGAACTCAAACTCCTCGCCAACTAATTTTTTATCTTTTTTTTCCGCAATTTATCTTTCCCGCAATCTAAATATCTTTTAATTATCTTCTAATTCTTGCACTTTAGTCGTAACTTCATATATCTTGTTGTCAATTAAATTATCGCGTGGTGTCTCTCTCTCATCTCACTTTGTCGTTGATTAAATTTCGAGGAAGCATATCTATTCCATGTGATTTATTAAGACTCATATCCTAAATTACCACAAAACTCGATTTCTCTTAATATAAACCGAACAACAAATTTCGATTAAAGATGCTTCATCAACTATACCTTACCGGCGAAACAGATTGTCATTAGGGATATTTTTCATAGAGAGGAGGAACAATGAAAAGATGGTGAGGGTCGAGTAAAGCTTGAAGCGAAATGGGCGAGGGAAGATAATGAACGGAACCCCATCTCAGGATCGAGAGAGAGAAAAGGGTCAGTTAATAGCTCTTATATCCACAAATAAAATTAATCAATTCTCTAATTAAATAAATTCATCGGATGGCCACATTTGTGCCAAAGATTATGCACTGAAACGTCGATTGGACTTAGGCCCCTTTTTCAAAAAAAAAAATTGGTTCATCAGAAATTAAATATTTGCACCATACTATTAAGTTTCATTTGTTGCGCAAAAAATAAATAATTAAAAAATATTTTATTGAAAATAATCTCTTGCGTTACAAAAATAGTTAAACGAAAAATCTTTTCATCATCCGCGAAAATTTTTAGACATATAATGTTGTCGATAATAGAAATATTTTCATCGACTAATTATTTCAATCGATGTAAACTTATCAATGGAAGTGAACTAAGATTTCATATATGAAAAGTTTATGTAAAAATGTTTTTGTTATGCTGTTAGTTCAATAAATCACATTATCGTAAAACCTAAGGAAGGTTTAATCTGTACTGATTTATAATGTAAGCAGAACCTCTTTTCATTACGGGATCTCGTATCTTTCTTGTTTTTTTTTTTTGGTAAGGCGTATCTTTCTTGTTTCCTTCCCTAAAATCCTCAAATACTTAGGGTGCGTTTGGCAACGTGCCAAATAGTAAAAATTTCTGTTCTTTTGTTCCCAGAAATAGTTTGGGAATAGAAATGCGTTTGGTAAACGCATTTGTTCCCGGGCACATTTTTGCAAAAACTTGTGCCGAGAAACAGTTTTGGAAGAGAAACAAGAAGTAAAAAAAAGTTGCTTCTTGTTTCTCGGCACAATTTTGAGAATCAGTTTTTTTCTTTTTTTTCTTTTTTTTCTTTTCTTATTTTTGTGTTCTTCTTCGTTGGGCTTGGCCGGACGTCGGCGACCGGCCACAGCCCAGGGCCGGCGAGGGAGTCACGGCCCTCGCCGGCCGCTGGCGGAGGCGAGGGTCGCCCTCGCCGGCGAGGGCGAGGGCTGGACCCTCGCCGCCTGGGCGAGGCGGCCCTCGCCGTCGCGACCCACGGCGACCGTCGCGACCCACGGCGAGGTCGGCGAGGCCGAGGGTCGCCGTCGCGACCCACGGCGAGGTGGGCGAGGCCGAGGGTCGCCGTCGCGACCCACGGCGACGCCGACCTCGCCGTGGGTCGCGACGGCGAGGGTCCAGCCCTCGCCCTCGCCGGCGAGGGTCCAGCCCTCGCCCTCGCCGGCGAGGGCCGTGACGCCCTCACCGGCCCTGGGCTGTGGCCGGTCGCCGGCCACCGGTCGCCGGCGACCGACCATGGCCAAAGAAAAAAATAATTAGAAAGAAAAAAAATTAAACAATTCAAAATATTATTAAAATATTATTTGGGAACAGAAATTTTGTGTAGTTTACCAAACGCATTTCTATTCTTTTCTACTTTAGGAATAGAAATTTTGTGTAGTTTACCAAACGCCTTAAAATACCTAGAAATTGTTTCCGGGCACAGAATAAAAAAAATCATTTCTGTTCAGAAATTGTTCCGGGGCGCAGAATAGTTCTCATGCGCACCCTTACTTATGAATGTTGTAATCACGGGCAAATGCGTAAGTTAATAATTCTATATCTCTTACATTATTCAATATTAAAATTTGAAACTCTTCTATCTTATTACAATCATCCTAAGTAATATCAAATCTTGAGATATATATATATTTTTTTTTGATAACCCAGGGAACCCCCGCACGGCCGACAGCCGAGGAGTAAACCCTGGGGGCGACACGTGCTAGCCACCACACACGTGCCACCGGTTAAGTCACCCTGCGGCGCCCGGGATTCGAACACTCAACCTTTTGCGAGAGGAAGAGTGCGCGCTCCAGCAGCGCCATCCAGGCAGGTGGTATCTTGAGATATTTTTATCTTTTCACATATACAATTTCTTTGGATTGTGTATTTTATCAGGAATAATTTTCCATATTAGTCATTCCCATATGTCATAATAAAATAATTTTACTAATCATGTGGATATCAATTTTGCAATACGTATACACATTTTCTAGTCAAAGGGATACGCGTACTGAAAGTTCTAAAATTTGTCACGAAAGTACAATTGAATTCTAAAACTTTTAAAAAGTACAATCAAGTCCTCAAACTTATCACGGAAGTGCAATTGAAACATAAAACTTTCAAAAAATACAACCAAATTCTAAAACTTGTCAAGTTGGTGCGATTAAGTCCTTCCAAAACTCTGTCCAACTCTTTTTTGGTTAAAGCAAAATTTCATTCATTTCACAAAAATAAAAGAGAGAAACCATGCAATCCAACTGTAAACCAAGAGAAATTCCATACGACTTTAGAACAAAATAAGTTCCATATAGTAAGATGAATCATCAAAATAACGTGAGGAGTCACACGCTCAAAGAGCCAATTTGTGACTTCTTCAAACCATAAATGGGCGGCCAATCATCAGATCTGTCTTCGATGATAAGCACGCATCGATATCTCCATGTGTTTTTACAGTTTTGCCTTTTGACCGTGCGCACCTAGGTTTGGTGTCCTCAACATCATTATCGTTTAGAGTAACAAGATTGAACGAACACAGATCTGACACGTGTGAAAACAAAACTTTCACGAAACTCCTTCGAGCTCCTTCAAAACTGGACTTGTACACCGACAAAACCCAAGAGACGCATGACCCTGAAATCACGCTACAAAAATCCCTATATCTAGATTAGATTAGGAAAAAAACCTCCCTGAAACGGGAGAGAGAAGCTTTCAAATTTAGACTAGATTATAAGAGAAAAACTCCTCCAAACAGAAGGAAAGCAAGAAAATGAAATAGAGAACCAGATGAGCTAAAGAAAAAGGAAAAGGGGATAGAGCTTTTGAGCTAGATCTCTCCCTCCTCTCCATGTAGGTTGAAGAAGAAAGTTGTGTGAAGATGAGATGACCTAAGAGAGGAGAGAAGAAAAGCGATACGACAACCTAGAAAAGTTAATAATTCTGTCTAATTTGACAAACAAAAAATACTAACAAGTTTTATGACTTGATTGTGCAAACTTTATAAGTTGTAGGATTTGATTACACTTTTTAAAATTTTAGGATTTAATTGTACTTTTGTAACAAATTTTACACTTGATTGCACTTTTTTAAAGTTTTAGAATTTAATTACATTTACGTAACGAGTTTTAGGGCTTTTAGTGTACTTTTCTCGCAATTCAATTAGAAGATCTTAGTCATGCGTTCTTTGTTAAAGAAAACGTAGTTAGTCATCAAAATTAATAAAAGAAAATAAATATTTTGGGAAGTGCACATTTAAGGATTTTTTGAGCAGGAAAAAAAATTGTTATCACTTAAAAGTAAAAGGTCATCTTATATATAATGATTGAGGCATGAATAGGAAAATGGCGATGTGTCCCTCTTAGGAAATTTTGGTGATTTTTCCTTCTTTTTTTTTTTTAAGTCTAGGAAGCAAGTAAGAAAATTCTTTTTTCCTTCCTAATTTCTTTTGGTATGGTATATGAATAGAATTTTAAGTATTTGGACGGTAAGAATCAATTAGTTTTCTCTCTTTTCCAATTTTTAGTTCATTTAGTTTTCGAGTGATTTAGATAAGTTGAAATTTTAGCATTCCCTGTGTTATTAAGATAAAGTTTAACATTTTTAAATGGTGAATTCCCCATGCCGATTGGTTTTTGAATATGGAGATATTTTGCAAATATGTCCATCAACCCATCGACACATGTGAAAGATGGGTTGGATTTTGCAGGCTGTTCCAATCACTATCGGATGTGATACCAAGAGCTGAACAAATTAATATCATGATCAAAAGCGACATAAGTTTGTACGCCACAAATCGACTTGTGGCTGGACTTATATAATTGTTTTTTTATGCTAATATATACTTTCACATGCATAGTAACATTTGATTTTTTTTTCCTTTGTAATTCATTAAGAGTATTGATAACCTCTAAGCAAATTATTTTAAGGACAAAATCAATTTCATGATTTCTAAAACCTAGGCATACTATTACTTTGTATCTTCTGATTATAAAATATAAATAATATGTGATTTCAATTCAAACACAATAAATTATTATTGACCTTATTATTTATGTATTTTCATGCATAGCACGGGCACTATTCTAGTATAGTAGTGTTGATGATACAATGGATAGGTTTTTGTCTTTTAGTGCCACATCTATTTCTATTTTTGTTTTTTTCTTTGTCCTCTTCTTTCTATTCGCTTTTCGTAACCTATTATGCAAATATCTAAGAAAGATACACATTTTGTCATATTTGGAAGTTCTCTACACTGTAGGCCACGTTACACAATTTGATCGTCCCACAGAATTAGCAGATTTATACCTATCTCGATCCAATTTATGTGGGAAAAAATATGCCTTTATGAATTTATAGCAAAGTTGGTGAGGTGCGTGTTTGAGGCAATTTACGTGACAACACAAAACAACATCACGTGATGATAACATGATTTGGTCCCAACATGAAATTACAAAGCTAGATACTTACGTTGTGAAACGTCAAGATATTGCTATTTAATTCCATATATATTTGACTCTGCCAACTCAATCGTAAATCTCTCTCGCCTTCCAATTATTGAATTTTTTTGGTAAACTAATTTGCATTCGAAGATACACCCTAACCAACATTTTGCCATATTTGTTTGATTTGCAATTCAATTGAATTTTGTAATTTCTCGTGTACTATGTATGTCTAGAGAGTCTATATTCTTTCCTTTTTCGCAACCATTTCCAATTTCCACCTACTGTTCGAAATCTTCCGCAAATTGATTAGAGTTATCGATTTGGGATACGAAGTGAACAAATTAAATTCACAAAATGACAATGTAAAAATTTTCTTAATGAACATGTTGATGCTTCTCCAGCCAAAAAAGAAAATATATGATGCTTCATTATATTTTGGGAGAAGGACACTAGAAGTTCCATAACTTTTATATGATTGTTACTTGAGTGCCAAAACTTTTTGCTGGATCATTTAATTACCAAATTGGAGAAAAACCACCACTTAAGTGCCTTTGGCACAAATTTCAGCAAAAAGTCCTCCGTGGCTTTTAAAAAAATTCAATCAAATTTGACTTTTTTATTATAAAAGCAAGTCCAACGTGGACGATGAGGTGACCATTCCATAACTTAACCACGTTATACCTGAAAATCTCTTCCAAATAAACAAATCTCTCTCTTTCTTGATTTGGATTCTCTCTCGATCGTTGTTCGCACCCCATGGCTTGCTCGCTTGCGCGTTGTCTCTCTCTCACTCACTCAATTGGGCGTCATCCTCTCTCATTCACTCACTCAATTGGCGCAGAAAAAAGCTAGGGCTTGGCTTGGTGGGAAAAAAATTCGTATTTGGTGCCAAATTGCCAATCTCATATTGGCTTTGTTGACACGAACTTGAGCCGATTCTACTTATTCTTCTCTCCAATCTCATCTTTTCTCGAAAATCGTTGGTTTAAATTAGGTTTTCAATGAGAGGTGAAATTTGGGACAAATCATTTCAGCTTATTCTCACCTTCGTCTTAGCTTTGTTGACATGAGCTTGAGCTGCTTCTGCTTATTTTCCTCTCCATTGTATAATTCAAATCTCAATTTTGCGCCAAAATCAATGGTTTGAATTAGGGTTTCCAAGGAGTGGTGAATTTTGGGACAAATTTATCAAGCATTCTGTTAGGGATTGAAGAATGGGGGATGTCTGGGGCTTTCACGCATAACAACTCCATTTACGGGCTTTGTCCTTGAATTTTGCCACATCGGATTTTCGCAAGCCACGTAGATTAGAAAAAATGTCAAAATATTACCACATTGGATTTCTGACATCCCATATCAAAGTTGACAGTTAAGTAGTTTTTTTTTTAAGTTGCATTAAACAGATCTTGAGAAAAGTTTTGGCGCTCACTTTAGCACCATACGAAAATTATGGCATTTCTAGTGTAGTTTTCTTTTATTACTCTTCATTCAACTCAAACAGTGCAAAAGGGACATTAGGAAAAAGCATCAACAATAATTACAGCATACACAAGTGTCGTTAGGGACAGAAGAAGCAATTTCCCTTTGCATATTGCCCAAATTTATTCTCACAATCAGTCTTGCAAGACTTGGGATCATAACACCATCGTACACTATCTGTTGACACTGACCGTCCATGCCTTGCATTATTTCCAGCTCATTTCCTGCATGTATAATAATTATTATTATTATAAATTATAAAGTAAGAGAAGATATATATATCTCACAATATTAAACATTCAAAAACTAATGTTGAAGGAATTTACCAATGGTGATTAGTAGGACAAACAGAAGAATGAGGGAAGTTGAGTGAGTTTTCATGGTTAAGTGATGGCTCCTTGTTCAAGAGAAGAAAGGGAAAACAAGATAAGCAAAATCGAGCTTGAATACTTTGGTTAATGATTGAGTTAGGCAATATTTATACATGGTTAATACATATAAGTAAAAGAGAGATGGAACTTTCAATTAGGAGGAGGTAGAATTTCTTCAATGAGTCAAATGGTATATAATTGACTTTCTTACTAAATAATGATGGGAATTTCAGTTAAGAAAAGGTAAATCTCTTCAATGCCATATAAATATTGATGTGAGATATATAATCTTTATCTTTGTATTTCGTAGCCATCAACTAGGATAGCATATAATTAACTTTCTTGCTAGATAATGTAGATGATTGAATTTTTGAATATATCTCAAGATATTAGTTGAGACTAATTCGAGCAAAAGAGGACTTCCAACGACAGCAAAGTACTCTTTGCTATTGTTAATTTGTTCAAACTCTTGGGTATGATATTTAATTCAACATTAGATTTGGAAATGACTACTAGTTTTTCGAGTGGTAACACGAGTATCATATATTATAAAATGGAATGATGTTAAGTGGAGTGTTATTTTGTGAATGTTGAGCTTAGTAATTTTTATCCATCTAAGAAATTGCAATAAGCACATCATCATTTTGAAATCACTCATATTAATCCCTAATGATGCACACTTAATCAATTACATTTGTTTTCATTGAGCACTTTTCTAAATTTTACTATAAGGTTAGATTAATGGTAACGTTAATCAAAAGTGATAATAAAAAAAACGGAGTGTGAATGAGGAAAGTAAATCTCTAATTAAGAAATTCTCAGGCTATCTCATTAGTAATTAATTTTCTTGTGTTTTTTTATTGATTTGAGTTCATTAAGGAAGTAAGATTCTATAGAAATGTGAGTTTGGAAGAAAATTAAAATCATTAGAAGACCTTCAGAGAACATTATCCCATATTTGCTATTTATCCATTTATCCATAATAAAATATTGGATATCAATAGTAATTTTTGGGTTAGGTGTAAAAAATATAAATAAATATAGATAAAGAAAAGTATGTTTGGAAATAAAAATCATTAATAAACCCTCAATGGAATTAAGGAATTCTCGAGCACCCCATTATTACTTGACTATTTAATTTTTCGTATTTTCTATTGATTTGAGTTCATTTGGAATGTAGTAATCCATAGAAATGTGACTTAGGAAGAAAATTAAAACCATTAAAAGTCTTCAAGAGAACATATGATCTTTTACTATAATCCTCCCGTGGTTATTTAGCACCCATTTGGTCGTGTCATTGAAGAGTTTCATATGAGGGCATAAAGTTGCTAGGCCATTAAGGATATTTTGTGACAATTCAGCTGCGGTTTCCATGGCTTAAAACAACAAGAGCAGTAGTTGAAGCAAGCACATCGACATCAAGCATTTAGCCATAAGGGAATGTGTTAAAGAGAATAAAGTGGTCATAGAACACATTAGCACTAGCATTGAACTGATGTTAATTGATCCTTTAACTATAGGCATGTTATCGATGAATTATAAGGATCATGTAGTTAGGAGGAGAATTGGGCCTATCATATAAATTTTCTTCGTATGGATGAATTTGTGGAACTTTTATTCATTTGTGATGTTTTTTCTCAATTTTGGTCTACACATTCATTTATTCTGAAAAATAACAATCATTTTGATGTAGAATAAACATAATGTTTATTTATTAAGTTATGTTACACACATGGACTAATTTTGAAGATAAAAGTTACATTATGATACATGGAAGATAATAGTCGTTCTAGGAGAATTATCGTTATGATTCATGTGTTTTGTCTTCGGCATAAAGTTTTTATGGATTTGGTTCAATATTTCATTTGATAAAATGTTGGGATCAAGTGGGAGAATGCTATCATGCCGATCCATAATGTGATTCCACATTTAGTTTATTATTATCCATATTAATTTCGTTGACATTTTATTGTTCGCATCAAATCGTGTGATAAATTATGGTGATCGCTTAATATTATAATAAATGTCTTGATGAAAGAAGTTATCTGAATGGGTGTAAATGAGAATATAAACAAGTCTAAATCGAACCCCTCAGTATCGATCACACCATCAATATTGATTGGGTAATTGGCTAGTAGTATCAATTCACCGACCGTTCAAGTCTCTGCGAATCTGATTTTCAATCGAATTTATCATTAGCCCGAGGTTGGTACAAAATTTTTTGTGTTTCCACATTCGATTCCAATTATGCATGAATTTTGCTCATCCATTAAAAATCGGAATCTTTAGTCTTTCGTAAATTTCTAACTTATGTCAGAAGTATTTTCATCGACTTTGAGGTGTCCTCCGACTGATATAGGATGAACTTGATACCAGAATGTCGATTCATCGAATTGCCACATCGCTTTTAGTCAAATGAACGAGACTTTGCTCAATGAAATGTTTTTGAGAAGTGATTGAAAAATAACTTTTGCTTATGTTCGAATTCAAAGGCATGTCTGGGTGCGGCTCATTCAGTCATTAGTGGTTAAGCTTGATTTTCATGAATAATGGCTTTACTGCATCTTTGTATTCTGTTTGCTACATGCTATGTTTCCGACATCAAACGTGATGCACGGCCGGGCGTGATGGTGGTTTTCGGAAGTGAATTTGGTTTTCCGATGTTGAGTCAAGGTGGTGGTTAGTGATATAGTCCGGTGGTGTTAGATTAATATATGGTAAGCGACGGTGGAGGTCCAGTAACGAACGTAGGTGGAATCAGGGTGAGATATGGCGTTCATGTTCCAGTATTTCAGCTTGCTGTGCCCTCGGTCGATGATAATGGAGAGTGCGTGCAGAAGGTATGTGGCAAATGGGGGCTTGAGCTGGATTTTGTTGAATTTGGGCTTATTTGAGCTTAGTGTGTTTTGGGCTCTGGATAGGTTTGATGAGCATGCTAAATTAGCTTTGGACCGAACTTGATCTGTTGAGGTTGGGCTTAATTCTATGAGTTGAGCCCAATTCGTTTTTTTAATTAAAGCTTCCTAATGTGTAAAGGCCGTTTCTTGTCTTTGAGCCCATATTCGTGTAACCTGCGGCAGCCTTAGGGCCCGGCCCGAGTCCCTATTTTTGGAATAAAAAATTCATAAAAGAGCTTAGAAGTAGGTCTTGACCTAGTTATGTGACTGTAGTGCTACGTATAGCTTAGTTTCATTTAGTTAGCATAACCTTTAGTTTAAGGGTTATAGTAGATTTGGTCCTTTTGGAAAAGAAATTGAACTCGATTCGAAGTTAGCTCATGAGGAATCATGTCCTAGGGTTTATAATGAGGTGATGTACTATTCTTTGCCAGATGTTGCATCGGGTTTATTTTCTCATACTTTAATTAGAAGTCTTCAATACTTGAGTATTTACTTATTGCACCGCATTTCAATAGCTTGAGTGTGTATTTCTCGCACCATTTTTCAATAAATTGCATGTTAATTTCTTTTCTAGATTAGGTTAGTGCTAGTTTAGGCTCTGATAAAAATAACCCTACAAAAATAATTGCATGAATACTTAGCGGCTTTGATACCTTAGGCTCATAATTGGTAAACAAGATGGCATGACCACTTAAAAAACACACTTTCGAGTTAATGGTACCACAATGGCGCTAATAGAAATTTTAGTGTAAACAAGTCAACGTGCTTAGAATCTCTGATTGCGTAGGAATCGATATGACAGTCCCGCGTCTCGATTGGTTTCTAGCTGACCCTAATGAGCTAGTGACGATTCCTATAATTACTTAGGTTGTTAAGAACTCAAAAATGAAATTCAATGTCACATGGGGTATGGACTTGGGAGAGACTACGCCTAAATTAACGGGCCATCATTCCCCGCTTTTTGGGCAATAGCGACACATGTTGATGCTTCTCTAGCCAAAAAAGAAAATATATGATGCTTCACTATTGATCTTTATTCATCACCAATAGTACAAAAATGACATAAGGAAAAAGCATCAACAAGGATGAACGCACACACAACTGTCCCTAGGCTTTTTGAAGTAGAAGCAATATCCATAGGCTCTTGGCCCATATTTATCTGAACATGCAATGTTGCAAGGCACCCTTTCACAGTTAGGACTGTACCATCTCTCTGTACACCGTGCGTCCACGCTTCGCAACATTTCCATCTCATTTCCTGCATATATAATAATAATTATATAAATTATAAAGTAAGAGACGAGATATATATATTTTTTGTAATAGTAAACATTAGAAAACTAATGTTGCAGAAACTTACCAATGGTGATCAATAGGACAATCAGAAGAATGAGGGAAGTTGAGTGAGTTTTCATGGTTAAGTGATGGCTCCTTGTTCCAGAGAAGAAAGGGAAAACATGATGCGCAAAATAGAGCTTGAATACTTGGTTAACGATTGAATTTGGCAATGTTTATACACAGTTCAAATACATTTAATTAAAGGAAATATTGAAATTTCAATTAAGAGAAAGCAGAATTTCCTCGATGAGTCAAAGGTATATGATTGACTTCCTTACTAAAAAATAGCGATGGGAATTGCAATTAAGATGAGGTAAATCTCTTCAATTAGTCATTACCATAAACAGAGATATGTGAGATCAATACTCTTTATCTATGTTTTCCGTGTCCATTAACTCGGATAGTATAAAATTAACTTTTTGCTAGATAATGTAGATGATTGACTTTTCAGATATATTTTAAGATATTAACAGAGAACTAATTTCAAGAAACAAAAGAGGACTTCCAACCATAGCAAAGTACTTTTTGGTATTGTCAGTTTGTTCAAATGATTGGGTATGATATTGATTTCATCATTAGATTTGGAAATGACACTACTAGTTTTCCGAGTGGTAACATGAGTATCATGTATTATAAAATGGCGTGATGTTAAGTGGAGTGTTATTTCATGAATGTTGAGTTTAGTAATTTTGACGAAGTGGATTCTAAAAAATAATATTTATTTTGAAAAATAAAGTGTCGTTTACAGTATTTTAGGTACTAATTTATAGGGAGGTCACCCTTTAGAAAATAATCAAATATTTAAAATTGAATAAAATAATTAAGGAAAAAATATTGATGAAGGCGAAATTCTTCAAAATGCGTCCCGAAAATCTGCAAAACACATTGGAAATCTTTGAATGCCTAGAAATCAAGGATTTTGATTTGATTTTGATTTGATATGATGTACCTGTCATAACTTTCTCTCATATAAAAAGTTATGATCTTTTGAAATCGACCCATTATTTAAGGCTTGGACGGGACTACCTACTCTTATGATGCTCAAAGGTTCCACATAAGCATTTGCTAGTTGTTCACTTTAGTCTACTCTACTTCATAAGAACTACCAACTCGATTATTCAAAATAAATAATCATAAAATGTAAGGGAAAAAGCCACAAAAAACCCCAAACTTTACCCATTGTGACACATTTACCCCGAACTTTTTTTTGTGACGCCAAAAATCCCAAACTTTCTTATTTGTGACACATTTACCCCAATGTACATTATCTATGGGCATTTTGGTCTTTTCCACTTTTTCTTTTTTTTTTACTTTTTTTTTTCAGATCCGGCGAGGGGGGCCTCGCCGGCGTTGGGCGAGGCTCGCCCTCGCCAGATCCAGGCGAGGGCGAGCCTCGCCGGCGTCGGGCGAGCCTCGCCGGCGTCGGGCGACCCTCGCCGGCGTCGGGCGACCCTCGCCGGCGTCGGGCGGCCTCCGGCGAGGGCCGCCGGACGCCGGCGAGGCCCCTATCGCCAGATCTGAAAAAAAAAGTAAAAAGAAAAGAAAAAGCGGAAAAGACGAAAATGCCCATAGATAATGTACATCGGGATAAATGTGTAACAATGGGTAAAGTTTGGGGTTTTTGGTGGCTTTTTCTCAAAATGTAATCAATATAGATAAACAAAGAAATAATTTTTATCCTCTTTTTAGGCATAAGAACAGTGCTTTTATTTCTAAGCAAAATACTTGATTTCCTTGCAATTACAAATCATATTCAACCCTCGCCGACCGTCGCCCCACCATCGCCGGCCCTTCCCTGCATGGTTGGACAGCGGCACGAGGCCCTCGTTTGGTTCTTTTTTTTTCTGTTTCTTTTAGATCTAGCTCATATTTAATCTAATTTAACTAAAATTTTTGTTAAAAAAAAAGATTTGGACCAAAACAACGTCGCTTTAACCTTATACTTTATGTTTTGGCAACGTCAGCACCACATAGGAGAGAGAAAGTAATAAATTAGCATTTTCATTAGCTAAGTTTGACATAACTAACGAAATGGCTTGATTACACCAATTTAATAAGTTTTAAGATTAAAATACACTTTTAAAAGTTTTATAACTCAATTGCACTTTCGTAACAAATTTTAGGACTTTTAGTGTACTTATCTCTTAATTTAAAATAAGTAAAAACAAAAAAAAATGAGAGAAAAAGACAAAATAAATTTTATAAATGGAGAAAAAAGCACAAAGTGAGGTAGGTGAATTCAATCTCGGGAGAATTGTCTAAAGTCATAAATCTATTATACGGTAGCTAATTCAATCCTAACTTTATCTTTATCGTTACCATTATGGGGAGATCAAAAGGGGTAAGCACACTTAGCCATAGACTTGAAGCTCTTTTTAGGAGAAAGAATTGAAAAAGATCGGCAAAGGCAGGAGCACGAAGAGGAAAGAAATCGACGCCAGTACTAGTCTGTCCATAACAGAATTTGAGGAAGTATTTGGAAGGAGAGATCCTTTGTGGTATGGGCTTGAGTCGACAGCTAAATAGAAGGTACCCTATGTTGATGCCAACTAAGCACTAGAGGTGATCGGTTCCAGGATGGGTAGGGTCCCAACCTAAAACCTGGAAACTACCCTGTTATAACCGGTTCCCATTTTTTGGAACCTGGAACCTACCCTGTTTTCCCTAAACCCTGTTTTGGAACCTACTCTGTTTTTCCGGTCCGATTTCAGGGTCTACCCAGTAACCTTTTTTTTTTCTTTTTCTGGTTACAGAAATTCGAAGCAAAATAAACAATCCACAAAGAGGTCCCAAAGTAGATCACATTTGTCCTCCAGCATCAAATCAACAATGTTAAAGATCGGGTAAAAGCATAAGACGCTCTAAGGTTCACAAGCACACAAAATTTGGCAGTAAACCACTTCAGTGATGCAATATAAGCATCAGTGCCAATAATTATTCCACCCTCTCAACAAAAATAACTATTCAGAAAAATTATATACACCAATCAACCACCATGGGCATGGTATAACCAAGCTCAAAATTTCGAAAAACTATCAAAAGATATAATAATGATGTCATCAGAACAGCGAAGTCCTCACCATGAGCAATTGCACTAGTGGACTGCGTGGGCTCCTCACTTTCATCACCATCCTGACAAAGTAAAAAAAGAGAAGATCTGCTCGCTGAGATTGACATGTGCTACGAACTCTACAGCTATATGGACATCCACGTTAACCATAACATAATCTGCTTCATATTACAATTCCATCCAAGCTTAAAGTCTGAATTTATTAATGATGACCAGTATCAAATTTGAATGACTTCATTATTACCCTTGTTTAATCATAGCAGCAAATGAAAAACAGTAAATGGGCACAAGAAAAATGATTAAACTCTATTTTATTTCCAAAATCATGCGGTTGTCCAAAACCAAGTGGCACAGAGCGACCTAATTACATCTCATTTAGCTGACCACTAAGACGATTGCATGAGAAGAATCAGTTATTCCAAAGATCTTCAAAAATTAAGTCAACCATTTGAAACTTGACCTGGTAATTTGCTCACAACACAACTTGTACTGTCTGCAGAAGTTATGTTTGATATCGCGCTAAACAGGCAATCAAGCTAAGCAAATACCCATAATCAAAACTCCAGCTTCAATAATCTTTTCTTATCTATCTTTAACTTTTCTCACATCATAGCAAGAGTAAAACAAAATAGATAATCAGGATGAAGGAACAATGGCTCAAACAATAAGCAGGAAATCTGAAAAGTTGACTTCAACTTTCAGACTGCATCATCCAACAGCTACTCCCCTAAAGCATACATGTCTACTATGAGGAAAATGTAAAACGCAGATGTTGCCTCTCTACAAACGTCGACTTTATGCCACGGGCAAACGCTAAAAGATGTCATCTTTCAGTTTGAAGGTAAAAGATTTCAAGTCTTCATCATAAGGAAATGAGAATGCGAGTACCTGAGGTTTGAACTCGACCACATCACAGATCCTTCCTACTTTTCATTAACATGAAAAAGGGACTTGCTTTGCGCAAAAAATTAGAACTTTTCTTGAACTCAGCTCTTGCCGAGTGTATTGAGCAACAACATTGCGAAATTGCAAGCATAAGACTATAAACCCGTTTGCAAGCATAAGACTATAAACTGTGGCGACGAGCGGTGAGCCCCCCGCGGGCGACGAGCGGCGAGCCCCCCGCGGCGACGAGCCAAGCCGCGGCGACGAGCGGCGAGCAGCCCGCGGGCGACGAGCGGCGAGCACCCCTTGGGCAGCAAGCGGTGAGCAGCTCCGGCGACGAGCTCTTGCGGGTGGGTTTTTACTGAGAAGGGCAAGAAGAGAGTCAAGACTCGAAACTGAGAAGTGAGGCTGAGAATTGAGAGTCTGATTTAGGGTTTTTACTGTTTTTACAGTAACTTCAAACCGGTTCTAAAAATCGGTCCAGGTAAGTTTTCACCTAGACCCGGAAATCGGACCAATTCCAACCGGTTCCAAAAATATAGAACCGGTTCCCGGACCGGTTCAAACAAGAACCGGTTCCTGGACCTATTTTTCGGGTGGGCCTGTCCGGTTCCCGAGTAAACCCGATCCGATTGCACACCCCTACTAAGCACCCATTCATAAGAAACTTAAAGGGTGAATAGGTTGCTTTCACAAAATATCAAGTTTACGTGGAAATCAAGAATCAAGAAAAGTAAATAATAGCAAGATCAAGTGAAGCTGAAATAAGATAAAGACGATTTAAAAGATAGCACACAGTAAATTATAGTGGTTTGGCTTTATTACCAAATCTATGTCCACTCATTAGACTAATGGTGACAACTTGAGCTGAATGAACTAGTAATCGCAAAGACAAGTTACACTAGCAAGCACTAATCCTATCAAATCATAGATTATATTATCAAATGTCACTTGTTGTTATCACACTTGTACACTAAATCTTCTCACGTTTATAAGAGCAGCAAGAACACTATAATAGAGATCTCAGAAAAATGAAACATTGTTTTATTAGAATACAACGTTGAACACTTTCGGCTTTTTCCATGTTTTTCATCAAACCCTTTTTGGGTTCAATGATCTTCTCTTATAAAGAGATCTTCAATTTCCCATTGGAGATTGTCCCGAGAAGTAGGGAGTTGTTAGGATTCTTTGCGAGCCTATTCTAAAGTTAGACTGCCCATATAGTCTTTTTCTTGAATATTGGCAAGGTATCTTGAAATAGGTACTACTTGTTGTCACATCACCGGTTACCCGAACAGTTTTGACAAAAGTTGTTTCTGGCTCTCCAACGATTTCTAGTTCTTTTGCTACGCTGTCCTGGATTCCAACGAATATATTTAAGTCTCCAACAAACATTCTTAGATGAATGTTATGCCATGATCATCAAATGATATGATATTAGCGTGTTCGATATCAACATCATCATGAGCTGGTTATCATAGTCCGTTGGTGTTGTTTACAAACAGGTCGTATAAGGACAACTTGCGATCTCTATTCCAATGAAGTCACAATCATGAATATGCCGGGAAAATTACTAAAAAAGTCCTAAACCTTTTGTAATTGTGTCAATTCAGTCCTAAACCTTTTGCAATTGTGCTAATTCAATCCATCTTGCCACTTTTGGCCAGCCGATGCTAACATGGCAATTTTTAATAATATTTTTATTATTTTTCAATTTTTTTTTCTCTTTCTTTTTTTTTTCGCCTATCTTCTTCCCCGGTTGCCGGTCCAGCGACCGGCGAGACCTCGCCGTCGCCTGGCGAGGTCGACCTCGCCTGGCGACGACAAGGTCGACCTCGCCAGATCTGGGTGAGGCCTCGCCGTCGCTGGGCGAGCTCGACCTCGCCTGGCCATGGCGAGGCTCGACCTCGCCCAGCGATGGCGAGGCCACCCATGGACGAGCGAGGTCGACCTCGCCCATGGCCGGCAAGGTCCACCTCTCCGGCCTTAGCCTTTAGCCATTCGCCGATTGCCAGACCAACGACCGGGGAAGAAGATAGGCGAAAAAAAAAAGAAAGAGAAAAAAATTTGAAAAATAATAAAAAATATTATTAAAATTTGTCACGTCAGCCGGCCGGTGTCCACATCGGTGCTAGCCGGCCAAAAGTGGCCGGATGGACTGAATTGGCACAATTGCAAAACGTTTAGGACTAAATTGGCAAAAAAAAAGGTTTAGAATTGAATTGGCACAATTACAAAATGTTTAAGACTTTTTTGGTAATTTTCCCTGGATATGACCATAGTCTTTAAGAAATTATTACAAACATATGCACTTTATCATAAGATATATTATACCAAGGATAGTTTTGGAATCATCGAAATTTCTAGGGATGTTAATCCAACATCTTAGAGTGTTAGGTTGGACCTTTATTTCTTTGGAACGGGGGAAAGCACATGTTTTATCATAAACTAGAGATGAAGAGCAGAGGGCTGCCCAGGCCTAGAAGGGACCACAGAACACGCTTGAAGAGTCTTCATGCATCGACAGAGATGTATATGTGATTCCTTTGTACAAAACATCGAGGACAAATCGGCCTAAGGTGAATTTTGGGCAAAAGTACACTAGAAGTGCCATAACTTATGTACGACGATCACTTTGGTGCCAAGTCGGAGGAAAAGAGATCACTTTAGTGTCAATTTGGCCGGAAATCCTACGTGACATTTTTTATTAAATT